>JBBPLW010000001.1:0-600000 GCA_038089995.1 Tylopilus balloui | reverse complement strand
GTTCTTCACGCTCTTTTAAAGCGCGCTCTCTTTTCTCTTGACGTTTACGATCATTCTCTATTTCGTCAGCTGGTGCACCGGACTGCGGTTTGTCGACCTCATCTTCATGTTTCTTACTATCAGACGACCCACGGGCTTTCAAGAACGCGTTGAAAAGTTCCTCTCGCAGTGTGGACGAGCCAACGGCATCATACCGCGGATCTACGGATAATTTCCGCTTGATCTTAGGAATGCTTCAGCACGCACGGAACAGTAAAAGAAAGGGGAAGATGGCTGACATCCTTCCAAACCGGTTCCGGCTTTATTATACCACTTTCCTGAAGCAAGGTAAAAAAATCTGCTTCCGCCTTCTCAGCGGCAGCGCGCTTTTCTGGTCAATCATAAGTTCCAGTCGTCGTGCAAGCCAGAGAGGACGCACTCTCGCCAAGTTCCTTCAAGTAATCCCTGAAGCGTCTTTCACGCTCACGATCATCTCTTCCCCAGCCGTAGAAACGGCGATCTTTCTTCCATGCTCGACGAAAATCGCACCATGCAGTGCGTGTACTTTTCACTTGCTCATGGAGCAAGGCGTCAAATTCTTCTTTGGGATTCGCTTGTATCTTTTCCTTCTTGACATTTTCTTTCCGCAGCTCACGAGCACGATCTCGGCAGTATTCGTCAAAAGCATCACGGCGCGCTGAGACGAAGGGGAGCAATACATATCGAGGGTCGGAGATAAAGAACGGTAAAGAGGTATCCCAAGGGCGTAAGGGGTTGATATCCTTCTCTCGTAAGAGCGTCTACGATAATTGTTAATGTGTGGATAATTGATGGATGCAGACTGAATACCTTGAACAGTGCCTTTGCTTCGTCAAGAGAAAGGTCTACACGATCAGGCATGCTGAGAGGTTGCTTTTCCTGGGCTTTCTTCGCCTCTGCTTCTTCAACCTCTTTCACTCTCTTCGCCTCTTCTTCTCGTTTCTCTTGCTCTTGCTCAGCCTCTGCGATGAGCTGGGCCGCAGCTTCCTTTTGCCATTCATCCTCGCTCTCGCTCTCTTCTTCCTCTTCTTCCTCTTCCTCTTCCTCTTCTCCGAACTCTTCCTCTTGTCCGCCGTCCTCCTCGACACGTACCTTCTTGGTAATTACCACCTCATCCAATGGCTCAGGCTCGTCACTTTTTTTCCGTTTCGCAAGCCTTTGTACATCCGCCTTGATCCTATCCAGTTCCACTTCCATCTCTCGTTCAATCCTTCTTGCATCTGCTTCTTCCACTTGTTGCTCGAGTTTAGCTTGCTCTGCCTCGCGAGCTTCAGCACTCTCTAGCTCCAGCAGAGCTTCCTTGATCTCCTCTGGGGCTACCCAGACGCTTTCTTTCTTCCCCTTGTGCGTGTAGAATGTATTTCCCTCGGTGGTCGTCACCCGAAGCCATTCCGTTCCCGGGATCGGCTTCTTAAGGAGAGGTTTTTCTTTCTTCTTCTTGGGCGGTTGAGCAGCAGGAGGGGGTATGACAGGGAATACAGGAAGGGGCCGAACGTAGGTTGATTGTTGACTCGTAGCATTGTAGTAGTACAGCTGGCCACCCGGTCCTGTGTAGCATAGACAATGTCTGAGCTTGTAGTACTCTCCTCCGAGGTTGATTGTACGTTACCGACGTGCTCTGTCCAACCGGGCGGTAATGGTGGAGGACCAAAGGCAGACTCCATGGTGACTTCGGACAACTTGAATACGATTACTAATGGGAAGTTGCCATCAACGACTTCCGCAACGTAGGCTTATAAACCACCCGAACCAGTCAGTGCATCGGGGAGGGGTCATTTGAATTCATGAGGGATACATAATGAGTCGTGAGGATACGTGCAAAAAAATACAGGATGTGGTTGGTTAGGCTACGGTTACATGCTAAACGAAGCGTGTGGAAACTGAGATGCCGCCAGTCGAAATATCGGCGAGGGATGCAGCATGAAAAGAAAGCACGCATAGATGTCAAGGAGTTAGAAAGGTCAGGCGTAGAACCTTGCGTATCCACCCGTTAGCCCAGAAAGATCAAGAGATGGGCAGGTTCACTCACTTCTTGTTGATCTGGTACAAGAGAAGGTTGATATTGACTTTGACGAGTCCATTGAAAAGCGAGAGTGATGCCTGGCTCTCAAACTGCGCCTGAAGCAGGTCCTCCATGCGGAGATCCGTGGTACCAATTCGGTTTGTGATACCGAGGGTGTTGTTGAGCACCTCAAAGTTAAAAACACCCGCTTTTTCCGATGAGATGATGACGTCAATCTTGTCAAACTGGCGAGGGGAGAACTTGTCGATAGACAAAAGGATACCCTTATCGTAAAGATCTTTGGCGCTATATCTAAACGAACCAAATTGAGGACTCTTGCCGGATTTCTGCAGGTCACGGAGATGAAAGTATTGCTTTGTGAATGGAATAACAAAACGCTTTTTCCTTGAGGGGACAAAATGTATCAGTCCACTGCCAAAAAAAAAACATAGCGTAGAGTTTCTTACCCCTTCCCTCTTTGCATGGTAGCCATCGCAGCTTCAACGTAGTTGTGGTAACTGTCAATCTGCTCCTCAAAGTACTTCTTGCGTTCGTTGAGATATTTGAGAGCATCCATCATGTTGTCCATCTCTTGTTGCCGTTGCAGTCGTTTGCGGTGCTTGCTGCGAACATCGCTTGCAATGGCATTAAGAATGCCTTGAAACCCATCGTTTCGTGTGATCTTTCCCAACTTCTCCAGCTCGAGAAGGAAGAATATAGCATGTGCTTTGACTTCCTTTAATTGAAGTCTGGAGATTTATCAGAGCCGCATTCTCTTAGGAGGCTCTTATACGTACGATCGTATGTCTTCAAGCCTGTATCCAGATTCAGCACCACCGGTGGAAGGTATGCGTCTGTTAACGGGTTCGTTGTCCATTTCAGCAACTATGATCTCCCAACGCAATTCGTCTTCCTCGGTAACTGGGCACATCAGGGATTCGACTAGGTCTTGTGCAGGTTGAACGCGAAGGATTGCTAGAACACCACGCTTAGCTTGGACCCACAATGCTTTCTCGTCAGCTTGTGGGTCTTGGAACAACGTGAGCAGGATATTTGAGGTCTTGGAGCGAAAACTAACCTCGGACACGCGCAAACCTGTTTGTGAGCTCCAGCGTAATTACTTGATCTCGAGCATCCTTTAGCTCGTCGTTATCGAGGTGCGGAACACCATCTAAATCCTGCAATATGATACGCAGAGCATCACCACCAGAGGGTGACTGAATAAGTAAGTCAATTGCAAATCATCCTGGAAAGAGGCATATTCTTACGAGTTTGTCCTGGTATTTTGAGAGTAAAGCGTGCATCCCATATACCTCGTTGGGTGAAATATAAATAGGTTTCGGTTGAACAGCAACGTCCAAGAATTCATGGGCATGGTAGTGGGTCTCAGCGTCTGGGACATCCGCGACTGCAAAGGAAGACATGAGAAAACTTTGTCGAATCCATGATAGTGGGGAGTTATCACTCTGGAGCATCCAAGCTGTCATTTCCGCGATGGTCTTGCGCACCATCTCATTAATGGGTACAAATTGTGGACTGTCTTCTGAGAACTCGGAGCCCGAGGCAATTTGTGTCAGCACTTGAGAGATCTGCGTGAGATTTTTCCGCGACGCGATGTCAACTGTGGAGACCATATCAAAAGCTTCTGGTGCGCTGGGCTGGGAGTCAGATACAGTTGACTTGACCGGGAAGACGAAACAAACAGGATAGCTGGGTTGAGGTATCTATAAAAAACCAGCCTCGCGATACATGCAGCGTAAGCTTTGTCCGGTGCATGAGGGAATTTCTCCTATACAGACGTGAGCAACACGACGACAAAATAATCACTTTTGACTTACGCGCAAGGAAAGTAATGTCTCGCGAGCTATAAACCGCATACTGTACGGCATCCTTCTAGTTGACTGGATAATAGCTGCCATGAAAGCTTCGCTCCACCATTGCAACTTTTGCATATCTAGGCGATGTCGTTTCGTGAGTGGTCGAGATAGGATTTAGAAGGCTTTGCCCACGTCTAATGTACTCAGCTCTAGCACCCGGATCTTTGAGCGCTTCGTAGAAAGGAAGATCTTTGGGCTTTATGCTGGCTCTACCAGATCGCATTTCTTCGATGTCAATCCTCGCCCGATGGATCTGAGGTTCAGTTAAGAGTTTATCACCGACAGAAGGTGCAGTGCATACTATTGAAGGATTTGACTCGAGATCAAGGTCAGCAGCTTCAACGAGTTCCCGGACGATGGCTTGGAGCGTGTCCCGGACATACGTCACCTGTTTGGGACGGAGGTATTGTACTGCGATATTGATGTACATTGGATGGCCACGAACGACGTCGTCGACTGTCGGGGCACTGGCAATTTCCCGGCGAATGGATAGCTGTGGATGACCAGATGAAAAGCTGTGCGGTCACAGCGATCCTGTGCTGATGGTACTAACCTGAAATAATTTGAGCAGAAGATAATCTTCTCGTCTATCCTGTCCGTAACCAAACAACGTCAACACGACTCGCTCAACCAACGATCTATGCTTTTCCGAGTCATCGTCGGTCAATTCGACGAATAATTGACACAGATAGTCTCCCTGGGTCTGGAGTAGGTAAAAGAGTTGCTGATACAGTTCGAGCTTCCGCTTAGCTGTATGATCCAAGGCATAAGCCCCAGCGAAGGGGTCACCGTGGGCAGCAAGGATAGAAGCTCGTGCGGCATGTGCTGCGGCACTATCCGCACCATACAATCGTCGCACCTTGACAAGCTCCTCAAATGATTTGACGTTCTGCACTACTAGCGCAATCTTGACGTCCAGATCGTTGACATCGTTCTCGAGTGCCTGGTTCTCTCTGATACTCTCGACGACCTTTTTCCGGAGTCTTTCCACCTTGATCTCATCTTGGAAGTCGGCCTCTGAATCGTCGAGAAGATGGACAAAGTTCTTGATAGTGCCCACCGTGACGTTCTTTCCTAGAGTGAGTTGACGATATTGTTCGCGCGTTTCCTTTGCACGGAAAAGAGACTGGATCTTGATGACTTTATGCAAATTCTCGCGGTAGTATCGTATCTTGGCGTGGAACCTGCGCCTCTGGAGAACACCACGTAGCAGTGCCTGTAGCATTGTCGCGACTGGCTGATTGCACCATAGATGATCGCGCCATGCGATGTAGTCCCTGCGTACTAAATAACCTCTTGCAACTGTTTGCAAACCCGTGACATCGGGCGCTACAAACTCCAGTTCCTTCTGTTGCTCCCGGTGCCGGTTACGAGCGAGCGCGGCACGGGCGAGCGCTTGAAAATCACCCACGGAAGAGACTACTTTGATCTCGGAGAGTGCTTTGTTAAGGTTCTTGTGCTGCTGACGGGCAAGACTGGCACGAGCATGGGCTTGGAGATCTATCAGCATTGGGGTCGCCCGTCGGAGGCCACGGATGAGGTTGAGGAGACGTTTACGCGCGATAAACGTCCGAGCTGCGGCTTGAATTCGGATGATGGTGGAAGACACATCGTCCAGCTTCGCAAGCTGAGTCCGGATTCGTCTACGCACAAGTACACCTTGACACTGGGCCTGTAGAGCAACGGTGCTAACCTCCGCGAGATCAAGCTTCCTCAGTTGCTCTGAAATCGCGACCCTCGTCAAGAACCCACGTGCAGCCGCTTGCGCGGACACAACAGACGCTGAAATTTCGACTTCGGCGAACGTCTTGGAAACCTCGATGACGTTTTGTCTCGCGATCTTGGCCCGGGCAGAAGATTGAAACTTCACAAACAGTACCCGACTGCTCTGCAGTGCCGATTTGAGTCGAGCAAATCGCCGCCGTTGAAGCAAGCCCTGAATTTGTGCCTGCGTTTTAACAACATACTCGACGGACACATGAATGCGTCTGAGGTGGGCCAACCATTGCCTACGCTTCAGGACCATACGAGCGGCGCTTTGGAGTCGAATCACCCATGGGGTGAGTGTGGTGATCTTCCTGCGGAGATGAGAGACTTGACGTCGCGCGATGGCACCGCGGCATAGAGCTTGAATCTTAGGTACATATCGCTCCGCAAAGCGGAGGCGGGCGTATTGAGTGGCCTGAGCTTTTCGCACTAGGAAACCACGTGCCAAACACTGCAGAGCACGAATAGAATCCTCGCTCTTCAAAAGCAAGCGGTCTCGACCTAGGATGTACATAAGGGATCATAACTAGGCAAAAAGACGGTGCGCTTACGTTCCTCCTCGGTCTCTATTTCGACCTCCGGGCCTTCGTTGATCTCCTTGGCGAGTTCTCTACCAACATCGCCAAAGTTGGGCATTGGAACGCCGGCATCATTGAGTCCTTTCTGTGTCTTTTGCAGCTGATCGTCAGAGAACTGCAACTGGCCGAGCAAGTTTCCTATGCGCTGGGCCAGTCCTCGCCTCGCAAGAAGATGGCTATGCGAGTTGAGCCGTGGTCAATTAAGCAATGCTGACATCGTACCTGAGGGCGTGAATGCAATAAATAACTTTGGGAAGATTTTTCTTCTCGTACAAGTCTGTGAGCTCAAAGATAAAGCACTATGATAGCATAAAGGAAGGATGACATCGACGATGAGTAAGGGAAGAGCCTACCTCCGGAAGACCAACTTGTCGGACAAAGATAAAAAAATAATTGATATTGTCGGAGAATCGGAAATCTAGCTTGGTCGATTTTGACTAGGAAAGTGATCAAGATCAGAGACGAGAGCAAGGAAAAGGCGAGTACTTCGTAGATGCGACGAACGACACGTTCGCCTTGAAATGCTCTGACCAACTTTGCGAGAACGACCCCGTTCCTTAACCGTTCTTCCATCTCAACGACACCAAATCCGAGCTCTCCACCAAGACAGCCTTCTATCCATTGCTGGGCTTCACCGACGTGACAGAGATACTCGTAAGCTTGCAGTAGGTGCCTCTGTGTATCAGCCCAGAGACCCCTAGTCAAACGGGAGGACGGCAAGGGGGAGGAATGAGTGGCCTTGGGAGCCTTATCTCTGGACAAACGAAGGCGACCGGGCACGCCGGCAACGTCATCGGGATCAGCAATACTAGATGCGACGCGTTCCTGAGCGACGGGGGAGAGGGGGGGTTGATTACGAGGAGGAAGATGGTATGTTTGCCTTTGTGGAGAGGAATGGACAGTTTGTGGAAATGTCTGGTCGTACTCTTGTGGAGTGTCGTCGCCGTCTCCACTGGCTATACGGGGAAGATGGTTACCAAGCATGCGAGCACCGAGCTGCCCATACGTAGAAGTCTTTTTGTTTGCCATGTATGAACTCTTGTACGGAGTGGGGGACATGGCTGAAGACGGGGTGGGTGAGTGGGAGGGCGAATAAGATGTGCGGGAAGGGGCACGATCGGGGGAAGGGGAAAGAGTGGGGGTAAGATCGAGGGTGGAGGATGCCCGAGGACGAGACCTGTCCGGCGGGGTCGACATGTTGTAGTGTGAGGTGGCATAGACCGAGGTAGGGCGGCGATGCAGAGTAGAGACGGAAGCATTGGGTGTGAGCAGGGGCTTAGATGTGGGAGATGAGGGAACTGGAGGAGAATCAGACACCTTGTGTAATGCCTGACGAGCGGCGATATAATTGACGGTGGAGCTGTCGAGGGTATTTGAGCGACGTGAGCGCGGAGATGGGGTATCTGGTGAAGGCTCGGGTATCGAAGCCGGCAAGCGGATGCGGTGGGGTGTCGAAGACGCAGAAATGGGGGAGTCGGCGTTCTCGACGGAGACGCCGGTGGTGTTTGGGGAGAGAGGGGATGCGACGATGTGGGTGGGGAGGGTGTGGTGAAGAGGGGTGCTAGTGGTGGTGTCGTCTGCGGGGCTGTCGAGGGCCGCGTCGGCACGGGCGCGCTCTTCCCACTTTCCTCTGACTGCGTCGAGACTGGCGGCGATGCGATGGGAGGGCGTCCAGCGTGGTCTGGGGGGATCTGTGCGGGAGGACGTGCGCTCGAGGAGCCGTGTCTGGTACGCGAATGGCTCCATGATGGGGTCGAACAAGCCAGACCACAGCCACCATGGCGGCGCCGTCGCTGGATGCGCTCGTCGGTGCCATCGTGCCCGCGTCGCGCGATAACGGACGGCTCAGAGACGACCTCGCAGCCCACGCAGCCGACATCCTTGCCAGGTCAGTCCGACCGTCCCTCCCTGCCTCGACTAACCCCACCCACAGCCACATCGGCCAGTCCTACGACACTGACACCCCGCACCTCGCCAGCCTCATCAAGCGACACCGTGCGTCGCGTTTCTCCCCCGCACCGCACCGCTCACCCCCGGCGCAGTCCTCCACCACCCCTCTCCGAGCGCTGCCTCTCTCAGATTCACAAACCTCCTCGCGCGTCTCCTCGACCAGGTCCGTCCCCTTCTCTTTCCTCTCCCTCTCTCACCCCCCCGCAGCCCGTCCTCTCCCGCAAACACGAGGCCCTCCTCTTCCTCTACGCTCTCGCCACCTCCTCGCGCGACCTCGCCGCACCCGCGCCCCCCTTCCTCGCCTCACTCCATCCTCCGCCCACAAGACCCCCTTCAACCACTCCGAGCCCGGTGGATCCCCGCCCACCAAAACAAAAACCAAAGGCCGTCATCCTACGCGAATACCGCGCACGAACAGGTACCCCTTCCCCGCTTGCTTGTTCTCCCACTCGCTCATTCGACAAGCCCAAGAACGCCTCCCAGAGCGTCTGCTCTTGCGCGACACCCTCTATCTCCTTCAGGGCATATCTGGTAAATGCGTTCAACTAGCCTTTTCCGACCAAGATGACATCAACAAGCTCGTCTTCCTCGATGACACGGTACGCCTTCTTTCGTCTCCTGTTCTCCTTCCTTATACATCCACAGAGATACATCATCCCATCTCCCATCAGGTCTCTCATACACAGACTCGCCGAAGTCGGCCATCTCTATTCTAGAGTCGACGCATTCCTCAAAGATGGTCAGCGCCGCCCCGCAGTCGGCATGATCGAACAGAGTCTATGCCATCACCTCCAGGCTCAACTCACAGAGTACTACCGTCTCGTCGCCATCCTCGAGTCCCAAATGTCCACTCCAAACACCGACACCGACACCGACACAATTGATCGAGAGTCCGCTCTCACCTTGAAGCGTCTCGATGTCTGGGTAAATGACTGGAAGCTCAGAATGCGCATGATGAGTGTTTGCGTCGAGGGCGCTAGAGGTACCCCCTTCCAGTTTCATCTGCGTACACTCTCCTAAAATATATTTACTGTCAGGCGCCCAGGGTGGCGCTCTAGTCAACCTCATTCACAGCTACACCGATAATGGCGACCCTTTTGTTCGCAAGTTCACTGATCAGTTGCTCGAAGAGGTTGGTCACCTTTCACTTCCTTGGCAAACTCACCCCAACCTCAAACAGGTATCCAAACCCTTCTTTTCCACCTTGCACAAATGGCTCTTTTCAGGCGAACTTTATGATCCTTACAACGAGTTCTTTGTTTCTGTTGACCCAGACCTTGCTCACGTGCAATATTTGTTACATCCTTCGTTACTCACAGGCGGCGGAGACGCTATGTTCGGCGCGCTCGCAGGTGACACAGAGGACATGTCCACCGAGCGTGAAAGCGGTCTTCGCCTCTGGGAAGCAAAATACCGTTTCAGAAAGGACATGCTGCCCATGTTCGTCGGAGAAGCCTTTGGAAAAAAAGTAAGCAGGACCACGCCTCGAGCTGTGCACCCATCAGATCCTGCCCACCTTGTAGATCTTTTCTACCGGAAAGAGCCTCAACTTTATCCGATACAGCTGCCACGACAGTGATTGGGTCGCCACCCGAGAAAAGATGAGCAATACGGGCGGGAGTAAGTCGCTCTTCTCCGCACTCGACCAAACTATACCCCACACATCGGACAGTTCTTAAGTATAGCGATATCGCGGGGCTCGAGCGATCCATAGACTCTGCCTATTCGACTGCTAGCCAAAGACTCTTCGAAGTGTTCATCGAAAAGTTCAAATTAATGGATCATCTCCGTGCCCTCAAACACTATCTGCTCCTCGGTTATGGTGATTTTGCTGAGCAACTCATGGAGGCTTTAGGGCAAGTCGACCTTGTCAGTGAGTTATACCCTCTAACGATCTCCATAGACCAAGCCTCGCTCGCCCTGCAAATACCCTCTATCGGCACAACCTGACCGCGACGCTCGAGACAGCCATCCGCACATCCAATGCTCAAAATGATCCCCCTGATGTCCTCCGCAGACTTGACGCACGCATGCTCGAATACTCTCACGGCGAAATCGGCTGGGATGTTTTTACCCTTGAATACAAAGTCGATGCGCCGATCGACACGATACTCGACCCTGACTCGATGATCAAATATCTGAAACTGTTCAATCACCTGTGGAAGATGAAGAGCATGGAGAGCATGCTGAGTCAAAGTTGGATGAGAATTGCCGGTGCATCACGGACGTTCCTGAGGCTACCTGGTAGGCCTGTCGCTGTCCTTGACGTTACCTACTCACAAAGACGCTTGAGATCTTGAATATGATTGGCACCAGATTCGCATCGTCATGGCTGAGATGATACATTTCGTTCGCCAGATGCAGGCCTACTGCCAACTGGAAGTCATTGCGTGCTCGTGGAAAGTCTTGACCGAGTTTTTCCAAAAGCGTGAAGGCGATCTTGATGCCATGATCGAGGCACATCGGTCATACCTCGATAGGATGGTGAAGAAGGTACTCCTGCTCTTCCCAAAGGCTGGGAGGGAGGTTCGGACCTGTTTTCCTGGAACTGCGCATGCATTTAGCCCTTGCTTTTCAGGAGAACCTTCTCATCCAAGTCCGGGATGCTTTTCAGATAATCCTGCAATTCCGTGAGGTCACTGTGAGTATTGACCTTGAGAATCCAGGCTGCTTGTGACGACTTGGTCGACAGGATAACTTTTACTATTACTGCCTGTCGGAATCGGTGAGACGAGATCAAGAAAAGGACGTGCATAGAGTATGTCTCTTTTGAATAGTTGCCCGCGCTACTCAAGTTATGTCAGGGGATCTACACCATGCCGGCATCCGATCGTATGGGGCCTCAGTCCCTTTCGACAATTCGCGCACTCGTGAGTGAGTACAGCAGCTCCTTTAACGAATCTGCGCAATCCATTGTCCATGCACTTCAATCACACCCTGATCTCGACTGCCGGTTCTTGGGTATCCGGCTGTCGTTCTCGGACTTTTATCGCACCAAGAAGGAACACCAGTTGTTGCAGCAACAGAGAGTATCCTGACCTGCCTTATGTAAGCATCGCTGCGTGTACAAGTACATAAACTTTGATCCAAGAAATTACGTGATATCCAAACAGGAATTTGAAAAAGCATAACGTGATCTTCAAGAACCTCTTAGCACCGGATTGTCCTGTGATCTACGCTTTGGGTTCCTTATACAACTTGAGCAACAGTGAAGAAGTGACGACTGAGACGGACCTAGGGACGACGGTTAGCGTACCGAACCCGCGCACTTTTCTTCATAAAGACTCACGATAAAGCCATTGCTAATGATGCCCATACGGGGGAGAGACGAGCACGACCGGCCGGGTATATTACACCCGCAGCGATCGGCACGGCAATCATGTTGTACGTGAACGCCCAAACCTGCGAAAATCAGGTCAGCCCATCGCTATACTCAAGGGCGGAGGTCATGGGCTCACGAAATTTTGCTTGACACGGTTAAAGACTTTTCGCGACAAGTCGCACAACGTGAGGAGACTCCTGAGATTCGAGGATACTAGAATAAATGAAGCGCTAGAAAGGGCGACGTCGCTGCCAGATCCGATGGCAACCCCAATGTCACACGCAGCGAGGGCCTTTCGCAGCCGTCAGTACACTGAGACGATGAGACTGGAAAGGAAACGACCTACGGGCGCGTCATTGATACCATCGCCGACCATTGCCACGATGCACCGCTCGTTCGTGCTTTTCTTGCTGAAAAACTTTCGCCATCTCGAATTGGAGCGCTTGACACCATTCGCCTGCAACCATTCAATTTTTTCTGCTTTCTGGTGCGGGAGAACTCCGGCCAAGACATTCATCTCTGGAATGCCGACCATCTTTGCGACAGCCTTTGCCGTCAGCTCATTGTCGCCAGAGATCATCCACGTTCCAATGTTCCTTTCGTGGAATGAATGGATGACATCGCGAGCCTCTGGTCGTAGAGCGTCCGTCACGGCAAACGTGGCCACGATAGAAAAGGCGTCAGTGCTGTCGTCGCTAATCCCGAGGAGGATGATGCTCTTGGCCTCGCTCGTCCACTTGGCCAATGTAGAAGCTATTTGAGTGTCCACAACAGCTCCGTGGTCCCTCATCCAGGCCTCATTCCCAATGAGAGCGGTACTGCCCAACGTTCCGAAGTGGGCCTTGACACCGCGTCCAGCAACCTCGTCGAAACCGGTCGCGTTCAGCTGGGCTGCCTCATGCTGCGCTGCATAGTTTTTGATAGCGGTGCCTAATGGGTGCGATGATGCAGACTCGAGTTCCGCAGCGATTCCAAGAATAGTTTGGGTTGTCCATGTTGACCTAGGGGCCACCTCAAAGTTTGAGACTTGGGGTTGTCCTCCCTCTGTCAGCGTTCCAGTCTTGTCAAACACGACAATGTCGACTTGCGCCATCTCTTGGAACGCTTCGCCTCCCCCACGCGCGAGGATACCATACTTGGCTGCGAGACCGGAACCGACGAGGAGGGCGGTTGGAGCCGCAAGACCAATGCCACAGGGGCAGGCGACCACGAACACTGCAATCGCAAACTCAAGCGACCACACGACTGGTGTAGAGCAGTTACTCGAAGATCCAGAAAATATAACAGAAAGTACACACCCCAACCACCCACTTCAATGTCGAGATAGTCACGAGGGATCCCACCACCTAGTCCGAGAGCCAGCCATACAACCCAAGTGATGACGGCGAGCAGAGTGACGATTGGGACGAATACGCTTGTAACCTTATCAGCGATCCGCTCGATTGGGGCACGACGGACTTGTCCTTCACGGACGATCCGGAGAATATGATCCAACCTTCGAAGACCATGAAACAGTAGCCACTAACGTCGGAGGGGTACCCACATTGTCACGCCGCCAATGGCGTCCAGTCTGACATCTACAGCTTTTGCCTTGTTGATCGTGCCGAGGAAAACTTGATCTCCGGTCTGCTTTTTGATAAGCCTGGCCTCACCCGTGAGGGAACTCTCGTCAAAGGATCCCTCCGTACGAGAGACAATAGTGCCATCAGAGGGTGGAGTAGCTCCATTCAAAACACGGACAATGTCCCCGACCTCGAGAAGATCAACGGATACTTTTTCGACTTTATGACCTGGGGCAACGGCAAGATCACCATTCTCGGGGTCGCCTTTCTCGAGGTCTACATTACTCGAATAAGAAGTCGCGTTTGACGTGTCATGGGGAGTCAATAAAAGGGCCTCGGCCGGGCGAAGGGAAGCCAGCGCTGTGATCGCGTCGGCGGTCCGTGCTTTGCTGTAGGCTTCGAGGTAGCGGCCTAAACCAGCTGGGAGTGAGTTCGGCAGAGACGACGTAGCACTGACGCTCACCACCCAGCAAGAAAAAGGTGAGGAATACGACAGAATCAAAGTATGTAGTGGTGTTTCCGATTCCGTTTGAAGCAGGCGGCTGAGAGGCGGCGAGTGCCAGGAGTGCGACGGAGGCAAAGTACGCTACAGACACGCCGGTGGAGACCTGAGGAGGGGGGTGAGTGCGGATGAAGCAGAGTGAAGGCAGATTATTACAAGAAGGTTCATACTTCCGAACTTGGTAAACCGGGTGATGATGGGAGTCGAGCTTCCTTTGCGCCACATGGCGAAAACCTCCCTGATGCTGCGGCGATGGAAAAGCGCGGCACCGTAAAACATGACTGGTGTTGCCAAGAAGAACAGGGACCACTGCATGCGTGAAGCGTTTCCGTTCCACATGGGCTGCATGAGGTAGATTCTGGAAGGGTTTGTGGAGGGGGAAAGGCTAATATAAGCGACGGCGATGATGAAGGTGGGGATTGCGACGACAAAGGTGAAGAGAAGACGCTTGAGGAGAGTTGATTGTTCTTGGAGCTGCATGGAGCGGGCGCGCTGCTCGAGCGTTTGGGGGTGATATGGAGAGACGGAGAAGGCAGGATCCAGAGACTGGATGCGAGAGATGATTGTGCGGACGGTGAATTCCGGGGGTGCGGGTTGATATGATATGTCGATGATGGGATTTGTATGATCGACAAGGGGCTTGGTGATGGTCATTCTTGGACCGAGATCGTGGAGAGCGTCCGATATTTTTTTGGGACAGTGCCTGACGGGGATGGGTGAGAGAGGGCGTGAAGAAAAGCGAAAGACATACTCGCAGTGCATGCCGTCCACCCGGAGAGAGATTGTGCGTGGGCCTGGATGCTCGTCTGGATGCGCAGGGACGACGGGTTCTGCGCTGATGAGCTCTGCCTGGTATTCGCCGTCACCGATTGTGTGCAAGACGGAGGAGACGAGGGAGACGTCGTCTACACGGAGAGTGACGGAGCTGGTGAGGAGGTTGACGGCGACGTCAGATGTGCCGGGAAGACGGGAGAGCATGTCCGTGATCGCCACGACGCAGGACGAGCAAGACATGCCGCGGACGGAGAGGGTGATGTTGTGCGGGGTGGGGTCTGGGGTGGGGGACCTGGTAGATGCCTCTGACAGGCAGAGAGAGCACTGCTGGACGTGCTTTGGGCGGGGTGCGGAAGAGGGTTCGTGGAGGAGATCGAAGCCGGCATCGCCGAGGGCGGCGCTGATGCGGGGGAGGGGGAGGCCGGGGTGGTGGTGGAGGGAGACGGACTGGGAGGCGATGGAGACGTGGATGGCGATGGGGGGCGGGTCGAGTGCGGAGAGGGCGCGCTCGATGGTGCGGACGCAGCTGTGTGGGGGTGAGCGTACGGACGGCTGCGACGGGGACGCGACTTGCCTTGCGCAGTGCAGATTGGCGAGAAAGAGGGTCGACTCCATCCGAGTCGCTGGTCCATGCTGGCGTCGCGCTCGGTTTTTATCTGTCGCTCCATAAAACCGCGCATACGACAACGACGCACAATTGCCTCATCTCACTCATCATGTGGCTGTGCTACTTACCCCTCTTGATGCAACGGCCGCCACCACGCGTGCTCACTCGCTCCTCTTCCCGCTCCTCCACCGCATCCCGCTCTGACCCCCTCCCCACCCATGACCGCCCCCCCGTCGTCCTCGGTATATGCGCCATGGACATCAAGGCACGCTCAAAGCCAATGCGCGAGATCCTCACCCGTCTCGTCGAGCGTGCCCGCGGTGCCATCGAAGTCAAAGTCTTCGGAGACAAGGTCATTCTCGACGAAGGTCTGTTCACACACGCACCCACGCATCTGACTCATCCTTCCCAGACGTGGAAAATTGGCCCCGTTGCGACGTTCTCATCTCCTTCTTTTCCACCGACTTTCCCCTCGACAAGGCCATCTCTTACGTCAAACTCCGCAGCCCCTTTTGCATAAACGATCTCCCGCCCCAGGCACTCCTCTGGGACCGTCGTCTCGTCGGCGCTATCTTGGATCATCTTCACATTCCAACCCCCAGACGCCTAGAGGTCTCCAGAGATGCCGGTCCCCGCATAGATCCGGACCTCAAGCAACTCATGTTCGACAAACTCGGCATTCAACTCGGCGACTTTCGCGTCACCCCAGAGGTATCTATGCGCGACGACGGGAACGCCATCATCATTGATGGCAAAGTCATGGAAAAACCTTTTGTCGAAAAACCCGTCAGCGGCGAGGACCACAACGTGTATATTTATTTCCGTGGTGGCGGCGGCCGTCGCTTATTCAGAAAGGTCCGTTCCTCCTTCCCTTCCCTCCCCTTTCCCCCCTTCATTTCCGTAGGTCGGAAACAAGTCCAGCGACCTCGATCCCACCCTCAATTGCCCCCGGACAGACGGTTCTTACATTTACGAAGAGTTCATCGATGTCGATAACTCGGAAGACATCAAGGTCTACACCGTCGGAACAGACTATTTCCATGCGGAGACTCGCAAGTCCCCTGTCGTGGATGGCGTCGTCCGTCGAAACACCGAAGGCAAAGAAATACGGTACTCCCTTGTCATCCACTCTTTCTATCCCTCCTCATGTTCGTCTTCCTTCCAGCTTCATCACCCATCTCAGCGATCATGAGAAATCCTATGCTGCCAAGATCTGTCAAGCATTCAGCCAAAACGTCTGTGGTTTCGACATGTTGAGATGCCAAGGTGGCAAATCCAGCCAGGTCATTGACGTCAATGGTTGGAGCTTTGTCAAAGGCAACGAGTCCTATTACGGTCCGTGTTCTTTCTTTCACATCACATCTGGGAAACATACTCACGCACCCCTGTCTCCGCCAGACAAGGCAGCGGAAATTCTTGCCTCGTTCTGCATCCGTGTATCGTCTTCCATGGACCGTCCCTTACCTCCGGCCGACGCCCTGTCTCAGTCCGCAAACTGGCGCCTCAAAGCAAACGTGACCGTATTCCGCCATGCTGATCGCACGCCAAAGCAAAAGTTAAAATTCAACTTCCCGATCGGCGATGTTTGGACGCAACCTTTTGTCCGCCTCCTTAACGGAGAGAAGGAAGAGATTATACTCCGCGAGAGGAAGCAACTGAACTTAGTTGCGAAAGCGGTCGAAGAGGCAAAGTCACTTGGCGCTGACGGCGATGATCTCGCGAAGCTTATACAACTGAGTAACGCTCTTTTCAGCAAGATCGACTTGCCCGGAACGAAGACGCAGCTCAAACCCGTATACTCAAAACGGCAGGCCGGCCAACCGCGCAAATTAATCAAGCTGACCCTGGTATTCAAATGGGGTGGCGAGGTGGGGTCTTGTTTGTCATCTCTTGATGCCCCTCTACAGCATTGATATTTGCAGTTCACACATTCGGCAAGATACCAATCTAGAGATCTCGGTGAAAATATGAAGAAGGATTTTTCCATCATGAGTAGGTTATTATCCCAGCTGTTCGCCGCTCAGGTAACTCATGTTTTCGCCGATAGATAAGGATGCCCTTCAGAATGTCACGGTGATTCTTAGCTCCCGCTGCTTGTCATGGGATCGTGCCGCTAAACTTCATTAGATTTACACGTCATCGGAACGACGCGTGATTGCTTCGGCGGAAATATTCGCCGCCGCTCTGGTTGATGGCCAGTCAAACTATCCTCCGTCTTCTTCCGCCAGTTCAATTTCTTCCCGCTCTTCTCTGGATGATGGTTCACAAAAGAACGGTTCGAACACCCATGGAGGGCCGCTTGCTCTTATCGTCCGCAAGGATCTTTTAGACGACTCAAATGCTGCGAAGGATCTCATGGATGACGTCAAAAAGCGGCTCAAGATACTGCTCAGACCTGGCGAGCCTGAGAAACGGCCAGAGCTCACGTGGCCAAAGAGCATGAAGAAGGAGCCAGTCGAAGTTGTGAAAGTAAGTGCACGTTGAACGCCTATACATATCAATCTTACCTTGTAACTCAGGAAGTGATCGAACTTTTGAGCTCGTTTCGCGCTATTATGCGCAAAAATTTTGAAACCTTGGATGTCGACAAAATTCAAGAACGCTGGTGTGTGCATGGTGATGTTTTCGATCGAACATGATTCAGCATCGCCCAGGTGCTGCGGAGACGAACCGTGGCTCTTTCGAGAACGTTGGGAAAAATTGTTTGAAGACTTTTGTGACGTAGAACAGAAGAAGTTTGATCCTTCACGTGTAAGTCAGAAGTGGTTATGCCATATCCCGCTATTCATTCCTCATGTCTTGCCAAAGGTGTCCGAACTATACGACACCATCAAATATTGTGCCCTCCACCATCGACCATTCTTGTTTGCCATTTTTGACGAGCACGCCGGACAAGGCACGGATCCGAATCACATGCAAGATCGCAAGCTCCATGAGCTATATGGTCGTGCAAAGGCGCTTTTTGATTTAGTCGCCCCTCAGGAGTACGGCATCGATCCTGATGAAAAGCAAGTCTCGCCCACTTTTTCGTTCACTTAACATGTACCCTCAACATTTCACTTGAATCTAGGGAAGAAATAGGAGTCTTGACATCACTTCCTCTCCTTCGAAAGATCGTCGAAGACCTCGAGGCAGCGCGCAATAATGGAGGAAGTTCCGTCACCCTGTACTTTACAAAGGAGAGCCACATCCACACGCTCGTCAACCTTGTTTTACTATCTGGGTTGCCGATAGCCAACAGACGGATCCCAGAATTGGATTACTGCGTACGTGATGTTGGATTCTTGGCACGCTGAGGGCAAAGTTAATTTGCACAATGCAGTCACATATCACGTCTGTCGCTCAGTTTTTGCACTTGGTAGAGGTCTCACCATCTACTTGTCACAGTTTCGAGCTTTACGAAAGGAATTTTGGCCGTGGAAACTCTGACAAGGAATACTCGATCAAGCTATCCGTCAGCGAGGGTGCTCACTCGTCCAATGTGCTCGACTCAACTTTGGATGCTCGACATTCTCTCAACGTTCAGCCTCGACGGTAATTAGTCCACTTGGAACTCTTTGAACATTGGTAGCTCACAGAATGACTCAGGAAACTAACTCAGCACTTGCCTTACAGCTTGGTAATTGAGAAACTTTCCAAGCATTTCGCAAGGGTGAAAGAGGTATGCAAAGGATACTCGCTTGGATGATTATGAACGTGTCATTGACTGAAGAGTAGGACGATGACACGGGCACGGACACTCCTTATGTTGAAACGGTGCATTACTTGAACGACAGACCGTCCAGTGTTAACACCAACAGCAGTAGCGATGATCCCTGCCACGAATTTTTGCGGATGCAACCCAGAATATGAGAGCTGGGAGAGATTGAATTTCTGGAACCGAGAGGAATCATAGAGTTACATATACTGACAATTAGCAAGTAGTCTAGACTATTCAAACAGGCCGCCCCTACAACCGGTAGTCTGGTAATTTGTGATAGACGCTTTGGGCCGGTCACACTCGCGTCGGACGTGGTCACAAGTGGCTGGGATGCTCACTGAGGTCGATTTTGAGAAGACATATTTACTCGACTGCCTCCGTGTTTGGAACCACGACAGGGTTGAGGCGGAAGTGACCAGCGCTGCACTGAAATCTGAAGAAACGGGGTGGGTGTGATGAAATTCACGGAACCACGACATGAATCCTGTTTCATTCCACTAACGAGTGTCTTTATTTCCAAGAGGGTGCGCATAGCGGAACGTTTTCTCGGAGGGCTGCACTTTGTACAGCGAATATGTGCTCTAGGGTGAATGCCCACTGGAAGGTGTTCGAATCGAAAGCGTTTCAAGAACAGCGCGGACCTGCTGGGGCTCCGTCGGCGCGAAGCGAAACGAATACGCTTTCCTCGAACTCGGAGCATCGTAGAGCGTACTCGGCAACTGCGACAACTGCGAAGATTGCTGAGCAAGAGCCGCGAAGGAAGACCGATTCTCTGTATATCTATCGGGCAACGACGAGCGTGAAACAAGGATACGAAATTTGCATAGGATGGACTCACAGCCTGACAAGCACGCAAGCCGACTGTCAGAGCAGAAAGGGGACACGTGACGATACGTACTTGAAAGCCTCTTTGTTCACTACGTCCATCTCGTTCAGGTTGTCGAGCGCACGTTCCTTGAACGCTGCCTTTACAAAGTATAAAACGTCGTGAACGTGATGTTCCTTTGGTCTATGGAGACACCAGTGGATCGTTAGCGAGTTGTCTGTATCGACAGCACAGGTGACTCGCCTCCAGGGTCGAAATCGTGCCATCAAGTTGAGCATCCCTGTATGAGTCGCGACGAGTGGATGGAACACGTCCGTTATGAAGCGCACCGTAGGAGGTCGGTCGGGGTAATTGTCGGGAAACGTAATGGCGAACTTGAGAACAGAGCCTGCGTAATCGCCTGGAGGGCACCAGCGAGACTTGATCAATGTGACCGCTTCGAGTCTGAATGCCACCACTTGCCTTTGTGTACGAATAGGACGGCGTCCCAGGCGAGCATGCTCTCAACGGACGGAGTGACATACATGCCTGTCGGACAGTGCTTGTCGTGTCGTAGGGATGCGTACTCGATGGAGATGGCAGCACGGTTGACGGGATTGATGGTGGCCTGCGAGGCTGGCGCTACGGCAGTGGACGCAGGCTTTGAGGATGCCCTTGACCGCCCGCCAAGGTCGAGCGTCGGGGAGGGCGCCAACGCGCTCAGCATCAATGTAGCTAACCAAGTACGTAGTACGGTAGCAAGCGAGCCACGCGCTTTCGAGCTGCACCTAGAAAACGTGTGGCTGGCTCGCAACCTTTCTCGTTATAAAGTCACTTGCACATCGTCATCTACCGTAGCCACCTCTGTAGCGCGGCCCATGGTGGCCCCGCCTCGACCCTCGATGTCCTGGCTCGTCTCTGTCATCCCATGTTTCATGACCTCGCTCCCAATCAGTTTTGCGCGGACTTGCGTACCTACCGCCCCGGTCCCTCTGTTCCGCTGCGGCTCCTCGAATACGGATGAAATTCTCGGACTGCCGCGATGGTTCATATTGTTCGCGACCACGGTCACTTTTCCCGAAATCCCTTCCTCCACGGCGATCGCTGAGCCGCGCGAGCAAGCTGGATCCATTGCGCTTGGTTGGCAATGAGGTCGGCGGAGAAGAAGGCTCACGGCTTCCATCTTTATCCAACCTGAATTTTAACGTCTTGCCATGCGGCCCTAGGGATGGCGCTTGTCGAACCATTCCCCTTCTTTTCATGTTCCGGATGTCATTGAACCAATCCTCGGTATCATCCTCTTGCTCCCTGAACCTCTTCTCTAGCTTTTCTTTTTCCTTGTTTTTCCCTCGCTTGCCCACATCCACAGGAGGAGCACCTGCATCCCAGTCGGCCCTACTCTCTCGCTCCCTTGGCTCGCGTATTGCAGAAACCGGTTCTGCAGCAGGATCGTAGAATGGGCCGGACATGACGTTGTGGAAACTGAATGCAGAGTTCGCGGTTGGAAACATCGCCGGATGCGGCAGCTCGCAATCCTGAGGATGCCTGACATTCAGCATGATTGGTGCTATAGACTTCACTCACGTCTCCTAAATGACCCGTGTTCGCGCAATTATAACACCACATCTCCCTACCAATGTATCCCACGCCTCCCTGGCCGGTCGCGAGTTGTTTCTTTTCTTCTCGACTTTGTATAATCAGGATGCGTTCCTCGTCGTTCACATACTGGTAAATGCGCCAGAGGGTCGGGCATTCCTAGAATAACATGATCCAGTCAAAATGGCTCCACGGATGGGTATTAACATACATTCGTTTTGTGCTCTGTGGATCCGCAGCGATCGCAGTCGCCGTGAAAATCGGATGACACTATGTGTGCCGAAAAGCGATTGGGACACGTCTAGAACACATTATGACTGGGTATAGCACAACGTGCGCGCGGTATTCTTACTTTATTAATGTGACCTTTCATGCCACAGGTATAACACGTCTTGCTAATTGGGCAACTTCGTGTGGAGTGCTCGTCGCGCGCACCACAGGTCAGGCACTGAGGAACCCCGTGAGCAAGGATGCACACTCAAGGTCAGTTTGCTTACTATCTGTATGGGACACTCATAGGTCTTGTGATCGCCCTCTGCACCACAATGCTTGCATTTAAATATGGACGGTTTCAATTGATTCGTTTCTTGTCCAACTTCGAAGTAGCGAACCAACCCAGGGACCTTGAAACGCGCGTCATGATGTATTCGATACAGTGGCCACGATGAACCTAACCTTGCGGTCCTCGTAGTCGAGGTACTCTATATACTCCTCGTCGCCTGGATTCAACTTTGCGGGTGGGATTATCATGGTGGGAATAAGTCTATCATCATCCAAGATTGCGACGTGAGACGGCAGTAACAATTTGTTTCCGTCTTGCTTGGATTCTGAGGGTTCCAGAGTATGAGTTCCCATGACTAGGGGGGTGGCTGCGCCGTCGAAGAAGAACAGACCGGCTTCGTCAAAGGCAGACGAAGCAACAGGCTGCAGGACCTGTGAGAGAGTCTTGGGATGAGGGGTGGACGAGTTATTGACATTGCTGTGTTTGCTTCCAGTCTCCGGTGAATGAGCCCTTGAATGCTGGGCACTGGCAGAGCTACCGATGCCACTGTCACTGGCGAGGCCGTTGAGTGTTTTTCCTTTCTTCTTCTTCCGCTTCTTGTTTTCTTGTGTTCGGTTTGAACGAGTGGGAGAGGTATTGTCCTGCTCAGACGAGATCTCGATGATCTCGGGCCCTGGAGACACGGTCAGGTCGATTATTTCTGCCATTTGGTGGTGAGGGAGATGTTGGTACTGGTTCAATTTAGTAAGCGTCGTGCACCACAGCTTGTGGTACCCCGCGCTCAAGTTGCCAACCTGGGCCTCCACTACCGTATAGAGACCTTACGGGTGCCTCGGTCACCTTCAAGTTCGAGAATTTTTACCCTAACCTGAGACCTAGCTAGTAGCGCAACCCGAGAGAGATTCGTGATTAACAAGATTCATTCATTGCTTTATTTCCGTGCAATGAGATTATTCCAACGAGATTATTCCAGTTTGCAAGCGCGTTATTCATACACAGGAGAACGCTGTAGGTACGCGGCAGAAATGTTTTACAGATTCATCAAAGATATTCTGTCATTGCGGAGCCTGTGTTGTACAGCAACTTTTGGCGTCTCGGGACACGCATCAACGGGACCTTTGCTTCAAAAAGCATGCGATGAGATGGTAAATCTCTTGAAGGTATACCTGAGGAGCGGTCTCAGCTAGATCCGAACTTGAAGAATTGTCAACGCACCCGAGGAAAGCCAGATCCTTCTGTGCCCCGCCAGTGCTTGCGGCAGGTGTTTCCGCAGGACTTTGGTCAATCTCGTCTGTGGGGAAATAAGAGGTGTCCGTGATCGAGCGTAGGTTGGGTACGAAGGGGGCGTCAATACGACGAATAGAGTCCCAATCAACTCCATAGAAGAATGGATGGCTCTTGATTTGATCTGCATTCAATCGACGGTCTGGGGAAGTCATGAGCCTAGCATACTGTCAACAAGATATCTCCAGAGTTGTGTGTACCCTTCTTACCTGCGGATCAGGTCCTCGGCCTCACGGCTCAAGTGAACATCATCTGGAAACACCAGGTAATGTTGCCATTGCATGATTTTTTGGTATGTTTCGTGTGTCGACTCTGAGCAGAATGGTGGATACCCGACCAGGCACTCAAACGTGATCGCTCCAAGCGACCACCAGTCGCACTCGTTTCCGTACCCCTTTTGCTGGAATATTTCCGGTGCAATATAGTCTGGCGTCCCAACGGTGGAATATGCCTGTAAATTGCATCGCACCAGTGCTGATGAGATGCTGATATGAGCTACCTACCAGTCTGCGCCGGTTCGCTTTCCAGGTCGCGATTTGATCTTTGCTAGACATGGTTAAATGAATAGCATTGACCATGACACTATTCCGTGCCGCAGTAGCGGGTGATTGAGCATTATTGGCCGAGTCTAATAGCCTCTGATAATATCTAGAGTCGTGTTGCTTGTGGAAGCCCGTTGAAAGGCCGAAGTCGGATAGTTTGATGTGGCCATCCTTATCTATCAGTATATTGTCCGGCTTGATGTCTCTGCAAAAAAAAATCCATAAACTGAGTGAATTAAACAAGGGGAACTTTTCCACCTATGGATAAATCCTAGTTTATGAACTGCTTCGATAGCGAGAGTGCACTGCGCTATATAGAAACGAGTAACATCCTCTGAGAAGGTGTCGTATTTGATAAGCATCGTCATGAGGTCTCCACCGGGAAGAAACTCCATGATCAAATACAGTGTCTGAGCGTCTTGGAAAGAATAATAAAGCTGTACAACCCAAGGTGAGTTGGATTCTGCGAGGACATCGCGCTCAGCGCGGACATGAGCTAGCTGTGTAGCGGCGCAACGACTTAGAACACGACTGACGACTGCTCAAAGATGGTACGTACCTGGTCTTTTTTCAGCATCTCTTCTTTCTTGAGGGTCTTCATCGCGTAGATCTTGCCGGTATCAAGTTTTTGAACAAGGCGAACCTACGTTACACACGAAATCAGAATGAGGCGACGGGTTATGGGACAAGGAACTAAAACTGACTTCACCGAACGCGCCTTTCCCGATCACTTTGACTGCCCTGAAGTCGTCGAGACCTAAGCGGGTTCGTCGAAGGCGAAGGAATGTTGACTCTTTCTTCCCTAGCTGCTGGAGATGGCGGATCTTCCTCTCGTCCGGAATCATGACGTCCGCCTGAAGCTTTCTCTCTAGCTCTACACGCCTTGCGAGTCCGACATCAGCGTCTCGCTGAGGTCCGCCATGACGTTGCTAATTATGCGTACCTAGTGTTTCGTTCGATGGCGGCATCCACAGCAACCTTATAGAAGTGCTCGAGCTTCAGCTGCGCAGCTTTGGCCCGGGGAATGGCATCGTTGGAGAAACCAGCAGGGCTACGCTCAAAGTATACATAATCTGCGGGTTTGTCTGAGCTAGTGGCCGTCGACGTCGAGGACCGCGTGCTGGTGCTGGAGCGCTGCATACCACAATTGTAACGAGGTAATAGGGCGATCAGTAATTTGTAGTCGCGGACAGGTCGCGATGGGAACCTAATCCAATAGGGTGAAAACAGCCCCTGTCCAGATGAACTCAACGCTGCACGACAGGATGCAGAGCAAAGTCAGTGTTGTGGTGCGAAAATCAAGTACGATGCGACAATAAAGCAACTGCAAGCGCGTAATGTTACGGACATAAAAACGGGCGCCCTCGTGAATTAAATCTCGGTCTATAAAGGTCGAGTAGTCGAGATGGAAATTCGAGATGGACCACACTTTGAATCCAGCGTTCCGTACGCCACATTTTCTATACGCCCTCGAGCCTTGACACGACCTCAGAAACTTTGGACTTGTCCTTGAGATCGCTGTCCGTCTCGTCACCAGGGCCGGCCTCCGAGGCGCACCGAGAACATGTACAGGTGAATGCCCAGCCACGGACAAGTTCCATCCGTCTCCGGCGACGGCAATCCTGTACGCTCTCATCATCATGTTGAGTTACGTCAACGTACGCAACGGTAACTTGGTCTCCTGCTTTGAGAGCGCGTGTAGCGATGAGATATAGTTCTGATGTGCCATCAAAGAATGGCCGAGCAGATGGGTCGCACGAATGGGTGAGCTGTGCATGACGGATGCGACGTGAACATCAGCTCACGTACACGATATGTGGAAAGACTCAACGTAGGACGACACAAAGTAAAACCCAGCTCCGACCTGCCTTTGTGTACCATACGGCGTTCGTGTCTTCTCCACATCTTCGGGCCTCGCCTTTGGGGCCGGCTACACGAATTATAATCACCGCATGATGAGCACGTGTTCACATCCAACGGCTGTTCATTACCTTATCATCCCTTCCATCTTCGAAGCAGACACCAAACGCGTTGTACGCCATCATGCCAAGATAAACCGAGAGTCGTTCCTCGGTCGCGAGGTGCTCCAGCCCTGGAATGGCAAGTTGCAGAACGGCTTTGAACAACTTGCCACACTCCTCAGAGGTAGCCATGTCAAGGTAGCGCAATCGCTCGAAATGGTCATTGAAAGTATAGTCTGCACCATCCGTCAGCGTTGCATTAGTGTTAACTGACGGTGAGTGTCCCATGGAGGTTAACATCTGCGCTGTCTCGATGGAGACTTGGCGTGCAATAACACGTGCCATCAACTCAGGCGCAGCCTTGCCGCTCTTTTGGATGTATTCTGCGAACGCAGCTTGGGCGTGGTCTCTCTCGTCCTGAGAAAAGTTGGCGACCTCCGGGACCAGTTGTTGGGGAAGGGGTAGTTCGAGCGTGAACAGTATGCCTTGCGAGTAAGCCATAGCCTTGACATGACAATCCTTCGAACAGTAGATCGAATTGAAGCGGTCAGATTCAGGCCGAATAGCCATATTCCCGTCAATCGAGCGCAAGCAATGACTGCAATGACTGCCTTTTCCTTGAAGGTCTGCGTCAAGAGCGGTAGCAATGGCTTCCTCCTTTGGTTTTATAAGCGAAGTATATCAAGACCAAAGGTTGATAAGCAAGAATTAATACTGACCTTGTATATGAGTTCACCTGGTTCAAAGTCCTTGGTGCAAACCACGACTTTCTTGCGGATGGTCGCACCGGTAGACTGCCCACCAGCCACCTGAGGCGCGTCGACGGTTTGAATGGCAACATTCATCTTTTTCTGGGGGAAATAGTTGTAGTAGCCTATCTCATTATCATTCAGCTCGAATGCCTTTTCTCCTCGATTGACAAGGCATACCTTCAGCGCGGGTCTTCACCTGCGGACAAGATCATTTCAAGCAGAGGATGATAGTTCAGGCGCATCCAAACCGAAAACAAAAAAAGGCGTTCATATCAGATCATCGCACCGACAACGGATAGAAAAGTCAAGGAAAGATTATACGGGGGATAACGAGGGTCGGGGGATACATGAACGATAGCGACTACACAGCACACGGCAGTGTGCATAGCACGTTCAAAGTCGTGTGTAAGATGATTCATAGTCACAGGGCGGGCGTATGGGAGCCTGGGTCTGTGACCTTGTCCCACTCCTGCGAGGACGCGTCCGAGGGTGGGCCCGAGGGGCTCAGCTCGTCATCTTCGTCAGGAACAGAAGCTGGTCCTTTGCCCTCAGACAAAGGAGATGAACTCACGTCCAGGTTGACGAGTTGCATGACGAGCTGCGGTATGAATAATTAGTGTATGACGCAACACAATGGAATGCTGAATGACCTGGAAAACGGGCGGTGAAAGACTCTTTTCGTAAACCATAATCAACTCGAGCGGCGAAGGATATACCCGAATCGCGCGGTAGAAGCACAATGCCGCGGGGAGGTAGAAAGCGGGACCTGGTGAGCGTAAGTGATTACTAGCCCTCCCTTCGAAATGGCTATCACGACGCACCTTTGACACTCATCGTCTCTCCCATGTTAACCTGCGTCATGAAATACTGGTGCCTCTCGTCATGGTCAGTGGGGGCTTGTTCGTTCCGGATTTTCTCCAGAGCGCTGATGAGCTCATTTGGGTTGACACCTGCAGTACTTGCTGATGCCTCTGAAGGTGTCTGACTCTTTTCGGCGCGCTTCTTTTCCTTGCCTGTGTCACAGTCGTTGTGAGTCTTGAGCTGGGACTGGAACGAGAACAAGCATACGAAGTTGTCTGCGGAAATTGGTGTCCGTTCTCCGCTTGTAATCAAAGTACACAGCGTAGGCAGCGAGGCTACCGACTGCAATGCCGGCGACAGCGAGCATCGTCGTCGCCCTGGTCATCTTGGACAAGTGGAGACGTAAGAAACCGCGCAAATGTTACCGAGTAAAAAAAAAGATATTTTCGAGTTAATTACGTAATTAAAAAACCAAGACCGTTGGCCAATAGAATTGGGGGATGTGCAGGGGATGAGGGAGAGACGAGACCTGAGCATCGAGTCCAACACTAACCAAGTCGTCGCATGGTATGCGCGAACGAGGATAGTGGTGGGCGCAGACGTGGCGGGAGAGGGTGACGATGTATGTTCTCACGGGTGGTCTTGTTCGGCGTTGAAAGGACGACTCGACTTTGGACCAGAACTGCTCCATGAACGGCGTGGACGCTGCGCCATCGTCTTCTCTTACGTCCCGTCACGACACCGACACCGACATCCTCGACCATGACCTCTTATCTCCATCACACCACGCCGTTTTGTCTACACACGACCATCAAGTAGCTCTCGACCTCGACCTCGACTGTCTCGCGCAGTCCGACACCGCCTTGGATGACCCTGCGGCCCATATTGCGCTCCAACACTCTCGTGGCCACATCTTTGCCGACATGGACCACGTTGGTGACCATGCCAAGGATGACCGCATCACCATGGTCGAGGCCGTGGACCCAGCTGTCACCCAGCAAGACTCACAGCAGCAGTCGCCCGAGTCTTCATTAGAACTAAAACGTGTCAAGGTGAGCCTCTCGCCCTTCCCTTCTCGTTCATGTCATTAGGCCCCCGTTCTGCCATCACATTCATAACGGCAGAGCCGCTATGCCTGAAACGTGTTTAATCCCTTCGGAAAAACCCTTTCCTTTTCATCGAAACTGCCTACGCGTCCCTCTCTTCATTTGCATCCTCGCCATTTGGATGACCTCATCAAGCGCCTACTCTGACCTACATTTGTCACCTTCTTCAAAGGTTTACGAACTCGTTGGCTCTCGGTGGGTTGACCAAGGCACCGCATACTGTGCCGGCCAGCTGGACGACGCCAACCAAGCGTACCTAGTCGCCCGTTCTGAGTTGGACTTCAATAAAATCATACTCTCAACTGCCATTCGTTCCAATGATGTATACCAGCGGCAGCAAGGTATGCACACTCCTTTACGTACCTGCGCGGAGACTTTACCTCTTGCGTTCCGTGTTCTCCGTCACTTATATCACCCATAGAGAGTCTGATAGTATGGACGGAACCCAACGGTGCCGACTATGCCTTAAGTTTCCAGGATGCGGAAGGATGTGCGGAGGTATGGAACTTCATCATAGAGGTCCAGCGTCACTTGAATTCCGGAGGTCAGCCCCCTTTTGCCCTTAACCCATGCCTCATTCTGTTCCCTCATTTCTCCGAGTGCGCATATCTCATCTGACTTTCACCTAGAAGATCAGGGCATTGGCTCTTCGTCCCCAGGCGGCGAACACTCTGCAACCACTGTCAATATCATTCGCACCGGCCATCTACCCACTCCTCAGCTTGGTAACATACAAGACATCGAGGGCGCGATCAAGACCCTCTCCAGGGGTCAAGCAGTCAAGGAAAAGATATGCGAGTACATCCAACGCGAGGTGAGGATTGTTTCATGGTCCCACCCCTCGGACCACCAAGTTGAAGAGAACTGTAGCATTACATCAAGGCTCTTATTGATGTTCTGAACATGGCAGAAGACCTTGAGAGCCTGGACAATCTCCATGCCCTATGTAGTCTTATGCAAACCATCTGTAAGTGTAAGACTGTGTTCCATTAGCCTCACTGACATTGTCGTAGTGATGATGAACGACCACGGGATTTACGAGCACATTCTCGAGGATGATGTTTTCTTTGGAGTCGTTGGGATGCTCGAGTGTATGCCCTGCTACTTTCGTAGCTTCTTTGGTTTTGACTTGGCGACCCAGATGATCCAGAATTCCCCGCACACAAGGCCAATTACCGCGAATTTCTCCACGTCAATACACATTTCCACCAGCCTATCCCAATACGGGAGGACCTTATCCGGAAGAAGGTTCACCACACCTATCGCCTCCAGTTTCTCAAGGATGTTGTACTCGCACGCGCGCTCGACGATTCGACGTTCAATGTTTTGAACTCTTGCATCATCTTCAACCAAATCGACATCATCAATCACATCCAAAACGATTCTATTTTCCTCCATGACATAGTTTGCCTGTACGTAAGTGAGGAGGTGCTTGCTGGTCCTAGAACTGGGGAGGAGGACGAGCAGGACGAGGAGGGACGTTCGAAGGGCCAAGAAAAGAAACCTCACGAGAAGATTTCAAACGGACATGGTGTGCGGATGGCCACGCAGTTTTCATTTGGTCCTGCTGGCGACCTAAATGAAAACGACACTGCATTCCGTCGCGAGGTCGTCGCACTCATCCAACAGCTCTGCGCAATGGGTAAGAATGTCCAGCTACCTGCACGACTAGCTCTTTTCCGAACACTGGTTGACCGAGGGATTCTGTTCGCTGTGCAATGGGCCTTTTCATTGCCTGAAAAGGAGGAGACGTCGAGGAATGTGGTCAGCGCTGCGGGCGAAATCATGGCTATCTTGCTTGAGCACGATCTCCATGGTGTTCGCGGACATGTATGCAAACAGGCGGCTGCTCTTGAAAGGGAAAGGGCGGTCGGTCGGCTAGGAGTTGACAAGGCAGAGACACTTCTGAAACTAATGTGTCGGGCCATGGTTCAGAGTCGAGATGTCGCTGTACAGTGCCAGATTGGCGACGCCCTGAAAGCTCTGTTGGATGTTTCGCAGAACATCGGTGGTCCTGGTACCACACCTGCAAGTGTTCTATCTGGAGTCGCCAATTTACCGCTGACATTTTTGCTCAGGCGGCAATGAGCGCGAAAATTCTGGCTCGCCCGAAAGACGATCCAGGAACGGAGAGGTTCCTAGACTATTTCTACAAGAATTGCCTAGAGGTGCTATTCAAACCATATAGCGATATACCAGATTTCAGGAAGCAGACAGGTATGCCAGCACCTCTCGAACGTCAGGAATGCGAAGTGGAAATGATCACCCCCAGATCCGGTTTTGAAGCTTTCGCGAGAGAGAGCTAATCTTTTCCTATACTTATCCGACTTACTTTGCAATTTCGCCCAACAACACGCTTTTCGAAGCCATTTCTACATGCTTTCTTCGAATATATCCGCTCGCGTGGCCACACTACTTAGCGCTCGAGATAAGCACCTTCGGCTAGGTTTGTGTCCGTTTATTCACGAGCTCCTACGATCTGATGCCTTAGCCCTGTCTTATTATAGCTGCATTCCGGTTTTTCCGAATATGCCTCAAGATTAACAACAAAAACTTCCTTGCCCACCTGATCAAGCTTGACGTTTTCAAGCCCATCCTGGAACTTACACTACAGGAGTCACACCGCGATAGCCTATTGAGTGCATCATGTCAAGAGTTCTTTGAACATATGAGACGGGTAAATCTGGTGTTTCACTATTTCACATCCAACCTCACTCTACACCTACAGGAGAACATAAAAGACCTCATCAGCCATTGCATGACCACTCATCGGGACATCGTCCGTAAGCTTAGCGAAACAAGATTGGGTGGGCCACGCTTCTCCGCGTTCATACGTCGCTGGGAAATCAATGTTGAGCCTTTACCCAAGGAGGAGGCCAAGAACGATCAGTGAGTCTAGAACGAGCTGTGAGAACGAGCTTGCTAATTCGTCACAGAAATCTCATCGAATCACATCGCTTGGACCGTAGTATTGATGTCGAAGAAGAAGAATACTTTAACGGCGACGATGACGAGGGTGACGCGGCACCTCCGTTCATCAGCTCGGCGGCCCTTGCAAGTCGCACTGGTTCCCCACTGAACACAATCAAGCGCAGACGACGCATCCCTACCGTACCATCCAAAATTCCACGGCCACAGGGCCTTGTTCTTCCTCGTACGCCTCCCCTCCCGTCTCTCTTGGATTACGGCGACGACGAAGACGAGGAGGAGGAGGCAATCGGACCTCCATCTCCTCCAGAAACATCATCCCCTGTTACTCCACCAAAAGCCCACCCCAGGGAAACCCCATCTACGCCACTCCCTCCTTCCATGGATATACCACCAAGTCCGCGGCTACAGCACCGCCAGATCTCTCGACCTTCTTCTATTCCTCGACGACGCACGCCTGAAGAGGATGACAACAAATTGGATTCGCTTCTGCGCCAAAGGGGTAGTCCTTCCTCACTATCGCTAAGCGAGCCATCCACCAAGCTGAACCTCAAATCCCAACTACCCCCCATCCGGTTATCTGAGAAACGGCGCAGAGAAAACGACGAGGACGAACTATTGGAACGTCTCGCCAGCAAACCCAAGCGTGCCGATCTTGGCACCCAAAAAAGGGACGAGTCGGTTGGTGGTCGAGCCGCTACAATGAAGCCAGGCGACGACCCACCCAAAAGGATAAAGATGACATTTCGTCCGTTGGGCATGAATATCGCACAATCGACGTCGCTAGTCCCTCCAGATCCTGGTGCGAAAGATGGGGATACGGGATAAATTCAAGTCATCTTTAATGGGCATGCGAGATTGGGATGACTAAGGCGTTCTTGGGTGTGTACCATCGTACATCCTTCATGTTCTTTTTATCCAGCGAGTGGAACACCATTGGGTCCCCGCGTGTCAATCTGATAGTGGTAATTAGCGGTACTCATACGGGTTACTGTACTATCCTCAGCGTGAAAGCAGTCCGATGGTGCCTCTGCAGAAGTTGACAGAGTCTCACTTGGCGTATGCCTACGAGAGAGCTGTGCACGATCTTTGATCACTGATTTGGGTTTGCAGTCATGCAAGAAAACCAGAAAAAAATGTACTGCCCCAGTGAGGCTCGAACTCACGACCTTCCGATAGTCGTTTAACAGTCGGACGCTGTAACCAACTCAGCCATGGGGCACGTAGCAATCGGCCGTTGATACGGGTAATCTGGCTCGGTTGTGCAGCTGCTTTCGTTTGCAATTAAACAGGAGATGCATTGTACTCTACGGCGGTGCGTAGATCTATTTATTCTCTCATCTCTCCTTCTTTTGCCAAGGACTCGATCTCACTGCCATTGTCAATGTCAGTGGCATGCCCGCCGTCGTCATCGCCCTGCTCTGTGCTGCTGTCCTTTACCAGACCTTGAAACTTCCTTTTCGGTATGACAGCCCAAAATGCCTCCTCCCAGTTGCGGGAGTCAATCCATCTCAAGAGGATTTCGAAGACCTGTTCGCACGAGCAGCGTCACATTAAGCACGGAGTCGGAAGGATTACGTAGCGTGGAAGGATTAGGGAACAACGGAACAGCAGATAGCACCTGGGATTTCTTCCGCGCCAGCAAAATTGCCATATATATGACTTGGGAAACGAACCTGATTTACGGTCAGCACCTTGCGTGTGGCGAATGAGATGTAATGGCCGATTGGGAGGCGGGCATGTCGGATTTGTGAGCTGAGAGCTTTGTTCAGACAGAGATTCTGTGGTTGTCCTAATTAGAATCACATTTGAGTGAATAAATACTTTGGGTTTTTGCGACTTGCCTTGTATCGATTGTGGTCACATAGTCCACCAATGATATAGGTTTCCCCTTCGTTGAGTTCGAGTAACTCTTCCGAGGAATCGGCAGTCAGATAAACGATGGTCTCGCGATGGGCATTCGTTTCTTCAGTGGGCGAGCGAGGGTGTTGCGAGGGTTCTGCCCACAATCGATCATAGCCCTCCTCCCACCATTCGGTCCTTGACCACCTCCTGTAGCTGGCATTGCTCATTGCATCCAATCTTTGTTTGGTTCTGCCGCCAAGCGAGGTGAATAGTAATACCGAGAATGCGTGCGCGGCATGTCTGTTTGCGCTGTATGTATACGCCAATTGAGAAGTAAGAGAATTGACCTCCTAACCTCGGCATAATCGTCGCATGGAGAAGGGGCGAGAGCAAGGTGAAACACCCACCTTGTCTGACATCAGCTCATCGAAACCCAGATCGACTACAACTTTTGCATGGAATATCGTGCCAGCACTTGGTCTGCGTCTTTTTCGAGAGGTGTCTTCGCCAATTTCACCCCTTGCAATAGCCAGGGCTCGTTCACGACGTTTATACTTCTTCGCCTCTTTTTCGCGCGCACGTCGTTCAAGCTTAAGTTCGTGGAGCCTCGCAGCTTTTGCGGCGCGTTTTTGTGCTTTCTTGGAGAGACCCCGAGGGTTTGATGATTCTGCCTCCTGACCTGGTTTTGGCTGACTGGCAACGTCGACCAGCGGGTGTGTATCCATGGACGCAAAGCAACGCAAAGACGGTGATTTTGTCACGATCGCATGCTGTAAATGGCGGTCCGGATGGAGCCGAGGGCCTGAGAGGTAGTAGTGGGCTACTAACTAGTGCGTCGCGCAGCTGGGACTCGGTGGGCCCTTTCCGTGCCCGGGGTTCTCCCTTGCCGTATTCCATTGCAGTCCTCATTGCGGTTTATTCCCCTCGTCCTTCCTGGTCCCGGTCTCTTTCACTTGCCAAAACCATTCCTCTAAACCGCTGTTCATGGCAACTAGGGCTATTTCTCTCAGGGGACCCTATGAGGTCGTCGAGCCTTCCGCAACACACACTGCAACAGTCATCTTCTTGCATGTGTGCTCTGTCTACTATGAACCTCCTCTCGCTGTTCCTTATATCTATTTTTACTCAACAGGGTCTTGGTGATAGTGGCAGTGGTTGGCTCGAAATCGTGGAAATGATCAAAGATGAGTTACCCCACGTCAAGTAGCTGCTGCCCAACGCTCCGGGCCGCAGCATTACTGCTAACCGTGGCTTTGTGATGTCTGGTTGGTTCGATCTGCCCTCCTGGGATCTGGGGGATAGGCATGAAGATCGTGACGGAATGCTTGACTCTGCCCGCACAATCGACAAGTATATTCAGGACGAAATCAACGCCGGTGTACCAGCTGAACGCATCGCCCTTGGTGGATTCAGCCAAGGAGGATCCATGTCGCTTTCAGCAGGACTGACGGCCCGAGGGGAGGACGGACTGTTTGGAGGAAAATATGGTTGGAAGCTTGGTGGAGTGGCCGTGCTAAGCGGCTGGATGCCACTACAGGATGCGTTTTTAAAAGTTGCCTCTACTCTCTGCCGCACGCAGGATAATTCTAACCAACTTTCTCAGATGGCTTCCCCTCACTTGATCACAACACCGATGCTCATGTGTCACGGCACTGCCGATACCGTCGTGCCCTACAGTTTAGGCCAGAGAGCGTGCAAATTCCATACGAACGACCTAGGTCTACCCGCGCTCGAGAGTTTGACACTCTCGATGCTAATCCCACACAGTGGCTACTCGCCAGCCGAGGGTCAACTGGGTGCGCCAGGGTTAAGTTTCAGACCCTACAGGTCAGCTGGGCACCGAGCATGCCAGCGATCACTTGAGGACCTTAAACAGTTCCTGAAGTGTGTGCTTCTCCGATGACTGGCCCTCAATTTTTTTTTTCACTTCCTCATGGAGGCAAGTTAAATTACAGAGATAATTGCAAAGATCTTGCTGATCGTCTGCTACTTACTTTCAGTCCCTCTGGAACTTACCCTGCATTTGTAGAGGCTGAAAGATGTAGACCTAACTTTCTTGGGAACGTCAATGCGAAGGATTTCCGAAGCGAATAATTCTGCCACAGCGATTGAAATACGCGGAGCCCGGTAGTAGTGGACGATCATTAGCAACGCTGGCCACACATACCACACGAGGTTGTATGTCATATGAACTAGCCAGTTAAGCCACAATGCTATCATGACAAGACGTCGTTCACAGCTAGCAAAGAACCGTCAACATGACAGCAGTAATCCCTGACTCAAAGGACATCTTTGAGACTAGCCTGCGCGGAACCACGCTCGATGCGTCTGGGTTGGGTCGGTGAAGGTTTCCATCCAATCTGAGCGAGGGTAAACTAAGGGTAAAGACAATAGTACGAAAATGGGAGGAATGCGCACCATATATATCACTTGGAATGTTGCTGGAATCGAGCCGCCTTCACCACCGTGTAATTCTACATGGAGAAGCGGACATGTATCGGGATTTGAGGGGAAGACTTGACATTACCTTGATAGATAGCAGAAGCTGCAGCCAAGGTGTCCCGATGCAAAAAATGTCGCCTGATTTACAATTCAGGGGATACAAACGGAACTAGACAGAGTGCAGACCTTCCAAGGATAGCATTTCCTTCCCCCATGTCTTTTAGATCCTCGATAAGCTCCCACATCGAGGGGTAACCAACGCGCACATCATCAGTGTCGACCGTCAACAGTGTAAATCCGGCACGACTGAGCAGGTTTGAAATATCCTTGGGATCTGAGTGTATAAGTCGTAACCAGGAATTATGAGCAGTAGGACTCTCGGACCTGCCATGGGTGATACGTGTGCAGATATTCCCCCCTCGCGGTCGACCTCTGCGAGTTGAAGGGCCGATCTAAGTTCAAAGAGAGTGTCTCCTCCGAACATTGCACCTAGGAATAAGCCATCAGGCTTTAAAATTTCTCTAATCTGAACAAGGATGCCTAGAAACAAATGAATAAGACAGCATCTGAGAGCGGATGAAAGACATACCTGGAAGATCATTGATCCAGTGGAGGCTCAGACAAGAAACGATTGCTTCCTGAGAATCTCGGGGCAGTATCTCAAGCAATTTTTCTTCGTCTCCTTGGACCCGCTCCAGCTGAACTGAAGATTTGAGCGAGTCATAAATACAGAAGGTGGGACAACCCCACGACATACCTTCAAAATTGCTGTCTGGGTCCATATTAAGCATTCGTCCTGTGACAAGGCAACATTGAGCAGAAACCACACGGCGTTGATACTACTAGCACGAACCACTAGAGTCTATCATAATGACCTTGCGAGTCTTGTCAAGTTCCAGCAATTTGGAGAAATGTCCAGGCCCAGAGCCGAGATCGACGATGGTATCAAACTTCCTTTTGATATCCTATTCAACAGCCGAATAGTCAGCTCATTCTTGTACGATGCAAGATATATCGATACATCACCAGCAAGCGTTCCATCATCCTGCCTGCAACTTCGTCTCGGACATAGTCTACAGTTCTACTGCGCTCCCCGCCGACTTTGGCGGCTGCGCGATCCTTTTGTGTTCGCTTCGCGCAACGGTCAAACACGCGGTACGTTGTGAACGACGACTCTGAAGCAAATGCACGGGCCAGACAGCGAGGCGCGACCTGGCGGGCAGCGCGAAGAGGAGACATGCCGTGGGAATATGTGACATGATACGCGTGACATAACTAACGCCTTCTGGAAGGAGAGTGGTCAGTTGCTTGCTAGACACTGACCGTCATGGACAATGACGGCGCAGGTGATCAACGCCAGAAGGAGTTGGCCATCTCCTTCGCCGCATCTTCAATGATCAATGCATCGGACACGATCAACCAAGAGGCATACCAAGCGAATGTGAAGCGCATTCAGGAAGTCAAGGAGATGGTTCGGAGGCTCGAGATGAACAACGAAACAGCACACAAGAACTTTCTCGTCGATCAGCTCGAGAAACGCGCTAAGGACGGACGCGAAGCAGAGTATGTCATTTTTCCTCTCTGCGCATTACAACTGAGTTCGGTGGCGCATTAGAATCATGTTGACGCGGTTAAGGAATCAACCCGGACTGTAAGTTGCATCTTCTTGTCAAGTTTGCCAGTCCCTCAATGTCGACAGTCGTGAAGTTCAGTTTACCAACAACACCCCAAGCCACAAGTCGGACGTCATATTGCCAACAACCGCAACCCTCGTGGAGGTACCAGAATCACGTTCCTCTTCGGTAATGGTAATATCACTTGTTATCCCCACTCTTCGTACACTCACGTCGCTCGACCTTGTTTCAGTATTCCTCGCCAACCCCGGTAGTCGCTTCCCCCCCTCAAGCTACACAACATGGCCGGCCTGCTGAGCACCAGTGGAATAATCCTCCCTGGGTCCACCAAGCTCAATCATATGACCCGAACATCTTCCGTTATTACACACCCCCATCTACGGCACGCCCTCAGCACAGTGCAGCACCACATTCTACGTCCCCTATCAACGGACAGATCGGTCGGTATACTACTCAAAATGTGTCGCCACAATTCAGGGTAAATAATTCACTACCACACAAGTCAGGCCTTCAACCATCACATGTCCAACAACCCGCGCAGTCCTGGGGTGGCTATCCACAGCCAGTTACTTCCCTGCCGGCCGCGGAGACCGTGCCTGGTGCGTTCAATACTAGGTGCATCAAAGGTACTTCAATGGCTGATAGATATCGTCCTAGCCCCAGTAAATTACAGCATCCCGCCGGGGTGGACCAGGACACCACCTGCCCAGAGCACTGGCTCATCCAGTACAGGCTTCCCGATGCAAACTGCTGCCTCTGGACCTCCGGTTACTATCCATAGCCCACCACAAAACCTACCATCACATGTTCCCGCTTCTCATGTGCAAGTGCCGCTTCACGGTGTCGTTGCATCTTCCGCGAAGGTTGCCTCCGGCCAGCCCCCTATCCAATCTCACCCAAAGCCCGCTGAATCTCAGTCCCAACCCATTTTCACGACAATCTCAAAACCACGACGGTCTTATAAATCATCGCAACAACCTCAACAACAACCCCAGCAACTCCGACCCCAACCTCAACAACTTCCGCAACCGCTGCAGCCCCAACCTTGTCCTCAAGAGTTTCCGCCTCAGCGACCTCTTCAGCCGCTTCAAATGCATTTGCAAGCCGCTTCAAAACCGGTTGACCGCGTGCCTTTCACTAGTGTCTCTCAATCGCACAGTCAACCCTCACAGATCCGTGAATCTCTACCTGCTGGGGTCCCAACTGGAGTCTCACAAGCGCATCCACCTCAATCCATTATGGTGCAAGAGCAAGCAAAACAGCGAGAGGCGCAATCAAACGCGGATCTAGCGACGTTTATTAAACTTTTTCAGATCGCCGTCCAGGTTGGTACCTCGTTCGGTTTTGGTGCCTTCTTCACATCTTTCCAACAGCGTGGAATCCTACAATTGAAAGCTTTCTCTCATCAAGCGAAAGCGTCTGGTATAAGTGATGAGTGGTTCAGGGCAGCTATTAGTTCTTTGCCTCGGGATGTATGGGAATCTGTCGTGGCGCAGGTCAATCAATCGGGACCTACCCCTGGCTTTCTGTCACCCTGGGATGTACCTCAACAAGGAACGTCAGCGAATCCTGGCCCAAATGTACCCGTCGTCAGGACACGACCATCAACCCCCGCAACGGCCCTCGTTCAAACGACGCTTGCTACTCAACTGCCGGCCAAACCTAGTGCTTCGGGAGAGGAGAGCTTCGCCCTTTCTGTACCAAGGCAAACATCTGGATCGTATGCCGCACAAATGCAATATTATGCGGAACAAGCAACGAAGTCAACACTCTCCGCACAGGTGGCGAGCCTCTCAAGTTCAACAATCACCCCGCCCAATATTCCTTCGATACAAAAAATGGTGGCAACTCCCACAGGGGACGTGCCATACACTCAAGTAAACGTGAGGACCCCTAAACATGCGAATAAATCGACATTGGCGAGAGATGTATTGCGTTCGCTTGGGAAGATAGTTCCAAAACGACATCAAGAAACGGGAGGGGAGCCGATAGATGAAGATAATGACCGTGGGGGCGACCAGTTACTTGCGGTCAAACCCCCACAGCCAGTCTCTCACACGGCCGCTCCAAAGTCTCCAGTTGTCGTACCAACAACAAGGTTTATCCGTGTTAACACTCCCTCGATATCTTCAGCAGAACCAGACGCACAGGTCGGGCCAAATCTGTCGACGGCCAAGCAGGAAGTTGAAAAGACTGCTGCCATCAACGGGCCAATCATGATTGACCTCACGTTAGACGATTCGGATGAATCCGTCCATGGAAAGAGGCAGAAACTCGAACCCAACTTCCCGATCCAGACCTCCGCCGGTGCAGCCACATCATCACAGCCAGTCTCTCCTGCCAGCATCACCAATCATACTCTGTTGGAGAATCTCTCCTTAGAAGAACGGTCCGTTAACGTTTCAGCTGACGGTGACAACGCAGATGTGCGTATGCATAGCCCGCCTTTATCAACCCCCGCGGAAGAGAATATGGAGTCCGAACTTTTGTATCCCCCACTTGGCGGTGCGGAGCTGGTATTGTCAAGTTTCGAGCCATTGCCACGTGAAGCAAGTGACCATCCGTTGGATGGTCCGCTGCCCCTCTTCTTGCCCTCTCCGCCCGTCTCGCCAGCACACACCGAGCCACCCGAAACGGACCTCGAGATGACCAACGACGAAGACGAAAGGAGATCTTCCTTCAAGCGACGCTCTGCCGATGTCGACGAGAAGGAAAACAACGCAGAGTTGCTGACACCACGTGTCAGGAAACGACGGAGGCAGCAAGTATATGTTCTTGTTCCTCCGGCGCCGCCCTATGTCAGAAAGGCGATCAAGAAGATGAAGGAACGCGCTATGGGAAAGGAAACGGACTTGGACTCGGAAGGGGCAGGGGAAGACGAAGAGTGTATGAGAGTGTTTCTTGCTTCCGCCGATCTCTAGCTCATCGTGTCACAGTTCAGTATAGTCATCTTGAGCAGCTGCTGATTGAAGAATCCAAGTCGCGGTTGTTAGAGCGACGGTGTCGGTGGTCGAATTGTGGTGTTATCCTGAATTGTGCGGCCAATCTGCTTGTGCATCTGAAAAACCATATCAGGGAAGAGGACTCGGAGGTACGGTTGCGTTGCGTTCACGTGGCTCAGCTGATTGATACAAGGCTATATTTACCAGAGCCCGTTCCTTTGTCGCTGGGCGAGGTGTCAAAAGCAATTTGGCATGGGACAAGAACGTGACGTACACCTTGAAAGGCACACGATAAGACCTTTGCCATGTCCTTTTGCAGGTGAAGGATTTCCGCAAGCGCATGAAAGGTGACTTCGGCTGACATCGGGCGTTGCTAGGTTGCGATGAGCAGTTCGACAAACCGGTCGAGGTGATGCAACACGAAGTGCAGCATACAAGAACGGAACGTACAGGGCTCCTGATACCCAAACGAACGTGCCAGCCAGTTGTCCCTGCTATTCCAGCTCATTTGGGTCAGCCACCACACTGGCTACCGTCACACCGTGTGATAGCGAGACGGGTCGTCAGGTGCCGGATATCCGCTGATAGACATGCTACCATGGGACCGTGGGTACGTGAGGCACACTGCGGCTCTGGTCCTTGGGATCTCACACGATTTCAGATCCTCTGGAATATATTTAGCCCAGTTGAGCTCAACACAAGAAAGCAGAATGCATCCATGCGTGGTCGTCTAACGCGCCAGGCAATTGACTACGACAAGGAGAGCTCGGACGGCCGACGTGACGATTACGACTTTTTGCTGGCGCTTTCGTCGTATCCTGCAAAGAGCGCCGAGTTGGACGACCTCGACTCTACTCTGATTACGATGAGTGCGGCGCGAGGTCTGACGCTGTGGGGGTCTGAGCGAAATAGAGAAGAGCCGAGAGTGGTAGACGAGGAGGGGAGGAGGGAGGAGAGCGCTGTGGATGGGATGCTCTGATGTCGTTGTCACTAGAGACGTCTTGAGTTAGTGACAAGGTGTGACCTGCCACTTGAGATGGTCACCCAAACCTCCCTACCCTCTCCGTGCGCGATGCCTAGCTCGTCGGGTGAGCTCGACGGCAAACACGACGACGACCTCCCAGCTCTACCATGTTACATTTCTTCCCGCTCCGCAGACGTTATCCTCTCCGACGTCCGTCCAACAAAGCTCTCCGCAGATGCTCTCAAATGTATCAACGCGCTTCTCGACGAACTCTTGCATACTATCCTCAGCGCTGCGCGCGCACTGTCTACCACCCAGCTCAGAGCTGGCCTGCACAAAGTATTGCCCACGACCTTAGGCAAGGAGGCAGTGCTGGAGGCCGAGTTGGAGCTTAGAGCATACTGGGAGCGTACAAGCGGCGTACCAGCATCAGCGTCGTCCGGAGTAGCCGTCCAAGACAGTGAATTCAACCTCCCATGGACATTCGAGGTGAGTATGCCTCCTTCCCTATTTCGTGTGTTCCCTGCCTGTCGTCTCAGTCTCATCAACACAACCACTGCAGCTTCTTCGTCTCAAATGTGAAGCGTATTCAACTCTGAGCGACACCGACGAAAACTCGGATGCTGAAACACGCTTGTCCCAGCGTATGAACGCAGAAGGCATCCCTCCCCCCAAGCAGGCCCTCCTCGCCCCAGCTTCTTTGTATTTAACTGCCATCATAGAGTGAGCATAGCCGATTATGTACATACCGGCTTGGATCATCCATTTTTGCTGACGCGGTGTCATGTCAACGTCATGATGATCAGGTCAATATGCGAGTGAGTGGGCACTATTGGTTCTGAACCGTTATCATTCTGACCTTTTTCCTACAGACACATCGTTTCGAATGTCGGTCGCGTCGCCGCTCGTGACAGTAGTAGAGCTGTCGCGAATGGCCAGGATCTGTTCATTGCCCTCTGTGAGGACAGTGCCATTTACGGACTTTTCAAAAACATGGCAGGTGAGTATGACTCATCTGTTATTCTCTTTTTTGCGTTGACGTTTTTATTTTCGTTTTCCAAGTTTATGGTCAAATTGAGGCCTTCTCCAAACCTCCAAGGTCCCGGCGGAGTATCTCAGCTACACCAGAGAATGATGGCACGCCACCGGTTGTCCGCCGCAATGGATCCATCCGTCAATCGCGTACTCGTCTGTCATTCGAGTCTATCAACAATGTCCCTCCTTCGACTACACAATCTTCCAGATCCTCATCACGGGCTGTCAAAACGTTATATAACAAAGTTTCACAAGATTTCATCAATGGAAGCGATCCAGGACACCGAAAAATGGATTCCTTTGCGAGCGCAAACACAAAACAATCCCTCGCTAGCAAAGGTGACAGGTCTCCCATATCGCCTACCTTTAGTGTATGTCACTCTCCTTCCATCCTATCTTGTCTCCTCTTCCCTAGTTTTGTTTTTCTCTCTTAGGAGGATACTCGTTCTCAGGAGTTTGACGACATGATGAGGTCAGGGTCAACAATGAAAGTTTCCCTGACTCCAGACAGACTTCGCACGATGGAGGTACGCGCTCTGTATCCATTTCCTTATTGTGATTTCGTGTCAACTTCGCCATCAACCAGGCATTGAACAGAGAAAAAGCACGCGCAAATGGTCGGCACAAGATTTCTCCGACCACTGAAAAGTCCAACGGCGTCGACACACATCCATCTCATTCCCCTTCAGAGCAAGCCAAACGTAACGGACCAACCCCAATCATTCGTCGTGTAGGCTCCGTCGTTGGCAACGAAGACGATCATCGTTTGATACAGAAGCCACCGCCGGCCTCACGGCCTCGACAACTGAGCGCAGCAACCAGCTCAGGCTATACCGCCCCATCCTTCACCCGCGTGCGTGCATCCTCAACAACGAAGGACCCCTCCGCAACAGTGTCGAACATGCTTCTGAACAAACATACGCTGTCGGAATCAACTTTTCACCTTACCGATCCACGCGTCGCTTCCGGCTCTATACCCAAGAGAAAGGTCCCCCCACAACAACTAGACCTCAATGTTTCCCGGTCACCGTGCATCCGACCCATAGTGCGCAGCCGAGAGTCACTCAATGCGGAAGATATCTTGGCGGGCTTGGACGATGATGATATGGGAGAGTTGAAGCCTTGCATATCCCCCAAGCAACATGACCGGAAACGAGGGTTCTCGTCTAGCACCAAAGAGTTGATTGCTTTTCTCGAAGAGGGTCCCCCGGTGTCTGGCGAAAGTCCTCATTCTACGCTGTCCACGACGCCGAAGAAATCTGGCCGGTTGCAGAGGATGATATCCAGAATCACCTTGGCTGGTGATACTGTCAAGCCCTCTCGTAAGATGACCGTTGGGTCTGGGGATCCTTCAAGCAAATCCATGACGAACCTCTCCCCACTTGCCAATCGGCCTGTTCCACCTCGTTATCCCATATCTGCAGCTTCTTCGGAACGTAGTTTTGCAGATCAAGCAGGAACGCATCCCCGTCAACGAGCGCAATCACATATTCAAAAGCCACTCCCTTCTTTGGATGGAAAGTCCATGGAAGGTGAAGCTTCGAGTACTTTCGTCCCTTATCTTTCCACTGGAACCGAGGAAATTTCGCTGAGGTCTACCACTCCTGTTCCGATGATATCTCGGAGTACCTTGGAGGCTGATGTCTCTCAACATGTTCAGCCTATTGAACCCCCGTCTTCGTCAACCTCGCTCTCACCTCCAACCACTCCCGTACCCGTACGTGTTGAGACCATGGAGACGACTCCAGCGCCTGCAGTGAAACCCCCAGCTTCGCCCCCAATTGTACCCCAGCGTGTGGCTTCCAAGATCACCGCTCCTTTGCGCCAGAAAGTCGCAACAGCGCCTGCTTCGCCCAAACCTTCGCCAGCACCATGTGTACTTGAACATGCTCGCGAGATGCGGACACTGCTCGAACATGCCACGAGTGCTGCCGAATGCCGTATCCTCGTGGACATGTTCTTGGCCCGTAGTAAGCTCACTGCGGGCGAGGCCAGTTTGCAAGCCTTCGCTGCGCCGCCAACTCCACGAGACACTGGCACTAACGAGTTGGAAAAAACAATTGTTGAACTGCTTCTTGGAGACGGTGAACTTGACGTTCAGCATATATTGTCACTCGACCCCCATGGTGTAGAGCCAAGTGAAACCCCGCTCAAAATTGCAGATGCCGCTTCTTCCTTTTCATCAACCAGCAGACCAGCGGAGTCCAATGAATCCTGATGAAATGCCCCGGTTCTTACAACATCTCGCCCCTGGACTCTGGATTCTTCTGAAGATCGTCTTTCACTTTATACGGTTGTCGAACTACACCACTCTGTCTATCCATTATTCATTATTCGGTCGAGCTTGCTGTTGCATTCGTACCTTTCTCATTATCGCTGTGCGTTGGTTTTAATAATTTAACGTATGCTTTTGGAACACCATCGACGCTGGTTTTTCAAGCAAGGAAATTAGCGATTTTGCTATTGGGGCCAAGACCAGCGGTCGTTGTTAGGTTATCGGACCTCCAACGCGACCGCAATGCCCATGGCTGCCAACTCAGCGCACAAGTAACGAAATACATATGGAACCGCCACGACGTCCATGTCGCCCCCTTTGCGAGAGGAACCAAGCACATGCGCAGTAGGTATAGCCACCGCGACCTCGGGTGCGCGTCCTCCGTCCGTACTCTGACCTGTGGCCAATGCTCTTCGCACCTGCTCTTCTTCTTTCTCGGCAGCGGCACGGCATACCCTGCAATATTCGCCACCAGGACCTGCTGCCCTCATAGCGCCAGTCATCGATATCTGTCCCAGACTGAGATCGTCGTAGCCCAGCGAGATTATGCTACCGCACGTCCGGCACACCCATGCAGTAGAGTAGTCGGAGCAGTTCATGAGACGATCTTGCAAGAGAAACGAGGTTCCGTGTGCGATCAGGGCGTCGCGTTCCATCTCCCCGAAACGAATACCACCTGCACGTTTGCGACCCTGTTGGGTCAACCACGTCCGTTGTCAGTCAATGCCAGCCTATGAAAGAATGAAGTAAGCATAAGTGGGAGAAGCGTACCTTGACAGGCTGACGCGTAAGGGCGTCAACGGGCCCCGTCGTTCGTACTTGAAACTTGTCGAGGACCATGTGACGGAGACGCTGGTAATATACCACACCGATGTAGATGTCCGCTGCGAATTCCTCGCCAGTGATGCCAGAGTACATGGGCTCGTTGCCGTAATAGTCGTATCCTGCTGTGAGGAGTTGTTCTCCAAAATAATCGATCGCCCTATCTTCTTCTGAAAACCTGCGTCCGGTCAGGTCAGCGTAAGATGAAAGGCCCGACGTTAGAAAAAAGGGCACGCGAACCCGAACGGTGTTGCATCCTGAGCTAGGCCATGCATAGCACCGGCTTTTCCAGCCATACTCTCAACTAGCATTCCAATCGTCATTCGGCTTGGGAAAGCGTGCGGGTTGATGATCACGTCAGGTTGTAGCCCGCTTTCCGTGAAAGGCATGTCGATCGCTGGCCATTTTTGCGAACAAACACCCTTTTGTCCGTGGCGAGAGGAAAACTTGTCTCCAATCACAGGAGCGCGTGTGATACGGAGGGTGATGTGTACCTTTTGGAGTTCGGTGTCGCCTGTGTCAGAGCCTTGTAGACATCAGTACTGCGAGCAGGAATGGATTAACAGAACAGTTCGCATACCTAGCAACCGCACTTGGTCTACGGTGCCCTGTTCGTCGCCCTTGTACTTTACAAACCTGGTGCGACCAGTAGTGTCATCCACATATGCAGCGACTGGATCTCCTGCGTCCAATTTGGTACCGACGTAAGGCAACCCATCCCTATCCAGAAATTGCATACACGCATGTTGCCGATCACCTTCTTCCGTCCTGATATCGTGACCGAGACCAAAATGAAGCGTAGTAACAGAATTCGACTTGGATGCGCCACGCATATCCTTGAGGTCGATAACTTGTGACTTGTAGATGGTTCCATAGGCAAAGCCGCGTTCGTGAGCGGATTTATTGAGGATCATGGCATCCTCCATATCGTAGCCAGTGTAGGAAATCACCGCAACGACCGCATTAGTGCCATTAGGGAAGGCATCCATGGCATATGTATTGTGTAGATGGGGCCGGACAATGGGGGTTTGTCCCGTTTGAAGTCGGTAAAGTTTGTTGTCCGTTCGATGTTGGAGAGCGGTACATGGGGTTCCCATAGTCTGTTTAGCCATCTAAGGCCACAACAATCAAGATCACCTCGCAACGTCTTTCAGACAACACATACTTGGCATTGGTAAATGTTACGAGGGCTCTAATCGTACTCATTTGTGAAGGAGTGGTTGAATAAAAACAGTCAGCTTACCTGGTTAAAATCGGAAAATGGCGTCAAGTTCGCGAGGATAGACAGGAAATTTGTCGGTGCGTGTTCGACATGCGTCGTAACACCAGGCTCGATCTCACCCGGCTTCACTGCAATATTCATGTACACCTGCTCGAAAGACCCGACTTGATCGTCTTTTCCATTGGCCAAGAACTTGACAGGTCTCATCATCCGCGCCCTTGAAGAAAACACGAATAAACCAGGATACTGTCCACCTTTTGACTCCGGAACGAAACCAATTTCAAGATCAAGCGGAACCTTGTGAATACCCTCTGTTTTCCATATCCTCAAGTTCTCCGCGAGTTGCTTTGCAATACTGGATCGTGCCCAGCCGATAACGCGGCCATCAAGCTGAACGCAGAGATTTTTGCGACCGTCTGCCGAGGACGAGAAAGGTGGAGTCATGCCATGAGCGGTGAGAAGCCCGGGGATGTGAGCGACAGCAAGAGGGGTGGTGATGACGCGACAAGTTCTGGAGAGGTGGTTCAGAAGGCCGCATGGGGAACCATCGGGTGTGTGAACGGGACAAAGAAAGCCTGGCAAAGATGATTATCTGGACGCGTACAGACGCGGTTAAGAACACGTGCTCACCCCACGCCTCTGGGAGAAGCTTTCGTACAGCAGTTGTTTTAAGCTCTGCAAAGAATGCACCACGGTGTACGCTTCTGAAATGGCTGATATAACGTGACCAATTAAGTTTTTCCGCAACAATAGTGAAACCTGAAGCCTGTTGTAGATCGAGACCCGAGGGAGAAATCAGATTTCCAGTCGCGAGAAAATTAGACATCCTTGAGCCAATGTCCCAATTGACTTTTTGCATAACTTTCGTTATGTACCGCTCTGTACCGATCATGAACGTCGAAATTTGAAGTTTAAACTAGGGACCTACTATCCAAGAAGTCGGGTGGAGGTTCAGCTCTTCGGACATCTGTGGCGATCTGTTTGCGAACTTGATTAAGAACCTCCTCTAGGCGTTCTTTTATGATCATCCCATACAAGTATCCCGGGAGGAGAACCTCTTGGTGTTGTGATGAATCTAGGTTATCTGCAGAGCAAGATCCAGATACCAACGCATACAGCTTGCGCAGCATGTAGCTGAACCTGGAGTCAGCAGCCATAAATGTTAATATGAGGAACTCACACAAGCATCCGAAATTTATCACGAGGTTCTTCAAGATGGACCAAAACCATCTTTTGGATCAACCACACACCAAGTATTCGGTTGTTCCAATCTTCTGGCATGTCCAATACAACGCGGAACTTGTCACCCAAATATTCGAGACACTGATCCCCCGTATATAAACTGTACATTTTGAAGCTTCGCAGGAGCAGCTCCACACGATCAGTCAAGAAAGTGTTCTCATAATCTTGCATCATGACGTGTTCAAATATCTCCCGGTCGGAAGCACCGATGAGTGCTTTGAGAATCAACATGATGGGGATGACGTATTCTTGCTTTCTCCAGCTGAAGCGAAGCATAGCACTCCCGTTGGAGAGGTAGTGAAGGGTATTGGTGACGCTAGACTGGTCAGGTCTAGCGCATCGGATTTGGACGGCATACTGGGTGTAAGACGGACCGCGGTTAGCAAAGGAGGGGCGGAGGAGAGATATGACATGGTTCCGACGGGGAAGAATAAGGTATCGGATAAGCCTCTCGTTCCCATTAATGATGAAATATCCACCAAATTCTTCCGGCTCTTCATGTCGCCGAACCAGTTCAGAAGATGAAAGACCACGCAAATTGCATCGAATAGACTAGAATGGCTCAGATAACCGATATGTGGATGAAAAATGTGATTCTTACCCGGACCATGATCGGGATGAGGCCACAATCTCGCATGACACATTGATCTGGGTGGGTATCTCCGTTTATCGTCCAGCAGACCTTGGCCTGCATGCGGCCTCTATAGGACGTGAGCCGTTCCCGGGCCTTGCAAGGTGATCCAATTCAGAGAACAAGCTAAGAAATAAAGGGTTGTCACCTCTGAAGGGTAAACTCTCCGTTCCGTACTCCAAGTATCCCGATCCAGGACTCTGGGAGGCGCGATTGATACCTCCTCGATCCAAACTGCGACGTCGCAAATTATAAAGTGAATCCTTGCACGGACAGAGTTAACTCACAGCAGAGGCGATTACCCCACCCTGCCTGACCGCTCTCCGTGCCAATTTGACCAGTCCAATCAAACACAACACGCTCGCCTATATCCTTGATAGCGATAGATAGTAAACCTTTCCCGTCCCCATCCCCTTTGGGTAGCCCGGAGTCGTCGAAGAGTGCATTGAAAGACTCGATATGTGGCGAAACGAATTCATTAAGGATTGGGTACGTGGATGTGTGTTTTGGTGGTTTTTTGAAGGATCCCTCGCGTTCAATCGTGTTAAAGGTCAGCCTTCGCTTCTGCCCGTCTGGCTTGCCTGGCATTGAGACGTCCGCAAACTTGATCCCTGTCGCCCAATTTTTGGGAGTACAATGATCGCGGGAACTACATACCAAATACGCGTTCAATCGGAAGCTGAAATATTTAAACTCCGTGCCCAAGGCTGCTCGCGCGTAACTTCGCGGACGCTAGCGACGACGAGGGGCCCGCATTGTATCTTGTTTCATCGCAATGTTCGGGGCGAGCACGGTGCAGTCTTCCTGGGCCAATCCTCAGCAGAACCAACAGCAGACACAAGGTTCCGCTTTTGGTCAACCGAGCGCCTTCGGGAATGGAGGTAAGTCATTTACATCCTCGCTCTTTTCTTCCCTTTGAACCGCCGATACAGCTTTTGGTTCCACCAGCCCATTCGGCCAACAACAACAGCCAACAGCAAATCCAATGTTTGGAAACCTTGGAGCAAGTAATCCTGGAACTTCTGCCTTTGGTTCGTCTGCCTCCTGCACATCTCGTGCGATTTCGATATCAACATCCATATGTTAGGTGCATTTGGTCAAAATACTGCTACCACCACCACTGGCACCTCTGCTTTCGGCGCACCAAAACCAGTTACTGGGTTTGGTGCGTTCAGTGGAGGAGGTACTTCTGCGTTTAGTGGGGGTGGGAGTGCGTTTGGGGGGGCTCCTGCTGCTGGAACATCGGGAACCAATGTTTTTGGATCGACTGCTCCGAGTACGGGGAACGCTTTTGGCGGTAGTTCGCTATTTGGGCCGCCAAAGCCTGCAACGACCTTTGGTGCCACTTCGGCAAGTACGCCGTCTCATATTTAAGAGACCTTATCCCACCTGATGCTTTTCAGCAGCCAGCACAGATGCCAATCCGCCACCAGTGACGACAGGCACGTCTACACCCGCTTATTCTGTCTTCAGCGAAAAAGATCCATCGAACCCAAGTACCATCCTTCAATACCAGACCATCACAGCTACTCCGTCCTATAGGGGTACATCTTTAGAGGTAAGCTAATGCAATTTGCTATTTTACTTCTATTCGGCATGTGGTTGTTGATGTAATGGTTTAGGAGTTACGTTTGCAAGATTATCAACAAAATCGTAAGACAGCTGGTGCATTTGGCCAAACGTCGTTTGGAGCTCCTGCTACTCAAACAACCAGTCTTTTCGGAGCACCGGCCACAACCCAACAACCTACGACTGGTTCGATCCTTGGGGGTGGTACTACTGGTGCATTCGGAACTACCACTGGCCAGCCCGCTACAGGTGCATTTGGGGCCTTTGGGCAACAACAGCCTACTACAGGCACCGGTACTGGCACCAGCATCTTTATTGGAGGTCCTGCGTTTGCGCAGCCCCAACAGCAACAACCATCTGCGTTCGGTACCTTTGGTCAGCCTCAGCAACCAGCTGCAGGCGCTGGTACTAGCATCTTCGGTGGTACAAGCGCATTTGGGCAACCAAAGCCTACTACAGGATTTGGGAGCACCTACGGGCAATCAAGTAAGTATCTACTCATAATCCTGATTCTTTTATCTGACCTGCTCCATAGCGGGCGGAAGTACGTTCGGCAGTACGGGCACTACCAGTGCTTTCGGTCAACCGGTAGTTCAGCCCGCCACTAGTACAAGTATCTTTGGCCAGCCTCAGCAGCAACAAACTTCAAATACTTTCGGTAAGACAGTTCACTCGAATCGAAGGTTCGTCCACTGATGTCAGCTCTTAGGTGCAGGTACTGCTGCAAAGCCTTCCATATTTGGTCAGCCTAGTCAGCCGGCCGGAGCGACCACCGGTTTCGGTACCGGTCTATTCGGCGTTCAGCAACAGGCCCAGGCAACACAACCTACAACAGGTCTTTTCGGAACGACTCCAAGCACAAGTACTGGTCTATTTGGTCAACCACAACAGCAGCAACATCCCCCCCAACAAACGGGTGGTTGTGAGTGTGATGCATTTTTACCTGTGGGCTTAGTTGACGGCATTTTGACAGTGTTTGGTAGTACCAGCACGCAAACGCCCAGTGGATTATTCGGTGGCGCGACAGGTGGTGGTTTGTTTGGTGGTACGCAGGGCACGCAAACACAGCAACCGGGACAGACGAACTTTTTTGGTGCTCCAAAAACTGGGACGGGTCTATTTGGTAGTGGCGCCTTTGGGCAGCCGGGCACAACCACTGGCACTGCTGCTCAGCCCACCTTGTTTGGGCAACCATCAAGTCAGCAAACGATGGTTCAACCGACCACAGCCACGGGTACCAGCTCCTTCGGAGGTTCATTATTTGGCCAACAAAAACCCGTTACCCCCGCGATCAGTACCGCACCATCCACGGGCAGCTTAGGTACCTCGTTATTCAGTGGCAGTACTCTAGGCTTTTCAGCGACTCCAGCAAGTGGACCGGGCACGCTCACCGCTTCGATAGCGGAACCTATATCCGGCAACCTACCTATCTTCTCAATGCTTCCTCCGGGTCCCCGTGCTGTTCCCATCGATCAACAACAAAAGAAGAAACCAGGGTTCTTTGTAGACGCTCCTGCTCGCTTGCCTGTGTCGCGCCTCCCAATTAACTACACCCCAGCTACGTCGAAACTTCGAGGTTTCGGAGCCCTGGCATCATCTTCGGTGCTTAGTGTCGCCGGGCAGAACTTGTCTCTCAGCAACGGGAAAGCAAGTCCTCTCTACTCGAGTCGCGTAGAAACTCCGGAGAGCGTCCTAGGACGTAGCGCGAGTCCCGCATTGGGCAGTGGGGGAAGACAGAGTGTGAAGAAACTGGTTTTGGATAAGAAAATTGAAGCCTCGGATTTGTTCAGCAGAGCTGGGTCACCAGGCTTGCGTGGCAGCCCAGTAAAGGTGACTTTTAGCCCTGCGCTCGGTCAAGCTGCGAGAGAAAAAGATGTAGCAAGAGAGAAGGAGATAGCCATTCAATCTCCAGAAAAGGCAATGCAGCCTACTCAGCCACCCCGCAACGTACTAGGCCGATTCACAGCACAGAGTTCACTCACTCTCGGGCAGCCTTCATCGCCGAGCACGACTGCAAACGGTAACGAGGCCACTTCTGCCTCTCCACCGCAACATGGCGACTATTGGGTAAAACCTGACCTGGCCAAGCTGAAGACATATGGCTATGAAGATCTGTCGTCTTTCAAGGATTTGGTTGTGGGTCGTGTTGGATATGGAGAAATTCAATTTCTCGAACCCGTCGACCTCACTGGCCTTCCTAAGCTTGGTGCGCTTTTGGGTGAACTCGTACGATTCGACGACAAGGAGTGCAGTGTGTATCCTGACGCGGATGAGGCAGACAAACCGGCACCTGGGACAGGTTTGAATGTCAAAGCAAGGATCATACTGCTGCGCTGCTGGGCTACAGATAAGTCGACGAGAGAACCTATAAAAGACGAGCAGGCTCCTGCGGCGGTCAAACATCTAAAGCGACTGAAGTCTATGAAGGATACTCATTTCGAGGGTTTTGATGTGAAAGAAGGGAAATGGACGTTCACGGTGGATCACTTCTGAACGGACTGTTGGATTTATATAATTTGTCCGTTTGTCGTTCCGCTGCATTTCATTGCGTTTGTTGAGTGCTATATTTCTGTCGATGGCGTTTCACTCAGTACATGATTTAGCAAGTAGTATGCACATGTCCGTTTTGTCTAATGGATACGAAGGATGAGTCGGAACTCAGGTTCGGAAGCCGGCAGTCATTTGGGGCGTATCTTTGAATTCGCCATGAAGGTGAGCAGTGGGGGTTCGTTAATTGTAACCCATCCTCGCTTCGCTTCATAGGTCAGCCTATCCGAGGACGAGCTCAAGGAACACCGTGCAGCAACCATTCGTGGAGCACTCGAAGGCGGACTCATAGGGGCCGGAATTGCCTTCCCTGCCTTCTACCTCCTGAATATGCGATCAAGCTACTATCGCTCTGTTCCTTTTCCAATCAAGCTGCTTGGTGGTGCCACCATTATTGCACCCCTTGTCACCATCCAGGCAGAGAAACGGGGCCTGGAATTCGAGAACCGGCATTGGTGGGTGGAAATTGCCCTGCGATGATGATGGGCTTGAGACACCTTGTCTCGTAGGACCGGACTCGGCAAAAGTCATCTAGAAAGGCGCGAACACGAAGGACGTGAAAGATGGGCGGCTCTGAGCCGAAAGGACAAGGTGGCAGAGTGGGCTGCGAAACACCAATTGAGTGTTATCATGGGCAGCTGGGCGACAACGATGGCCGCCGCCGGAAGCGTGATCATGCGTGATCCGTATGTCTATTCGTTCTTTGAACTGGTATTCATGACTAGATGGGTTGACGTTGCATCTACATCGAGCAGCTTGTTGACGACGCCGCAGAAGGTAAAGAATGATGCGTCTGTTGTAATTATCAAACTATCTTGTTTATGGCTTCCCCGTTCTGGGATAGGTCGTGCAAGTTCGCTTGTGGGCTCAAGGCCTCACTATTGGTGTCATAATTGCTGCGGCCGCACTCACCCACGCTCAACGCGCCCAAGTGGTGGAGATGAGAAAGGTGAGACACGTTCCCATGGATTGAATTAGTAACACTTACCGCGACGGATTCGTATAGCATGGAGATCATTCTTGGCAGTATACGGTTTGTTGGTCCATTAATAATTACATGAACCTCTGACAAATTTGAAACACCCTCAGCTCGAGGATGAGCGACTCGAAAAGGATCCGCAGAAGATTGCAAGCGAATGAGGCGGTGGCCGGGTGGGCCACTTGACTGAATACTATCGTACTTATCTCTGAAACATTTTGTTCGTTTCCACATGTCAATGTATTGCACATGTACATCCGTAAAGACTTCACCAGTTGCCGATATTTAAATTTCCGACACCTCATGGCTGACGACCAGTGAAATCGGGGCGTGTAGCACACCTGAATTTCAGACATCGTATATCTAGCAGAGAAAGGAGAACAGGTACTAGTGGCTAGAATATGAACTAGACAGACAACGCCGTCAATGCCTGCGCTCGAGGATGGTACCGTTCGTCTCAAACGTAGGAACGCCAGGCAAAGTAGGCACCCAATAAAGTGAGAGGGATAAAGTACATCAAGCTAGAAAAAAGTCAATCCAAGGGATGCCAAGTGAAGTGAGGACAGAGCAGCTTACTTTGAGCCCTTCTCGACGGCACTGTGAACCGTTGGGTTCGACGAGGCTTTCTTCGACTTGGAAGGAGCCTAAGGACGACTCCGAGTTTATCCCAGAACTCTTTGTTATCGTACCAACGAGTACTTACGCTAGCTTGATCAAGCTCACCAACTAGAAGGCTGGGTAGGAGTCCACGGGCCTCGTCAGAATGGCCAACATCTTCGAAAGCTTCTGTTGCATCTTTGCCTGCAATGGGTATATTAAAAGACATGCATAGTTAAGCAAGATGGAAATACGCGCCTCCCTCGCTGATAATTACCTCGTCACCACCAGGATGCTAGAACTCGAGTTGTGAGTACCGCAGCTACGCATTGTCCATGGGAGAGAAGGATACCTCGTCGATGAACTTCGTGACATTGTACACTATTTTTGGTCAAGGGATCCAATTCCAGGCAACATGAACAGGCAGGTCTACACACCTTTGCCGTGTATTGCGATCCAGAGATTTTGCTTGGTGTTGTTGGCCTGAAGTTCAGAGTACGAGACGATCTTTGACATGGTTGCGGCAGTGTTGGTGAGCGGGAGGTAAGTGGAGAGGACGGAGACGGAAAGACGGGAATGAATGCAAGCCCTGAAGGTGTTTAGAGGAGGATATGGTCTTATAAAACCGATGGGAGGTCTCCAAGTTCTCACACGAATCAAAACACTTTGGTCATGCAGATTAGTCATGTTACGCCACGTCAACCCGTAGTACACACTGAGCTGTCTGCTGGGCTTAGTACTCGAATGTCCACCTATAAACATCCAAGTGTGGACCATGCATTTTCCATCTACCACTTCACCGGTAAGAAACGAAAGCATCGCGGGCTGTGTCCCTAGGCAAAGGCGAGTGGAGGCAGCTGAAAGACGTGCACTAGTCGTGGACGACAACACAACTGTTCAAGATGGGCGACCATCGTTCATCACCACGGTCAGGTCGAACGACGTAGAAAACTCCGATTGAATATTTCGCATCCCGCCGCTAGTCGTGCCGACAAGGCTCTGCCATAAGCAGAACCTTTCTCTTGACCCCACCGACCCTTCCGCCCAAGATGGCTTTGCGCGACGAGCAGGGCGACATCCTTGGCGGGCCCATCTTGCAAAGGCCCGAGTCTGGCATAGTTGCTGCATTCTCTCAGTATCACCTCGTTTTCAAGTCCGTGACGCTCTTGGGACTTGGCTTGTTGGTATGGATCGCATGTGCCCACGGTCTCGAACATCTCAAGAAACACCGCGAGTTGAGGTATAAAAAGTATGTCTCTCACTCCGCCGCGTTCTATCTCTCTGACGTTTTTTTCTAGGGCGATGCGCAGAAAGCACGGAATCCCAGATTCAGACTGTCGCCCTTTTGCTGTAGCATATGCCGCAGCGAAGCGTACGCACCTTGAACGCGAGGCCCACGACCGAAAGAAGACGACCAATGATGTCTCGGGCCACAGTTTACCGGCTGTTGATCAGAGAATCGATACACAAAAGGACGCGTGTCTGAGGAGACGGGTTCCCGAAACCAGTGAGTCAATCAAGACATCTTAGTATGAGGGTGGATCATCTCACCGTTTCATCACGGATCTTCGCGTATCGCGTTTGCACCGCGTGTAGTTGTACAACATCGTGATTATCGCCTCTCTGGAAAACACGCCGTTGCGTACGACAACAAACTCCCAAAGGTCCATCCCCTCGATTTTGCCGAACGCTACAATCCCAATCCACGTCGTCGAGTGGTCATCCCAGAGCCATTACCTATTGAATGGCCGCCCGTCCGCTGTATGAGCAGAACAGAGCCTGTCGTGAATCTCAACGATAGCGAGGAATCAAGGAAACGTTCTTTTGAGGACGAAAGCGGCGTCGAACATGAGACCATAAAGAAGTCTCGTATAGATGGTGACGGACTCATAGATGGGAATGGACGAACGGACTGGTACGCTCAATACTCTGATAGATCGTCTCTTCGAATGCGCAAGGAATCTATGGACCGACAAGCTGGGGCCAATTATGTACGCATGAATGGTCAAGAGGGATCCAAACGGGTCGACGACCTCCGTAATGAAATCCGAGAGCGCGATGAAGCAATGGAAGGTATTGACGAAGACGAAGTGACAGAACTCAAGGCTGTGGTACGTGGCAAGAAACGTGATCGCATGGAGGCAGGGTCAACCTTTGGAGGCGATGATGAAGAGGACATTCGGAATGGAAGGGCGTCGCGTAATCGTAAACGTCGAACAATTTTACGCAGGGGGACAGAAACACCCCCACGAGGACAGAAACGCGACCGTGGGGTTGAAACGCCTGAGAGTGAAGGCGAGGAAGCTGGCTCCGAGACTTCCCGAAGACGCGCCCAGCATAGCCCTAAGAAGAAAAGAGGTAGGAAAACAGCGTCGGACGAGATATCAGCGGCGGATCCTCGTGTGTCCAAGGACCCTCTCTGCAGTGGCCGTAGAATTGGTGATACTTGGGAGGCTGATGATGTGCAGTACAAGGTTGGCGAGAGAGGCGAGCGGTTGCGTCTCACTTTGGTTAAGAAGACTAGGAACAAATACCATATGGTATGTACTTCCTGATTGGAGTTTTCCATCCCTCACATGCCCGCCATTCAGCCCCAGGATTCCCAGCACCCAGATCGATCAGCCGCACAAGATATATACGTGGAGATGTGGCTGACAGAAGAACAGTACAAGCAAGCGGAGGGTAAAGAGGAACTGGCTTGGCAAGAAGCATCGAGGGAATCGAGTGGATCTAGGACTCCCGATGTTCTCGATTCGCCCACGAAGAATGGCAAAAATCTCTTGTGGGACTCGGTCAGATGCAACCCCGCTTGTCGTCCCTTCCGTCAATCCATACACCCTGGCGCCTGGATGCGTATCAACCCTTTTGAGCAGTCGCAGCCTATCTTTAGTCGTCGTGTGGCCTCCTCCAGTACCATTGTTTCACCTATACTTCCTGGCGTTGCTGATAGCCCAACACGTCCTGGTTTCCGTGGCTTCTCCAAATGGGAGAAACAGGATCGAGAAGCAGAGGCAATGGCCAAAATACGGGCAAAGATCGAGGAGGAAAAGAAAGCTCAGGCACCACCCCAGAAATCAGTTGAAATACCAACGATCGTAACCGTTCCTGAACTTGGTACAAAACCGCCCTCTGTTCCTACAATCACGTTTACTCCTGCGCCGACTATATTAGCAGAAGGGAAGTCGGATAATAGCACCCCGCAAAGCAAGTCGAACATGTCTCCTTTCTCCTTCGCAGCTCCTTCCAGTACCTGTGATACAATCAAGGATACTGCCGCTGCCGCCTCCACTACAACTACCGGTTTCTCGCTGTCTCACACCAATATTCCTGCTGTAGCTCCCTCCGCTTACCCTACTGCTGCAACCGCTGCTGCCACAACCTCTTCGACGGGCTCTCTTTCCCCGTTTTCGTTCGTGAAACCACCGCAGGCGCCGCCATCCACGTCTGCACCCACAACGTCATCCACGATGTCAAGTATCTTGGGGAAAGGAATTGGTGCAAGCACGCCATCCTCATCTGCCCATTTACCTTTTACGTTAGGCGCAACGACCTCACCTCCCTCCACTGACAATGCCTCTAGGCCTGTCACGTTCTCTTTCGCAAAGCCAGACGTCTCTTTCTCCACTTCATCCCCCGCTGTTGCTGCACCCACAACCAACTCTCCAGTACCAATTAGCGACACTATCTCTACGTATTCCCCTTCTGCCGTGACCTTTGGTCCCACCCCTATCGCTACCAAGACAGATATTCCTGTTCCTCCACCCGCCTCGGTCTCCGCCGCTACGTCCGAAAGTTCGAAATCAACAGCTCCCCTCTTTTCATTTTCGGGTGCATCTTCATTCGGGCAACCGGCCACAACATCGACACTCGCGCCTGCTTCCAATCTGGCGCCAGGCGTCGCATCTCAACCCAAATTAACGTTTAAATTCGGTCAAGCACCAACAGGTACAACTGATGGTACTTCCGAGGCTGCAGGTGGATCAAAGAAGTCAGGAATGCCGATGATGGCCTTTGGCACTACCGTTGGCTCAAACGAACTTATCAAGCCTCCGTCGTTCGGAACAACGTCTGCGTTTGGAGACTCAAATAACTCACATTCGGCGAGTCTTTTTAGGAAACCGGTCGCCGCGGACAATGGTCCCTCGACATCTAAGCCGCCTAATCCCACGCTTGTACACACAAGTGCTACGACTTTCGGCAGTACAGTTTCCCCTACGCCTGCGGGTGCCCCCGCCTCTGGTAGTATACCAGTCTTTTCGTTTGGTGGGACCAGCTCTAGTTCGAAGTCTGTTGAGGTATCTAAACCCGCGGCTTTATCTGGAGGTGCCACGGGAGGTTCCAATCCTTTATTTAGTAGCAATTCTACGGGCAAACCAACCTTTACGCTCAGTGCTCCCGCCGAAGGTTCTAAATCTAGTTCCCCCTCTGTCTTCGGTAGCTCAACTGAAGGCTCGATACCAACGTTTGCGTTTGGTGGCTCCGCAGAGCCCAAGTCCGTTTCGGTGCTAGATGGTGCTGTAGAAGGATCGAAGTCAACGTTTACAACCAATGGTACTGCAGAAACCATGCTTACTTCTGGTCCTGCTACAGAAAGCTCGAATCCCTCCGACTCCACAGAACCTTCCAAACCTCCCCCTACCTCTGGAAGCTCTACATTCGCTCTTTTTTCCTCGAACTCGCCATTCACGTTTGGGAAGAAGGATGATACGACTACCAATACATTAACTTCTACGAACATACAGATAAAGCCTACAGCTTCCTTCACTTTCTTGGCACCATCTGGCGCGAGCGGGTCGATATTTGGTCAATCTTCCAGCCTCGGGACAAGTGGTGATTCGAATCAATCTATATTTGGCAAACCTACAAATGCTACGCCCAATGCCTTTGGGTTTGCTGGGACAGGGGGCTCGGCTTCGTCAAGCACGTTCACATTTGGCAAGCCAACGGCACAGAACCAAAAACAGGAACAGTAAAGAGGAGGGCGGTTTTTGCAAACCTGTGGGACATGGGTGATACGTGAGTTTCTGATCCTAATCCAGCCACCCTCACATTGTGAGGTGACGAGACAGACATTCAACGGCATCACATTACGTGCACCCTTATCTACGCTTCTGCATTCGGTATTTTACCATCACATTACTTACGCCTTGCAAACTGTATTTTTTTTGGTCACATCTCTAATTCTGGAAAGATGCAGCGAGTGTTCTACCTATACCTGTCGCGCAGGTACGGGAATGGGCGCTGGCACCCGCAGGTTTACCCGTGCCAATCCCTAAACCATAGTCAGCAAGGTGTCACACAAGAATCAAACTAGAGACTGGGCACAATCCTTGGTCTCGAATTAACTGCAGACTAGGATACATGTCGAGCTTTAAATACGAAAGGCCATTGTAAGGGGTAGAGTAAAATCAAATAACTATGAGTCACCACTGAGGGTTCACGAGTAGAAAATGGGATCGCCAGTACTGGGCTGTAGTGTGATAAACTGCGGTGAGTGTCAGCGCAGCGGCGCGCCAGGGACCAGCTTTTAGGCGGTTGCCGGATGCCCCTCTCAAAAAAAAAAAGAGAATTATGTAACGAGGTAGCTTACTAATCCAGTGTTAAACTACTCGTCGCGCACAACACCCACCATGTCCGTATTATTCGAGACATCCCTCGGGGACATTGTCATCGATCTAGAGGTTGAATTATGCCCTAAGAGCTCCGAAAACTTCCTCAAACTCTGCAAAGTATATTATTACAACCTCAATGCATTCTTCAATGGTGAGTTCCGATTCAGAAGGACAGGTCTCACAAATCATTGAAACGCATATTTTTAAGTGTCAAAAGACTTTCTCGCTCAGACAGGGGATCAGACCGCCACTGGAATGGGCGGGGAATCAATCTGGTCATATATATCTTCTCAAAGTGGAGACAAATCAGTACCGCGATATTTCGTGCCGGAAATCGTGCCCAAACTCAAGCATACGCACAAAGGGACTGTCTCGATGGCCGTAGCTCCTTCCGTCGGCGGCGACAAAGGCGGTTGTGGAAGCCAATTCTACATTACGCTAGCTGAGAATATCGAGTATCTCGATGGCAAGCATGCTGTTTTTGGACGCGTAGTCGAAGGATCGGAAACCCTGGATAAGATCAATGACGTTTTTACTGATCAAGAGGGACGTCCTTTCAAGGACGTCCGGATTCGTCATGTCGTCATCCTTGGTATGAGGTGGAAGGCATGCGTCGTCTTGTACTGATGTCTACATCCGTAGACGACCCGTTTCCGGACCCAGTGGGGCTCACTCAACCGCAGTCTTCGCCTACCCAACCACCAGACAGCTCCACAAGGATTGCTGAAGACGAAGATGCCCTTGCTACTTTGCCCGGGGAGGAGGAGGAGCGTGAACGCCGCAAAAAGGCTGCGGTAGCATCTGCGCTGACACTCGAAATGGTTGGCGACTTGCCTTTTGCGAACGTTCGCCCTCCAGAAAATGTCTTGTTTGTATGCAAACTGAATCCGGTCACCCGGGACGAGGACCTCGAGCTCATATTTTCGCGGTTCGGGACCATCATGAGTTGTCAGGTGATCCGTGACAAGAGGACGGGAGACTCGTTGCAATACGCATTCATAGAGTTTGATAAACGAGAAGACGCTGAGCAGGTTTGGGGTTTGTTCCACTCGGTCACACAGCCTTGACGTGCGCTTCAGGCTTATTTCAGGATGCAAAATGTGTTGGTCGATGATCGTCGCATATGGGTCGATTTGTAAGCAAGCTTTGTGCATTGTCTGCCTTTGCTGATTGCGTCGTGGTCAGCTCTCAGTCCGTGGCTCGACTTAACACCTCATGGTCCAACAATCCCAGATTAGGACCGCGCCGGAAAGGAGGGGGAAGCTTCGCAGGTCGAGGTGATCTGGAGGAGAGCCGCAGATACCGAGGGAGCCCGGGGGAAGACGGACGCGGTGACTACGAAATGGTGTTTGAACTCCCAGACGATGTATCACGGCGCCACCGCAAGCGAGACCGCAGCAGGCATCGGGACCGATCCTCGGAACGCCGACGCCGCTCCCGATCGCCGGTGCCACACCGCCGTCGATACGGTAAGGATCGGCGGCCATCGCCGAACCGACACGCCGGTCGTGAATCATAACCCCGCGGGGTCTATTTATCCTTGTTTGTAAGACAATGGCAATAGCACCCTGTCTTGGGATTGATTCGGACTGCCAAGTATGTGAGTGTCAAGCCGTCCATTGACATTCGCACCCGCCTCCATTCCACGCTACCACTCGTGCAGGTACTTATAAATCTAGCGTAGCGACTGCGCCAACCAGCTGGACATTCAACCGCCCCACCATGACGGTCTGTGACCGCGACTCGTACTCAGATGATGCAGACGTCTTTCTCGAGTCCGCAGACGGCGTCAAGTTCTGTGTCCACCGCTGCATTTTGGCCGCAGCATCACCTTTCTTCGAACATATGTTTGCTCTTCCCCAGCCCCCTTCAGACAGCAAGGAGCGTCTTCCAGTCATCCCTGTATCGGAGCATAGCTCCGTCATCAGCGCTTTGCTCCAGTTCGTCTACCCGGAGCCAGACCCCGTTATCCCGTCATTGGACGAGCTGGTCGCTCTTCTCACTACGTCTGTCAAGTACGACTTTCTAGGACCTATCGCTGCCCTGCGCAAAGAACTTCTGTCTCCTCGCTTCCTCGACCAGAGCCCCACTCGTGTGTACGCCATTGCAAGTCGGTTCGACTTCGAGCACGAGGCGCAGGTTGCTTCGCGGTTCACGCTCTCTTGCAACATCCTTGACTGTCCTCTGTGCGACGATCTCAAATACATCTCCGCTCATGCCTACCATCGACTTCTGGTGCTTCATAGGACGCGTGCAGAAGCTGCGCAAGCACTCTTGAAGATCCCACAGGATGTCAAATGCATGCAATGTTCAGGGCCATTCTACGGCGCTTTCGTCCCGCCAAAGTGGTGGAAAGAGTTTGAGAAGTTGGCGAGGGAGGAACTCTCCGTGCGACCGACGTCCGACGTCATCTTCACCATGCCTTTCCTGGCACGAGTCGCGCAGGGATCGGGATGCATTCGGTGCGCTGGGAGCATCCTCGATGCACACGCGTTCTTTGCGGATGTCAGGAAGCAGATTGATGACCTTCCTTCTACGATATGAACTCTACACCTCTTTCCAACACTTCACTTCTTGACTTTGTATCTATTGCACCCTAATCACGCGCTGTTTTATCACCCGACACATTCCAGCATCTTGTCTTTAGTTTATTTTGGATCTGATCCTCATTCGTGATTGTGTCAGGACGAACGCAATAAGTATTTGATGCATACGTTGTAGCTACCTGTCTCATTGCCTACTACATCTGATCTCAGTAATCACTTCCGCTTGCCGATGACTATCTCACCCGATCGACTGCAAGATCCGTTCCCGTGATCTGAACCTCCATACATAAGCTTGCTTCGGAACCCTTTGCAGACATCCAACAGCCATGACCACACCACAGCTTGCCTTGTTCAAAGTACCAGTTATCGACAATGAGCCGATGGTGAGTCAACGAGAGGCCCTTCCTTGCTGGATCGCTCAGAAGACCGCAGAGGACCTATGCCGTGGGCTCGCCCGAGCGAAGGGGCCTCGAGGCAGCCTTGAGACAGATGGAACAGGAACTACCTTTCGAGGTGCCTTGCATTATCAATGGCAAAGAGGTCTGGCCCATACCGAATCACAAACTTATTGCTAAACGCATTCCAATTTCTGTGATTCAGATCAGAACTGGAAGGCTGGCGAAGCAAGTCATACCGTCAGATCATGCTAGGTACTTATGTACCTACCATGAGGCCGACGAGGCCACCGTCGCAAACGCGATCGATGGTGCCCTCGCCGCTAAGGCAGAATGGGAGGCCTTGCCATGGAATGATAGGGCTGCCATCTTCCTCCGTGCAGCGGAGCTTGTTAGTGGTAAGTATCGTTACAAGCTCATGGCAGCCACCATACTTGGTCAAGGCAAGAATGCTTGGCAAGCTGAGATTGATGCCGCCGCCGAGGTGCGTTAGCTCCCAGTTGTCATCACGACAGCTGCTTCAGCTTGGCCTCTGTGCGATAGCTATCCGATTTCTTCCGTTTCGGTGTGAAGTATGTGGAAGAGCTCTATGCTCAACAGCCACCTAAAAATGCACAGGGGTCTTGGAAGTTAGTTGGTCTCATATTTGTCGCCATGTGCTCCTCTGATGTTCTTAAAGCCGCATCGAATATCGAGCGCTTGAAGGTTTCGTCCTAGCTGTCTCTCCGTTCAACTTTACAGCCATTGGCGGAAATCTTCCCGGAGGTGTGCTGTTATCTGGCTTTCACGCTAGTCCTGACTTGAATTCGATTTGAACCAGCCCCGGCGTTGGTCGGAAATGTTGTGGTTTGGAAGCCCTCGCCTGCAGCCACCTATTCCAACTATCTTGTCTATCAAATTCTCGCCGAAGCCGGTGTCCCTTCTGGTGTTATCCAGTTTGTGCCTGGTCCACCGCCCGAGGTTGTGGCACAAGCCATCGGACATCCCGATTTTGCGGCGTTGCATTTCACCGGGAGCACCTTTGTATTCAAGAAACTTTGGAAGGATATCGCCGCGAATCTTGATAAATATAGAAGTTTCCCAAGGATTGTTGGCGAAACTGGCGGAAAGAACTTTCATATCATCCATAGGTCGGCAGAAGTTCGTAACGCGGTACTCCAGAGTGTCAGAGGAGGATTCGAATACCAAGGTAGACTTCACGTTCACTGATTCCGGACCAAAAGACTCGATCGCGTCACAGGACAAAAGTGCTCTGCACTTTCGAGGTTATATGTTTCTTCTTCGATCTGGAATGGTGGATTCAAAGACCAGCTGTTGGCTGAGGTCGCGAAGATCAAAGTCGGGGCCGTCCAAGAGTTCACTCACTTCATGGGTCCTGTCATGTAACGTTTTCATTTTTCTCACGTGTTTTGCATATGTAAAGCATTGGTTTCAGCGGCCGGCCGGCCTACGACAGGATTCTGACCTATATCGAGAAGGCAAAGGCTGCTGGCGGAGAAATTCTCATCGGAGGAAGTGGTAAGTTGGTGAATACATGCGCGTCTTTGGGGGGACTAAGCACTTTTTTTTACTTGAACCTTCAGGTAATGACTCCAAGGGCTTCTTTATACAGCCAACTGTCATTTTGACCAAGAATCCTCGGTCAGTAACTATGACCGAGGAGATCTTTGGTCCAGTGGTTACGGTAATTATCGGCTCAGAGCTTAATAGAGCTTGCTGGAAGCATACCAACCCACAGGTCTATGTATATGACGATGCGGATTTCGAGAAGACCCTGGAGCTGATCGACAATACGTCTGCCTATGCGCTGACCGGTTCTATGTAAGTCAACCCTGGTGCACTCGAGAACCGGCCGTTCAATATGTCTGCAGCTTCGCCACTGACCGAAAGGCGCTCCTTACTGCTACGAACAAGTTGCGCAACGCAGCTGGTAATGTTTACTACAATGAGAAATGCACGGGCGCTGTTGTCGGACAGCAACCTTTCGGCGGTGCTCGTGCGAGCGGGACAAATGATAAAGCAGGAAGCATCAGCATCTTCTATCGTTTTGTGTCAGCCAGAAGCATAAAGGAGAACTTTGTGGGGTTGGAGGATTTCCTGTACCCTTCAAACGTTATAAGTTGAGAGGCTGGTTCGAAGAAGTTGTATATACTTGTGAACCAAGTGCATTGCGCGTACATTCAACCAAACGGATGCCTTTTCTACAGACGTTACTTATGTACGGGGCACAGCGAAGCCGTGCATATTGCACCCTTCCAGACCCTTGGACCCGAAAACCGTGGTGCCAGTGCAAAACTCTTTGTGGATGCTGCTGCTGAAGAGGCCAGAGAGCGCAATGGAGGGTCCCTTGCAGAAAGCCGCAACAACAAATGGACGGAACTGGAGAGTCAACACCTGAACTGGACAGGCGAAGAATCGATGCACGATGCAGTCTTGCGGATGTTGGTCGACAAGTACAAACGTCTTCGCTTTGGGTCCATCCGTACCGCAGACCAAAAGCTGAAGGAGTCGCCCCTGCAGGTCCCGCGGTCCACTGCGTCTGCACAGGTGGCTACTGCTACTCCTGCACCCACATGGCAAGAAACCGCAGATGCGCCGTTGCTTCCTAGCGTCGAGGGCCATAGACCCTGGCATACGATCTTTAAGGCACCTTCGCATGCAGCAGCATCGACAAAATTTGGCAACTTTGGGCCACCCTCTGTTCGCACCTCTGCTGAATCTGACGACAGCAGCGAACGTACGAGACGAACCGAGAGAGAGCTGGCGAAGCGTAAGCAACAAGCTCATCGGTCTTCACATGCACGCGAATCGATCTTGGACTACCGGCTTGGTCGAAGAGGTGGGGACACTGGCGATGGACATGCTTCCTTTCGAATAAACCCTGTCAATCTTAAAGGATGGCAGAGCCTCATAGAAGAAGATCGTATAGAGGTAAGGAAAATGCGTGTGCATTTGACAATGGACTCATTCTACAAGCAATACAGAAAGCACGGCTTTCAGGTCAGTTTGACAAGGTGGAGGGCGGGGGGCAGCCAATTGCTCGGCTGAGCGAGGAGCGCAATCCATTCATTGCTGAAGAGTTCCTCATGAATCGAACAATGCAGCGCAATGGCACCGTTCCTCCGTGGTTGAAGTTCAGACGGGTTAGTCCATCATGATCTTACACTGATCGATTATTTGCGAACTAAACGTCATGGAAGCTTCAGTGAATTCCTTTCGTGAAACCCTGAGAGGGTCTTGGACCAGGCGCGCAGTTCGAACGTTGACGATAGCTCGACCTTCTCCCTCTTTAGCGTCGATACCGTTGCGTCTCTGCGTGATCGGGAGTGGGTGGAGCGAGAACGGCCTTACCATGACACTGCCATCGCGGAACTAAATTCGCTCGTCCGTAAATACAATACAGTGGCACCTTATGCGGTCCGTCGGGTGTATTATTCTCGGGAGGCTGAGCTCTGGAGGACCTACCGCGACTGTGTGGGAGAGATTGTCCGTGGACTCAATGAACGACGTCGGGCTCCGCTGCTCGATGCACTACAAGGGGTGGGCACGTTTGTCTCATTCTGCAGTGGATGCAGGCGTCGAGGAGACGGTTGACGATGGGTGTTGCTCGGCTGGCAAGCGGACGATTTCCACGGGCCTCGTGGCCTGCCTCGCCTTTTGTGGGAATCTAATCTATAAAAGCCCGACCGTCGCTCTTTTTCTTTTTTCCCTCAACACTTCTACCTCCACCCAAATGGCTACCTACGAAAGAATCGAGGAGTACAAGTCCATCCTTCCCGGCGAAATCACCGTTCGTGTGCTTGTCTTCTCCCTCGTTTATCGTGTCCCTCATCCTTCATCCTACGGTAGCCTGGTGACATCGTTGCCGTCAACCACGACCGCTATGGTCGCAAGGAGGGCCTTGTTGTTGGCTCCTTCACCGACGGCCTTGGCCGTCAGATCATCGAGGTTCAGCTTGAAGCAAACGAAATTTACCAGGCGTGGTGATTATCATTGTCCCTTCCGTGCGGTCACTGGTTCACCGATGCTTCCCAGGTATCCCACCGTTACCCGCGTGCGGCGCACAGTGTCCTACGTCAGGCCCCCTACCTCCCTCAAGCAACGCACTGTTGAGCGACGAATTTACTGGTAGTTGCCCAACCGGTCGCTGTGCTTCATTACTCGAACCTGTTTTGTATTGTTATGTATACTTTTCCCTCCAGGACACACCGCTCTTGGTTACGACACTCGAAACTCTGTCAGGGAGTGGAACGCTTTCACTCGTGTGGTAGCTTGTTGGCATCTCTCCGTTGGGTTGTCCACAGCGTGGACCGCGGTGCAGGGCATTGGCGCAAGTCTTTTTTTGTTCGTTTGTTAGACGTGTGTCGATAATGGGCCAATAGGTTGTGGTAGTGTTGCCAAAGTTCAGTCAACTTCTTGGTCCTCGTCCTCGTTTTCGTGAGATCGGAATCACTACGTCTACTTCTTGGATGAGCAGAGCTCAGCTAACGAGGACAAATAAATTGGCACCAGACGACGAGCGCTCGGCAGCGTTAAAGATACATGGATGCGCGGTAACAAAAGCATGTAATACTAGCGTGATGGCGAGATATAAATCAAGTTATGCTTCAAGGCCCACCATAGAGGAATGTAGCGACTGGCTTGGTGCATGAGAGTGTGAGGGTGTCGAAAGGGATTGCAACAATGGTGCGGAAATGGGATGGTTACGGAGATCAGGGGCTGACGCCGATAGATTCGACGGATCCAGAGACTCTGTCGAGGAGGCAGCTCCAGGGATTCGCAACTTGTTCGGTTTCAGGGTAACTGACGAATGACTGGCACTTCCGTTCAGGAGGATCAATGACGCAGCAGACCCATTCCCATTCGGTAGAAAGGAGTCTTTGCTTGAACCTCGTTCCGATGGTGCAAGTGATACACTCCTCCCTCTTCCCGCAGCCACACTCCGCACAACCCGAGCGCCATACACCGACCTCTCCATTTCATCTTTTGAGGCTAGCGACGCCGTAGATCCGTTGACACCGTTAGTTGAGTGGTTCGGCTTAAGGGTTTCCTCTGAACTTCGTGGTGAGCCGTGAAGAGGGTAAATGTCAGGGCGTGACTGTACCACGCGTTCGTAATAGAGCATGAACGCTCCTGAACCTTCCTGTAGTACAGTTTCGAGACCGCATTCTTTGACGGAGTCATCGCTAACGCGGAGCCAGCCCCGGCCGGGCCGATACATGGAGTCGACTGCGTCATCGTCATCCCTCACGCTTCCGTACCGCAGACACTTTTCACATTCGCAACCCAGCGCATGAACCATACGCGGTGGAGCAAAGCGGGCCGCGCCACACGATAGAGGACGAGGTTTTCGTCGGAAACAGACATAATGTCCAAAGGAGTGTTGGCCGTAATGACAGACGATGGCGGCTAGGCGATAAAGAGTCCTGGGCGTCGAGTACATGGTCTGGGTGGGTGTGGCAGAGCGATGCAGACTAGGAGGTGGTGAAGAGATTGGAACTGAGGGAACAGTAGAAAGACTGCCAGAAGTCATGAATGGAGTAAGGTCAAGGATTTCGGGAAAGATTATGCGCATCGAATTCTTCATCGCAAATTGACCGTAGCTTAGTGAACGGTTGAGGTGAAGTACCAGCACTAATGGAGGCTTGGCTAACGTCAGACTTGGCAATAAATTAGAATCAGAGATGAATATACCCTTGCAATCATCGCTTGCTTTGTAGAGGCCCTACTCAGCACCTTGTCCAATTTCACTCCCTTGACGTCCTCTTCCAGCCGACCATGATCCAACGATGCTCTTAATTTCGCCTCTAGACTCCTAGTTTCCTTTGCCTTGCGCTTCTTCGAACCCGTGGCTTGCGCATCCGAGCTGACAAGTTTCTCCAAACGTTCTGCTTCTAATGCCAGACGCTCGTGGGTTGCAATCATTGAACACTTGCGGCACATGCAATCGTTTAACATTTCAAGCCTAGTGTATTCAGCGAGACAATCTTCGAGCCGACAGCTTGCCTAAGCCATGATGAGCACAGCAAAGAGTTTTACATGCCAAGTAACTTACAAGGTATCTCGGCATCGCTAGTTGCCAGCTATCAAAAGCAAAGTGCATGACGGCTTCCGTGTATCCGCATTCCATGCAGCTTCTCCTGTTGGCTGTTAACCCGTCGAATACGGTCATCCCTATATCTCTGCCGGCATGCTCATCCAGCTGTGACAGTCCCCCGAGGCCGCGATCTCGTTGGCGTTCCTTATTGACGGCAGTGACTTCTATCTTGATGCACTCTGAGACAAGCTGGAACAGTTCTTGGGCATCCTGATGTTCCCGAGAAGAGAAGAGGGAGTTGTGCTTTCCAGGAGAATGGTTTACTAAGGCCTCAATGATCTCGAGCGGCCGAATTGAATGGTACGAACTTCGGGGGGTATTTAAATCTGAAAAACGCTTTGAGCGGGAACGTGATCCTCAGAAATACGACACGGACCCTGTAGTAACATGAGGAGGGCGTCGATGACTGGCGAGGTAACATCTAACTGCACGGCCTTGTCGTGAGCAGCTGCTAGGTAGGGTTGCAAGTAGGATAAAGAGGCCATTGCCTAGGATTGATAGTGAGAAATGATATGGTCAGAAATTGTTGGCGATGAGTTGACCTGGATAGTGGAGTTCATGAAGCAGTACGTGCCCGAGACGTTGACGAGGCCGGGATAATAACCTTCAGCCAGTTCTTGTCTAGTGTCTGTACCTAAAGGTCAGATACTGACGTTTAAAGTTGAGGACTGACGCACCCGGTCTGGCATATCCGTTCATCTCCAGTTGTTCACCGCGAGTACGAACGTGTTTCTTCTTTAGCTTTTTCGTTTCGTGCGTTGACATGGCACTCGATTGGCTGCCTCCCCAATTCCAAGGAAAGAACGAACCGAGATTTTCGAGGACCATAATGAGTGACGAAGTCCCGGACGAAAATCTTTTGAAGGTTTGAAAACAGACGAGCGTAAGAAGAGGGAAAACGAAGAGTACGAGGAAAGGTGCGATCTGCGAGAAAAGCGGATGTTGGGGTAGGTTTGTGAACCAAACTCGTAACTCTTCTGGGGTGTTCATGGAGGTGTTCGTCTTCACGCCGCCAACGACATGAGCACCGCCGGCAGTCGAGCTCCCCAGTAGTCGCCGCGAACTCGCTCGATATGCTGCACGCGATGTGACGAGCACAAGTGCTATGTATCTTGTTAATCTTTAGTTGTTAATGGCTACCTAGCGCAATGGTAGCGCGTTTGGCTTCGATCGCCCAACGGCACCAAAAGGTTGCAGGTTCGAGTCCTGCGGTGGTCATCTTTTTACATCACATGTTTGTTAGACTTTCGCGCACGTGACCGTGACACTCGGACGCGCCTGCTTCGCGTGTGTACTACTAGCAGTCTCGAGCAACAAGCAAACGCCATATTCATCGCGTCGTTCCTCGCCCCCGTGCATGTACAAAGCACGGCGCCAGAAACTCCCGTCGCTCTGAACCTGCTCTCCGCATAACTCGGCCCACCGCCATGCTACTCTCTCAACACTCTTCCAACCCACTCGAGGTCAGCTCCTCAGATCCACGGAACAGGGCATACCACAGAGAGTATCTGTCTGCGCAGAAAGAAAATGGGACTCAGGACCTCACCTCCGAGGATGGTGGTGGCAGTTATAGTCGTCAAGAGATGGCCGATTATCACAACCACCTCGCTCAACTGTACAATCGATCATTATCTGCTACCAAGTCAAGATCAAACGCAGACGAGCTGCCCATAATGGTTGATCTTGACGAAAGCGATGGTGAACCGAATTCGATGGATTGTCCGCAGGATATGTGCGACCTCGAAGGTTATGAGGTTGACGATGACGGTGACGATGCAGACGCACCGGGAGAGACGGATGAGGAGATGACGATACACCTCAAGCCTGCAGAAGAGCGAGAAGAAATCCAACTGGAGATCGCTAGTTTGCTGGCAGCCGTACCCCAACTATCACACGACTACAGAGTAGTGGACCGCCTAGGCACGGGGACATTCTCGTCTGTGTACAAGGCCATCGACCTATGGTATCATACGAAATGGGATAACACACCATGGCATGGCCATCATCCCCCATCGTCGTCAGCCTACCGTCAGAGTGTGTCCTACCACAAGGGGAGCAAAGTCTTTGTTGCCATCAAACGCATTTACGTGACAAGCAATCCCGAACGTATTCGAAATGAAATATCCATTATGGAAGACTGTCGAGGGACCCGGCACACATGCCAGCTGATCACCGCCTTCCGCAACCGAGACCAAGTGGTTGTGATCATGCCTTACAACCGCAACGAGGATTTTCGCGTAAGTGTTTAGACTACACCTTCACTGCGTCGTTTCAAACTCCTCGTAGGACTTTTTCATGGGCCTTTCCATGACAGGTATAAAAGCATACTTTCGGTGTATGTTTCGCGCCCTGCGCGATGTTCATGCTCGAGGTATCATCCATCGTGATGTCAAGCCTGCCAATTTTCTTTTTGACCCTCGGACCGGAATCGGCACCTTATGTGACTTTGGGCTAGCCAGTGTATGTCTCCAGTAGCCCCTTTTGTCAAACCATCCTCAGCTTTAGGTGCCAGCGAATGGACTCGTCGACCCCAACGCATGGAGCATGTCTCCATACCCCACCTTCTCGGGATTCTCCACACGGCAAGATCAGATCTCGACAGGAGTACGACGTAGAGCACCTTAAGAAGATGCAAAAAGAAGCTCGACATAAAAGTTCGTGGACAAGTGATAGGGTTGGATATCCCGAGAAAGACTCTCGGTTAGTTTCAACGTGCTGATTACTCGTCAAGCCTGTCTCAGCGATCTATAGGCCACCTTCAAAGGCCAACCGGGCTGGCACGCGTGGATTTCGAGCTCCTGAGGTTCTGTTTAAATGTGGATCACAAACAGGAGGTGAGCTCATTTACGTATGAAGACATACTTGCGATCTGACTCCTTGTGAAAGCAATTGATATTTGGGCAGCCGGGACAATCTTACTTTTCTTTTTGACGAGAAAGTTCCCCCTGTTTCAATCAAGCGACGACATTGAGGCTCTTATGGAAATCGCCACAATTATTGGTCGCCAGAAGATGGAGAAGGCTGCTATACTGCACAGTTCGTGTGTTTTCATTTCGAGTGATTTTTTCATAACGGTGTCTTTCAGGTCGCACTTTTGCCACAAATGTGCCATCTTTGACCCTCGAGGGTATCAGTTGGCGAGAATTTGTCGAGAAGCAAAACCCCGATTTGATGCGGATGCCTGGCCCCGATTCTCGTTACTATCCGTACAACATGCACGAAACACAATCTATGCTTAATTGCCCCCCTTCGCCATCGTCGTCAGCACGCTCATCGAAGTATGATGGAGACCGCTCATCATCACGTTCTTCCACGCCAGCACATACGATCCCACCACATCATACGGAAGAATCGCACAGAATTGATGTGGAGAATGCACTTTCCCTCCTCAAGCAACTGATGGAGCCAGAATCCCACCGCCGAATTACGCCGCGAGGCGCGCTATACCACCCATTCCTCACGGACCCCTCGGAATCAGAGGACGACGAACTCTTTCCGCACCCTTCTGGTGAAGGGTTATGTCAGAAATATCATTTCAAGGACGCGGTCACGGAAGAACATTGTATAATACTCAACACCGGTGGACAAGAGAAAGTCAGCAGGCTAGTAGCTGGCGAAGGAATAGCCATTGGAAACGCACCTTGCGAGTTTCATAAAAGAGAATTCGGTCTGGAAGATTAAGATGAGGGTTTGTTTTGTACTTACCTTTCGCTTCGTTCGTTGCATGTACGGGTCGTTGCGAGGGTGTAAAAAGATGACCACCGCAGGACTCGAACCTGCAACCTTTTGGTGCCGTTGGGCAATCGAAGCCAAACGCGCTACCATTGCGCTAGGTAGCCCCGAAATGGGTTGTCTCCTCGCATTTTATAGCTCCCGGGGAGTAGGGTTCCATATACACACGCTCGAGCACCTGTCCTTTGTCCGATTCCGACCCTTGACTTCATGGCGCTTAACTGGGTGACGGTTGTCGATGCGAAACCCTTGCTCCTGTACGGAGAAAGCCTCATTGAGACTGTTGATAATGTCAGATGCAACCTTACCATCCCGGTTGCGCTGTCCTCCTCCGAAGTGAGTAGCGGGCACAAGACAGTAGAAGGTGTCGGCACAATGGCCCTCACAGACCAACGGGTGCGTACTAGCACATGCGCTAGCCACACCTTAACGACCATCCTCAATGGAGAACAGCTCATCTGGACTAACCCCGACGCCACGTCGTCCTTCAAGTCGTTGACAATACCCCTTCCGTCGATTCTCTCATCCAAGTTCGAACAGCCCGTATTCGGGGCGAACTACCTCGTGATCGGCGTAAAACCTACCCCTGAAGGTGGTCTGACGGACGGGACCATGCTAGAGATCAGGGTCGTCAATAATGGGATATTTAGGTTTGTCAGCATTCTGGAGAAGACACGCGAGAGGGCAATATTTATGAAGAGGCAGTTGGTAGGGGAGGAAGAACATTTACGTTTGTGATATTCATGTTTCTGGTAGTTCGCGTTGATCAATGTGCCCTCGCAGCCGAGTATACATCTCCTAGCACATCTTCAGCAAGTGGACCTGCATCTTTCGCAGACCTTCCTCCAAGATATGAAGGCTAGTCAAAGAGGACCATCAGGTGCAGTATTCTTATGCTTGGATATCGATGGTCTGAGACCAACAAACGAACCATAACCACAATAGACACCGTCAACTTGCTTTTGATTGCGAAGGTCACGACTAGTTTGTTTCATGTAGTATGATGGGCGTTAGCGGATACATATATACGTATACCGTGATCGAATACAGCGGTTTCGCAACGGAATCGGCTGAGAGGATTTAGACACCGACTCTTGACGAATCTAACCCGCCGCATTGACTCTTGAGGCTTGACGGATGCACATCAAAGGATAGGAATCACTGGCAATCGTATGGTGTCGACTTGGAGAAGGGATCCGGTATATGTGAGTGCCCGAACTGCGAATAATTTCGTTGTCACTCCGGCTCGAGGCGCAAGCTTCTAGCTGGAGTCCATCAGCAAATACTTTTAGGCATCTGTTGAACGCATCTATGAATAATGATACAAATGAGAAGTAAACAAGCAAAAGTCACGTTGACTCCAACATATAATCCATGCAATTGTATGAGCCGCAGAAAGATGCAATTAGACGAATGTGATGATCGACACCCTCAACTAGATGTCCCTCCGCTGGCCCTCCCGGCCAAACATTCGAGGTACGCCAGCGTCCCCTCGAAGGCCACTGTGAACGCTGCGAGAATGTGTGGATTCAAGAGTGACTCCAGATGCTGCCCAGGACGTCAGACTTGGAATTAAAGAGGTAAGTGTTGGAGGGGAGACTCGCGGTGGCTGATAACGCGGGACGCTCAAGCCAACAGGAGGACTATGATCAGATGATCCGGGGGTGGTATCAGGAGTGGAAGTTTGTGATGGCATAGAAGTAGAGGCATGAGCAACCCCGGAGATCGTGTGCGATGCAACTTGTTTGAAGTTTTGCACGGTTCGGCTTAGCGTTCGTAACACCGATCTATGCTCCAATGAAGATTCAGCTGGTTCAATGGGACAGGGATTGCTCTCATTCCCACCCCCGCCTTGATTCATGAACGTCGAGTGGATAGAGGAATCTGAGAGACCACGCCGGTGGAGGATACGCTCAAGTAGAGCACCAGGGATATCATCTGCCTCCGAACCGCCAATATTCCGAGGGGCTACAGAGGAAGCGACAATGATCGCATCCACGTCCCTCGACAATTGGGATGGTCTCCGCTTTCTTGCTACAGATCTGCCTATGGTAGCGGTGCCGGTCTCTGCAGGTTCCGCTGTTAGAAAGACGGACCGGACACGCCGAGGTGCACGGGGCAGAACAACCCAAGGGTCTGACATATCACCGAGGTGTGGGGCACCCGCGAAAATGCCCATTATGCTGTGCAGGTTGGTTTGCGTCGACGCAGACGGAAGATGACCTCGTGCCCCATCATTACTAGGGTGTGCCGAGAATACGCTAGTCACCGATTTACCAGCACCACTCCCAGAAAATTCGACGTTAACCGTAGTAGCAGACGCTGCAAGTGCGGGACTGGTCTTCGGTACCGGATGCGGGACGGAGATATTTCCATGACCTCTGCTAGCTGACTGGGGAGGTGTAATAGAACGTAGGGGGGTAGTATTGTGCGGTGAAGTGCCAAAAAGCTTCGAGAATGGGGCCATCCAACTTGCTCCAATGCCGGTGCCAGTTGATTTTCTCTCCTTTTCCATTGCTTCTGCTTTCGCTGGATCCATGGCCATCTCGCTGACTTTCACTGCGATAGATGGCTCGAGTATGACGTCGTTCAGAGTAACACGCATCTGACTCATCTCCTGAAGGACCTCCCTAAATAGCTTGAATAGCCCGCGAAGATCCTTCCGTGTGCACAATGTAGTCATCTTCTCATCTTCGAGCCACACACGGTACTGTGCTCGAAGATGCGAGACATCCGATAAAATATTTCCAACAGTTGTTCGGGAAAGGTGCTTGATGTCTGCGCCGCGCAGATGCTGCCGTTTAAGGCGGTTCGTGAGCGTAAGAGCATCGGCATGTGTCATGCGATGAAGAAGTGAATGCATGCGTTCCAAAAGACTCGACATCGGTGAACCAATACCATCAAGCAGCGATGAGGAATCCGAATGGCCATCGTAAGGAGATATGGACGAGTGATCTATGAAAGACGTTTGGCTGATACCATGTGACCCAAGCACACGATCGCTCTGGACAGCCTTCGCTGCTTGATGTGGGTGCAGTAGTCCCTGATCAGTGTCTGGCTCGTTATCCATGTCGAGACTCAGATGGGAGGGTGGGTATCGGGGCTGAGGACGAACGAAACTGGAATACTTCGTTGCTGAGGCCGATAAGGAGTCTGGAGAGTGTGGTCTACGACCAGTCTCCGGAGTCAATGGCTCCTAGCGACGAAAGTCAGCTATGCCAACGTGAAAGTGGGATCACTTGCATATGTGTAGCGGGATCGGGATTCGACGCTGGACGGACGTCTCGTAGAACTAAAAATCTGACATCTGTCAGGCAAACCAGAAAGCTAGAACCATTCCTCCCACCGAATCTCTGGCAAAAGAAGAGGGTCCGCTCGACGGTCGGGAGTGTCTTGATGGCGTCTCCACTAGTTGGTTGGTCAACCTCTGTCACTTAAAGGATATGCAGGGATCATTTACCTAGTATAGGTGGCGCGATGCTTTGTTCCTCCACTTCCTTCTGCAACGCCTGCAGATCCTCACGCGATTCTGTCAGTAACTTATACAACTCCTTATTGTCTGCTTTTAGCGTCTCATTGTCTGTCACTAGAGATTCAATGACTTTGATGATTTCCGGATCTTCATCCGCAACAGACTTGGCAATGTGCTAGAAGCCGGAAATGAGTGACACGGCGCATAGTCGCCACTGAAAGACGAACGGAAGTCGAAAGACCCTCCAGTCGGGAGCGTACATCCTGTAAAAGCGGTTCTGAAGACTCTAAACGTTGTAAGCGTCTATTTTCGAGGTCATCTTGTAAGCGGCGGACTTCAGCCTGCAATTTGTCTAGATGGGACTTTGAATTGGCATTCCTTCCTCGATCTCATTGCGGAATATTCACCCGTACGGTCCTTGAGGGCAGCCAGCCGCGCCTCTGCGAGCTTTGCCCGCTGAGTCTGGCTGTCACGCTCTTGCCGAATATCGTCATTCTCCTGGAGGACAGCAGATAGTTTGGTGTCCAACCCCACAGCACGCGCGTGACGGGTGCTTAATTTCGAGACAGCACTGCGTGCCTCTTCCAGTTCGTGTAACAAGGTCTTATTTGACGCCTCGGCAACTTCGTTGTTCAAAAGTGCGTGAGTCAGCCGCTGCACAAGATTTGTCAGGGCGATCGCATGCGGATCGGAATGAAAGATTTGACCTTCTCGAGCACTGCATTCTCTTTCAGCAGTTCAGTCATCCGTTCATCCACGTCGCCCCGGTCTGTCTCGGCGTGCTCAGGCGCACTACCTTGCGTAGCTTTCCGTAGCATAGGGACGCTTGGCTGTGGTGCTTTGGATCAGGGTATGGCGGGATGGAGCGTGCATGCAAGACGCACCTCGTGCTTGCGTACATACGCCTCATGGCGCTGCAGCAATGCAGACCCGATCTCTACGACGGGGATTGGCATAACGGTGGTGCATTCCTTGGCACTCGGGCTTACCTGCACTGAGGACGAGCCTGTTCTCCAGCTTAGACTTGAGAGCAAGCCAAGCCTTTGTTGCTTCGCACTCTTCGCTTCCGCAGCAACAACAGATCTGAGGTTCGGGAGAGGGCACCCTGGAGAAGTTGGTGAGGGCGAGAGTGAGGTCGTCGATGGTGCTCGTTGCATGGTCAAGACTGCTGGTTAACGGGGAGTCGGGGGTAGTGGGATGGTGGTCGGAAGGGTTGGCCTGCATCTGGATGGGAGGAGAGCCAGACGGAATGCGGGGTCACTACAAAGGGCGAATGTGGGAATTGCCAAATACGGCAATCCAACATCAGCTCGATGATATTACTATGGGAGTATGTGCCAGAGGGAGAAGGATGAACTGATACACAGAGGAAGAGGTGTGTGCAATCATTAGTACATGCCAGCGTATAATATTATTCCAATCCAACAATTTTGAGCACTAGCTCCGAAATCCAGGCCGCAATCCTACTCCAATGGCTTCTGTTGGGCGCAAGAAATTGGAAACTCGTTGCGAGTCCTTCCATGTTCAGTTCTTCTAGCCGTTTCTTTAACCCCTGCACCCCATTCCCTTCATCGACGGTACCCAAGGTCGATACCGATCCCCCTTGAGCCGTCACAACGCATAGAGGATCCTGAGAGAGGCGGAAGATGTTTGACACAGCCCGGATGATCGACGCGTTGCCCGAGACGGCAAACGTCTCCTTGATCCTGTCTTGTAGTGTGTCATAACTGTGGTGTGAGACAACGAGTTAAACAAAATCAAAGGCAGGAGAAAAACAACAATCTTACATCAATGACAATAGCTCCGGATACGCAGTGCTTATGTCCAAAAGCAAATTGTATAACATCTCTGTTTCTGCGTCGTCGCCTTGTGCAGTCGTGAGCATTGTGGTAGCGAACGAAACCACGAGTAATGCTGCCATGCTGTCCGTGATCGGAAGCATGTCAACCTCGATACGCGGGACGAATTCGCTGTCGTGTAATGGTCTTGAGGGAGGGGTAAACTTTTCTGCACGACAGTCTTGCAGAAGTCTGATGTACGACTCGCGAGTAGTGGAGAATGGAATCAATGCAACGAAGTAACCCAGTGCATCGGGGGACAAAACGAAGGGTGCATCTTCGGAAGGTTGCTCGCCGCAGCGTACAGCGACAGAGAGTAGGCTTCTGAGGACAGTCTCTGCAGAGGATTTGAGCTGACTGTGACGAACACCCTTAAAAATGATAGCGGCCAAGGAGAAGGAGAAGCTGGACTCGAAAGATAGACATAATAGGCGGTCCAGTTGGCACACCGTATCCTCGAGCTGTGTGCGGCCATCTAAGAGGACATTGGGGATTGTGTTTTCATCAAATGCGCCATGCAGCTCAAGCGTTTTGATCGTTGCATGCAGGAGGTCTGCAGCTTCAGCGTAAATGGAAGTATAACTGGACTGAAGCAAGGCGACCGCAAGCCAAAACACCTGGCAGAGGTATCGTGATCCTTCCGGCAAAGAGGGAACCACCTTGCAGACGCATCGAAGCATGCAAACCACGGATATTGTGTCTGTTTCAGTGGACTGACCCAGGGCAGTTTTAAATGCCACGAGCATCTGATAAACGAGATCGTCATCCACCTCTGAGGTTGCCAGTGTGCCAAGCACAAGGAACGCCCTTGCTTGTATCGCCGTGGGGAGTTGAAAAGCTGTCGATGTAGCCAAACTCATCCATCGAGCTCGCCAAACATTCAAGACCCCTGAAGTGCATGTCAATTCTACAAGACTGGATGTAAAGCTGAGGGGTTCTTACCCTTTGAACCTGCTGCGACTTCGATGGTCCTGACAAGTAATCGTGTCAAAGCTTCCTGAGAGTCGATCATTGCCTTGTCGTTTTGTGGGTCGTAGTTGGTGTATTCGCTCGTGCTAGACTGCCGGGTGAGACCGAATAGCTGGAGCCTCTCGACAGCCATGAGCTCATCCATCAGTATGCGGAGATCAGGTCCACTTGCATCGTCCGCCCTAGCGAGGAAAAGCGATTGCAGGAAGTTCATGATAATGCCGTAAACCGACTTTCGCACGAGCGTTTGTCCAGTCCCAGCGACCAGGGCGACGATATGACACATATCGGGCACGTACAGCTGATCAAAAGCTGCCTGTTTCGAGTGGTTGCTGGCAACAAGAGCAAACCGGGTCAGCGTGGCGATTTCGTTCCAGTGGACATTCTCGGGTAAAGTCCTGGAAGGTTTGAGGGACGTCTTCCCAAGGACCTTTCGTAGCTTGGAAAAGATCTTCCCTCGCACATTTATGGATGCGAGCGCAGCTGCAGTCCGGGCAATTGTTTCACACCTACGTGAACCGATACCACCGTCTGCTGCAGCGCGGATCAATTCATCCAGAACCACATTCACGATCGTCACATCGAGCTTCCCGATTTCGACCCAGATGTGCTTGTGGATCATGGAGGAGACCTAAAAGGATGTGTCAAGATGGTGGAGGATGTGAACGCAGGAGTAACACATACCTCCAGGTCTGCGATCGTCAGGTCTATTAGTGTGCGAATGCAATCTCGCAGTCGTGCACCTGAGTGCTCGTACAAGGGACTTGAGGGATTGCAAAAATGAGCGAGGTTTCTGACCCAAGGACTCATATACTGGAGACAATTAATGCGCTGTGCGCTACCGGCTTTGTCCATTCCAGTGGAGATCACAGTCAAGAAGTCTAGCGTGAGCTTTGGAGCGAATCCTGCGAGTCGATCGCTTAAACTTGTGACGAAGGTTGATAAGTCACCAGGAATAATGCCGGCTGACGAAGCGTCAGAATCGAAACACAATACTGAGATTTACACACCTTTAGACGCAATGATCGGGTTCTTGTCATAGTCAAGATATGAACAAATTGCGCCGAGGAGGTCATATGCGGCACCGCGAAGTTCTTCTTGGTCCGAGTTGATATTAATCATGCCTACGTGTAGAAGAGTGGCAGAGATATTAGAGAATCTCGGGAACCTCTCGATGCGCAGAATTTGGCTGTCACGAAGCTGGCTCTTCGCAGATCTGATGGCCTGTGATGTGACAATAAGCTTTGAAAATATCAAGTTGTTCATACAGTATACCTTGACAATGCTATCACGATACGGCGAGGAGAAATAAGACGTCACTCCCTGTCTACTCAATCTTATGATAAATTCATGTGGGTCGAGGCCTGTCGAAACATTGTATGCGTCGCTGACATCGGCCAAAGAAATAATCTCAGTCGATTTAGACAACAGGGAAGGTGAAATAACCGTCGCTCGAATCTTTGCCGGCGATCAGACTCATAAGTGTATCGAAAGTGGAGCTACGAACCGATGTTATACGAATGTGGGTGAGCGCGACCTTCATGTTAACCGGCATACGTATGTCATGGGCCTGTCTCATTGTCACCTCGGTGAAAGCCGCGTTGTTTTCGTGTTCCAGAGACGCTACGTTCCGTGTCATAGCGAGATCCACATTGACAACCAACACATACTAGGATACTCCAAGGCAGGAAGGCAAGATTGTGGGATATATTGCAGAAGCTCGGTGACCGAGGAACATGCCTTGATGCCGTTCGAAAGGATTGTGCCTATTGGCGAAATCAACGAACGTCATCACTTGTCCGAGGGGTAACGCAAACCTGCAGATATATTGTACACCCGTCTCAAGTAGCGTTGAGTCAACGAGTTGGCATTCAAAAAATAACCGTTTATGAAACGCTGGCGCACATCCATAGATATGAGCTGGGAGCATGTCTTCAGCCATTGAACGGGGATTTCAGACGTGGATGTGAAGGAAGTGCAGTCCAGGATGATCTCGTAATGCCTTTTCCCGTACTCGGGACTAGTCAACGTCTACATTGTGCAGGGTTAAAATATACACAAGTCTAGAGTGGACTATACTGACCTTTAAAATATGATACATCAACAGTTCAATGTCAAGCGCTTCTACGTCAATTTTGCAGACACGCAAGACGAAGACCGCAGGTACATCCTACGAAAAGTGTGAGCGATATCCATACTTATATCCATTGACTTACCTCCGCAACGTCCGCAGACACAAAAATATCTCGGACAGGCTCAATGTTACGATGGCAGCAACGATTCATCAGATCAATGAATTCCCGGTGTTCCGAGCTTTGGAGGAGAGAAAGACGCGGGACTTCAGGAGCATCCTGGAGTTCAACGAGAAGGTTGCATAGTTGGTCCCATGCATGCCTGGCGCCCATCGTTACTGAATCGTCCTCGTTATTGGGCTTCACATAACTGAGTAGCTCCTTGCCGATCTTGTCAGCGTGTTTGTCTAGGAAACGATGCAACACAATCGTATCTGTGTCGTCTGCTGTGGTGCCCAACAATTCACCACCATCCTCCTCAGCAGCTGTCACAGAGTACTTCTGCATACATGGGAATGGTATTAGTTTTGCTCGCGGACGTTAGAACTACTCACGTTGACTTCGCTGAGGAATCGTGTGACGTTGGTGATGTTCGCCGTCAAAAACTCGTTCAGGCAGACCATGTGTGCCTCTTTCGCGAAGAAAATATTATTGGCCAAATTTTGCATGACTTTAGCGATGATCATAAGACCTCGACGGGTAACTCCATCGTCTTTGGGTACTTCAACATCGACTATTTCCGGAGCGACGATGGCAGGAGAGATGAAACTACGGGGGAAGTGAGCATCATTTGTTATGTTCACCTAGGTTACACTTACCGGAGGAATATGAAAGCGCCCAGGGCAGCAAATTTTGATTCTGGCCAGACTTGAAAACTGTCGAGCGTGAGATGACAGGATACCGACAAATATTGACTCTTACACTGCTTTTGCCAAGTGAGCGCATACTTCACGAAACATCCTTCGAGGGATCAGTGAAGAAGCTTCAGGAATCAGGAGGGATCCTCACGGTGGGAGGGCGGGCACCGAGGATCCGATGATCTCGAGGAACGACGATGCAATGAACTCGACGTCTCGCTGGTTCTGTTCCAGTTTGTGTTTCGGAGTTTTAGCTGGGTCGAGATCATAGGCATGGCCCGGAGGCATTGATGTCATGGTCTTGATCAGCGGCAGGATAAGACTGCGGAGATAGTTGTATCCGTGTATCCTTGCGAAAGCAGACAAGAATCTTGTGCAAGTTGAGTTGCTTCGGAACAAATCCGCGTCACTGGCTACATGCGGCGTTGGCTTACACGAATATTCGTGAGCTAGGATGTTACCTGTGTGTGCTATCTCGCGGTCTATCATGGTTTTGAGTAAGGTTACCAGGGAAGCACGGGTGTCGAAGATGTTCATGAGTACCGAGATCATCATGTCAACTTCGTTGGCTGGACAACATTCACATATCACCATAGCGAGGACCATCTAAATATCCATGAGCAGGGAATAGTAATAAAGTAACAATTCGTACATCAGACCCTTTGACGAGCTACGAGGGAAGATATCAGCTTGAGTTTAAGCGCCTACTAAATAGTATTACCTCTCGAAGCTGATTCCGACGTGCTTGCAATTCTGGATTACGTTGAGGCTCAAACTTCGTGCCTTTACCTAATACGCGAGCAAAGACATGAACAAATATCGTCCGTTTTCTGAGGTCTGAATCATATGCCAACGCGATACAATGCTTTACTCCGTTTTCAGAGTTGGCAACCAACAGATGGGAGAGTCCGGTAATGACCAGCTCCCGCACGTCTGCCTCTCTCTGGGATGTTGGCATTCTCTGAGTGACAGTGAATTAGGCATCAAATACTGCAGAACGTGTTACCTTCTGCACCGAAAGAACATCCGAGGTCGAGTCAGAGGTCTAGGACAATGATGAGGAGATCATTAAGAATGAAGTAAAAGAACGTACAGGTTCTTCTGATTGGCACACATCAAGAGCTCTGAGCAGGAGGTAAGAGTACCTAATGAATAGACGCGAAACCGAGTGTCCCAAGTCGTCATCGTCATGGGGTACACTGGTGTCAATGGATTGTAACTTAAGACGATCAAGGAGCTGGACAACGGTCCGCAGGGCAAATATATTAATGTCGTACTGCAGCTGAATGATATCAGCTTCCACATTCTGACATCGCAATTTATTCAAATGTGGACCATATAGACGTCAAACAAGGATCTCACCGACAACGGATCTTGGAACCATTCCATAATTGCATCCAAAATTCGGTTCCTCGACAGATCGTCCTTGCGAAGTGTTAGAGCATCTGTGCGCTCACATACACTGCAAACCAAACTGCAGAACTTGATGCGAATGCGATACGAAGCTGGGTCATCGAATCTGGAAATAAACCCGACTAGGACATGAAGCAGGGATCCAAGATCAATACTCAAGGCTTCATCGGGTGGCATCTGTGCGTTGTCAACCAGGGATTTCAACACTGAGATGAGCTTTTACAAGCAATCAGCATCCAAGCAACAGACCGAGACAAAAGGTGCTGTAACTAACTTGGTCAAGGAACAGACCGTACTCATCTTTGAATTCCAAGCCAGCACCTTCGGTGATGTTTCGCGTGATCCTAGTGGGCAATTGCTTCAATTGAAAAAGAAACAAAGACAAATAAACTTACTCATCGAGGTGCTTGAACAGTCTCGCGAAGAGGCGAGGGCTAAGTTCTGAACCCAGCGCTTCCCTCGCCACTTCACGCACACGGATGGTATCGTCAACAAGTGCGGCTGTTAAAAATTCGATAAAAATATTGACAAGCTCCCCTGGGTCTCTCAGAACGCGCATCTCATCAGGAAGGAACTCTGCCGGGATGACAGCGGTCAATGCGCCAGGCTCGTGTTCCTCCTGGACGGTAGCACCACCGAAAGCGGCCAAAAAGAGTGTAAGGTTCCGCCATTGGAAGAATTTCTCCTATGTTGGGTGTTAGTATAGATTGTCCCAAATCGAAGCAATGCACCCCACTTCGAGCAACAAATTCTGCTCTTGCTTGCTCAAATATATTTCGTCGAATGCAGCAATGGAAGCAAGAGGGTTTGGAACGACAAATTCTGATAGTGCACTCCATCTCCAGAAGCATTCTTCCCAGACAGCGATGTTGATCGGGGAGGTGTAGGCCACCAAGCGTAGCAACTTTCGTACGCGTTTCTGCTCACGTACACGGCCTGTTCCCATGTCACTCAATGTCGAGTTTCAAGTAGGCGTTGGCTCACCGACAACGACAACACTTGGATCGCCCAATTGCTCGTATATTGGATTTCGCTTTGATCGTTCCTCCTCCGTTAGGCCCATATTCACTGGGGCGTCAGGGTGACGTTCGGCTTGGGCGATGAGACGAAGGCCCTGTGTCGCAAGCTGCGAGACCTCACTGTTTACGGAAGTGAGTGAAACGAGGAAGGAGATTTCACTTAGAGCAAAGGCCGGGACACGGTCAGGATTAAATTGTAGCCGTTTTGCATGATCGCCCTGAACATCGCTTGAGCAATTCGCACCAGGCAGAGCGGTAACTATACCTGGCTCTTCCTGTGGTACGTCTCCATACTTTGATGACACACGGATATCCAAAGTCTTTGGCTATCGGGCTCAAGTCTGGTCATAAGAAGCTTCTTTGACTGGCACAAGAGTGCAGTGGCCCTATCGATAAATTCAGCCAGGAATGCAATAGAAACAATGAGACGTTACTCACAGGCTCTGCTTTAGCCGGTCCTCGAAGTAGGCGTAATCAAGATCCTCAGGGGACATTCGGAAAAACATATCCACGAGGCATTGGAAGGTTGTTGCCGCGGAGATTTTGACCGAGGTATCAACTTCTGAATCCCATATACGCGTGAATGTGATGCTCCATTGTAGCGAATCTTCTTCGTCTATCGGAAGCATGGAATAGCTGAGGTCCGCCCGCCAAACGGCCAGAATTGCTAGAAGTAAAAGGTCCTTGTCCGTCAGTGTTTCCGACGTGAAGCGTTTGGCCTTGGGCCGCATCGCTGCTCTTCTGATATTCCCACTAGCGTCGACCTCACTGCGATGTATCGAAGCAGTCTAACCCGACACGTGAGCAGTGATGATATGAAGAAGCCGAAATGATCGTACCTCGTAGATCCTCCTGGATCTCAATGCGATAATCTTTCGGAGCTTCTCCATTGAAGGCTGCCACGGGAGTCGGGCCGCCTAGGACATCATATAAACTCTATCTGTATCATTTTAATATAGAAATACCTCTGATGCGAGGATTGATGCAGCCTTGATTGCACAGATCTTGACAGCGTCCGCACGCTCAGGTTCCAAACATGCTATGAAAAGTGGAACCGTTTCATCTTCTGGGAGGAACCGGAATACAGCCACAAGTGCTTCCGCATACGTCCCGATGTCGATCTCGTCGAATGAATCCCAGAATGGCTTTTGCTTCACGCCAGCCAATACTGTCATCTACAGGTCGATAAGCCGCGCGCGCTGCGCTTCCATAGTGCAAACCATACCTTGATCTCGTGTGCAATATCGGTAGCGAGGTGTCTCAGAGGTAGTTCACCCTCTGGCGAAATCCTGAAGCCTGCACGACACATGTCGATAGCACAGACAAACGCTACATCCGACAACTTTGAATGCGTGTTTACATGACGGACAAGGTCTTCGACAAACCGGATGTCTTGCTGTGCCGATTGAGCACATAGTGCATAAGTGAAAACGAACATACTTACCTTTCGATGCGAAGAAGATTTTTGGAGCTGCATAAAGTTTGCAGTGCGGGAATGGATGTCGATTTGATAATCGGTAGTCAGACGATCAGTCCACAGAGAGGAAAGGATGGTCAGTGTGGGCCAGAGAGCTCGCTCTCGACCAGGCTCATTGGCAATATAGAGGAGATCAAAGACCCGTTCGGCCGACCCTTCGAGTTTCCCCCGCGTACGAATAGCTTCGTTATATTCCTGAGGATAAAGCTCTACCCAATTCCACAAGGCCATACGAAGGGGGATTGCGACCGCTGCTTGGGCCTGCTTTTTCATGTTTACGAGCAGAGACGATAGCTCGTGAAGAACTTGGACAAGACGCGACCTATCCATGGCACTATGCGTCATGAGCAGTAAATCGACAGTGTCTGGGTTGTCCTCGACTGTGTTCGCGAGATGGTGAATTTTCGTGCGAATGCGATGGAAAACTACCATCCAATTCGAAGCAGATAAGCAATACACTATGCGACCAGCGAACTTGCTAATGAGGATGTTGAGGGCCATCGTCGATTTGACGAGTGCCATGTGAGTGCGCTCAAAATGGAATGCACGGTTGAACTGTGTGTGTCCGGAAGCGGTGCCTGACGATTGGAAAGAAGCAGCGGAGGGCTTGAACTTGAGAAGGGGTCTCGACGCTTGGTGAATATGGGGGGGCAGGGGTGGACCATCATATGCATGGTCATCCGGAGCCGGGGTAGGTATGTCAACGGATTCGAAGTCATGGAGGGAAGCGTCGGGAGCGAGATTGGAAGAAGACATGAGCCGACTCTCTGGAGCCGCAGTCTGTCGAAGATATAGAACCATGACGCTCAAGACATAACGTGCACAGTTATCATCGAGAGGATCTACTTCTGCCCAAGGAAGAGGGGGTGTTGAAGATGAGAATTCCGAGGATGGCTTGTTGTGAGCATTCCCAGAGTGAGGAGGGATAGAAGCATTGGTATTTGTGAGCGTCTGTCCCGAGACTGAGGCTGGTTCACTTGTTCGTGAGTCGGATCGAGGATAGCCTCCTTGGCGAGGGCTCCATCTAGAAGACATGGACACGGAGAGGATCTTGAGAACGAATAACTGGGATTGAAGTGCCTCCACGGTCATCGCTCCAGCGGCGTCGATTTGCTATTTCGGCGAGCGGGTGAGCACAGGGTAAAGTGTGCATGGAGCAGGAGACAGACCTTTGCAAGTCGTTCGAGGAGCTCGCTGAGGGACCATGCGATGATATCGAGAGAGTCGTAGGCGAGCTCGACGAGGGCATCGACGGCACCTTGAGTGGCGGGATCGCCCTCGACGACGTCCAAAGCGAGGCCAGAGTTGACGGGCAGCTGAGAGGGGATATGTTTTGGGAAGGGGTGAAACGCGTGAAGGGGGACACGGACCTTGTTCCTGATTCTGTTGATGAGGGCTTGCACGTTTTTCTGCTGAGGGGTTGCGGAAGGCGCAGAGTAGGCGATGGAGGGGGGTTGTGTGAGACCGTTTCCGAGGCCATGGTGAGAATCGTTGCTTCTATGCACTCTGGACGAGGAATGTGCAGACGGGGTGTGTCCAGCAGATGCGGAGGGTCTGCGGATGGGCATGGCTGGACGCCAACGTGAAGGGAGGATATGCGGGACCCGCTCGTCCGTGCGACCTGAGCGTCTCTGTTGCTTATGTAATACACATCACTGAGGGCCGTTGCATGCAGCGCGACGGCGACCGCTCCGTGGCAGGCGCGGATGGTGGTACCGGGCGATACTAGTGACGGGTCGACAGAATACACTGTGCATTGTCAACGGTGCGGTGGAGGGACGCCATTGCTAGCGAGGCACGGTGGGACACATATGGACCCACAAAAGGCAACTTGAACTTGGAGCGGCTCAGGTCCTGAGCTACAGCACGCCTACGCGGGAATCCTGGCTTGTCTGGCCTGGGTGAGTAGTACACGCCGATCCCAGAACCGGACCGCAATGGCTGCATTGTTCGCCATTCCAGGCAAGTAGCGGTGCGTGTCCTGGCTATTGTGTGCTGAATCGAGGCAGCTCCGTGAATGATCTCCCCCGTCAGTCTGCCACGCAGCCCGTCATCACGACGGCACATCGCCATGGCCGTCGAGCGCACACATATGGCCTCGGCTTGTCAGCATCTCTGCACCTGACGGTTCGTTTCCCAACTCCGACCGTAGACTCTCCGCGAGAGACGTATATTGTCTCTAATTGATTTCATTTTTCGTTTCAGGCCTCCTCTTCTCTCTATTCCCTCCCCGTCTCTCCTCTTATCTTAGCCCCCGTCTAAACACGTCGCTTGCATCGCATCGCATTGCTGTCGCCATTACCTGTTTTTCCGTCTCTTCCTCAGACTCGCTTTCGTGCACTAGTTACTCGTTTGTTCTTGTCCCGTATCTTCGAATTCTCCATTTCCAAAGGGGATCATCAATCCTCCCCTCATGCCCCGTCTCGACTCCCATGATCCATCTCCTCCCCCTGCACCCAACCCTCGACCTCCGACAGACGTCGATCAGATCAGTATCCCTTACTATCATTCCCCTATAGCCGCCAGCATCGCACCGGATCGTCGCCTCTCCCACACTTTGGTCCCACTTCCCGCCAATCCGGCCACTCCGGCAAGTTCCCGCTACGGAATGCATATGCAGGACAAGGAATTCAACCCACCCCTTACCCAACCCGATGGTTGGTCCGCTTTATCCAACAGGCACACGCCTTCTTTCTCCGCTCCCCATCTCTCTTCCTCTAACCACCACCCTTCCCATCCTGTGATCTCGCCCCCAGCCATCCTCCCAGCTAGCCCGGCCTATCACAACCCTCCGTCAGACGTCGAGAAACGCGGCGCGCCGTTCCTACCTCCGTCTATCCACACCGGTACTCCCCGTGACCATCAATCTGTCGTGCTAGGTACGCCTTCCCCGCCCGCCAACCCCAATTCTGTCCTGCTCCTTTCTACCCTCTGGTGGACTGATCTCGAACCTTGGATGGACGAAGAATACGCGAAACAGGTTTGTAGCTTGATGGGTTGGGATCCTGTCAGCATCAGGGTGCCCAATGGTCCCTCCGATACTTCCGGTCAACCTTCTAACAACCCTGGATATTGCTTCTTGACTTTTCCGTCTCCTTCCGTTGCAACATCAGTACTCAACCAGGTCAACGGTAATGGCAGCACACAACCCGTCACGATGCCCAACTCGAGCAAGCCATTCGTGCTTAATTGGGCACCCTCGATCCCTAGCTCCATCACGTCTGCCCTTTCTGCTCCCACCGCGTTCGTATCCCCTGCTCAACAGCAGTATCCGAAGGAGTATAGTATCTTTGTTGGCGACCTCGCACCCGAGACGTCCAACTCCGACTTAGTTGCAGTATTCCGGAACCCAGTCCTTGGTTTACGGAACGATCGTGAACCCAAATTTATCCGCCCTTTCCTCAGCTGTAAGAGTGCCAAAATCATGCTCGATCCAGTCACCGGAGTGTCTAGGGGATACGGTTTTGTCAGGTAGCTGATAGTTTTTTTTAATTTACCACCAGTCGCTAAAGATACCCGTTTAGATTCACCGATGAGGCAGACCAGCAGCGCGCTCTCATTGAGATGCACGGCCTATACTGCCTTTCTCGCCCAAGTATGTCGCTTTCTTCTTTGAATCTTCTTAACTCATCACTGTACACGCTGTCAGTGCGGATCTCTCCTGCAACGGCAAAGTTCAAACCACACCAGGTCTCCTTGGATGTACCATCAGTCCAGTTTCCTGTGAATGCCCGTACGGTTGATTCAAGAAGCAGCAACTTGACAGTATCGATACCGCTACCGAACGGTAACCAAATAAAAAGTGTTTCTACCCCGATGGCCTCCTCAAGAGGCGGAGGGCCAGCTTCCGCGTTAACTCCCGTAGGGACCTCTGGTTCTGGATCTTCACTCACTACAAGCGGGTCGGGATCCGTTCCCTCTCTTGGATCCGGATCGAGTACTAGCGTTTCATCTGGAGCTCTTACTTCCGCATCCTCGGATGACATGGTCAATTTCGTTCCAAGCCTACTAGCGCAAGTCACACAACAATATAGTTCGGTGACCAAGGGAAACAACGTTGCCAGTATTTCATCAGCTAGCTCGGGTGTTGTGCAAGACTCCCATGAGGCATTGCCACGTTACATGATCTCAGAAGACTCGTGGAAGCACCATGCTCAAGCACGCGCGATTCTTGGGAACTTGATCGGGCCAAATGGCGAACAGCTCACTTCCACCGATCCGTACAACACGACCGTGTTTGTTGGAGGCTTATCCCCTCTGATATCTGAGGACACACTGCGAACGTTCTTTACACCGTTTGGAGATATCCACTACGTAGGGTGACCCAAATTTTTATCGCCATTCCTGCCGCTCATTTGACATATAGGTGAAAGTTCCCGTCGGAAAGCACTGCGGCTTCGTGCAGTTCGTTCGTAAGGCGGACGCAGAGAGGGCTATCGAAAAGATGCAAGGTTTTCCCATTGGCGGAAGCAGGATTCGGTTAAGTTGGGGGAGGAGTCAATGTGAGCATCAGTTTTTCCATGCCATTGTTGTCATTGATCCTTCTTTCAGATAAAGCGGCGCAGGCGGCGGCACAGGCGGCACAGGCGGCCGCCCTTCAGGCACAATTCCAAGCCCAGTTGCAAGCCCAGCTAGCCTCGGCCCACGTCTCCTTAACACCCGAACAGGCCCTGCAATTCCTGCAGAAAATCGGAGCTAATGGAATTCAGGGTGTCGGCGGCTCAGATGCACCCGAGTCTGACTTCGGAGGGACAACCTCTGATGAAAAGTGTCGAACATTCCTGACGAACCAAATCCGCAGCGACGCCACGGACGCGCACACATCGTATGATACCTATGCAACCTCCTTTTCAGCGCGCTCGCCAATTGGCCCGGAGGCGAGATTGCAGCTTCACTCAGCTTTCTCACCTTTTTCACCCGATCCCAATGCCTACATGCTCGATGATCGCAAGAGTGGCTCAATGGTCTTGACAACCACGGATTCCTTGGTACAGACCTTGAATCCCTTCCCTCCTATATTTGACCCAAGTGTCCTGGATGGAAATATGATTGTTGACCGTCCTAATGGTCCTCTATTGGTATCCAATGGGTGTCACCAAGTTGGCCCGTACTTTGACACTTCTAGTCGCTCGATTGAACCCATCCGCTCCAGTTCTCGTCAGGAGTCCGTGTCGCGACCAACCTCCACTCAGATGTCTTCCCGGGGACGTCCCAATCGTCACGATTCTCATGGGGAACAAGATCCTATTCATGATCTCAACGGTACGCTGGCGAGTCTTGACTTGGACTCTAAGAGCCCATGGAGACCCACCGAGCGCAACACTCCCTGCTGAGCACCTTACTGCTACACCACCCGATTCTTTAATGTTTCTCCTCGCTGTGTTCCGTCTTCAAGTTCGACTTCGTTTTATAGTTACTTTCCTGTTTTCTTTGAGAGTGCTAACTTCGCCTTCCGAAACCACTCTACCCAACTCCTGATGGGACCAACAAACTAGTTATTAACACATCGGATTATATATTGGGCCTTGCTCTTGTTACCCTGATCGCTCTCGACATGCGCACTCGTATACAACGTTTTGTTTTGTCTCGTCAACTTATTTTGTTCTTGTTTTGTGTTCCTGCAGCATTGCTCGTTCCCTTCGGCGAAGCAACGCACGAAATTAAGTCGGTGTTTCTTGGTTGATTGTGTCCTCGATTCGTACATAGGGTGTACACATTGGACCTTTATCACGGTGTTACGAACTCGAAGCTAAATTCATCGGTATAACGTACGTAGGCAGATAAACTACATGATCATGAACAGCGAGTTATGATATAGCACATCTGAAACACGACCTAGGGGAGTCAAGCAGCATGGGTGGGAAAGGGGATAGACGCGAACATGACACAACGAAGAGGAATTGAATGATAAAGTGATAAATGGTGAAGGTGATCAGGAAACAGGACTGCGACTGCATGGCCTATACATTGGAAACGCTATTCAAAATGGCAACGCGACCAACTGCACCGAGACCTTCACTCGGTTCATCTCCAAGGATGGCGGCCGACCCGGAAGTAATTTGGTTACCAGCCGTCACCTGGCCTACGATGTCACTCTGGAGCTGCATTGGGACAAAGATGACCTTGCTACTTGCAGACCGAGCCATCTGTTGCAACGCCTCGAGCTGACGGATCTGCATGGCAGCAGGAGAAGCTAGAATATCAGCCGCCTGACGCATGAGCCGGGCGGAATCGACTTCGGCACGTGCAGCGATGACCTTGGATTCTCCGATCCGCTTTTGCTGAGCGGCAGAGGACAGCGAGGCGGAGACCTCGGGACTGAATATAATGTCTTTGATGAGGATGCCCTCGATGGAGACACCCCACTTGTCAGCAACGTCGCCGACGATCTCTGCGATTTCAAAGGCGATCGCTTCACGCTCTGTGACGACGCTCTGGACTGCGCGGGCACCCACGACGTGACGTAAAGTTGTCTGGGCACGTTCGGTGAGCGCTTGACGAAGGTCACTGATACCAAAAGCGGCACGGTATGGGCTCGTGATCTGGAAATAAATCACGGAGTCACTGTTTCCAGAATTAGTACAGAACATCCGAAGGAGCGATGGGAGAAGGGGACGCACATCTCGACGTTGACGTTGTCGCGTGTGATGACAGTCTGCCTGCCAATGGGGCTGATTTGTATTTTAACGTCGACAATTCGCAAAGATTCGGTGCAAACGTTAACCTGGACGAGACCAGGATCGACAGACTTGTAAAATTGGCCGAAGCGTGTGACCAGACCGACTGAACCTGGAGCGGCGTATGAAACAAAAGTGGGGTGATAAGGAAAATGTTCCTTACCCTGCTGAACGTTACGGAAAGGGTTCGGGCATGGGCAACAGGGGATGGCACCGAGGAAACCAACGACAGTACCAAGGCTCTGGAGGAACGAGCCATATACACCGTGCGTCACCTAGGGGCATCGCGAACTGTAAGGTTTTGCCAAGGGCGAGGGCGGAGACAGACGACGGGCGTACCTCGCCGGTTCCCAGATCCTGGGCGTATGACGGCTTGGGCAGGGATATAAGCGAGAGAAGCACAGGGGTATTGGGGCAACTTTACCTGCATTTCGCTGCGTTTGAGGGGCTGGACGACGATCAAGTGAGCCTTGGGGTCTACAGCATGGCGCTTCGAAGAGGGTGATTCTTCAGTGACTGCGGATGTCAGCCTTGCATTGGGCTGGACGAGAGGGGGATCGTTACCATGAGGGGCATCGTGGTCGACAACATTGCCACGGGATGAGCTTGGGGAGGGAACACGGTCCTTGTGGTCGACTGCATCTGGACCGTTGGCGTTGGACATTTCGCTGTTCGATGCGGTTCGACGTCGCCAGCTTATAGAGTGGAAAACAAATATACCTGCCCTAGGGCAAGTCCCTTAACCGGGCGGAGCTGAGAAATGCCGCAGCAGCTATTAATGCCGAGGGTCACATTGTCCCAGAGATGGCGCAGAGCACACGACGTTACTGGCTCCTCAAGGCAGAGCCAGGTTCACGCGTCGTCAAAGGCAAAGACGTCAAGGCATGTCCTCACACACCCCTCGCAAGCCGGTCAATCATGCCCGTCGTAACAGTTCAGCGTCGACGACTTCGAGTCAGTGGGGTCCACGCCATGGGAAGGCGTTCGTAACTATGAAGCACGGAATCTGATCAAAGAAATGGCCCTTGGAGACAAGGTCAGCCAGCACTGAACCTCCAACCTCCTTTCTCACTGCCGGCTCGCACAGATTCTCTTCTACCATTCCAACTGCAAAAATCCAGGTGAGCACATAACCTGTGCGGTGACCATACTGCCTCACACGAAAAGATAGGTATCGCTGGTTTTGCTGAGGTTTGCCGCGCGGTTTTTTAATGGTTCTATGTTAACTTGTATATAGGTCTCCAAAGAGGCTTATCCGGATTGTATGCTTGTCGCTATTCTAGAATTCCGTCGCCACCGACTGATGAGCCAATCAACAGACACTGCATGGGACAGGTATGCGTTTTCTGCCCACTCACCCCTGAAAAATAACCCTGCTAGCCAGTACCCACCCATATTTTGACGAGGTGAGTCATCAGATGTTCCGCAGTCCCTCATTGCCCACCATCGCTAGAAATCGGACAAGGAAAACCCCAGATGGTTTATGGTAGATGCCACGTTTGAATCACGGGCACGGCACTTTGTGCCCCTGTTCCTGCTCCGTCACCTTGCCGACCTTCCCTCTGCGACACCCCCTGAAGCAGTCAGTTATGTGGGGGAGGATGGTATCAATGCGATCAAAGGTGCGATCCCTTGTTGGTCTCCACTTCGTCGCCAGCACACCACTGAATCCGACATCCAAAAGCCATGCCTTTAATCACCCGCGGCCGCCTCAGTGTTCAAAGGGTGTCTGCCAAGTGCTGGGATGTCATCCAGGCAATGGCTGATCGAGGTGGCTGGGACGATATGTCTTTTGGGAAGAAGAAAACAACGAAAGTCGATCATCCCGCAGAACAAACACGGCCAACTACGAGCCACCAGAAAATAAAGCGTTCGACGGAGCAGCGTGAGGACGAGGTCGGGAGCACCACGGAGCAGCCGAGGGACGAGGTGCCACGACAAGTAAACATAAAGGTTGGGAGGAAGAGAAGGGTGTCGACTAGTGTCTCTCCAGAAGAGCCTCGTCGCAAGTCGTTGCGAGGCAAAAGTTAGTTGACCACGCATAGAGTAGGAATAACTTGAATGTCTCGGACCCTGACTTGCCAGCGAGTGATTAGGCTGTGTAACGAAGCATGGCTATTTTCCCACCTCTCTCTCCAAGAGCCAGACCGCTAAGACCTGCGGCACGCTGCTGGGCTCAGCGTGCGTAATACACCCTCCATCGACAGATCGCTTTCTAACCACAAACCACTCGCTAGATGTCTTTCCTAGCATTGATTGTGAAGCCCTTGGCCTACATATCTCTGCCCGTTCTCTTATTCCGCTCCATCGCGAATACATCCCCAGTCGGCCGTTATTATTGGAGAGCCAGTATCTTCTTGGGCAGTCTCCTTGTCGTATCAACATGGGGCATCGTCGTGGCAGTCGGCATGACTCTCGCCGGCCGCCGGCACGATGTCAATTATGTTGTCGCACGGATCTTCTATAACCTCGTCAGTCGTGTACTCGAAATAGAGGTGGAGGTGGAGGGCGAGGAGTATCTGCAAACACGACCAGCTGTCATGGTCGGAAATCACCAGAGCATGCTTGATGTTTTATACCTGGGAAGGTCAGCGTTTCCTGTCTTCTTCTTCCGCTGTCGCTTCTCAATCGTGTCTCTGGTTTAACCATGGCCGACGTCCACACAGAATGTTCCCTACCAAGGCATCCATCATGGCCAAACGGGAGCTGGAGTGGACACCTCTCGGTCCTTGGATGTACATGTCCGGCGCGATTTTCATTGACCGTGGAAATGGTACAAAGGCACACAGATCTCTAGATGCTGCGGGCGAGCAGATGAAGCAGGAAGGTATTTCCTTGATGATGTACCCGGAAGGAACCCGGCATATAGAAGAAGTGCCAACCTTGCTGCCGTTCAAAAAGGGGGCCTTCCATCTTGCCATCCAAGCTGGTCTACCAGTCATACCCGTTGTCTGTGAGAACTACTGGAGATTATACCACCAGGGTGTATTCGGTACAGGAGTCATCAAAGTTCGAGGTCAGTTGGCATCCGCTGTTTGAACTTGTTGGGTCACTTTGGACCATGCTGATCAACATGAATGACGACAGTTCTCCCCCCGATTCACACAGCTGGTTTAACAACAGCGGATGTCGCCGACCTCGCGACACGTACGCGAGAGCAGATGCTTGCGACCTTGCGCGAGATTTCCATTAAGGTAGAGTGCGAAGAAGGAGACAAGGATCTACCCGAGTCCACGCCAGAGCCGCCATCGGTTGAGATAACCTCTGGTCCGGCCGCAACAGACGATGTTGCTCCTAGTATTCCGGCGACGCCCAGCGAAGAGACGCCCAGCGAAACAAGTGAACCATCGAGATCGGTTCTGAACCTGCGGCCAGACGGAAGTGTCAGCGAATATGGGGAGACGGACGATGAGGGCGTGGTTCACGTTAGGAGACCGATCGATTGACGTCCTCGGTAACGGTTTAGTTCGTAACCTCTGATAATGAGCTTTGATACCCTCGCTGGCACAGCGACGTAATACGCGTACATACGGTGGAACATATCAAGGCGCGACAGGAAACGATTTTCACATTAATATGTATCTCGTTGATTATCGATCATCGGTTACCCTAGCTCAAAGTTCCAGAGCCAATGTCAGCAAGATCAGCGCACGTTTCACCTTGGCGCTGTCCCTTGTCCAACAACGGATACACGTGTGTCGTGCCATGGCTGCCTCGACCATGGCTATTTGGGTCTTGGATGTTAGGCCCATCGCCGGCAACAGCTGACTCTGAACACCGTGCCTCGCTGAGCTCGCTGCACGGACCGCCTGCCAGTTACGTTTTCCCCCGGATCACGGGGTTAGAGCTCTACCCCAGAAGTGTCTTGCGCATCCGATTCGTTCCGCGGAGAAATTCTCAGCCACCGCCTGCAAATTATATAGCATCGTCCGCCGTTCCACACCCCATCCTGTCGCCCCTCTGCTCTTATCCTCCTCCTACCAGTGGAGCACGCGCGACTAGTGATGCTCTCAACTTTACCTGGTGCGTGCACCGTTGCCCTTGGCCGTCGTTCCTGCCACCAATACCGTGCTACAGAATGTTGGGGCCATCGTGGTGTACGTGTTTTGGTGTCTGCCCAGCGCACATATCCAGCCAACTTTCGATGCGACAGGCATCTGCAGCATACCCCGAGAACACGCTCGCCAGCTTTGAAGCTGCCATACGAGATGGGGCTGAAGGCATCGAGAGCGGTAATTAATCACCCTCCTTGGTGATCTTACCCGTAACTCCTGTCCCAGACGTCCATGTCTCGGCGGACGGTGTGGTAGTCATGTTCCATGATCCCGGTGAGCGGCACTCGATGATCTTCTTACCCTTTTTGGTAACACGTCGCAACGTGCGCGAAACAAAGATCTCGAGAGGACGACCGATTCAAAGGGTACACTGATGTTATCGAGGCACGTTCGACGACTGACCAATCACGTCTAGGTCTAATCCGAGAACGGAACTGGTGCGGCAAAGACGGTATGCAACATCTTCGCACCATCAAGGAACCCAAACAGTCCATACCGACATTCGCGGAAACCGTTGCGTTGCTCATGAAGGTGACCCTACCGCGGCTTATGGCATAGGCGGGGTTGACCCACCTCCTTAGCCCGAGCACCAACATGTCAAATTCAACGTCGACGTCAAAGTGCAAAACGACCCAGATCGTCTTTTCCGACTGATGCACGCCATCGTGTCCGAACAACCAGACTGGGAGACCAGGCTGGCACCGCGCATCTTGCTCGGACTTTGGCATCCGCGCTTCGTGGCATACGCGAAAGCGAGATTACCCTACTGCCGCAGGTCGCACATTGGCGTCAGTACCACTTTGGCCCGCGAGTACTTCTGGGATGACGTAGACGTGTTTTCGATGGCGTTCTCTACGTTAGCGGGAAGTGACGGCTCCGGGTGAGTTGCAGCGTCATCCAGTTCGGCGCATATTCACAATCCGCTCCAGTTTCCGCCGAGAGTGCAGAGCTGCCGGTAAAAAGCTCATGGTATGGACGGTGAATGAGCCAGAGCATATGATGGAAGTGAGATATCGTCGTCTCGTATTTTGGTTCGGCATCACTGACGGTGTTGTTCAAGTGTGTGCGTTGGGATGCCGACGTTATCCTGACCGACCTGACAAAGAGGTGGTTGGATCTGCGAGAGGCTTTGAGGGGTATAACTCACCATTTTTTCTTCCCCTCTTTGGGGTGTTGATGTGGACCACATCTTCAGCCGACTATGATACCACCCTCGCTCAACACGGCCGCTGGTTTCTGTGGACGACGTGGAAATTCTACCTTCCGGGTATCATGCTACATCGCGGTAGCAAGCATACGCTAGAGAAAATCGCTGGTTCGTTCGACAAGTTTCCGCTCCCGGAGCCGATTGCGATCGAAGGAGTATCTGTCTGAGGCTCCGCAAGTTGCCGAATTAGAATCTATCAACGGTTTCATGCATCATTAGACGATCCGAACCGTTTCACCGCTCGACTGTGAAGCAGATAGACAAGTGTACGATCGAGGGTGGATTTCACCATACTCTTTAGATTGGTGTATGTAGCTTAAATAAAGGATTCCCCGTGCCCCTCCGCAGGAGATTAGGCTGAGTCATGCTTAGTCATCGGAACAGGCTATCTGCGCCCGAGGGGTCTGCTGTGGCCAGAAAACGCTGATCGTCCTTCTTTCCTTGACCTTAACCTGACGGTACCGTCGCTGTTAGCCGGTTCTCACAGCGGCTCTGACTCGACTCCAAGCACTGCTTATAATGCATCCTACCTTCCAACACTCACGTAACGACTTCACACATCGTAGAGCCCACCGCAAACGATTCTCCGTATCAAAGTTGTCCTCGGGGACCATTCAGACCCTCCCCGAGTATTCGTCGCCACCTGGCTGGAGCAACTCTGTTGGTTCACTCGACTTAGAGTCCGACAGACCGCCTGATTACCCAGAGACCGCAGACGAAGCAGACGCGGATACCGAAGCCGACCGAGAAGAAACTGTCGTCTATGTGCAACACCATCTAGTTCACCCATCCTCACGGCGGTCGCACACACATATTCGCAGACGCAAGCGAGCTCCTCCGGCGTCCCCTGATCCATTCCTTGACACGCTGCTTGAGCGCAGTGTACACGCGCTCGAGATGTCGAATGCCTTGCTTCGCACCACCATGTCCACGCAGTCCAGTCTTTCCACGCTTCTGTCCCCCGAAAATGAACTCGATCACGTCTTGGAGGTGCGCGCTCGGAACTTGTCCACCCGTATTAGGGTGAACAGTGGGGTACATGAAACGTGGATGGACCACCTGGAGGAAATATCGGAAGGCGTTGATAAGTTAATTGGAAATGAGGGAAGATGTCATTCCGCCTCACATTCCGACGGGAGAACGGTGAGCCGAAGTTTACCTTCAACCACCCTGCCAGATCTACGGCATCGAAGAAAACCGTCGATTCTGGAGCTGCACAAGTCTTCGAGTCCTCATCTCCGTTATTCACATCCTACTCGCGACGTACTTGTTGCACCCGCTCCAAGGGCGCTTACGCAGTATGTCGAATCCACCTCGGATCCACAGATTATAGCATTGCCTTCTACGTTGGGAGTGCGGGCGTCCGGATCCTCGCACTTGGTTCGATTTCGGGAAACTCCACTCGTCTTTCTTCATGAGACACAACCGCCGTCTACAGACAAGATGTTGCCTGGGACACAGCAAGAGAGTACTACTCCAGCGTACCATCTTTTGTCGAATCTCGTTAAATGCTCAGGATCTCTGACACCCCCCTCTTCTGTTCGGTTGTTGCGCCCTCATGATAGGCCTGCATCTGCCAGCCCAACTGGCACGGTGCGAGGCATGAAACCTTCGTTCTCACCTTCCCCTGTGGGAACTCTGTGTTTGTATACGGGTCGCAGTCGATCGACAGTTCTAGCACAGACGTCGGGATCTCACTCAGAGGCACCCCGGAGACCATCTTCTCCCTCAGCCCCTCTCCTCACGATGCCTGCCGATGATGAGCTCTCTCCATCTTCGTCAGAGGCTTCTGATTGCCCTACTGCCTACCGTACCGTTCAGTCACTGCGTAAAATTCTTGATAATCATCCCTCTTCAACGTCCGTTAATACCCTTCAGCGTAGGGGCCCAAAATTTCACCGCGCACCGGCTTTTCTTCCTATCACACCCCCTCCAGCTCCAATCCAAGGCACATCGACGGCTACGGCGTCAATATCACGACTTTACACCAAGGGACGTCATTCGATGTCCACTCGCCCTCCGTCGCCCCCTGCGCATTCGTCATTGAAGGTGCGCTCGGTACCTCCGACTCCATCTCCATCTCCAAGCGCGATGAGCCTATCTGAAGTATTTGGGAACGGTGTGGCGAGGGTATTGGGGAGTGCACCCTCGTCAGGTGTGTCAACGCCGAAGCGGATCAGTTTCGCAGAGCCTCCTGAATCTTACTCCGGCTCACAACCTGGAAGGTCGAAGCTGAGGGACCGCAAAAGCAGGAAGAAGAGCAAGCAGAGTAACGGTAAAGACAAAGCGGAAACGAGCGGCTGGTTCAAGACTTTGTTAGGCGGGGGATTATCTTCGGGCGGGCTGGGTGGCATAGGGAGTCGAGAGGAAAGAATGGAAGAGAGAATGGCAAGAGGATGGGGAAGCAGACCTGGATACGGGACATTGGATGACTGGGCTGTATGAGAGATCCTCCTGGACAGGCTTGCCGAGAGTGCGACGAGGTAACTTATGAAAAATGTATATGACTGTTTCTGTACGGATCCGCGAAGCTGTCGCGATGTTTTCTGTGTCCAAGCCCGCCAGGCTGAACGCTAGGGATCCGACATTGGCCGGACGAAGCGAACGTAGAGGCATATATCATTGGCGCTCATGGAAGTACATAGTAGTGCATATAGTGCATAGAAGCATAGCATCGGCACTCGTTTCGTCTCCATTCCTCGCAACGAGATCTTGACCATCGATCTGAATCGCTACAAGCACGCAAGTCCAATGGCGACCATGAGGCCACCCAGGGCACCGGCGACCACCACTTGAAAAAAACCCATCCCTCTTGTTTGCGGTTCTTCTGGGAAGAACGTACCGGGCATGACCCCTTGTTGAGAGTCAATCGCATACTTCAAGTGTTCGACACGATCACTAACAACAACCCAAACAGTACCGTTCGCCTTGTCCGCCGGCACTTTCGCCATCGCGCGATGAGCAGGGGGCTCGTTGATAATCGCGACATGCTTTCCCTCACGTTGAGCGGTCCGCTTAACGCCATCCAGGTCCTCGAAAGGGGTGCGGAAGACTTTGAATAGAGGGGTGCTAGCACGCAATACAGTATCGAGGCTGACATCGGCGACGGGGGATTGAGAGAAAGGTGTCCATGGGCGAGGGGAAAGCGAGTTTGAATGACGAGGGAAGTACTCAAAGCCTTCCTCATTCTGGCCATCGTTGTCTTCCTCCTCGACGTTTTTGGACCACGGCGCGGAAAGACTCCCCTCTTCTTCTTCTTCTTCCTCCTCTAGTACGACATTTTGAAGCAGATAGTTCCTCCTTTGATTTGCAGTAGGCTCCGTGAAGGGTTCAGTCGGGGTAAGGGAGCCGCGTTCCCTATCGCTAGGGGTGTAGAGGCGCATCTTATGGGGAGGAGAGACCCAATTTGGATTCTTCCAATGCCAGCGCTCTCCTGGGGGAGGCTTAAAAGCGGGCCTCTCCCGCGCGGGCGTGAAGCCTTGGAGTGGTGGCGGGGAGGCACGAGGTGACCCGCTCGGAGATGCTGGCGGTGATGGAAGTGGCGTGGAGTGACTCTTGCAAGTGCTCGAGACCGTTTCCGTGAAGATAGACGTTTCTTCGGGGCACACGAACATTCCATTCTTGCGCCTGTGACCTTGCATCAGCGACCCGCATTTGTGGCAATGAGGTCGCCTCCGTAGGCTGGTGGAAGTCGACATCCCAGTTCCCTGGGCGTTGCTGCTTTTCAAGAAATGAGGGCCCTTCTGGCATCGGAACGTCCAACTCACGCGTCAGACTTGGAGCATGGATAAGCAATGTGACTCACCAGCTGCTATCGTTGGTTTTGATGGCAGCAGGGGGACATCAAGTAACATACTCTTGAACTTATATTAGTCGACATCGCATCACCGGGGGTCTGGATGTCAACAAGGGCGAAAAGAAGGATGCCCAAATTCGGGACAAGACGAACATGGCGACCGAGACGTTGCAAACTTGGCGGGACTCAGAGGGCGACGTACGTGTCGTACAAAGGGTGAACAAGGCGTTGTTGTATTCGGTGACGTCAAAGGGACGTGCCAAATTCATCCAATCTAGTACGCTCGGCGCTAAAGAACAAAGACCGCCTTCGTGTGCGTTGCTTTGGCGTCCATGATACGCCTGGACAAGTTTCTCCGTTGCAAGCTCATTTGTACATAGTGGCTATCTGCAAGCTAATTAAATTCTTCATCGTGGCATGTGTCACTAGACATGGCGCACATGAAGCCTCTGCACTCCCAGACGCTAAATGTTTTCAAAGGGATCATCAAAGGTTGTGGGCGGTAGCATGTCAAATCTGGCAAGCCACGACGACGATGGAGGATGAGAGGTCGCGTAGTCATGAAACCATTACACGGCATCAAACTGTGCTAGTGAGCGACCATGACAGTATTCTCTTCACGAGTCTGAGCTGCAACCACGACAGCCTAGATGTCATCTACTTAGCCACCAAGCGAGGAAGATATGCGCCTGGACGAACCGCAGTGTACACACTCCACTATAGTGTTCGCACGGATCTGAGCCTTGGGCACACGGCATATGCATGTTGAGCCTTGGTAATTCATATCCTGAATGCCCATGAGCCGGGAATTACAGAATAGACACGCAAGTGGCTCACCTTTGTCTGAATGCACCTCAAACAACATAGCTTTTCATAACCGGTTTTCTTCCACTTGGCAATCAAACTAATACAGGCTTAGCGTCGGGGCCACATACATGAGGAGCATGCTCACTTGGCATCCGCATATCCCTCTTTCAACAGCCAGTCATATAGCTCCCTGGATATAGCCTCGCGCTTGTAGTAGAGCTCATAAATATATCGTGAACGGGTGTGTGAGATACGCATGATGGGCCACAACGACTCGGCTTTGCGCTTGCCCTCGTGCGATTCGTTTTCAGCATCCCTCATCTTCTTCGCGTAGTCATCGAGAACCTGCGACAAGTGAGTGTCAGAAAATACTCATTTACATGGAATGATTACGCTCTCGATGTCTTCAAAACCTTCCGGAGGTTTCTTTGTTCTTGTGGTCCGTATCTTAGGCATGGATGGTGGTACCGGTGTGAGAACCGTGGGAATTCTGAGGCCGTCACACCCAAATTTCGAATTCTATCTACGGTCGCACAGCATCTGAATTGCGCCATCAATTCGTGCCGGAAAGTGCCGCTAGTTAACGGCAATAAATAAATTTTACTAACCCTTATTGTTTATGTAATGCCAACCACGATGCACGCCCCCGTTCACCGTTCTTGGCGCACACCCTCAGGCCCTCAGGACAAACGCGTTCCTTGCCCTCATATTTTCTCAAATCGCCCCGCTTTCTATCCAGCTTGTTGCATGTCAATTTGCCGATAAACCCCAGTTAACATGCCCCTGGTTGTTCCAGCCCTTCAGTTCTTTGTCGTGTTCTTGAATGTCTACGAAACGTTCAAGACTTTGAAGCCGCCCCCTCCATCTGCGCGTCGAGGTGGTCAACCCAGTCCCCGCGCCACCACCCAGAGAAAGAGGGATCTCAAAGGCTGTTTAGCTGTTTGGGTCGTCTGGGTAATTCTGAATGGATACGTTAATAAGTCAAGGTCTCATCCGATTTTTGTAGTGCTGTTACGCGGTATATGAGAGAACGTTCGACAGGGTCGCTGGTATTTTCCTTCCCTTTTACAGCGAAATCAAATCAGTGTTTTTGCTTTTTCTTCTGCTGACTCGTGCTAAAGTGCGTGAAAATTGGCAAGTATTCGCTCGCTGTTCAAGTTAACATTGCTGTAGGGCGCAGAACCACTGTTCCTCCATGTTCTTCGTCCCCTCGTGAAGCCTTACACTGCAGTTGTGGACCCAATGTTAGAGCTCACACGCGACATCGGGGATTTCTTTTTCGCCCTTTTGCAAGTTCCACTGGATTACATCCAGTCATCGCTCTGGTTTTCTTCCTGGTGCACTGGAAATTTAGAAGAAGATCCTGCTGACTCGTCCAGCAGCAGCAACTCGCGAAGTTCGGCATGCACAGACAAACACTCTGGTATTCTCGCTGATCACAGCGGTGCTGTACCGGCCTCTCGCGTGCTGAATAGTCATCATGGATCCATCCCCAGTGTTTCTGATACTCAACCCTCGAATGTTCGTCCATCCGTGAATAACCCTGCCGGCTCGAGAGTTTCCCGTAACCGACACTCTTCTACCGCATCACTCCCCGCGTACAGCGAACATCCACCCCACGACCCCCCTCAATACTCTCAGACCTTGTCCAGGCACAATGGGCGCCAAATATGGTATCCCCCTGCTTCTGCTTACCCCGCATCAGGCCATGAATCACCCATCTCTACGCACGGCCTGCTTGAGATCGCCCCTGAGTACCATTCACCTGAGTGGAGGACATACCCAGCTTTCCCATCAGCATACCCACCCACACCGCTACCTGCATCCGCTTCTCTTCCTAACTCAGCTAATGCGAGATCTGGCGGTGACAATCGTCTTCTTTCGGACTCTGCGTACCCCCCTATTCCCGAAGACGAACAGGGTTTTGGTGAGATGCTTGAGGGGGTGCACGGGGGGTACCCTGGCTCTGTGCACGGCTCAAGCAACAACACCAAAATTCCTCCCGGGGTTAATGGCTATGAAGAACATTCCGATGTTACCCGAAAACCGGATGAAGATACCCTTCTTGATGACAGCATGTGTAGTAGTGAGGCAGGTCTGAGCGAGGATGACTTTAGTTCATCCTTGAGGACTCCTCATCGTTCCCCCGAAACCATGCTTTCCAGTGCATACTCTTCCACCGATGACTTGCCAAGTGCAGTCACAACCACGTCCTATGCATCTTCTTTGCAGACAAAGACGTCATTGGACTCTTTGAGCTCCGGGTCTTCGTCCCTGGCCGGCCGAAAGCGTACTCATGGGACATTCCAAGGAAAGGCGCGGACCACCCTTTCTATACCCCACTCCCGTAATGCCACCTTACGTGGAAAACCTGCTCCACCCATCCCCCACCATCTTCCGCGGTCGAGCACAAGTGACGGCGATGAAAGTGAAGCTGGCGGCGACGACGGTAGCACCAAGGCCAAGAGGCAAAGGGTGCTAGACCCCTTGAAGCGTATTTCCACCGTACGGCCCGCTGCAAGGGGGTCAGGTAATGCTCGCAAAGGAGTCTTGTCGTCAAGGAACACCACAGTTCACAATCGAGCTGCCACAACTGTTTCTTATGGGACAGTCCGAAGCAGGGTAAGCTCTGCTACCACAATTAACTCTACCACTAGGGGGAGGAGATCTATGCTTGCGCCTCGTCAAGTTGCTATGCGTGGCGGGCCGCAGGGAGTCACTAAAAGTTCTAGTACTTCCTCTTCTCAGTCTGGAACTCTGAGGGGAAGGGCATAGAGCTACTACTAGCCAGTCGCTGTATATTAGTCGCGTCACTGCGTTCGGATTGCATAAAGATATATTCCATGAGTAGAGCAGGCGATTGCATGGCTGCATGTGTGTCTACTTGGAAATGCCACTGAGACAAAATAAACTTGGCGGGGATGAGTGTTGCGTACAGGTTCACCAGTCAGTGGCGCGATGTCGGATGTACGACCAGTGCCCTCTCCCGGTCGGTGCTTGCGGGGCTGCGTAGATCCCTACCAATGACACGATCCACCCGGCTGCCCGGGTTTCTAGAAATCATCTTTGCCTCATTGCATACTTATGGCCTTCAAGTTGCATAGCAGTGCACAGTCAAACCAAACAGCAGTCACGGTGGGCGACGTCGCAACCCAAGGTGTACTGCCACAGAGCGCGAGGCTTCCTCGTGGCTTCAATACTCCATCTCGCGCCTATTTCTGCCCGTTCGTACAGAGCACCGACAAGGAGCGTCTACGAACATGGATGGTGCTCTGGCGAAAACCTGCGGCTCGGTTTAGCGCAACGACAGAATCAGAGCTCTCAAACTACCTGTAGAATCGTCAAGCGATAACGTCATAAACACGTCCTAGCGGCCAGTAGTCCCACACTCATCTTCGTACAGCAAGTATCTGCCCGGATGGCGTTCCTAGCACTGCAATGACGCGAATTCGCATCTTCACTTGTCGCCGAGCGGCGAGCGCAGAACTGTTTCGCCTGCGGCATCGACAGCCACATTTTCTTAATGAGTCAAGGCATGTCCTGACGTCGATATCCAGATGGAAATAACGTAGACAGGTGCTCACCGAGGCTGTCCGTCCTCCGCCCGGCCGCAGCCTGCACGTTTACTGCTGCTTTCCCTTATAATCTCTTGCAGATGACCGACCTTCCTACTGACCGAGGGGACACAGCCCATCCCCCTAGCCTGTCACGCTTCTATCGCCTTCATGGTCTATGGGAGAGTAATTGGCAACGAGCTTCGAGACGTCCCACCAGAATATGTAAGTCTTTGCTAAACCACATTGCTTTGGTAGGCTAACTCTAACTCCAAGCTCCCGATATGGGGACAACGATGGTCAGGTTATCGCACTCCTCATGGTCCTAGCCCCTTTTCCACACGCGTATTCAGTGTCGATCGAATGTCTGAAATGGGTCCCCCGCTCACTTCACCTACCCAGTTTGAACTCACGCTCACGGAAGAAGACGAAGCAGAGGATACAAGTTCTGAGTCCAGCCAATTTCGCAGTTTCTTCCTTCCATCTCCGTTATCCATCCATGCGGATGTGACGGGACCGACGCGTCGGCCCGAGACACCTGTCCCTCGATCAGTCTACTTCTCGTCAAATAACTCTCGTGACGGTCCCGAGATATTGCACTGGGACACCGGGCATCCTTCACCCCAGAAATCGATACAGTATAACACGATGTCGCTTCCAAGGCGACAATCTGAGCATTCGGGCACACAGCACCCTCCATCGGAACCTATATTGCATACTCTTGTCCGCTACCATGGAATCCCTACCCAGGACGGCCATGAATTCCCCCAGAATGACTGCACTCTCTGGGATATGGATCGTGCTTCAACCAGTTTCCAACTCCGAGATGGCCATTCCCATTCGAGTGGACAGCTACAGCATACCATGTCCTTGCATTCAATTTCTGAGTGGCAGTTTGCCGATGCTTATACCCAGCCACCGGGATACCCTGTCCAGCTTAACCCGTCGTCGCACCTTAGCAATGGTCGTCCCTTGCTGCCATACCAGCCTGATGATCGAACCAGCTTTATCCCGATGCCGACCCAATCCTCCTCCCATCGCTTTACAATACCTTTACCTCGACAAGACGTTGCAGTTTATCCATCTCGAGCGCACGATCCAAGCGTGCACCCCCAATATCCCATGATGCCGTCATGGCCACAAGGCTCGACTCTTCCCAATCCGCCGTCGCCACGGCCCCTACAGAATTCCGTGCCACCACCCGGTGGATATTCTATCATTTGATCTCCGACCGTCACTGGAAGTCCACTCATCCCGAGCATTTTCCATAGCACCTGTAGGCCTAACAAATGTAGAGCCCCAGGAGAGATGATTAGATCGCTACGATTGGATGCTACATGAGCACCACACTCTTCTATGCATATTTTCATGGACGTCAACTTAGTGTTACCTTTTGTTGTACCCACCCCATTCTTCAGTACTATGTTCTCCACAATTCTATACCTTACGTTATCAAAATAGCGAATCAGAGAATAATACGACGGCATTTGATGTACCGAACAGAAACATTTCAATCGCAAATTTGTGACTGGTTCAATGACAAGACACTGGAGTGTGATTAATTACTGCATACCTGTTAAGCTACCTCCAAGGCTTTAACGACCGCTGGCACCTCTGCGCCAATCGTCAGGCCTGCACCTGAAGGTTTGAACCCAAGCATCGACGTCCCGAACAACTTCGCTTTTCTGTTTCGTGAACCCCTGATGTCCTCAGAATCGCGGCACAGCGCAAACCCGGATACCCCTCCTCCTGAGTACTCGATACACGCACCCAACCAACAGAGTCCACCGTCATCCCAACACTCGTTAGTGAACACGATAAATGGTCACTACCCTTACAGAGAACGGTCCTTATTCAGCTCGAGTACCACTCCCCAATTTGCACCCCCATCGCCTTTTGGGCCAACTCCGCTCATGCAGTCACAGCCAACCCTTGGATTGTTGCCGTACTATGATCCGCGTTCACCATATTCCATCGAGGAGGCGACGTCGAGAGCTAAAAGGAGATTTATCGGAGCAGCCTTTTGGGCCATTTCCCTGATCATCTGTTTGCTTTTGCTCGGGGCATTGAAGGGGCTACAGGCGGTATGAATACCCTTTTCAGATATCATGGGACGTGTATAGGTCAGTGTTCGGCGAGGAATTGGCAGCCGAGCTCTGAAAATCTTTTTATTGTTCAGGATACCTCATCAGGCTGTATTTGCATTCTCTCCGTCATGTTGTATATTTCTCCAAGCAAGTCTTGGATTCTTCGTGTATGCATTGTCTTCCATAATGTCTGTTTGTCCCTCATACTGTCACGGAGCGCTGCACCTTGGACACTTGTGTGTTCTGATAATCTCATTTATTGCCAGATTCCTGGCCTGTCGATAGGTCAAGCCTTTTGGTTCAAATGTATGGATTGGATGCCGAGATCTCCGAGGGAATATGGCCGTACAAAAGGAAAGCTATTGGGCCAACCATTGTGCACATGGCGAGACTCCGGCATCCAGCGCCACGGTGAATCAGAATGCTAGACCTAGACCTAGTTTCTAACATAATGAAGGCTGCGAGAATGATCACATAACAAGCTCAACTTCGAGTTATCAACAGGTGCGATCATCATTGCCCTCTCCGCATACATTGCTTGCCAGAGCTGCGTGGCGTGCGGATGACGAAGAGCGGAGAACATGTGTTCGTTTTATGCAAGTAAAGCTTTTGTAAAAAAAGTTCAACCTTCCTATTTGCGTGGTATTGGATGCGTTTACCGGCCATTGAATCCTCGCTATCCTCACACTGTAAGTTCCCCATAGGCAATTCCAGGGCCGCAGACCAGACCTCTCGGTGATTGCCGGGACGTAGTCCCCTGCAGAATACGTAAATATGGACCTAGCAGGGTAATCCATTTGGATCAGATACCTTGTAACCCAGCCCAAGGTGGACACAAGGACTCCCATCCCTCCCGGTCCTACATGGTCCGGTACGCACTCGAGCAGGGATACTGGATGAGGTGTCCACGCTAAAATTGGGGAGAGAATACTTGGTCTTTTGTCTGGCTCGCTCAGGCATGTATCGCTTAGAGACTAGTGTTCTGGGCTCGGACGAACCTCGATCAACGCTGTGTACATGAATGAAGACGTGACGTCCGGACGGATGAGGGAGCACGTAGTCCGCGTTCGAGGCGAACAAGGACCATCGGGCGATTTGACTCGCCATGATAAAAAGGAGTAACTTCGGCCCGTCTACCGAAAATGCAGGTACGAACAACCGAGATTTTTTGTCGTCATCATGTCGACAGCTTGGGGGGTCTCAAGACCACCCGTTTTTGTTGGAAACATCCCGAGGCTATTATGGTTGCATTCTTTCTTTCAGTTCGCACCACGCGCTCTTTTCTAATCAATAGCCGTCCACTTCGCTCGGCACTGCAACGACGACGGAGATCCCGCAGGGTTCAAGACGCCATCCTCGAATACACTCGTGCCAGGCTGGGAGCACAATGGATTGTCACTGTGAACAATGGAGGGCTGATCGTGGGAGTGGCTTAAGGTTAGGGTCCGTGCGTGGGAATCTGCGTGACTGGTGTGACCCACATATTGGCGTTTGTTGATTTTTTTTTGGGGTCGATTCTGTCGGCCCCGCGCGCTTCCTTTGCTCCTTCACACTTTGACAACCTGATCGCCGTCGACAGCAACAGCGCACAAACACTCGTCGTCGTCGTGCCGCACGTCTAGCTTGCTTCCCCTCGTCGCGCTCTTCGTCCTCCGGTGTCGCCCATCGCACTGTCAACCAACCATCTATTTATCCAATCCCACGCGTCGCGCACGTCGTCTATCGTTGCCCACCACCCTTCTCATCGTCGCCCTCGTCGTCGCGTAACGCCTTCATTTCGCCAAACAGCATTCTAAACTCGCACGCCATCTTCATTCCCTCGTCTCTCCATTGTATCCATATCAGCAGCCCTCGTATTTGCGCTACCTCCCACGACACTCCCACCCACCGTCTACCAGTCTCTCTGACTGTTGATGTTCAACTACTAGTATCACATAACTGCAACCCCTTGTAATTCTTCAGATTTCTCGGTTTTTCCACCCTGGCGCCACTAGCTCCCATCTCGTCAACTCCTCAGTTACAGCCTCACGAAGAAGACCTAATCAATCGCTCTCTGTTGGACTCACTCGACGCTCAAGGTGACGCAGAACCATCTCGTCCCCCACTCCAGCAGTCGCTTGCAATGTCGCAATCCGCTTCTAACACTGATTCGGGTGCTACTTCTCCCGAGATCCAATTCCCCCTTCCTGCAGGCCGCTCCGATTCTCCGTCTGTTATCGAATATAACATCAATCATACTCCCAACGATATTTTGAATCGCTCTTCACAACTGCTGCAGAACGCTGACGGTAACCATCAGCATGCAATCTCAGAGTCCGCGTTCGCTCAGGGTGGGGGTCACCCGGTGTACAACAGCAACAACAACTTCCACTTATCTGAACATCTCTCCGACTCGGAAAGTCCTTCCTTGAAGGTGCCGCCGCAAGGGACCAAGTCACTCGGCGACTTCGGAGCAGGTCCTTTCAGATCGTTCAGCGCCTATAATGGAATCAATGGTGCTCATGCCCACCATTCCAGTTCGGGCAATCCACCTCCCACTTCCTTCCGTATGCGACAGGTCAACACGTCATCAGTTACCTCCCAGTCTTTCGCGAGCGCTTCTGAAAGCTTTGGCAGTCACCCGTTGGGTATCCAGCATCAGCTCTCCCAACAGTCTCAGCAAGGGTCTTCTCTGTCTGCTGGGTTCGAGTCACGAGGAATCGACTTTGGGAATAGCCCTCCTCTGGCTGGCAGGTTATCTCAGCAATTTGCCCTAGACCCATTTTTACAGTCGCACACGGCAAAAACGCAAATGCATGACTCTTTCCACCCATTGACCCACAGCAACTCCGTTGGTCAGGGACCATACTTGAACGGTGTACATCTTCAGAGCCAGACACCATATGGTCCTCATCTCCAGAGTAGTGGTGCAGTTGCTGGAAGTGCCGCAAGCACTGCTCGGGGTTTAGGCACTTCTGGGCAGCTGAATGCGGCTGCCGAACCCCAGAGTGGGAGCAGTCAGCAGGAAGAAATATCGACGATTTTTGTAGTCGGTTTCCCAGATGACATGCAGGTTTGTTCATCCGGGTCCGCTTTCTTCGTTTGTGTTTTAACTCATATCCGTTGTCAGGAACGGGAGTTTCAAAATATGTTTACGTTCTCCTCTGGCTTCGAGGCCGCGACTCTCAAGATCCCCAACAAGGAGTATACCGCTTATGGTTCTTCAGGTGGCACTCCTTCTGGGCTTCCCTTGCGCGGCAGCTCCTCATACTCTTCATACTTTAATTCAGGCCCGAATGACCCATATAATATCGTCACCGTCAACCAAGGAGGTGTGGTAGTTGACAATGGGCGAGACGGCCCAACTACATCTTGGCCGCCGCTGCCGGTTCCGCTCAACGATGAACCAAGTCATTTTCAGGGTGCGGGTGGACAACCTCCCCGCAAGCAGATAATTGGTTTTGCCAAGTTCCGTACTCGGCAAGAAGCCCTAGAAGCGAGGGACATGCTGCAAGGTCGTCGAGTTGACATCGAGAAAGGCGCAGTTCTAAAAGCAGAGATGGCAAAGAAGAACCTCCACACGAAACGCGGTGTTGGCATTGGTAGCACCAGTTCAAGCAGCGGCAGTGTATCTCTTGGCAGTAACCTGAACGCTCTTGCTGGACTGAATGGTGGTGTCGGGAGCATCAGTACATTGGGAGGTCTCGGCGTTGCACCTGACACGCTCGCTGGTCTTGCCGCCGGTATCAATCTCAACTCCAACATGAACATGAACGCCCTTGCATCGCTCAGCTCAGGCGATTCCTTGATTACGCGCGAAAGGGAGCTCAATGCGTTGAGCGCAATGGGCTATAGTAACCTCAGTAGCGGATGGCGGGAAGGAAGACTTAGAGACAATAACGAGGAAGAGCGGGAAAGGGATCGTGATAGAGAGAGGAGACGGGAGGCACTAGTGAGCCTCAATCTGGGGATCGGAATTGGTGCCCGTGGGCCACGAGAGCGCGCCTTTGCCGATGAAGAAGAACGAGAGAGATTCAGACGCAAGGACTTTAAACCTGTTCAGGGCGAAGCAGTACGGATGCTATCGGGGAATTCTGCCGTGTACGATGCCTTCCATCCGACCTCGTCTCTTTCCAGGAACGTACAAACTAGCGTTCTCCTCCCATCTGGAGGCCCCTCTAGTGATGGTGCAGGCTTGGGGACTAATTCGATTCTTGGTAATGGCTTTGGTGGGATCATTGCTCAGACTTCAGGTAGGGAAGATAATGGGCCACGCGAAGTGGTTGGCCCTTGGGATCAACCCTCCCCTCGGGAGCGTGATTCCGCATTCTCACCTCTCACAGCATTCTATGGAACTCGCAAGGCTTCGGCTGTCCCTCGGCCAATCTCACCCCGGGATACTTCGCCTCCTAAACCAAATATACCGTTTTCGCCTTTGACTGATGAAGATGGCATGCTTCCTCCTCATCGACTGGGAATCTTGCGCTCGACGCACGCCTTTGCTTCTGCTGCTGATGAACCAGTGGTTAGTCGTCCACCTCCACCGCCTTCGAGCTCTACGTCAAGCACCAGTGGTCTCGATGATAGCGGGCCTGTTCCCCTCACCGTTAACACCAGCGGCCAGGTCAGTGCTGGGAATACTTCACCGCAGTTACCATCACCTGCTTCGCATGCAAGTTCGGCGACCAGCTCTTCCATCGGTGGGCACGCCGCCAGTTCTTCAAGTAGTGGAGTACCGAACCCTGTCGGTAGTGTTGGACCTAGGAATGCCCTCGTCGACCAGAACCCCCCGATCAACACCCTCTACGTCGGCAACCTCCCCACCAGTCCCGCTGGCGTGGGGTACCCTGCAAATTATCTCGAGGACAGCCTCAGGGAGCTCTTCTTCCGACGGCCCGGGTACCGGAAGCTCTGCTTCAGGCAGAAGAGCAACGGTCCGATGTGCTTTGTTGAGGTTAGTTCTGCTACTTTGTCCATCTGGGCTCGATACTCATGACTTAACTTTCAGTTCGAGGATGTCCATTATGCTACGAAGGCTTTAAATGAGCTTTATGGAAATTCTCTCGGTGGCTTGGTCAAGAACGGTGGGATCCGCTTGTCGTACAGCAAGAACCCCTTGGGTGTGCGCACCCCGACCACAGCGGGCACTGGGACGTCATTGCAGCAGCAAAGCGGTGTTCACTCCGGAGTTACTTCTCCCTTCCAAGCGGATCCATTCCAATACCGTCAAGGTTTTGATAGCGATTCCGGCGTCATGAACATCAAGCGCGACAATACAGCTGCAATTGCACCACCTTCTGCTTTCGGAGGATACGCACGCTCACCTCCTCCACCGAGGTTTGTCTCCCCGCCACCACCTTCGGGTAGCTTTAATTTGGTATCTTCTCCGACAAACGGAACCACTCTTCCTCGTGGACCCCACACATTTGGCATTTCTCTCAGCGACACCGGAGGGGGCTTTTCTCCGTTTGGACTACCACTATCATCCCCTCTTGATCAGTCGAGCACTCTCCTACCTTCGCATTCTATGATACCCGACCACCCGAGCTCGGATGTTCCTTCGGCTCATGGTCACCCCCAGCATTTCCCGCATCGGGCTTTGTCGCCTTCATCTTCCACTGTAGAGGCCACCAGGGCCGGTTAACGGGCTGAATTATTAAAGTTGCTCAATATTTTTCAACAAGCATGAAAGCATCTACAGCAAATCATCTGCGCATTCTATATATATCTGTACTTACACCACCAAGACATGTTTGACATCCCAATCCTCATTCTCGAACCATCTTTCCACCTCTTTTGAACCGCATCCACTTCGCAGATCACGATTTCTTATTATTTACCTTTCTTCGTCTCTGGCGTCCGCAATCGTTAATTGCACTCCCATCCCACGTCTTTTCTGCGTTTTTGTTTCCCTCAACTTTGTGTTCGTGCTCACATTCCAACCTATTGCTCGTGCGATGACCTGTGCTGATATATCTACTATACTACTTTACCACGTTGAAATTCGTATACATTATCTTTTCCTCTTCTTGACTTCGTGCGACGCTGGGTCATGCCACGGTCGTCTTTTCCTTCTCTCTCTTTCCCTGCAACACGAGCGCGTCCTTTCTTCGATGTTGTGAACAATGTTTACCTGTTTGACCCATGTTCGTATGTTTCTGGTCACCGAATATGCGTTGGTATGGTACCCAAATCAGCCCTTTTGATGTATACTAGTTCCAAAGTCATCTTACCCTCTTCCACGGAATGAAAGATAGTTGGACATTCGTCTGACAATTTTCGCTGTAGGAGTGTACATGGCACACGCAGACGACTAGAAAACGACGTCGAATTCGAGCGGCCAAAGAGTACCCCCTCTGTATGTCCGGGCCTGTGAACACCATCATCCAGGCCTACCGCCCTGCGCTCTCCGCCCACTCCCTACTGCCCATCTGAACGAGCCGCGAACACGCACGAGCAAACGCAAAGATCTCTTCTTCACCCGTAAACATGGAGCTGGCGCCGACGACTTCGGGGGGGAGACCCTGCGCACATGCGTACATAGATCAGAAGACGGCACGATTTCGCAGGAAAGTGGGTGGTAAAGGGGCTTACGAGGTCATCCATGACGCTCCGCATGTGGTCGGATATCTCGGTACTGGCAGACTCGTCTGAAAAGACTTGGTAAACGGGAACTTCAGAGGAGATGAAGAGTTTTGTCTGAAGAGGATAGGTGAGCGTACTTGAGGTGGGAAGCAAAGGGTGTGGCGTACCTTTGACTCGTAGCAAGCGTCGATAAAGGTGATGAACCGCCGTGCCTAGCGTGCAGGAGGCAGTTTTAACGCGCCGTACACGCACACATGAATGGGTGAGATACGTACAACGTCCTTTCTAGAAACACCCATCTTCTTTACGTCCGTGACGAACACGGTCCCAAACGTGTTGGTTATCTCCAAGTAATCGGCCGCGCTGAGCGGGCTGTCGCAAAGTTCAGCAAAAGTGAATCTGGCAACGCGGGAGGTGGACAGAGGGATGCGGATGGTGCGCCCAAAGGTGGATAGACGGCGGTTGGCGATGACGGGTTCGGGGTTGCTGACCGACAAGGAGGCGGGGGAAGTCAGCGAATCGAATATCTTGTTGATTTCGGTTTCGTTCTCTGGTGTGAGAGGGTGGTAGTACACGTGCGAGAGTGCACGGGGTATACGTCTATAGTCTGTTTGATGGAAGTCAGAGTGTGAAGAGAAAGCAGGCAGAGCGAACCTGTTCCAGAGTCTAGATCAATGACATTGAACCGGGTCTTGAGAAGGTCTATAGCAGGTATGAAGCTAGAACGCTGAATTCCGTTCTTGTACAGCTCGTCAGGATGTCGACTGGGAATGGGTATGAGGAAAGACGACGGAGAAGGGGATGAGAAGCTTACTTGCTAGTAATGACAGACACGACATCATGTCTCAAGAGCCCCTCGAGGAGTCTTCTGAGGATCATGGCATCTGCGATGTCCGTGACCTGAAACTCGTCGAAACAGAGGACATAAGCCTCGCTGGCGAGATCTCGGGCGACGGGGGCGATTGGGTCACCCCCGTCCCCGCCGCCGACGCTTGCGCCTCTGCCCCCGCCTATGAGGCCCATGGCGAGTTTAGCGGCATGAACACGTTTGTGTACGTCGATCATGAAGGCGTGAAAGTGGACGCGACGTTTGCGGGTGATGGACAACGGAAGGGTGTCGAAGAAGAGGTCCATGAGCATGGTCTTGCCGGTACCGACATCTCCGTGAAGGTAGAGGCCCTTAGGTGCGCTAGGTAGAGCGGAATCTGGGTCTGGTGGTTTACGGGAGAAGAGGCGGGAGAAGAGGGAGAAGGGGGAGGGAGAGAGTGGAGGCACGGGTGGGGGAGAGTAAGAGAGGAGGTGTTGGTGGAAGGAGTGGAGATGCTGGATGATGCGACGCTGGTGGGGATCGGGACGGAGCACGCCCGAAGAGACGAGCGAGTCGTATTGATGCAGCGGCGTGCGGGTTGGAGCGGGGCGGGCAGCAGCGGGGAAGGGGACGGTCGTGGCCGTCGACGTCGACGTCGACTGCCCCGCGATGCAGACACGGACGGGCTGTCGCGTGCGGTGTCGCTCGGGTGCTTGTAGGACGGTCCTCGTGCTCGTCGCTGTCCTCCTCAACATCGTCGTCGTTGCGTCGCAGAGTCCCGCACGCCGTCGGCCGAACCGGATCCGGCTTTGCCATGGACGAGTACGTGCTCCTCCTCCTCGCCGACTCCAACCTCCCCACTGGTTCGTTCGTCGCCTCCTCCGGCCTCGAGTCCTACAATGCACATGGTTTCCTCGCACACCCGCACAGCACCGCCCTCCTTGCCTTCATCCATGACAACCTCCATTCGTATGCCCACAGTGCTCTCCCCGTCGTATCAGATGCCCATCGTGTCGTAGCACCCCTCTCAACCACATCCACAGAGCTTGTCGACCTGCGCGACCCTCTCGCGGAGCTCATATCCCTCGACGCGTTCTACGAGTCCATCACTCTCAACCACGTCGCTCGGCGTGCATCCACATCTCAAGGGGTTGCCCTTCTCACCTTATACTCCAAGGCCCTTGCACCGCCCGACGCACACCCGCTCGCCTCTCTCGTCGATCAGCTCAAGCTCGCCGTGCGACGCGGTGATACACACGGCCATCTCCCGCTCTGTTGGGGCGTCCTCACAGGCGCGCTCCATCTCTCACTCGGTTTGTGTTTCATTTCGTCTCATCATCTCGTACTCATCCGCCCAGATCGCGCCCAGCACCTCGCCCTCTTTCTCCACGCCCGATCCCTCCTGTCCGCTGCAGTGCGCATGAACGCCATCGGACCTTATCTTGCTCAGCAGCTCTTGCTGCGCGACGTACGCCCCATCATCGACACCCTCGTCACACAGTGCGCTACCATTTCTACAGTCATCTTCGTCGATAGTCCCCGCGATCGCCAAGATATCGACGAATTGCCTCTCGACGCTCCCGCCAACACTTGGCCATTAGGCGAAATCCTCGCCATGAGACACGATTTACAACACTCGAGGATCTTCAATAGCTAATGATATGCACGATCGTCACTCGCCACGTTCTTACATTTTGAAGGTCACGCTCAAGACCCCACCAATGCCAACCTTGCCGCAACTTCAGCTTGTCCTCTTACCAAGTTTGCCAAATACGACACCATGACGCTATCTTGCAGCGCTGTTACCCACCCGCCTTCGTCGTCGGGTACTGCACCGAGCACGTTCCACAAGTACCTTCCAAGCGTAGGATCTGGGGGAATCTCTCCGCGAAGAATAGCTTGGACGTGTGCAAGAACACGATTGAGCGCATCAGAGGTGCTCACAAGGGCAGCATGTATAGCGGGCAGAGGTGAGGTAGGAAGAAAAGCATTTGACGAAGTGGAAGGGGAGAGGAGAAGATCGACTGCGATGACATTGAATGAATGGTAGACGATGGATAGACACAACTCACGTCCTGAGCGTTCAGACTCGTGGAATTTTAGTTCGCAGGGGATAGGTACGAACACGCAATTCTCTGCTTTTGGATATACTCCTACTGGAGAGCTGTACGATGCCAGATCGGTGAATGGATGGTGGAACATGGAGGAGCAGCGGACCTGACGTATGCCCTCACACCTGCGCCGACGCCTTCCTCTGTGCCGGTATCGAGCGCGAGATGCACGGCGGGATACGGTGTGGTCTGTTGCTCGTAAAAATTCTGAATGAGGGCGGAGAAGGTGCCCAAGCCGGCCTGGCCACCCTCGCTGCTTCCGGTAGCATACCACCCGACGATGTTGAGACCCTCTTTGCCCTGTGGACCGACCCCGACGCCTGCGCTGGTTGTCCCGGGGGGTGCGATAGACTCGCCACGACCCTTGAGGAACATTTCATACATGGCGCGGTGGTAGTCGCCGTCGACAGCGACCTGTTCTTCCGTCTCTGAGTGGAGGACGGCGAATGCATGGGTAACGTTGACGACGGTGGGGGGCGTGGTGGACGACGCGGCGGAGGGTGTGCGTGTGCCGAGGAGGGTGCCGATGACGCGGTGCTGTGCGCCTGCGCGACGGAGATAGTGGTCGAGGATGGAGAGGAGCGCAGTCGGATGGATCGTCAGCGATGTCGGGCGGGGTCTTTTTTTTGGGAGGGGGGGCGCGTGAGCGGCGTCGACGGCGTCCTGGTGACGACTTACTGGGAGACATCGGCGAGCGTGTGCGCACCGTTTTGGATGAAAATCGCAGACGAGGGCGGGCTCAGCGGCATCGTCGCGTGCAGTGAACAAAGCGACAGCGGAGTTGCAATCGTCGCTTGCTTTCCAACCACCATGCCTTCCGAAGAGACAAAGGTCCGCTCTTCCCCTGCAAATCGACCCCTCGCTGACAGCCAACAGGAACGCATCCTCAAGGTCGTCGAGTTCGGTCGTGTGCGTCCCCTCCTGCATTGCGCATAAAACCTCGCTGACAGGCAAACAGACCGTGGTGCACTACGGCTGGATCCCAGTGATCATATACCTTGGCTACACCAGGAGCTCGCCGCAGCCCATGTTCATCAAGTCCGTCTCTCCCTCGCCTTCCAGCATCACACTCACCTTCCCGCTAGACTCATAAGTCCACTTGCGTGATCTCGCGCCAGCTTGCCAGGCTATATGCATGTATTCTATAATTCTCACCAAAATGCATTCCCTCCTCACTCTGCTCTCTGGTTTTGTAAACTGTAAGCGATACAAGCGCGGTGAGTCTTGTTCGCCCACAAATACTTTTGTATGATTCAATCGTGTTGGTGAATCTGAAGACCCCATTGTGTAACCACCCTAGGCTTGGTTGGAATTGGGGTGTTTTGTCGAAAGTCAAGGCCAGATATGAGCGTCATCATCCTTTTCCCCCGTCGCTCGTTCACACGTCCGCCGTGCTAAACCGGGTCTACCCCCCAGGTTCATCATTAATGCTAGTATTAATACGGCGCATGAATGAAATGGCAAGTCTGCACTAAAGATATACTCTCCTCAATTCAGATGCCCCCGTAATCCGCTGGCACATCGGGCAGAGCTTCGTTGCACCAAGACACCTCAGCCAACACGTCGCACAGCACGTGTGCCAACATCCTGTCGACACCGTGGGATCGACGAACGGCGACAGACAGATACGACAAGTCGCAGGTGCAGGCTAATCAAGTGAATACATGAAAATGCGAGGAGGGGTAAGACACACCATGGCATTCAATTTTGCTTCCAGGGCTGTTACAAGAGCAAGGTTGTCTCCTCGTGAACGCGCGGTCAGAATAGCCAAGTCTAAGGTGTCCATGTCTTCACCTGAGGCCCCAGGTCGTGACAGTGAGCTCACATTCATCGGGGTGGAAACACAGGTTTGTCGGTCGTGATTCGATCGCTGGTCGACGTCTTGAACCCCATTTACGTCTGGATCTGCCTCCGACTCTACCCTCAGGACATCCGCCTCTCCAAATTGTGCACCCCCAAACACGACGTCGTCCGTTCCGTCGATATCAATGTCATCCTCTGTATCCATTGTCGAGGGGCGAATATGTACTCCTGTCCCTTGCAAGTTCGCATCCGTGATGACGCGAGTACGGACGCTCACTTCCCCTGCCGCATCCCAGTCCATGCCGACGTCCACATCTGCACCCTCGTTCCCGCGCACAAGCCTAACCGTTTGTTCGCGTTCCCGCTCGACTTGGGCACGCCGACTCTCATATGCAAGGCATGCGTCGACATGCGCCTCAACGACATCTCTGTCACCTTGGATGGGTTGCGAACACACCGGGCAGACGGTGCCTGCAACCTCTCCACCTGGGCCCCCATCGCCCGCGTCGTGGCGTACAAGCCAGGTTGCCTCCTCCTTGGTGAGCTCCCTGAGCCGTGCGTGTCTTGCCTTGCGACGGCGTGTGATGTATCCGATCGCGCGTTCTACGGCAGTAGGAGTGGTATTCGTGTTTGCGAGGAAAGTGATGGATGGACCAGAGGACGACGCGCGGATACGAGGCAGTGATTGGAGGGCAGCGAGAGACTGGCGTGCTTTGAGCGCCGAGCGTCGTTTACTAGCATTTGGACTGTCCGTAAAGGAGGACAATGAATACGGGCTCACGCAGTATGGAGAGACACGCACCCCTCCTCGAGGTTGTTCACCTCCGCGAGTACCTCTGCGTCACCGACGTGTCTGATGATATCCTCGACGCGCTGCATTTCGAGCTGGGCATGTGCTGCAAGGAGTCGGATGGGGATGACCTCGGAGCAGGCGGGACACGGTCGGGTTTCAGCACGTTTTACTGTGGATGTATGGTCAAAGGAGAATGGGAAGACCTGGGTGGGCGCGCACGTACGTTTCTTGACCTTGGGCGGGGGTTGGTCGTCCGGTGGAGGGGAGAGAGAGGAAGAGGCTTGGGTATCCCTGGCACGCCGTGACATCGAGGCAGACGTGGGTGAACGCTGCGGCGGGTTGACACGGAACGAAACGGACCTTTCCAAGGACATGGACTATTTCGCGCCGGGTGAGCGTGGGGGCTGGTCGTTTCGGTGAGCGAAACCAGGCGCGACGAGGGATGGATTGGCCCGACCAACATGGGATGACATTCAGCCCCACGTGACCTCATATAGTGTATACTAACGATACATTGCCTAGTACGCTTGCTTCCCTTCAGAGACGATGGACATTCAGAGTTCAGATGCCCGACAAACCCTTGCCTTTGTTATCCAAAACAGCACTTCCTCTCGTGGCATTCATGCTAAAAGTTCCCGAAAGGAATCCTTCCCCCGATTGTTCCTTGCCCTTTTCCAACAATGTTTTGATAACGTCGACATCCTTGGACGTTCCAAAAATATTTTCAAGCTGTTGTTTTGAAGGGCGGCCTAGATATCCTTGAGAACCCTGAGACGAATGGAAGATTTCGAACGCTGAATATTGTGGTGCATGTCAGCCCTCAGGATAAGGGGCACGTCGTGCACGTACAATCGACGACTTCTGCAAGAGGGATCGTCCTAAAGCAATCAGTTAGATGCACTCGTAAATCAACGCGTGTAGTTACGTGTCTTGAAAAGCGATCAAGTCAGTGGTGCGTTTCGACTGGGCCTGTAGAGAGTGGGTGGCGCACCTCCAGACTTCCATTTCTTGAACTTCAAAATCGTGCACATCAGAGATCGCCGTCAAGCATCGAAACGCGGAAAATTTACCTCTGAGCGGTTGACAATGATCATGTACTCGTCCGTGGATTGTGTATCAGGCTTGTACACGACTTTGGTGACGCTCTTTGGCATGGCGAAGGGAGTGAGTTGATGAATATCACGATGTTGGGAATGTCCAAAAACAAGCTACGGTACGACAAGGAGAGTGGACGAACTACAAGTATGGTCGACGGATGGTGGTGGTAGGAAAGCATCACAGACGACATGCGCCTCTTTATATATCCACCACACGTAATGACGTCTTGCCTCTACATTCGGCTCAACTCGGCATACTGTCACGCGACCACGGATCTTTGACAAAACATAAGGCTCCAAGGGTCGGATATGTCTTCGCCATTGTTCGAGTGAGAACGCGACTCGGAGGCCACCCAACCTCTTACATCGGTTACAGAGCAGCTACTCGTCCCCATTCCAACGCCGTTTCTTGACGTACTCCAATCTTCGAGGTTAGACGCGTCAAAGGAACAAGGGATGGTCTCATGAAAAACAGGGTCAACGTCAGTCATCCATTCAAGAGCAACTGAACAATCGCGGAAGGCTTACCTCCCGTGAGCACATTGGAACGGAAAAACAGTCATTGATAATTGCTTCACCAACCGCTCGCATTGTTCGGTGTTCAGGGGGTCATTGAACATGATTGCACCTTAGAGTTGTTGAGCCCCTGTGTACGGTGCAAGTGAAAATTCACCCACCTCGACAAGCCTTTGAGTTGATCAAGTCAAGGAGTCCATGTGGACACCACCGCAGGGCCTTGAGCCACCGTGTCTCCTCGCTCAAACTTCCATGATCACACTGGGATCCTGCATCACGTGGTTCAAGTTCCCGACCTTCCAGCGCACCAATGTACCCCTTGAGGAGTTCCTGCATCTCCTTACCCAACAATAGCTGTGGTACGATCTCAGCAAATGTTCATAGATTCCATCCCCTTCGCACTCACCTTGTCGCTCACAATTTCAGGAATGGCACACACAAGAACTTGGATATAACCACCATCAAGGTCTGTTCCACGCTCTAGTCTTGATCGGGTTTCTTCAAGTCCAAGAAAACGGAAACCCCACGATTCGAATGCCTTCTGGAAATCCGGAAGCTCCGCGAGGCGCGAAGCTTCACGCCTGGTGAGCAAGACTGGTATCGGAGGGGACAACTGCTTCATCTCCACGCCTCCACTTCCTTCTCGATGACAGAGATAGCCACGACAAATTGACTTCAAAAATCGTTCGACGCGTACACGTTCATCCGCGGCATGTTGATCAATTAGGATGAGTGTTTTCCTGTCCGTCGGAAGTTCATCTTCGCATATTTCATCGTCTTTTTCTACATCCGAGGGATCATCATGGTCCAGGCCGACGATACATGCGATAAATTTGCAGTCTACCTGACTAATAATTTGTGCCTTGCGTAAATCGTCTTTCCGGAAACGTATTTGAGCCGCAGTAAAACTGGACGAGCCAAGCTGAAGATATTGGCTCGGGGTCGCACAGTTGTGAAGCTGACAACTCCGACATGCAGTCGCGTGATTCACCGATATCGGGATGGAAGGTATCTTTGGCTCTTTAAGCGCAAATGCGTCATTGGCCTTTCCATAGTCTCAGGACGTAGTCCAACACGCGGTGTGGGGATAAGAAGCATACCTGCAGAGCCTCTCGTAGCCAATTAGGTGTGTGGTCTCCACACGTATTATTCTTGCCACAACTGTTTCCCTCCGCTGTTGGTTGGGATAACCGAAATGTTCGCCTCTTCGACCCAGGCTCGATTGATCCATCCGCATCTATGATGAAACGGGCGCATTGAGAATAGGAGTTTCCTGTGCGGTTATCGATGATAAATGCTTCCCCGGTCGCTGGATCTTTCCAGACCGTCTTCTGTGCATCAACCACAGGCATCGTCCCTTTGTCGAGTTCCTAAATAAATTAATAAACATACACGTGAATCGTGAACCGAAGAACGTACCATATGGACAGATACGTCGGGCATCCCACTCTCAGACTGGACAGGGCCCGACAGCGTCTTTCGATTAGCCAAACTCTTTGGGACAAGCTTTCGCTTCTTCCTCGGGCTGCCATCATTGGGGTTCTCATCCATTCTCTTCTCGGGCGCAAAGTTGTGATGAACCAAGAATGACTGAATGGTTGCGGATAAGAAAGAAGTCACAACGTTTTTATTCTAGTATGAAAATCAGCATGGCACAGAGCCGTGGAAGAAGTGAGCCTTGCCCACATCCAATTCGACCGTTGATTTCGAGGGCTCCAGGCAGCTATCAATGTGTTTGACGGGAATGATCAGGTTCAGGACGTAAACCGGCTTCCTCTCTCCTTTACGGGGAGACCGGCGTGCAGCTGGAAGTGTCGATAAGATTGCTTCCTATGGCGCAGAACAAGAAACATACACGGCCGTAAGCTCGTCTCTCCTCCTTCGTCATACGCCTGTACAATAAATTCTCAGCTGGATCCGCAATAAAAACGTTAGTCATACATGTTTCGCAAATGTGCTCGCAGCAAAGCGATTGTCGATTAATCGATGGAGATCACAGCATGATATCGGGTGTCGATTGATATCTAGCCGAGGAATAATGTGAGACCAAATCAGGGTCAGCCGTGTGTGACTTACACAAGAATTGATACGACTATCGAGCCGAGGAGCATCAAATAGGAGATAATCTTCGATCGTGGAATGGAAGATACACTACCTTTGTGTGTGCGCCCACGAGTGAAATAAACCCCTCGATCCGGAGCTGTCCGGAAGTCGCGGCTATCTCTTCCACGCACTGCGGAGCGAAAGTTCCATAACTCACACACGGAAATGGGCTTGAACAGAAATATACTTTCCTCGGTGAATGCGCGGCCATATGAATGTTGAAACGCCGCGAGGGTGGAGCGAGTCTTGATCGGATAAAGCGTGGTATGGAAGTGAAGCGCGGGAAATGGGGACACCGTTACCTTTGGTATCTTGAGGATATGTGACTTGTGAGGATTGTGACTTTCTTTGGTCTTGCTCGTGTCCTGCAGAGAGAAAGAGATACTTGGGAATACCAGCGCGTATACCTCGAGTTCTTGCCGAATCTGCTCAATTGTCTTGTTTGGCGAAGGGTGGGACTGACGGCGAACTGGGAGCTACTGAATTGTTACCACGTGTGCGTTTTAAAGTTCGAGACTGTCACACACATTGAAAAATGCATCACGGATCGATACGACGGTTCCGGGGGATTCTCTTCGCCATCGGATCGATGGGCCAAAATAGAGAGGTTTTCCGGCCTGGACGAACGCGTGTTAGGTGCAGCACGAGGGATCCTGAAAGGAAAATACCTTGATAATAACGGACCAACTTTCGCGAGATCTTGCTGTACGAGATGAAATCTCCAAACAAGAGAGATCCGCCATGGAAGCCAAAGCTGCGAGAGAAACAGAAATGTGCTCCACGGGCTCCTTCAAGACTGATTAATTACCTTCTCCTCGGAATCCAAAGGTGGAAACCGTTTCCAGTGAGGCAGGGGAGTAAGCTTTCGAAGAATCTGAAGTAAGGTTTAGCCCAGAGGGGCAAAATGGAATGAAGCAAACGACTCACTGTACCGCCCACGTTCTGAATCCTGGCCGACCTTATGCAACCCATCTTTCGTAAATCCAGATCCGTTGTCCATGACCCAACAGGCCCACTCAATGCGGTCGACACCTACATCAATCTGTGAAGCTCCGGCATCGATAGCATTCTGCAAGAGCTCAGAGATTATGGTAGGCAGAGATGTCAGGATTTGAGTTGAACGGAGTTTGCTCCGTGTCTCGGCGGACAGTTTCTCCAAGACTGACTCGTCCGTCATGTCTGTCTGAGGACACAATGCGGTGCTTAGATGATGTGCACAGAACGTTGGGGTATTGTAGTATGGATGTAGTAAAGCGACTCTACTAGTAGGGTATTGTTTGGCGACCCCTTTAGAAATAAACAACTACATTTAGCAATGTCGATCGATTCACATCCGGAAGACACCAAATCCTCTCCCCGACCCTTCCCAAGTGGTTCCTCCTCCAAGTCCTGCATCTGTTCGCCTCCTCGCTCCAAGCGCAAGTGCGAGCCCAACTACGTCACGGGTGTCTGTCGGCTGAATGATGCCATCGTCCCACAGACGAGCGGTAGAATAGAGTGCCGTCGATTGCTCTTCTATTTCCGCCTTCAGACTAGAGTGCTGATTCGGATCCCTAGCCAAAGTTTCAGAAAAAAGTATAGAAATATGAAGCATACACACTTCGAGACAGTCGACATCACTTGTGACAGCTGTCCTGAGCCCATGACAGACACTTTTGCATTCTGGCGCAGTTCCCGTCAATTTTTGGACGGAATAACACGCTCGTGGGACTTACAGGCCACATCCATAGAAAACGTGGCGAATACTGGAGACTGTTTCAGAGCATGCGATCCGAATAGAGTCAGGCAACTCACCGCGCGTCCAGACATTCCTACACGTGCGGATGTCAGTCTCATCGGTTGTTGGGAGATTTGTATTGAATAGCTACCGTAGTTCCCAGCACCGAAACTACCACCAACAAGGACGGTCAATTTTGGAACGTCTGCGCACGCCACAGCTCGGACCATCTTTGCGCCATCCTTTGCTATCCCTCCTTTTTCGGCCTTGGAACCCACCATGTAGCCTGCGACAATATCAAGATACATATATACCGCGATGATGAAAACACACCTGTAACGTTCACAAGGAAAAGCAGCGGTATCTTTCGTTGAGAACAGAGTTGAATGAAGTGGGCGGCCTTCAACGCCGAAGGGGAGAATAGAATACCGTTGTTGGCAACAATACCGACCCCATACCCGTGGATGTGTGCAAATCCCTGGAAGGACATGGAACGTTAGCTTCGTCATCACTTCCGAGGCGAAACCCCGTTACAGTCACGATTGTGGTGCCATATTCCTTCTTAAATTCCCTGAACCGGCTACCATCCACAATTCGCGCAATAACATCTCGCATGTCAAATGTTTGTCGGAGATCAGTACCGACAATACCGTGTAGTTCAGATGCTGAGTATAACGGGTCTTCTGACGGAACGGTAGGCTTGGTTCATCTTTAGTAACATGACCCACGACAATGTGAAACAATTGGTGCGCACCCCGATGGCTTGCCCACTTGTAGTTCCCAAGTCACTCACAATCCCGCGTGCGATAGCTATCGCATGCTCATCATCTCTCGCGAGATGATCGGTTACACCACTCTCGCTAGAGTGCATCAGGCCACCTCCTAATACTTCCTCATCAACTTCCTCGCCTGTGGCAGCTTTGACTAATGGAGGACCGGCAAGAAAGATGCGCCCTTGTTTACGAACGATAATATTTTCATCGGCCATAGCAGGGACATAAGCACCACCTGGTACACGTAAATACGAAGAACCAAGAAGTTGAGTTCGGGGCTCACCAGCGACAGATATACCGTGCACCAATGCTATTTGTGGAATGCCGAGCGCTGACATTTGGGCCTGCGGGCGTGTCAATCTTGGCCAACAGTCTCACAATGATTGATTCCACTGAACCATATTGTAAAAGATTCGACCAAAGTGGTCCTTGTCTGGAAATACCTGGTATCAGCAACATCAATGCATGTGATAATACATTCCAAGAAGCCGAGCGCACATTCGCCTGGTGGGGAAGAGCAGCGCCCCCGGATTCCACTGCGTCTGGTTAGCCTGAAGCCGAAAACAACGAATGGAAACGCCTACCAACGTAAATGCATGGTAAACCGTGTTCCCGAGCTATTTCCTGAGCGCGGAGGTGTTTCTTTACCTACGGAAGAGTGGTCAGGTCACCTAATCGCCAACTACAGCGACGCTACCCACCGTCAAGGGGTAATATGACCCTCCCTTCACTGTAGCATCATTAACCACAACAACGCATTCCTTCCCGGCCACTCGTCCAATGCCGGTGATGATTCCAGCACCAGGAATGTTCTCCCCTGGATATACATCATGCGCAGCTAGCTGTGATAGTTCGAGGAAGGGGGAATTCGGATCCAGAAGTAACGACAGTCTGGGCTGGCATGAGGACGCGCCGGCGAGCAAGGACCGAGACTGACCTCTCTCTCGGCAATCTCTTGCCCTTGCTTCGCATGCGTTCCTGAGCCTTGAGACCACCACCTTCCTTGGCCTGGGCGATCATGGCTTTCAGATCGGACACGAGAGCGTCCATGCTCTCTGCCTTGCGCTGGAAATCTGGCGCCGTGGCTGAGACCAGGGATGGAAGGACGGATGTACGGTACCACCGCCCGGTGGTTGAGCCTGTGGCGAGGTGTGATGATCTGGCGAACGCAGCTTGCAACATGGCGTACGATGCATGAAGCTGCAAACAAACTCATCTGCCGGCACGGAACTTATCGGCTGGCGCACTATATTCCAGCGAAAGTACTACCAAGTAGCTTTCTATCGACGAGTCTAAAAATCCTGCCACTCATCCCAGCCGTCGTCTTTTTTCGCCATGCTACCACTCGGAGTGTGTGTCGTGAGTGCGGCCGAGGCCGGCTGGCTCGTGTTCGAGGTTGGCGACATGTCAGAGTGCTCGTGGAAGAGATCGTTGGTGCCGTCGTACAATGCAGACGTCTCGCCCTCATCGTGGCTTGGGAGGGAACCATAGCCGGATGCAGAAGGACCAGGTCCAAGTCTCTCCTTGACCGTACCAACGATACCGTTGACGTGATCGGCAACGTCCACTCCCAGCTGGAGCTTCGACCATTCATTGACGGACTGGCCAGCCGCTTGTGCGCGTCTCTGTGTGTCTGAGACGTAACCACGAACGCTAGCATGCAGGTTCGGATCCATTACACGTTCCATGCTTGGTTGGATAACATTATCGTTTACGGCACGGGAGGCACCAGCAACGACGGCGGAGAGAAGGGACCACCCTTTACTCAAGGCGGCTGCTGGATTTTCCTGGAGCTCGGCTAAAGTTGGGGCAGCAGCGGAGGTGAGGGGCGGAGGAGTGTTTCCAAAACCTTGATAACGGCCACCCTGGGAGGGGGGTAAGTCGGTTGGGCGAGTTGCGTTGGTCTGACCAAGAGCGGCAAAGTAGGCTTCGTTCGCGGACTTTTGGTCCACGTGACCGGTGAGGGATGATGAGGTGGTGGTTGCCGGACCGCGTGTAGAAGCACGGGACTTGCGGAGACCCTGAGCGGATGATGGGCGGGCCGGGGGGGCGGTAGTTGTGAGGTGAGCGACAGAAGGGCTGTATGGCGACCAAGGTTTTTCTGCTATGGCGTAATCCAGCTTAAGGGAAGGGGGTGAGTGGGAAGCAAGAAGCGGGATGGGACGAGGCACCTTTTCGCGGTATTGTGTGGCAGCCCAGGAGTGGTAGAGGGCATGTGGGTCCATTCCGTCTGAGTAACCGCTTTGATCGGCGGGGGAATAGGACTGAATGAAGCGTTTAAAGGGAGCATTTCCGCCGAGCTGCGAAGAGATGTGTGACGAGGGGGTGGGTGAGAAAGGGAGGCGAACCTGCATGCGTTTGACCTGATCGGACTGCCAGGTGTCCATCGAGACGGATCTCACGAAGCTGATGGGAAGGAAGATGATGATGAGGTGATGCATGCATGAGACGGTGGTGAACCGTACCTGATGTGCACGCCGAAGCCTCTGTGCACGCCAGCGCATTGGAGACAGAGGAAGATGGCGAAACTGACTGCACGGATGAGGACGGGAGGGTGCGCTGCGGGAGATGGATACCTGATGCCCACTGGGGATTTGGGTTGCTGCAGTCGGCGCAAACGTTGTTGTCGAGGTCGTGGCGACGGACGAGCTGCTGGAGGGTGGACTTGTCGGACATGGGTGTGTGTGTGTGAACTTGGGTTTCGATCTCCTTTGGGTGCGACGCCGACTACTAAACGTCCCCTCCTCGTCCCCAACTCCCCTCCACATCCCCCCGACGTGAGAACTTATCTTATCTGATTCCCAACAGTCTCGTCCCCGTTCTTACCCTCTCCACACAATGATACAGACGCGTGCAGCACCCGAGGACGGCCCCCTCGACCGCTGGGGACAATGGTGGGGCCGCAAGTACGCTCGTCCTCCCCTCCCCTCTCCTCGCTCACCCCCCTCCAGGCACTACTCCCTCCAGGTCGTCCAACACCCCCTCCGCGCCCGCATGTGCGGCTTCGGCGACAAGGTGTGTCCTCCACCCTCGCTACCTCCCCTCCCCTCACCGCCGCGTTCACCAGGATCGTCGTCCCCTTGCCCCCGCTGCCGTCGCTAAGATGATCGTCCGCAGAGAAGACAACTCGATCGTCGACGTCGAGTGCGTCCACAATCACCCTCGTCTTCTCACGCTCACCGTCTACAGCGAACTCGACTTTTCCTTTTTTCTCGTGACCGTGGATCTGTGGTCGGCGGACGGCAAGCGTGAAATGAACCTCGTCCTCCACCCCTCGTCTTCCACCGACCGCTACGTCTCTACGATGGCTGCCAAACCAAAGAAAGTTCGCACTACCATGCCATCCGTGGCCTCGCCACGCAGTGACCATCCTAGCCCCCCCTCCTCCCACTCCACCCCAAGCTCCGCTCAGGAACCACACCGTACCGCGTTAGAGTCGCAGGTATGCATCACTCCTCTTGCCGGGCAGAAAAGTGTCCAACCGTCCGTTAGTCAGCCATGAGTACCGTCATCTCAACAGAATCACCTTCCGGATTTACCTCTTCGGCGTATTCTTATACGTCCCCCGAGCCCTCAATCCCCGATCCCATCGCATACTCCAATTCAAATCCCTACCATGCTTCGCCCCATTCCCCGGATGGCTGGGGCTATCCTCCTACCACTGCGCACGGTTCGCACAGCATTCAGAACCAACCGTTTCGTAATGCCCCGAGACCTGATATACCGACTGCTACATCTGGCGAGTCATGGAACAGTCAGGCTGCTTATCGCACAGAGGCAGAGTTTCGCACTTGGCCTGGAGCCGGGTCGTCGTACCCAACGCCCATGCATTCTCACGCGAGTGTCTACAATAATGGCCACGATGTGGATCCCTCGAATCGCCCTTATCACCCATCGGCTCAACCCGACGGGCGTGACTATCATCAATGGAACCACACTCAGCAGGAGTCTTTTGCAGCAAATTATGATACTCCAGCGGTGTATGGCGCACCGGCTTATCCGCAACAGACCGCTCCAGCGCCGTACTATCAAGGCAACTATGCACAGAGCAATTCGTCATCTCCGTCCTCACCACACGCGAGTTCTCATCCTCTTCCCCGACACGTATATACACGCACACTTGTAGGGCCGCTCTCATGCAATGCTTGTCGCCTGCTGGACGAGCACCAGATACCCGGGATATTTTTCCTGTTTCAAGACCTGTCCGTACGCACGGAAGGTTCGGGCAACTTTATCACGAGGTTGATGCATGCTGTGCTGAAAGTATGAATCCAGGGACGTTTCGACTCCGGATGCGACTGATGAATGTCGGAGAGTGCGCACGTTTACTCGGTCTGGGGCAACCTTGATTGATCTGTTCTTGACCTAGCTCGTCGGTGCCCGATGCGGGTGCGATGCGGCGGGTGCACACGGACGTGTCTCCTGTTTTAGCGCAGACGTTCACGGATCCATTCGCTGTGTACTCGGCCAAGCGGTTCCCGGGCGTGCCAGGTGTGTCCGCATGCGATTGGCTGGCTCCGTGCACGCTGACACGTGACAGACACGACGGCGCTCTCGATCGCATTTGGTAATCAGGGCCAGAAACTTCCGTTGGTAAGATTCTGACGTGCTCCGACCCCACCGGATGCTGACCAGCCCCGGCCCAGAGGAACCGCCACGCCACCGGCAGACAGGGCCGCAGACCGCAGCGGGATGCCGACTCGGAGGGCTCCGATTCGTCTGATGACACGTGACTAATCCACTAGTCATTACCCATGCATTCCGATAGTCTCTAATGTATCCACTCCTCCCCGTGTCACTCTGATCCACTGCCGTCGCGACCCCTCCCCTGCCTCGCGCCGTGCCCGTCCCCGCGAGTACAGCAGCACCGCCCGCACCGCTTCCGGGCAGTTGCGATAGATGCGCTCCAGCGTGGCGCTCGCCATCTCCACTTGGCGTTGCGAGCTGGCCCGACTCTCCCCTGTGGCCGGTGGCGCGTCAGCAGCGCGGACGGGCTGCACAACGCGGCCTCTTTGCAAGTGTCCGACAACGTTGGACAGAATTTGTAGCGTGACAGCATGCGGGCGCCACATGGACAAACCAGGTATGACTTGATGCAGGATATGCAGCGGATGCGCGAAATCGGTCGAGTCCTCCAACGTCATCAGCCTGGAACCGGCCATCTTCGTCGCTGCTTTAACCGTTTTCGCCCTCCGTGCCTTCTGGTGCAAGGGCGCGTCCGAGGCGGGCACGGCCATGTCAGGGGACATCACGTCGAACATCAGTGGTGTCTCAGGAGACGTGTCCCTGACCGTAGGGCCTCTGCGCGAATAGGGGATGAGCACCCACTCCAGTACCTCAAAGGCACGATCTGGTTCGCCCGCCCGCACTAAAGCGACCGCTAAATGATTCCAGTTGTGTGCATCGAAGCTGAATCCTTGCGCTTTCGCCCCAGCCCATGCGTCCAATACCGCGTGATGTTCCCCCGCCGCAGACAAGGCATCGATGTAGATAGACAATGGCATGCACAAGAGATTCGAACGTCGCCTTGGCAAGGTGGCGTCGCGTCCCTTGAACAGTTCATCGGTGCAAGACAGTCGCAATGCGAGTTCGCAAATTTTGGGCCATAGTTTGCGAACGGCGTCAATGTTGTTTGTGCGGCGATGGACGTCCAGGATGATAGTGAGACTCTCCAAGGATGCCTCGCCACCAGCTTCCAACATCCCATTGAACAACCGTACCACTTCCTCGGGCTTCTCCTTCCTCGCGTACACCAGCATCAGGGGGCTGTAGATATTCCCAAGAGCAGATGAACGAGACTCGGAACCAGTCCAGCTAGGGTCATCCGCATCCGCGTCCATGATCTGTCTCAAGTACGACTCCGCAATTTTCAAGCTTGCTTCCGTCCGGTCGTTTGCGTACGCCTGGAGAACCTGCTTATACATGAGAGAGCTGGGCTTTATCCCGCGACGTTGCATATCTTCGTAACAGGCCTTTGCTTGCGCTTTAGAACGCTGCCGTACATAGCCAGCCATGATGATGGTGAGCACATAAGCGTCGAAATGATAGAGTGGTCCCCAGGATTTGGCCTTGTCTTCCATCTCCGCAAACAGCTCCTCGGCGATGTTCATCTTGCCAGCGTCGCAAGCGGACTGGATGACCAAGGCGTACGTGTAGCAGTCAGGACGCACACCTACTCGCACGAGTTTGCGAAACATCGCGAGTACGACGCGAAAGGGTGTACCGATGAGAACGTAGGCTTTGAAGAGTGTGTTGTAGACCTCGATGGATAGATCGCGACGAAAGCGTGAAGATTGTCGAAGATGGTCAAAGATACGGACAACGCCCTCCCATGACCCAGCTTCCACATGGGCATTCATGAGAGATGTGATCATTTTGCGATCGGGGATGATATTCTCACGTAAGGCTTGCAGGTAAAATGCTTCTGCTGCAACAGGGTCCTTTCTCCGGGCAAGGAGGGTAATAACGCTGGTGTAGTGGACGCGATCAGGCTTGACCTCGGCAGCACGCATGTGATCAAACACGGCAGCCACCGAGTCGATATCGCCGTATCTCGCAAAGCTTTGAAGGATGATGCTATAGACATGACCATCCGGACGACAGCCAGCTTGCAGCATCTTTTCCAACCAAAAGTCGATGCCATCAAAGTTGGCGAGCTTGGCATGGACGAGGATGACGGTAGTGTAGTGTATGACTCCTGGTCGATCAGCGAGAAAGTCGCCGCCCGAGGTCGTCGGAAAAAACTCGTGAAAGAGTTCAACCACCTTGTCCACTTTACCCGCAACCGCATAGGCGTGCATCAACATACACCGTGCGACGGAAATAGACCAGTTATTGTCGTCGTGCTTGCTGAAGAAGTGTTCCGCGCGGTCCACATCGCCGCGACGAGCATAGAGATGGAGCCCAGTGGCATGATACAATCGGGGGTCGATCGAAGGTTCCATGGGCGTGAATATTTCGTGCGCAAGAACAAACAAGTCATGTTGTGCGAGGAGTCGGGTCAACCTGGCCAGGAGATGGAACTTGACGGGCAGCTGTTGTCTGCCCATTTCAAGTGCGAGCGCATGAGCCTGGTGAAGTAGTTTCTTGGCGCAATATGCCTCCAGAAGCAACTCGCCCATGTGCAGTCGATCGTCTTGGGCCATCTGCAAGCGCGACGGTAATAGACCAGCTCCATCGGGGACGTCCGCTAGTAAATTGTGGATTGTCTTGCGGAACGACACGGCCTGTGGGAGTGGCGTTGTTTGGGTACGGTAAAAGGCACCCAAGAATTTCCACTCTCGAATCAGCAGATCGAGTGCGTAGGAAGCACCGTGTCGATAGCGCAAAAGAACTAGGATGTTTCGGTAGACACAGAGAAGAATGCACTGTTCGGCGTGGTTGAGCCGAGTTCCTCGAATTTCCCGGGCCAACTGGGATGCTTGCCCTACATTTCCCAGCCAGGCATGCACCTGGGCAATGAAACACTCGAGAGAGATCATCTCCGGTGAACCGCCATCCAAATGTGATTTCAGATCCCGTAAGACTGGTTCTAGACGTGTTCCCCAGGTATACAGCAATGACAAGTCCGGTGGGACATCACCGAAGAGTTCGAACGCCCCGAGAATGCGTTTGATGAGAAGCAACTGCTCGCTTGGGGCAAGCATTGAGCTGGTTGCATCCACCCGGACGGATGCCATATAGAGACACCAAGCGCGTTCGGGATCGAACGGGGTACGGACAGTCAGAAAGGAACGGAGTTTGTCAGCAGGGTCTTGGAGTTCGTGGGTGGGACGGACAGTTTGCGACAAGTCGATTAAACGGGGCTGAGAGGAGAGGGTGCGTGATGCGGACGAAGAATGTCGCCGTGTACACCGCTGGGAAGGAATGGGAAAGGGGTGTGAGTGTGAACGACGCGGAATGACTTGGTGCAGCATGAATGGTCGATTTCGGACTTGAAATAAGAGCGTCAGACTTGATACGATACGATATGAAGCAGACGGAGTACCCTGACACCATGGGGAATGCCGAGATATGCAAGGAGAGCTGGACATTGGGTCCGAGTGCGGAGGCCGACATTGGTTGCACGCGACGGAGGGGGGCTCGACGGCCCTTTCCTTCCCCTTGTATTGCCGCGGGAGAGGTGAAGAGAAGCCAGAGGGATATGGACGCCGTGCCATGGAGATGAGGAGGCGTGGTGTGGATGATATGGCAGCGGCCAGAGGCTCGACCATGGGCAGCAGAGCAGGCAGCCAGTGCTGAGACGGTGGTGAGACCGAGGAGTATGCAGCGTGCTCGAGCGTACTTACCTGGGGGCCCGTCGGCGTCGTCTTGCTCGACCGGACTGGGGTTGGGGGATAGCTATTACGTAATTTTATGAAAAATAATCGTGCGTCTTCCATTCTCATCTCCGGCGTGCGAACGTGATGCCGGCCGTCGCGACCCTCGCATCCCTCGATATGTCCTCTCGCTCTTTGCCACCTCATGAAATCATCCTCGTACCTCCGCCCGGCCAACCACGCAGACAGGCCCTGCTCGATCAGTGCATCTCCATCAGGACCGACGTGTTTGTGCACGAGCAGCGATTCTCGCCGGACGTAGAGGTCGACGAGTACGTTATCTCCACAGACCATTCCAGTCACCAAAATGTCCGCACAGGCACGATCCGACAGCAACCCATTTCTTGCTCCGGCTGCTGCCCTCCCTCGCTCCAATCGGGACGATCCGATCCTACACGATCGAGGGGGGTTCTTACAAGCTCGGTCGTCTGGCGGTTCGCAAGCCATATCGCCGATATCGTTTCGGGCGTGATCTCGTGATTGCCTTGCACCGCTGGGTGAAAGACGATGCGATGCGGACCGGAATGCAGAGCGCCCAGGTCGTCTGTCATTCCCAGTTGCCCGTTAAAGCCTTTTATGCCAAGTATGTCAGCTTTGTTTCGTGTTATCCTCAGATCGCAGCTGAATCGTCTCTCCTTTAAGGTATGGTTACCAACCAGAGGTGTCATTCCCATTCCCCATGCCATCGATCCACGCTCATGCTCCGCGAACAGGGGGATGAATTCGATGAAGACGGCGCTCCCCATCAGAAAATGGTTGCATATCTGTCGTGGTAACAATATATCATAGTAATGTATCATGTTTGTGTCCCTTCTCGAGTCACGAGGTATATGGACAATTAAACTAGAGGGGTGCTCTAACAATACAATGACAACCGAGGGAAACAGTCGTGATCAAGTCCAGTGTCGTGAACGAACGATCCAATGAGCATAGCGTAATTACCACATTGATGACGAAAAACCAAGATGAAATTATAGTTGGGTATATCTGTTCATACCATCGTCGGGACCAATCCCATCGCTTTCGCTTTCTGAGCTGAACGACTCCGTTTTGATGGCGCGAAGGGCGCGGAATGGGCTCTCAGACGGAGATCCAGGAAGAATGCTAAAGTTGATGCTAGTCCCATGGCCAAGGCCGGTCGTGCCTTCCTCGTAGAGTCGTCGCGCAGTCTCATACTCGATCTTCTCCTGCTCCGCTTGGGCTAGGAATGGCTAGCAAAAGGACGGATGAGTGCTCGATGCCGCACTAGCAGTGATCGACCAACCTTGCGCTCGTCATCGGTCATCGATCGCCATTTGGCAGCCGCTAGAACACTTTGCTTGGTGGTCTCTTGTTCGTCACCAAAAATTTCCTTCACTAGCAGGGGATCCGAACGAATGCGCTGCAAGAACATAAAGTACGCGCTCAGTGGCTTCTTGGGAGCGTTGGGGTCCTTGAGGTTGCCCTTCCGTGACCGACCGGCCTTGCGTTGTGCGGTCCGGAAGACGTTTTCTCGTTTGATATCATCGGGCGTCAAAGTCCGCATGTAGGCAGCGTTCTCGCGCTCGCGTGCCAGTTTGAGGACAAAAGATCGTTGCTTGTATGGCTAATCACGGAAGCTTAGATGAGCGGCAATTCTCAGGAAGCACCAGCGCAGCACATGCCTCCTTTTCCTCCGCAGTCAGGTTCGCGTACTCCTGACCAGCTTCTTTGGCTGCCTGCGCAACGTTAAGTTTTCGCGTACTCGTTGCCTGGTGGCGCTGGATCCAATCTGTGAAGTAAAGCTGCCAAGCGGATGGTGCTAATTTGGGCGGTTTCAAGGTAGATTTAAGAGGAGCTGGCGGAGGTAACGAAGTAGGTAATCAGCATGACGACAGTCACAGAAGGGACGGATATGATGAGATATATCACGTACGCGATTCAGACGATTTCAAGTCCCTGGAAGGCTCATCTGGGGCCAACTTCTTTCTTCGTCGCACGGTTGCCTCACGATCGTCGCTGACAGAAACCGACTCTGAACGACGGCTGTAGGCCCGCGTGAGCGTGGCGACGTTTGGGGACGGAGCGCTCGATGATTGGAACATCAGGCCCAGGGGATTGGCATCCCTTCTGGGCTGGAATCGATGGCCCTTGGGAATGTAAGGGTTCTGAGATAGGGGGGAATGGGGCCCAGAATGACCTGAGGTATTGTGTGTGTAATGCGATGGATCCCAGAGCTGCGATGCCCATGCGGGCGGTCGCAGCGAAGTCTCTGCGGGAGAGATTGAGGCTACGCCGAGACCGGGAGAGCTGAGGTAACCATCAGAAATCTCGGTTGGCGATAGCGATCGAGGAAGAGGATGGAGTGCTGCGAAATCGGATGGAGAGAAGGAGGCGTTCTGGGGGAACGCATTGCTACCGTAGGGAATGAAGGCGGGAGGCGATTGTGGGTCTGATTGGGTGCCGCGGATGGGGATGGGGGACGAAGAGGAGGGATCCAGGGGAGAAACGTGGGCGTCGTTCAGCCACTGGGAGAGATTGGAGTCGTCGAGATCGAACATGGGCTGCACATCGTCGAAGCCGGCGAGGGAGTTGGCGTCATAGCAAGCGCTGCTTGGAGACGCGTCTGGGACGTCAAAGTCGGACGCGTGGCGTGGGGAGGCTGGGTTGTCGGAGAGGATGGGGGAGATGGGCTGGTTGTAGACGAGGTCGCGGGAGGGATCCCAGGAAGGGGAGAGGAGGGAGGGATCGTCGAGCTCGAGGGGACCAAAGATCATCTGGTCGGTGTCGGAGGGGGAGATGAGGTCGTACGGGGAGGTGTCGACGAAGTTGATGAGGGGGTTCGGGTCCTTCATGGGAACGTCTGAGAGGGGAGCCGGTCGATGGGTGCGGTGGGGGTAAGGGGAGAGTGGCATGGTAGGAGGGACGGGCGGAAGAGCAGGGGAGGGCGGGGGACTGGCTTTAATAGTCGTCGGAGCCGGTGGATGATTAGAGAGCGAATCGGGGGAGGTGACAGCAGTATGCAAGGACCGAAGGAGGAGAGGGGCTCGGCTGGATAACCATAACGGCCCTCGAATCCTGTACCGGGCTGCCAAACCGGTCATGCTGACTCGTCTCGCGTATAGACGTGCCAGACTCGCACGCGCGCAGCATCCGATGCTCTGGTCGCTGTCGCCGTCGTCGTCGTCGACCACCCCGCAGGTTGGCGGTGCCAGACAGACGCGCGACCGGCCCTCAACGAGGACTGCAACGAGCAAGTCTGACCCGGCCGACCGGTTCCAATTGTACATCGCCACCCGCCACCGGTACAATTATTCCACGTTCGGCCACCCTCTACAGACTCAGCATGGGAAGTGCAAGGCGGTACCATATGTTTTTATTTCTCATATGGCAGCTGCGGATCGCGCCCCAGTCTGCCAATCACAGAATCACGATGGACTCCACCGACCGGTATCGAGGCCCATTGTACACGCTCTTCCCCGGCTGGATGCGGACCAGAAGACGCGTGAGTTTCTCTGCGCGATGCGCACGCTCGGGGGCCACCCACCTCCCAGTCCTTCACGTCCCTCATGATCACCCTTTCACGCTCCAGCATCGCTTCCTGTCTACGGTACGCGTCCCGATCGCCCTCGGCGAGAAGCAGCGGGACAAGGTGAATGCGTGACCAAACTTTCTCCCTCTGCAGTTCCCTATAGGGGAAAGCGAATCGTCAGGGTCCAAATTTGAGAAAATGCGCTTTATCTGGCACGGCCCGAAACAGAACTGCGTCGCTGATAACAGGCCGGCCGGATCCTCCGCCGAAGGTGACACGTTTCGCGATGAGCGCACCATGAGAATGCACGTTTTACAGCCTGCGGACCCCGCATGCGCCGTCTGTGAGAACAAACGCACCTTCTTTCCAGGTTCCCCTTTCCAACACGATAAAACCCATATGCACACACGGCCGCCACGGCACCAAGGATGGCTAGACCACTGGGCCCACGAAAGGGGAGGTTGCGCTTGTACCTGACGGCCTCAAACCCCCCGGGGGGCGGCATGTCCCTGTCGCAGTGGTCAGGACGGTGTGATGCGTGCAGACTGACGACGTACTGTCGGTACTGCACAGACACTGAGGCACCAGCGATAGGCTCAGCATTGCGTCGGTCGAAAACAAGCTCGCCACTCACTCGTTAACGCGAAACTCTGGACGACGTGCTAGTGTGTTGGTGGCAACTTTGGACGGCGCACGCGGAGACCATTTCGAGACCAGCCCTAAAGCCACGTGTGTGGCCACACAACTCCACCGTCCATTGCCTAGAGCAAATTCAATTGGGCGCGGCTTGTTCCGACGCCATCCATCATCGGTCCTGGTCAGTTCCTGTAGTCGTATTCCCCTTGAATGCCGTCACGACGCCCCCCATCGACACACGTTTGCAACCGACCGGAATGCCGGGAATGAGCCCAGAATGCAAACTGGTCCGAACCTTGTGCGGCTGACGAAGCGAACGACGAGGCTATGATAGTGTAAACACCCGCTACCTAGAGGGTCTTGTACGAGGCCGAGCGCGCGTGTCCGTGACCGCGAGCCGTGGCCAGAATTGAGCGGCTTCCCAGATTCGGGACTCAACGCCAGGCAGAGGTTTCAATGAGTAATAAATAGCGAAATGCCAACTCAGCATCCCATTACCCTTTGACGCCGCCCTTTGAAAGCACCGCCATCATGTCCCACAACCAGTCCCCAGGCCCTTCCACTCTCCCCACCTCCCAGATGTTCCTCCAGCCTCCCTCGGCCACCCCTTCCGCAAGGCAAAAAAACAAGGCATACACAACAGGTATCGCCGCCGGCGTCGAAGACGAAAAATACCAGGCAAAATACAGAGAGTTGAAGCGAAGAGTAAAGGAAATAGAGATGGTGTGCTTTACTTTCCCCCGTGGCCGCTCGTCCTCAACGATCTCCTCGCGCAGGACAATGACAAGCTCCAGTTCAAAGTGCTCACGGCAAAAAAATCTATCCAACGCATGAAATTGGAAAGAGCGTGAGCATATCTTTGACTTCCATCTGCTCTTCATCTCATATGACATCAGTATTCTGTATGAGCGACTGTCCGCCGTACCCCCTTCCCCAGACCTTCACAGTCATGCTTCCCTCCCTCCCATGCATGCTGGTCCTGGGGTGCCACCTCAATATGCGCAACAAAAACCAGGTTCGGGCCAGCATCGCGATCCCCGAAACACGGACATCAATGACCCCAACACGCCTGACTACTGCCATCCATCTGGCAATATTCGCGTGGTCTCCGGACCAGACGGGCGCCCGGTCCAAGTATCAGATGCCATTGGACCAGGCGTGCCACCCTCTCATGCAGTATCTGCCGTGCATATGTCTCGGCGCGGTTCCGCCTCTGGCCATGACTCCCGCCAGCTTCCACCCCTTTCGCAACTGACTCCTGTCCAACACCTCGAGCATCCGCGGAGCCACGCGCAGCCCCAGCCTCACCCGTCCCATCTTCATTCGCACAGCAACGGGTCCGATTCCCGCTCACGTCCCCACTCCTCATCCTATTCCCGGGGACAAGGTCCACCGCAGGGATATCAACAAGGCGCGATTCTACACCCACAACAATACACAACCGAATCTACCCTCTCTGGACAGGGAATGCAGAGCCCCCCTCTCGGCCATGAGAGAGAACGTTCCAGAAGGTATGATGCTCACGAACGAAGCAGTCATAGCGGCGATCCCTACCCGCACGGGCGACACCAGATGGCGCAGGCGTCACCCCACTCTAACATCATGTCGCCTGTCAGTGCTCGCGGATCAACCACGCAAATTCATAATCACCAACGTGTTGGACCTGGAATGAACATCAATCACCCAGACTTGGAACACGAGCGTGACCTGGAGAGGGAGCGTCATTGGTCGCGTCAACGCGAGCATGATTACGATCGCGAAGCCTCACGTGACTACGCAAATTCCGCTCAAGTCCATAACTCACCACCTCCGCACCTGAGGTCGAGACTAGAGAGAGACTATCAGGATCATTCTTCTTATCGACTGCGGGAGGAGCCAATGTATCTTCGCGAGCCCATTGGTCCAGGCGCGTATGGTCGATCATCTCGGTCTGATACGCCTGGGTCAGGCTCTGGCTCTACTGAGGCGCAAACACGATCCGACGCACATTCGCAGCACTATGACCGGGAGCGGCAGAGACCCTATGCACCCCGGGGAATAAATCAACTACAAGCACCGAATGAGGATATCGATTTCGTTCATGAAGACGGTCATTCACACAGTCGTGATCATGACCGTGGTGGATCCTACGTACCACCTGAACAGCATCCTCCTCCTTTGGAACCATCGAGAAAGCGCTCTCGTAATGACATGGATATAGACGGGGAAGATGACGTCGTATCGGCCCCAGGGGACAGTTCAGGAGGCGGAGGGGATAGTTCCCTGAGGTATGGAGGAACCCATCGGACAGACGATAGAGGCTCGAAGAGACTCCATCAGGAAGGTATGCCGTCATCCGCCCAACGCTACGGCGGACACGACGAACCAGAGGAAGGACACTCCGATGATTAGGGGGCCGGTGAATACCCTCCGTGCAGATTCCCATATAGAATTTCTTGTGCTAAGGTGCTTCTAGTCATTATTTCACTGTCAATACTGGTCTGTGTTTATGTCGGTCGTTTGTTCTGGGTAACGTCGTAACTTATGGTTAGATTGTCTGTGGTTCCGCGAGCGACCCCGACATCCATATTCATGCTAGCGGATCAACAAAAAATTGTAGATCTCACCACGCACACTTGGTATACATCGCAAATCTCTAAAATTAGCTCCTGGTCAGCCAATGAACCATACAAGGTGACCTCGGGAGATATGACAGGGACAATCCACAAACAAAGTAATCCCAAAGGGCTCGAGAAAGAACTCCTGTCTCCGAAGATAGAATCATGACGCATGATCCCACACATAATCCCCGTCGAGGTCCGGCGGCCATGCCATTGTGGAACGCTCCGCTGATACTGGTGGCTCCATCTTCACCCTCAGGCTTACAAACCCCCACCTTTCCTCTTGCTGTGCCCAATAAACATCCACGTCTTCCGGATATCTAATCGCGCAGTTCTGCGGCACAGAAGAGCGATGGCGTCCGTCCGCAGGCAGAGTTTTCACACTGATCAGAAGGCGGTGGTCTAGGATCAGGTCCATGGCGGTGGCATGGCAGCCGAGCCCCCTTGACTCAGAGAACATTGTCTGGCGCGCCTCTGAGAGAAGTCGCCGTGCTGCAGGCACAGCACACGGCGCGTCCGCTTCGCCCGCGGATCGGTCGGGCTCTCTGGTCATAGCGCAAACTGGTTTGTGATCTGCCGGTACCTACAAAACTCGGCATGCTGAGTAAAATTCCAGCCGTGTAACGACAGACGTCGAACACTAACTGCGTATCTGAATTTAGAGTGGTGTGCGCTACATGTACCTCTGATGTGAGCGGGAACCAAAGACCATAGCGATGGCTCACCTTGGCCGACAGGCGGCCTGATTGTAGTTGCCACCCTCAGCACAAGACACCCAGGAAGACCACGTTTGGCGTGTCGACATTGTATGATGGAGCCCCCTACGGGGTGTTTCGCCCAAACCGAAAGCCACTGCGTCCCATCAGAAATCAGACTGTGACCGTCGGAGGTATCAGCCACCTCGGATGGGATCTGCTGACTACATACGTTGACCATGCTCGGTCATCTTCGAACTGTAGTCGCGGGTGATCGCTCTACCACCTACCTCCCGAGCTCGGGTCCGATGTCGCAATGATGGTATGGTCATCAGGTTTAGAATGCAACTGTTGAGTACGGATTCACAAGCCAAGTGCATTCGGCAGGCGACCCGGAAAGCTTCAGCGAGAACCGTCAGTCGGGCTTCAAACTCCGGACTTGTTCCACATCAGTAAGACCGGGATAGATTGAGCGAATACCACGATTTTAAGTGCGTATCCGAGTTGGATATCACTGAACGATAATTACACGACCTGGTGCAACAGTTCGACCACATCACCAGTCCCGCTCCGTTCACCGGTACACATGGTCCGCTACCCGAAAAAATCAACTGGTTGCCATCTTCGAAGTCAAGTGAATGACTCACAATGAAGATTAGCTGCGATCTCCGCTTCGGCTCTGTCGCCATTAGCTAGTAGTTTTTCTTTGTTGTATAAAAGCTCCTCGCGAGTCTCCGTCGAAAACTCTTGATTTTGCGCTTGGGGAATGATGTGTCAGCTGGTCATAAAATATGACACAAAGAGCCTACTTTCGACGATGGCGTCGACTGGACAAGCCTCCTGGCAGAAACCACAATAGATGCACTTTGTCATATCAATATCTAATTATAGTGATGAAAAGGTGTCCAGTCAGTGTGAATCCGATGTGATCTTACCGTATTTAGTCGTCCGTCGCGACCCATCTTGACGCGCCTCGCTTTCAATAGTGATAGCTTGAGCAGGGCATATCGCTTCACAGAGCTTACAGGCTGAATGCAAAGTGAGTAAGCACACTAGTCATTCGACGTGACATACCGATGCAGCGCTCCTCGCCGCTGGGGTATCTACGCAGCGCATGTTCTCCACGGAAGCGAGGGGACAGTGGACCCTTCTCATACGGGTACATGATAGTATAAGGAGGCCTGAAGAAGTTCTCGATGACGATCCACATTCCTATGAGACATGAGTCACCATGCGCATAGGTCGTTCCACACCGACCCACCTCGGAGAATTTCGGTGAAGAAGAATAGGTGAACCGCCTTGTCAATAGCGCTTGGACCGTCCTTGTATAAGTCTGTGTGTTTGTCTGGCTCATCCTGGGCAGTCAATGTGCCCGTAGCGGCGGGTGACCTGATTTTGACTGGACCTTCCAGGCCGCCATGTCTATTCAGAGGCTCGGCACGAGAACAGCGGGAGGAAGAAATGTTACGGTAAATAATAAATACGGAACGGAGTGCAGCAGTGCGTTGTGGGGTCAGCAAACAGTGCGACAGCCCAACACCAAGACGTGGGCGGGCAAACGACATGTCGTCGATGGACAGAAGGGTGTGACACGATGTCACGCCGTAGTGACGCTTGTTCATAGGCCAATCAACTCTCGCGCATCTCGTCAGCAGTTCACCATGTCCACTTTGAAAGCAAAAGCAAAGGCGCAACCGCTTTCAGACCAGGGTACGACGGATGCTGTATTTCGTTTCCATTGCCTCATCATGACAAGCTAGACAGAGATCCAACAAACGTATTCTCGTTTCCAAAATGACTTGCAAACTCTGGCTAGCAAGATCGGCGAGCTCGAGCAAGAAGCTGAGGAGCATACGTGGGTCTTTTGGTTATCGTGACAAAATCATGATAAACCCTGGAGTCAGATTGGTGCTTTCCACGCTAGACGAAGCTCTGGAGGAGGAGCCTGATCGCAAATGTTTTCGTTTGATCGGCGGTGTGCTCGTTGAACGCACTGTCAAGGATGTCGTTCCAGCATTGCAAACGAACCGCGATGGAGTGAGCCGCTGCTTTCCGCTTGACTTTCCCCAATCTGACACATACTACTCAGATCAAAAAGGTGATCACCACACTTACGGAGCAGATCAAGTCGAAAGAACAAGAGTTTGAGACTTTCAAACGAGAACACAACATACGTGTTATCCATAAAGCATGACCGCTCTTCCAATCGCTCTGAGTAATGGATCGTCCGATCAGACACCCCAACCGAAACACTTGCACTCATCATATATAATTTAGGAACGTTTTCTACACCGCCGATTCTGTTTCACGTCAGCCTGCTTTTTGGTCCATAGAAGGACATGCGAAAACCCCTCACCGAGAATTCTGCAGAGTAGAAAGCTGCGAGCTGCGAGCTGCGCCACATATGCCCGTGATGTAAAGACTCCTTTTGGTAGGTCGCACACATGACATGTCGAGTCCCCATCGAAATATGATTGCCGAACACATGTCTATGGATGTGACAACATATTTTTCAAATTTCAAACGGGGGTACATGACAATGCTACACCTTGGATACCGTTGGATACCCAGCGTGGTTGTTTTTTTTACCGTGATCACGTTGCAAGGCACGACATCCAGCATGGCCCAGAGTTTCGCACATTATCAAGTCAGTTCCACACCAAAGTAAACCCGTGCTGATCCACTCCTCTTCCCTTCCTTCACTCGCGGCTACAGATAGTCGTTTCATTTCCTGTACAAAGTCTCTCCTCTCTCATCCTCTGCCGTTCACATGCATGCACTCTGCTTGTTTACTGCACTCCTCTCCATACGCTGTACGATCGTTCTCGCAGCCACCACTATCCAACTCAGCACCGAGGAGAATGCGTTCCTAAATTCTCACAACCTCGCTCGCTCAAGATTTGGTACGCAGCCTCTCATCTGGTCAATGACCTTGGCTAGTAAAGCCCAGTCCTGGGCAAGTGGGTGCCACTTTGAGCATATAAATGGTAGGCTTGGGCCATACGGCGAAAATGTCGCTGCAGGAACCGGAAATTTCTCTGCTATAGATGCGATGAATATGTTCATGGATGGCCTGCGTGAGCCATTTCTCAGTGGTCGTTTATGGCTCCTCATATTGTTATCAGAGACTTTTGATCCCATAAACCCGACATTTTCCGATTTCACCCAGATAATATGGCAATCTACTATGGAACTTGGGTGTGCATCAGCTCAGTGTAGTGGAATATTTGATGCAGCTTTTGGAGAGGCGACTATGCATATCTGCCTGTATGAACCTGTTGGCAATGTGGTTGGTGCTTTATTGTCAGCTGTCAGAAGTTGTCAGATGTGTCTTGAACTCACAACCTCCCCTCAGAGATAACATTGGATCTTTATGACTGCCTGCCCTGTTTATTGACTGGTCTCACTGTTAAGCTGGAATCCTCTGTTGCTTCATTCCTTTGTTTTATGTTTTGCAGTAGATTGTCAAGTCACAAACTCAGAAGTTCAATCTTATTTAAATTGTGACTTTTGTGGGATAAACTGTTTGTTGTTGATTCATTTGGCACACAATAATAGGTTGATCATGAGTTAACTGCCTGGGCACTTGGTATTCAAATGGATTATTGATCTGATGGTAGCAATGAAAGTTAGTGTGCACATACAGGCTATGGTTGGATCTAATACACCAAAAAATGAACATGCTTGGGCACACATGCACACCTTGAACTCAAAACTGGGGTAGTATCTGAATCAATATAGTGCAAGAAAGCATTGTATTATTGCCAGACAACCAGCCAGCTGTAGCATGGTCAGTGGTATCAGCAAACCTCTCAGGTACTATGTGGAACTGTACAGTAATCTACAATCTTCACACAGGCTGTAGCACACACACTGTGTAGGCTGCCCTACAGATATGATGAGGTTTGGGAAGGATAGTAGAAGATGAAATAGAAATCTGAGAAAACCAAAGATCAGCAAGCTTGGGCTTGGGAGTAGGCATGAGCAGGCATAGTGAGCACTGTTGGGATTGACATGAACACAAGTTACCAGTGAGTGATATGGACAAATGTTGGATGGCCAGTGGCTGCATGGCACATGTTATGAGCACATTACCAGACCTTAGTGGATTACATTTAAAGCTATAGCTAATAATGTGTGATGAACATGAAATTTAATATGACGAAAACCCTTGCTGTCATGAGCATCGCCCCATCGATGAAATGGAGCCTAACGAAATTCTCCCATCGTCACGCATCACAGCCATTGATGTCGAATCGGTCGGCCGCGTCACGCGTCACACGAGCTGTCGAATCAATCGAAATGGTACAGTATATCTACGATACTCAGTAGTTCGTCTTGTACCCGTACGTCGTTGTCACCCCAACAGAGCGTGGTCCAGTTCGCTTGTCTGCTCGTCTCAGTGTTTCCCGCCGGGTTTCCAGTACGCTCGTGTTTTATTTTTGGCCAATCATAAAATCCGGGTTTCCCACGAATTAATGCTCCGGGTCCAGGAACATGGCCAGCCACTACGAGGATCCCACGTCTGAGACTGCAGTCCAGCTCAATGTCGTACCCACGCTTCGTCGACATCAATGACTAACCATTCATCGATGGCGGAGGATGTAGGACTCGTCCTCGATGGACAGTCCGTCACACTACAGACCTTGCCAGTTGAGCTCCTGGCAGAAATCTTCTCCGAGCTTGACCTCGACTCACTTATCGTGGTTTCCTGTCTCTCCCGTAGGCTGCGGGCTGTTATTGCTGACGTCTCGCTGAATCCGTGGAGACGTCCTGTACTGCGCAGTCTTCATCAACGCACTTACGACAAGTCCATGTACCACCTTAGCGTTCGTTCCATCGTTCCACGGCAGAATTGGATCGAAATTCTCACTTTCGCATCGCCGAGCTTTCTGTTGTTTGATAGCTCATTGCCCAATTTGAAGTCATCTGAATGGGAAGAGTGCTTTCGCAAGAGGTTTTTGCCAGGGTGGACCAAATGGAAAAAGGATAACTCGTGGAGAGAAACCTTCATCAAGTGCGTGCTCTCTCAATCGATTGTGATACCTTTTATAGATCTCTCTCTAGACTGCTTTATCGTGTATGGCACAGAAGTCGGTCCCCCTGCACTTCAGATGAATCCTGGACCAAGTAATACTTCTATCGATACATTCCACGCTCCAACACTCAGGCCAAATCTTCCAGGTACATCGTCATCAACCGAAATGGATCCGTGAATGAGCTTGAGGCTGCTTCCCGAAGCTTCAATCCTCTCGCGATATTTCACGAAATGAAGTCAGCATATATCAGTTTGCGGTTGAGTCGCTCCAGCTTACACTAAATAGAGTCCAGAGTAACCTTGTTAATTTGCCAACTCAAATAAGAGTTAGCCAGCGCGTTAGTCACGCTTCATCAACTGACACAACTTCCTGCGTCAGGTTGTCCTTCAGTTAATGGATGTCCGCATTCTTGCTCTGGGTGTTATGGATCATCCTAGAACAACTCTTATGGTAAACCGCAATGCTCATGCATTTCTGTATCCACCGGGGCTTGAGCCCCCCGGCATTAGTGTTGATCTCAAAGGTCTCACTAGCTATCCGAATGTGCCCGATTCGAGTGCATCTGGTACGTTTCCATCGTGCCGACAATCTGACTTTGGAACTTATCTAGTGCTTGCCAGTGTCGACACATTCAGTTACTGCTTACCGTCGGCTCTCATACCCTATGCCTTCACATACTCATGGCAATTATCCAATGTACACCCCTGGTGGGGGTGACCAAAGGTGGCATCCGGATACCATGTTAGGAGAAGGTATGCAGTGGGTTGGAGGGTTAATGTATGTCAAGTACGTTCCGCTTTTTATTTTCTACTGATTTTTCCGGAGGGTCACCGCGCAACTACACCCTCCCGGCCCTCACAGGCCCGCTGCTCATGGGCCCCAACGATTGGAATTGCTTGATCACACCCAATTTGCATCATTCACGTGGCTTGATTTTTTGGCGATTGCACCCTGGATGGAAAAGAGGATTACGAAGTCTATCTATGGGCAAGGTTTGGGAATCCATTGATATGCTTTCCCTGTTGCAACTCCTAGTGAAGGTTAAAATTCTAACAATTGGGCGATACCTTGATTTCCAAAGAGTCCGCCGTCCATAGAGAATAATGCATTAAACAATCGCCCAATTTCATACGGTCTTGTTCGAGTGTGGCAGTTCCAACGTTCCGACCTCAATCCCTTGTACAGTAATCGAGGTGAGACATAATTTTTACTGTTTGGGAGATGTCAGAAGACTGAACCTCCGCCGTATACAACGTCTTCTATTGTTCCCCCTCGAAGTACCATGGCCAACTTTTTGTTCTCACATTAGAGCGCTGGCATTCTCGCGCCCGTTAAACGGGACCTGTAAATTGTCTAAATGCCCCTCCCTCGCGCGGGTTGCATCCTAGAACAATGATGCTAACACATTTACATATTCACGAGGGCTGTGTAGTTAGCCCGACTGGCCTTTCTCCCATTTAAGCGCCCAGTTCCAGGGAGGATCATTCATTTTCCCCTTCATATCCTTTGATTGACGTTGCGGGGCTCCGTCTCTATACCCTTCCAAAATTTCACTCATTGAATATGTCGCTCGTAAGTGTTCTCCTGTTACCTTTCGGCCAGGATGCCGGCTAAAACTCTACCTTTCGTTGACAGTGGAGCTGTTCAACTTGTCCCAAGTCGTTCGCGCGCAAAGGTGATCTCACACGACACATGCTGATACACACTGGCACCAGGTAGGTTGCACCCATATCCTGGAACGCTGCTGGTTGACATACATGACTTTTAGACCGCACGTCTGCGAAGCTTGTGGCAAGGGCTTTACACAGTCTTCCGGTCTCAAAACACACCAGAATGTTCAGTAGGGTATTCGAAACTGACTGCTTCCACGCCGTACTGACGGAGAGAACTAGCTCTAGAGCCAAACCTTACCAGTGTGGCATTGGTACCTGTAAGAAAGCATTCGGAGACCCTTCTTCGTGTAGTCGTCATAGAAAGGAGACCCATAGGCGCGAAGGTGCATACAAGTGTATTGTCACCAACTGTGGAACAAGGTTAGCGTGGTACTTGCAATTCTGTCTGCTAGAAAGATGACTTTCGTCAGAATCAAACGACGGTCCGCATTCGTGGCGCATTTGCGAAGACACGGGCTTGATCTTGACTCAACTGTTCTGGAGAACAAGAGCGATAATAAAATAGAGTCTCGTAGTGTGTCCCCCTCTTTTCTTGTTGATAGTAGGTGACACTGTTCGTTCTAAGCTACCCGCTGATTGTTCGAAAAGGTTCTGGATACCATATCTTGGGCAATGGCAGCGAGGCAAGTCTCTTGATGGACAATATTAATGACAGATGGTCGGGCGAAGATCTATTCAACTGTCGACGGGCCAACTGGTCCTCGGCAAACGATACCCTGCTCTTGGGGCCCACGCTAGATCAAACCGCGAACGTTGGCTCGTCGGGTCATCCCGTTGGCAGCTACACCTACCCATCCGGCAACTTAGACAACTCATTCCGTTTCGATGGCATGTTTCTCGAACCAGTTGGCTATCCACTATTCGGCACCCCCTCTTCGTATCCAATACTTGAGCCGTTCCTGGAAGCCGGAAGTGAAGGATCCCAGTCATCGTGGCCATCTCCATCGTCAACATATTCAATTCTTTACACCACCAACTTCAGCGAGGACGTGTTATCGCTGTCTGGCAAACAATGAATCACAGGACTCTCTTCTACACAACCTTATTTGATACACGCTAGCATTGGAAGAGCTTCACTTTGCATAGCGGTCGTATGTCTGAAGCTTAGTCCATTCCTTTTACTAGCGTTTTACCTCAGAGCCGTCTCGGCTGTTAGTTACCCATGAGACGCTTAATTACACAGTTGTAACTCGGACTTGACTTATGGTTATATACCAATACGTCCTCGTATAATCCGTAGTGCAGCCTATCAAGACGCGTCGGTAACAAGCGTAAATAACGCCTTCGATTTCTCAATCGGCGTCTGCTCAGACTGACCGCTCTTGTCCGCTGTGTCCGTTTTCTCGGAATACACTGCCAGAGTCGCAGCCACCTCCAGACGTTTCGCCCAGGTGGACTTAGCATGTTAGCACTACCCTTGTATCCCACCCTACCATTCTCTGCCCAGCTTCTGTCCGACGATCATGCGCAGCTTAAACCATCCAAAGATATCGACGCGTTCAACAGTCTTCTTCCCCCTGCTATCGAATTTGTAGAAGGATCATCGTCTGGCGTTCTCGCAGTTGCCGAAGGAAAGTACGATCCTATCAACGGAACACCAAAAGCTAGCGAGGTGAGCAACCTTGAATTCGTTCATGCCATCCAATGTCATGAGCAAATGACAGCCTTCGTCGGACCAGCCGAAGACACCGCCCACGCAACAGCATGCTTTGCCAAAGACTTCCCCAGTCATTGCTCGGAACGCGAAGCACTCTCTCTACAATGGTATCCTCGATTTCACTTGGCCACCAGGTCACGCTGTTGGCAGAGGCCTCCACAATACTGGAAACACCTGCTTCTTGAACAGCGCATTGCAGTGCCTCCTCCATACACCACCTCTGCTCCGTGTTTTGCACGCGCACTCTAAAACGGATCCCTGTGAGCACATTACCGCCTTTTGTCCATTTGGATGTCGTTTTTATCTCATCGTTATTCAGGCAGAGTCAAGAGTGGATTTTGTATGGCGTGTAACCTTCGGCAGGTAATGTTCGACTCGTACCACAAGTCCCACTCGTTTACGCCACATCAAATTACATCCAAATTACAATGCACGTCTCATCACTTATTCGCATTGACCACACTAACTCATACTGATAGTCATCGCAAAACATATGCGCAAAGGGCGACAAGAGGATTCACATGAATTCCTCCGCTATGCTATCGACGCATTACAAAAGTCATGCTTGGCTGGTCATCCTCAGTACGCCTTCTCCAAATCTTTCGCTACAGTTCCTTACCGAACGTCCAGGAAAGTCGACCATAATCTAGCTGAGACAACATGGGTGCACAGGATCTTTGGCGGGCGATTGCGTTCACGAGTAACATGCCGAGAATGCAATTATAACAGTGACACTTTCGACAGTATGCTGGACATAAGCCTGGACATACACGGCTCGTCAACTTTAAAGGATGCACTCAAGAAATTCGTTGCCATAGATTACCTGAGGGGCTCGGACAAATACAAGTGCGAGAAGTGAGTGGCCCGGGCAGCAGCAGCAGCAACGTGTTTTTCTCACACATCTGGTTCAAGGTGCAAAAGAGCCGTCGTGGCTGAGAAGCGTTTCACTGTCCACGTTGCCCCTGTTGTGCTAACGATACATCTGAAACGCTTCTCTCCGCTCGGCCGAAAAATTGGGCATCATGTTCACTATGACGAGCGCCTGATGCTTCAGCCTGCGATGAGCGAAGGCCAACATGGACCCTCCTATACACTGTACGGTATCATCTGCCACGCCGGAGGTGGACCAAATTCGGGTCACTACTTTGCTTACGTCAAAGCAGCGAACGGACGGTGGTACGAAATGAACGATGATATGGTCTCACCCCATTATGGTGCCCCTGTGGGCATGAAGAACGCATATATCTTGTTTTATATGCGTGATAGGGGACAGTCGCTCGAGGGTGCTATCAGTCGCCCAAGCAAGGTGGCTACTAAGAACAGCATCATTAGCGGTATGAAGAAGCGGAAGAACACTGATGCGGATGAAGAAGACATTGGTGTCAAGGCGGACCACCCCTTCATTGGCCCCCTTCTCCCTTCACCTATACCCAACAACGTCGGTGAAATGCAATCTCCTGTATCTGACCCCCAGGCCGTTCATTTGAAAAAGAAGATAGACGCTCTAACGACCAGACCAAACACTGCTCTATTGAGTCTTGCACAGTATGACGAAGATGATAGTCCTGATAGATCCTCGGAATCGATACTAGAGTCCAAAACTACAACAGGCCCTGATTCGTCACCTCCACCTCCACCATCCACTGATTCACCCCAGTCGCCCTCATCCTCAGGTCATACATCTATTACACAAATACCTGTACCTTCCTCGGATACCCCTCGTTCCAGTGGGATTGATCCAAGGAGTTTCTACGCATCCCAAACAAAGAATGAAAGGAAGCGTAAATCATCGTTTGGCGACGAAGACAATCTCTCCGACTCCAAGCACCACGCAGTATCACCCATGCAGACTTCTTCTCCCAAGCAAACAGCGCACGAGCGGCGCGGAAAGTCCTCCTTTGGTGCTGGAAATCCCTACGCTCGACTCCTCGGGAACAAACCATTACGAAATTCCGACTTTCATAGACCAAGGCAGTACGGTAACAAGCGAAAGAGAATAATTATATAGCAATGTACTGCCTGCCGTTTCATGCATGTTACCATCATTATTGCATCTCAAGTGTGCAAGTGAGGGTCTGATTGTGTGAATTGCACTGATTAAACAAACGCAACAAAAAGTGACTATAGTTTCGCCTTGACCTCGACGGACTTGGGAATGTTGCTTTGTTCGTCCCACCAGATCACGGAAACAGTGGTATCGTCGCGATATCGGCGAGCAAAGGGTGACGGGATACTGATTAGTCTCCGGAGTGCATGTGTATCGCCTCCACCAAACGCGTTTCGGATTAGGTGAACACTTAGCTCGTCATCTAGGAAGGACCATGAACCCCTGGCGCCTTCCCTATTCTTATCCTTGCCTTCGACAGTCGGTGATCCTAATGAGGTAGGCACGAGATTCCGAAGTTGGGCCTTGGAAACCGTTCCCCTCAGGCCGTTGAGATGCGCACCCACAAGAGCGACCACTTCTTCCGAGCTCAGTTTGTCCCATAGACCATCAGTGGCGAGTACGACAAATCGGGGGCCAAGACGTTTCGAAGGGTCCGAGGAACCGTCATCGAAAGAAAACTTGCGGTGAGTGACGACCGGAGTTGCAGTAACATACGGTGGTGTTTTAAACAATGCTGGAGCAGGCCGCAAGGGTTGGTTGTTACCGACCATGAATGCCTGACTCAAGCTTTATGAAAGTCGGCACTAGGATGGTACCGAAATGAAGTGAATCGCGCTCACACGTCCTGAACTTCGCGTGGCCACTTGTAACGGGCATCTCCAAACGCTCTTGTAGGCTCAAGACCCCCAAGCACTCGTCCAGCACGTATAACGTTTTCAGCCTCGTCTTTAGGGTGTTCCGACTGTATTCTATCTAGAGGTTAGATGTTTGGAGAAACTATGGTATGGTATGCCATACCTCTTCAACTCGTTCGGATTTCGGCCCGTTTGATCCTCGCTCAATACCTCGACCCTCCAGGAACTTGTACCATCCGCTGACTCCTCCCAGATGCCCGCGACCGCTCGGCTATCCCCAGAACATGCGACATACAAGTCCTGCTGGGCCGTGTCAAAGACAGCCAACAAAGCACAGCTGCCTGGAAGATGTTTAAACACACCGAGATTGAGGAGAGCAACACGTCAACATACCAGATACTGCGGGAAGCATCATAGGCAACGCGAGTGGATGCCCGCTCAAGTCTGGAATGATTTTCTTCTTTAAGGACTCCTTGTCTATGTTATTGGCGAGAACCTTCAACGGCGAGTTGATCAGTTCTTCATCAAGTTTGGTGAAAGCACTTTGTATGGTAGAGGAAATGATCTGAGGGTTCTGGACCCCTGGCTTAGAGAATATAGGGCCAGAAGATCCGTGTATGAGTGTGGAAAGTTGCAGTACGACGGCATTAATCAGTGTATTCGAGAGAAGGCGAGAAGTGTGCGGGCCGCCGTGACCATCCATTATAGCGAAGAACAGCCAATCTCCGGGGCCCTTTGGATCTGACGGTTCACGAGCGATAATAGCCTCGGCATGTGCGTCTTCCGGTGGTTCATTCGCGGCCACGGATGCCGTACTGTAATTCCACGTTATACCTCCCGGACGCGCGATAGTATCGGATTTTGCATTCGCGTTCAGGCGCTCATTGACAATGCTAAGTGGCAGCAAGGGGAGTGTCTTGCTGGTCATGACGGGCGTGCCATCGACACCGAGTATTTTTACGGGAAGGTCAAACGTCTGTGGCTTGTTGTATCGGTAATAAAGGTATGTTGGGGTACCAACAACAAGTGTGGTAGCAGCTATGGGCTTCCAGAGTCTTCTGAGCATTTTCCGTCCGCCTGTGAATGTCCTATAATGAAGCGGTTTCGTAGACGGACAACTCACCTCGTCGTTGAACCCAAGCGGAGTGGAGAGCCGAACGTGGACGGCGCGGCATGTCACGTGATAATAATGCGGACATTGTGATCGATAAGATTCCCACTGGCCACCAGCCTGCCAGCCCCCAGCTTGTAATACTACCACGACCTGCCAATTTCTCTTCTGCAGCTTGCTGTCCCAGCTCGGTTTGAAGATCAGATGGACAGTGCGGACGCTCTCGCGCAAGACATGACCATCTCCGTGGTGCAAGCTGCACCCGAACACTCCAACACTCGTACCGGGGAAGACCGCCGTGACGCAGAGCGTGAATCTCCTTCACAGCCTGTAGTGAATGTGAGTCAAGATATGTGTCTGATTGCCGCTAGTGTAAAGCCTCAAGCTTGTCCGCACTGTCACCCTCCAAGTTTCTTGTAGACGTGATATCTTCACAAGAGTGTTCGCAAGCGCCCACAAGCGGTACCGCACCGGCGTCCTCACAGCAACCCTCTCCCGAGTTTTTGATGTCCCTGGGTATCAAAGTGAGAGACTTTGCGTATGAAAACATCCTACCCCCGATAGTACCCGTGCCACGCGTCCCCCGACAAGTGCAGCCAGCACCTCGAGCACCCAAGCGCTCGCAGAGAGACTGGGATGACAAGGAGGGCATCTCGGATAGTTCGTCTTCGGTGCGATTACCCCCAGCGCAAATAGGGACCAAGAAACCCAGATTTCTAGAGCGCAAGGCAACTGAGCCACTGCAAGAGCCAGTGGTTCAGCACACCCGCGCTTTGGAGCGCATAACATTGAAAGGAGTGTGCTCCATATTCACCTCGCCATCACGAAGTACTTTGCCAACAACTGCACGCACGCGATTTTCTGCCAGCCCACCCACATCACCTTTGATGCCACCACCCTCGGATTTCGCAGCACAAGAATTAGGGCACGTTCAAACGTCTTCCGCATTCCCGTTTGTTGTACACGCGGAAAATCCCAGCATGGTCCCTGCCCTGCAGCTTGATTCAGAATCGCAGCCGCTATCTCTGCCAGCGCATCCTGTCCTGTATACCAGGTTTACGTTGGACTCGTGTTCGTCCCCGGGCTGCTCTCCCGCTCCAAGTCCACCACAGAACGCACCGCCTGCTCCCCTAATAAGCACAATCATCGCACTGCCATCTCCAGCCAAGGAGTCGCGGGCAGATCGTGTCCGCAAGCATCGCGGTCGTGGAACGCCGCCTCCTTCGAATCGATATCAACTCCGCCAGCGTCCCATTCCTTCTTCCCGCGTGTCCACGCTTTTGCGGTGCTCGCATCCAGTAACCAGTACACCCAAGTCGCCCCCAAGACGGACCCGCCGGGTGCGGTGAAATCATGAAATTCCATGACCATGTTGCATTCCTGGATTATTGCTGCTGTCTCACTTTTGTGTTGGGAATGGACTTGATATTCGTCGGTACTAGGTATAATTCTATCTCGTGTAGCCACTCATGGGTATCCTCCCGTAATGGTGTATTTCCTGGCTCGCGTATAAATCCGCCGTGATGTAGATCCTGCCCGGCCATGTAGTACATAAAGATAAGGGTGCGCTTGAGCCGTCTAGAGTCGGAGATGAGTGGAGAGATCTGCCAGTATCTGACGGGCATTAGCACTCAACAGTCTCCTCCTTCCATCCTCCATGCCAGTCCCCGGCCCTTTCAACGTGACCATCTCCCTCCTCCCCGTCTCCCTCGCCCTCGTACGCATACCCCGCTCTCGTCTCCCCCATCTATCACACCCCATCCTGAGACAGATCCTCCAGCCTCACCCCGTCTTCCTCAACGTCACCTGCAATGAGATCGAGCTCAGTCTCTTTGCGGAGCACAAAATCCTCTCCGACTTTGAGTTCATAGCCAGGCGCGACAGGCACAGGCTACGATCTCGCTCTACGTCTGGACCGGCTCGTGAGCATCCCGCCTTGGGTGATGATAACCGTGTCGAATTTTCTTGCGAAAAGTGGAAAGTACTCCAGCTTGACTCGCATTCCGACCAGCTCGGTACGCCCCACTCTCTGGCAGATATGCATCGTTTCAACACATACCCAGACAACGCTGGGGCACGGGTACACGAGTTGTCCGCTCCATTAGCTGCAGCAGGGATTTCCATCTTGTACCAGTCCTCGTATATGAGCGATTTCATTTTCGTGCGCCATTCATAGATTTATGTTCCCTCTCACTCGTCGCTCATGTATCCTCAGGTCAAGGAATCCAGACTACGGGAGGTCTTGTCGCTGTTTGGGGCTGTTGGCTTCGAATTGTACTCCTCTGATCCAGAGCCAGAACTGTTGATGTCGAGAGTCGTGTCCCCTCTCTTGTCACCAGTCCTACCTGATGCATTCCAAGTCACTGACATTGGCCCAGAGTTTAGTCCTGAGTCAGGTGCTGTTTTGACGCGGACCCGGAGCAGCATGGACGCTTCAGCGATGCTCGCTGCATCAGCTCCCCACGGGTTCGACGGAAATGCAGACGAAAAAAGTGGGGCCGGCCGGACACATCGCCCTCCTTCACGACACAAATCCCATTCACCTTCATGCACCGACGTTACCATTCTGCCCTCCAAGCTTGCATGTGTTGGACTCGCTGACGACTGCGTCGACAGCTGGTCGCTCAAAGTTGTTAAGCTGGTCGCGTTCCCTGACCTCATTCCCGTGAAAGAGTCGTCTCCCTTGCGCGGGTCTGGGTGCAATTACGGGACAAGGCCGGTGTCATCCGGTAAAATGTTGGACGAAATTATGATTCCTTTCCTATCTTGGCCACGAAGAGGTTCAGATTCAACGGACTCTGTCCCATCTTCGAGCGAGGACGATGAAGGTTACCTCTCTCACTCTCCTCTCAGAGACCCACCCTTGGTATTACCTACAACAGGTTCCCGTTCATATCCCGACATCTCTCACGCGATTCCGTCACTAAGACCCTCTTTCAAACCAGCTGCTAAACACCTTGTTTCCCAGGTGCCCACCCTTTCTCCTGTGGAGTTGAAGTCGCCCTCTCTCACCCGAAGCGCTACTTATTCGCCTGCGGATAAGCGAATGAATAGCATGTACCCGAGGGTACCATTCTTTAGCTTTACCCGGACGTCCGAAGGCTCCTCGTTGACGACGGATGCGTCTGTTCTCGCCTCTCTGTTTTCGCCGAGAGAGAGACATATGCTCATCTGCGCGGAAGAATTGGATACGCTTGATGCGCACGCAGACAACTCGGATTCCGACTCTGACCAAGATCAGAACAGCGATGCACTATCGGAAGGTGGGGCCTTAAAGTGCCTTCAAATCGATCTCCGTCGCTTCGGTTTAGGCGAGTACTCTAACTTAAGGAATGGATTCTGTGCGGTGCACTGAACAACAATGGATTGTACTGTCCGATCCACAGATAAACATGGTCTCGTTAGCCGTTACTCGCGAGTTCTCGAAGAAAACGGAATCAATCACATGTATAGTTCCACATATAAGACCGCCAATCTCCTCGTGAGTGCTCTATCCTCCTAAGGAGCTGATTTTTTTGTCAATTGCTATCACGTAGGTTGCTAAGGCACAAACCAGTCGCGCTCGCGATCTCCTTAAAGCATGTTGATGGTCATCTCTTAAGTATTAGCAAAACAGCCGCTCTCGGAAAAACATCGACCGATCATACTACTTCAAAGCTTCATCAGTTGTCACTCAGTTCACCTTATCTGACGATCTTAACTTCCGGGCCAGATACCCTTTTTGTACTCTCTGTTGCCCATACCTCCTTCTCCCTTTCAGCTCGAAAACTACATTATTACGCATTGGCATTGGTTTGCAACGGATTTTTTTTGGTTTTGATGCTGCGTGGGTCGACCTTGGTTATGCGCATCGTTACACGCATGGGTATAAGTTTGGGAGGGTTGTCGTACCTGCGCCGATGATGTTGGTCCCTCCGCCCCAACGTCTAGGTCTCCTCATTGATGCAATTGCACTTTAAAGAGCACTTTGCGATCCTAGAGAGGAAGCTGATTCCGTTGGTTCTTGCCATGTGAGCCTGAATCAGTTGGTACAAGGTAATTGGTGGTTCCCACCTCAAATTCGGTGGGATATCGATGAATGCGCCACTCCTCGCTGCCATGTCAGTTCAGAGCAGGGTGACCGAAGCGACGAGTCTGGCCGGCGGGCCAATCCAACTCCGAGGGACATACGGCTCAGAGGAAACACCTACTTCTGGAAGCTCGCGTTCTTTCGTTCACGCTGCACTTGACTCTCTCAGCGCGTCTAGCTTGCTGTGGGATGTATCTGGAACACCAGTGAATTCATCTGGAGAATACAAACTACCATGAAGGCGAACCCAAGTCAAACCACTTTCTTGCTCTGCGGTGCATACATTATTTCATCCTCTCTGACAGCAGTCACCTTGGTGAAGTCTTTCATGGCGAAATCGGCATACGCGAGCTACATGGTACGCGTGTCAGATCGGACGATGGTCCCATCCAGACTCACCTTCTGTGCAAGATCACGAATGAAACTCGGAAGTAACTTCATGATCAGAGCCGAGTACGTATAAAATGGCAAATAAATTGCCCGAGATTCCTGTGCATCTAAGGCAGTGATGATTGCCTTCACAACTGTCACCGGAGCTAGAGACGGTGCGAAGAACCGGAAAAACGCATTATCTGGGAATGTCGCTGTGGAGAAAAGGGGTGTGCGAATATGACCTGGACAAACAAGGGTCGTGCGAACCCCCGGAGTGTGATACCTGTGATACAGAGAAAGCTGACAAATGTCCACTGATGCAGGGAGAACGTACGTACCGGCTATCCAGTTCATAGCGGAGTGATTCGTGCATATTTAGCAGAGCGGCTTTGGAAGCACTGTAATCCGCTGGTAAGAGTCAGTGACATTATTTCTTGAAGTCAGCAGACGAACTTACACATTTGCGCGCTAGCAACGAGACCCATGACAGATGCCACGGTAACCTAGCAAAGTGTGGGTGACAATCGAAGTCGAAGGGAAGGTTTTCCATACAATATGTCCACTGTTCCTTTCGATCATTTTGGGCAAGAAGGCTTTCAGAGTCCAAAAGTGGGCAAAGGTATTCACGCCAAAAGTTCTGTATGTTGGTTGAGCCGACGAAATGTGAGTGCGCAGGATAATGTTTCGCACTGGTATATGTCCTCAGGACAAAGGTCAAGGATCAGTTTCCCTTGGACTACGCCGGCGTTGTTGACAAGTATAGTCGGGTGGCCAACCTGAGGCAAACTGCGTGAGTTTGGACACCCACGTTTTAAGCAATGTGTTGACCTCTTTGATGACCTTTTTAGAAACTACTTCGACTTCTTCCCACTTGGAAACATCGCATTTATAGTACGTGATATTATCTAGAGCGGAAAATGGTGAGTGTCCGACTTGAAAATAAGTCAAGAGCGCACAGTTTTCCGTCTGGATTGGCTTCACATCGAGAACCACCACGTTTACGTTGCGTACCGCAAGGGTATTCGCCAGTAGCTCTCCTATTCCAGATGAACCTGTTGATGACATTGAATTCCAGGAGAACCGTCGGTTTGTAAAACGTACCGCCAGTAATGAGCACGACCTGGTCACTCCAATCCAGAGGCTCGGGCGCGAACAAGAGACTTTGGTGATTTCTATACAAGGTCGAGAGCCATTTGAGTGACCCTAGTGCAAGTCAGTGGTATGAACATGGCTGCAGTGTGTTGCGCCCACAGAACGCGCACACTACGGCACAGTAGCTTGCGGAAATGATCACAGTTGGGGTCAACGTCCCTCGTGCGTGAAAGAAGTAAAATGCGGGAATGAAAACTGTGAAAAAAGGGCCTGAATGAGAGTCAATGTGCGGAATGCGTAGCCAACTAAGACCATGTACTGAAAGCAGTTTGTTGCAAGACCTTGACGACCATGTCCAGGTTTACATCGTCGTACACTGGGATTGTATCTTGTCGGCTGTTCTCCGAGGCCATCTTGGGGTGATGAGACCTCCCACTGACGTAAGCAATGCAATGCATCATGAACGCCTCAGCCGAAATTTGCCATCGACGATGGATGCGACTCGTACGCGCAGGCCTAAGCTTGATTTCTACCCCGCAATGAAAATTATCATCGCAGAGTCGTGACCAGGTTTCCCCCCAGAGTTCAGCGTTCAGCGTTCCATCTAGAATACGGCACGGGATTTGCAAGCAGCCCAACCCGTGATACAACTACATCACCGCCTCGATTGACGTGCGTAGATTTCTGCACATTCGAGCTGCTCAGCACACAGAGCGATCACGACTTGATCATCAAGCCGTCTCCACCACTCAGTGACGCACACATCAGTGACAATCAAGTGTGCCAAGACGTGGTCGCCATGGTCCCTACGTCAAGTGTAACCCCATCAGAACGCTCGTATTCTGGTAAGAGCACAGTCTTATCAACAGCAGAGCACCTTGTTTGGCAGATAGCAAGGTACGTGCTCATTTTCTTGCATAGCAAGGTCTCCGATCCGTTAGCCTCTCCTGCAGATATCATCTTGACGGACAGACAGCCAAGATCGGGCAGGGAGTTGCCGCGGACGTCGGAGGGCCGGCCAGATTCAGTGTTCGCGGACTCTGAATTTAGCAAGATCGAGGAGGGCTCCACTCGCAAGTCTCTCTCTTTCTCTCTCCACCATGCTCCCCTCGGACGCCTCCAGGTCCAGTCTGCTGCCCAGCCCTCGCCAGCCATCCCATCACGGTCTCTCCCCACAGAGCAGAGTCCAAAGCTTTGCCAGCATCTCGGTCGGCCGTCCACCCTTCCCGCCCGTCTTCTGTACTCACCCATCTCCAGTCCCTGGGGTCCCCCTACCCTGGCAGACCACAGTCTGGCATTGCAAGCTTATCCAATCGCGTACGTCCTACATCTCCGCTCAACCGCTCGGCTCATCCGCAGTTCAGTTCAACCTGTCCCCAGATCCGCGTCAGTGGGGATCCAGCTTGTATGCAGACGTACAAGAACCCGACGACGACCTCCATAACCCGGACGCGAGGGACCCCAAGTCCTGGTCACGTTTCCTCGATCGTGGTATCGTAAACATGGGTTGTCTCTTCATCCTCATTCTGTCCCTCGTCACCCTCTTGTGAGTCGCCCATATCTCAGTGGCCATTTCATTCAATCCAGCGGTCCTCTCAACAGCGCCGGATATCCCATGATTACATACTTCAACGCAAAGAAGCTGTCTAGCAACGGCGCATACGGTCCAGGTGGCATAAATGCCAGTGGCCAGGTTGGTCCATCCCACGACACATTGACCCGTCAACATCAACCCGTCTCTACTTCCAGATCCCAGTTATATCCGGAAATTGGGCTCTCATCGACATCGACACCCCAAAGGAATTATACACTAAACCATCCTGGAATGGCGGTCCGGACATGGAATTAGTATTCTCAGATGAGTTCAACGTCCCCGGTAGAACATTTTGGCCTGGAGACGATCCCTACTGGGAAGCCGTCAACTTGCATTATTGGGTACCCTCCGTATTCATCTTCAGCGCTTCTCATCAGCTCATCTCCGTGGCTCAGGCGACGAATAATCTGGAATGGTATTATCCTGACGCCGTCACAACCCAAGACGGCAGCCTTGTCGTGACGTTGTCGCAGAGACTAACACACGATTTAAACTATCAAGGAGGTACGTGAACCCAAGTCGCAGCCCAGTTGCCTAGCATTCTGACCGATCTCAAGGGATGTTGTCGACCTGGTAGGTCATCTCCTTGCACGAGGTTCGGTAATCGACCATTCCTAGGAATAAATTCTGCTTTACCGGCGGATACATTGAGACGAACGTGTCGCTTCCTGGTGTCAACAATATTGTTGGTAAGGTGTTTCCCATAACGACGCTTCATGAAGCAGGAAATGAATGTTACACAAGGATTCTGGCCGGCAATTTGGACCCTTGGGAATCTCGGTCGGGCTGGTTATGGCGCTAGTCTAGAAGGCTTGGTGAGACATCACCGGCCTCGTTCCCAAGTCTTATGACCAATTTCCGTTCAGTGGCCGTATACTTATGATGCATGTGACATTGGCACTGTCGCGAATCAATCTATCCACGGGCAACCGGTGGCAGCCACGGAAGGTGGAGATGCCGGTAAAGGTGGCGTCTTGTCCTACCTTCCAGGCCAACGACTATCTCGTTGTACGTGCCCAGGGGAATCCCATCCCGGACCTAAGCACGCGGACGGTACATTTGTTGGTCGAGCAGCACCCGAGATCGATGTGTTCGAGGCACAAGTGGGTGATCATTCTCTTTGATATCTTTTATGGAATGGAAACCGTAGCGACCTAGATTACGGGCACACCTTTAGTGGGCCAGGTGTCACAATCTGCTCAATGGGCGGTCAGTAGATTTTCCGTTCCCCAGACTAGCTAACTCGAGATTCACGCTCGTTGAAGCCCTTCAACGCGGGTTACATCTGGAAAAATACCTCGGCGAACGAGGTGATCACTGATCCTTCCATCAGTACCCAGAATACATACATCGGGTCTGTGTTACAACAAGCAACGTCAGTGGTGACAGAGACAAATCAATCATGTTACGAGGGTGAGAGCGGATGTTACTCAATCTACGGCTTTGAGGTAGGTCGAGTTTTTCCTTGTCGGTAATAAAGTAATGCCGCTCGCAGTATGTCTCTGGTTTCGATAACGCGGTGAGCTAGAGATGGTCTGGTGGTTAAGAAGATAAGCATTAACGTTGTGCATAACCTACACAGTACATCACGTGGATATCCGACAACAAAGTTGCCTGGACACTCAACGTCGCTGGTATGGCCGCCGACCCTGCTGTTCAGATCTCGGGCCGGCCCATCCCCCAGGAACCAATGGTGTGTCTTGCTATATTTATTGGCCGAACAAGCATGCAAACAGTACTTCCGGCTAGTACATCATAGTTAACTTGGGCATGTCGACCAACTTTGGGGTGGTCGATCTCGATCATCTTCCATTCCCAGCCCATATGAAAGTGGACTACATACGAGTGTACCAGCCTCCGCATGCACGCAACATTGGATGTGACCCAAAGGATTTCCCTACTGCTGAGTACATTAATACGTACGTCTCCTTGGTTCGTTCGTGGTGTATCAGGCGATCTGAGATAATTCCAGGTATATCGAGGCGTACATCAATCCTAACCTCACGACATGGAGAGGGGACTATGGCCAACCTTTCCCTAAGAACCGATTCCGCAATGAATGTTGATGAATACATACAAACGGAATACGAACTTAGGAACCACCTCTCCCGTGGCATTGCAGCACAAGTTAATACCCGCACACCTTCGCTGATCTTGGACATTTGTTTTACCATTATATATCACATTGCCTCAAGTATTTCATTCAGAGCGACACCTTTGGAGGCATACATTAGAATTTCGATTGAGAGCTGGAATTCTCTTATCCCATACAATTTACATGTGCTTTCAAGTACGATGGGTGCCTCCAGAGAACGGTATGTTTCAGGCGGGTCCCGAAGAACCGTTGGTGATTCCAGAAGCTCCGGCACTAGCAGGAAGGAATGACCTCCTGTTCAAAACGAGGCCTTTCAGCGCTCTGATTTCGCGACGGAGTTCATCCTCAAGTGGATCCCCACCAGATCCTCGTATCAAGGGAAGCCCAACGAGAGAGTATGTTTGTGTTGTAATGTATCCTGTAAAATCCGAGAGAACTTGAAGTGTTCGTTGCCTCGTAGAGAATGTCGGAATCGGCAGTGGACCTGGCTCGGCTTCTTGACTGCGGGGCAAAGCTGCTCGCAGATTTTCCAAGCTCGCAAGAAATGGTGGTGCGATTGGAAGCGGTGGAGGTACATACTTCCAAATAAGTCGCGACGGATGATCAGGTGCAAGAGGGCTGGACACCGTTGATTTTGGCAGTGAGGATACGAACAGGGGACAAGCGCTGAGTTGGTCCCAGAGGTCGCTCTGTTTGGGCAGCTGGGGTTAGATGATACGCAACAAGCAATATAGACCGCACCTGGCGAACTGCACCCTCTTCGCCACTTAACCACAAGAGTTTACTCTCCAGGTGACGGAAAAGTTCTTCTGTTGACGTGCCATCCGTCTTTGTGCGACCGAGCTCCTCCAGTGCACAACGGAGGATTGTCACATTCGGAATGTCTGCACCCGGCTGGGTGGTCTCCTCCCGGGAACTTGCCACATGTGACAAAAGATCATCTATAGCGTGGCACTGTGCATACTGGGGATCCTCATAAACGGGGACTGTTCGAGGTAGGTCCTTGTACGATTCCGCTTGGGTTGCCTTGAGAGCAGAAGCGGATTCTGTGAGGCGTGCAATGAGCGCGGATTGGTGCCTCCGAAGAGCAAGGCGGGCTTGGTAGGACTGCGCGAGTCTTGGGAGAAGATACCTCTGGAAAGGGTTTCTATCAGCGCCAACCGTAGGTGCATTCAAACCCATTGCATACGTAGTATATGAAGAGGGCAATAGCAGAGGTACCAGTTAACCAGGTGAATATTCGCGCGGCTCCGATGAGGAGGTTAGGGAGGTTGGAAGGGGGTGGTGCAGGGTAAGTCCGTGGAGGTACAGATGGAGGCTGCGAGTGCAATGAGCAAGTACGGGGCCTCTGAGACAAGTAACGACACACTAATTCTTGTAGTAACTGGTCGATCTCGCTGGGGGTAAGCCCTTTTTCCGTAAGAAAAGTCTGCTTCGTGTACGAGTCTTGAAGCCGTACTTGAGGTGAAGACAAGAAAACTCGGGCGCGCGCAAGCAGCTCTGCGCGGTCGGAGACCTCCTGGACGGGCTGAGATGGTAGTGCATCGGGGACAGGTTGGCTTTGCACCGCTGACTCGCCCGCAGGGTGGTCCTTGGGGCTATCGTCGGACATTGACCAGGACGAAGCTGCACTCCGATTAGGCTTATTATCCACCAGTCCCTTGACATCCGTCTCACTGCCCTCTCGCTTGTCCGTCATGGATACCAAGAGCGACAAGGGCGCTGAGCCCGTCCTTCCGCAGCTAGTCACTACCCACACGCTGCGTCCTCGCCCCAGGCGCTTCTCAAAGTTCCTGATCTTTGTCGGAGTTGCGCTGTCCCTGTTCCTGTTCTATGATTTGTCTCACTCCAAATATTCACTGCAAGTTGCGCACACGATCGCCTGGAAGCATTCCTGTTTCGTGGTTAACAAGTCCTTTGACAACTATGTTGATCGTCTCGAAGATACCTTTCTGTCAGACCTCTCTCACATTTCGGTCCAGCAGCTGACGAATGCAATTTGTAGTGCTGTTCCCTCCCCCGAATCCGCGATAGCAAATTCGCGTCATTATGCGGCTCACCCGCATTTAGCTGGCTCAGAGGAAGACCTTCAGGATGCAAAGGACGTTCTTTCGTTCTTCCAGAACGAGTTCGATATCTCTTCTCCTTCGGTCGAACCCATCTTCGATGCTGGCTCCCCAGAGTCGCGCCAGGCGACTTTAAGTACTACATCAGAACTCAAGTCCCCGAACGCTTGGATCGACGTCTATTACCCCGTAATGAACACTGGTAATGCAGATGGTATTTCCCTAGAGATACTCGGGCAGGATGGACTGCCGATCTGGACTGCCGATCTCTCAGAGGATGGCGACCCCCGCGATGAAACAGCGGCAAAGTACAAGCATGCTATCCCACCTTGGCATGGCTTTAGTGCTGCTGGTGAAGCCTCCGGTCCCATCGTGTACGCGAATTACGGTACGAAAGACGATTATGACAAACTTGAGGCGATGGGCGTGGATCTTACAGGAAAGATCGTCCTCGCTCGTTATGGTGCTAATTTCCGTGGTCTCAAAGTAAGCAACAGTCTGCACTCGCTGTCATTTTGAAGTCGAGTTAGTTTTCCTAGATCAAAGGTGCCGAAGACCACGGCGCCGTCGGGATTCTGATCTACTCTGATCCTCGGGACGACGGTGTCGTGGTTACTGAAAATGGTTACTTGCCCTACCCCGCTGGGCCCGCACGCAACCCGACATCGATTCAGCGTGGTTCGGTTCAATTCTTGTCGACGTATCCGGGTGATCCTACCACACCCGGTTATCCTGCTTATGAAAATGCAACCCGTGTCGAGGGCGGCAATATACCTCACATCCCTAGCTTACCACTTTCCTGGGCTAATGCAAAATACTTGTTTGAACACGAACTTGGCAGTATCGCTGAGGGAAGGAAACTTGATGGGAAGGTTGGGAGTCGTGTAGTCAAGATGGCGAACGATGGTATGTATTGTGTATATGACAATGACCAGTAATGATTGATACATATCTTCCCAATAGTCAACACGAAGGTGACGCCTATCTGGAACACGATGGCCGCTATTCCCGGTCACGTCAAGGACGAGGTTGTTATCCTCGGTTGCCACAGAGATGGTCGGTAGTTCACTTGGCATAACATCCGCTCGAAGCCTTTACACTTTATAGCTTGGGTCATGGGCGCCGCTGATCCTATATCTGGTACTGTATCTTTGCTCGAGGTCGTCCGCGGTCTTGGTGCATTGGTCAGACGAGGTTGGAAGCCACTTCGGACTATTATCATTGCAAGTTGGGATGCTGAAGAGGCGAGCAAGTTTTCGTTGTCTTGAAGGATCGTTCTCAGTCGTTACACTGTAGTACGGTCTCGTTGGAAGCACAGAGTGGGGAGAGGACTTTGCACAATGGATCCAAGACCACGCCGTCTCCTACGTTAACGTCGGTATGTGACTAGTCTATCAGTTGTGTTTGCATTGCTGACAAGTGAAATCAGACGTTTCCGTCGCTGGATCGCGTTATTCAGCATCAGCGTCCCCTTCCCTTGCACATCTAATCAAACGCAGTGCGCAAGATGTTGCCCACCCCACTAAACCAGGAAAGACGGTTTGGGACGCACTTCACGATTCTGGGCCATACACTGGTAAACAGGATGCCGATTTCGCTGTTATGTGGGCTGCAATGAACCAGACTCGGGCCCGTGCGGCTTGGGAGGATGACGTCCGCAACGTATCGCCCCTTGGTTCTGGAAGCGACTATACTGTATTCTTGCAGAGACTCGGTGTACGTCACTGAATCTGTACATACTCTTCGGTGGTCCATCTAAAATGATCCAACAGGTTGCCAGCTCTGATCAGAGTTTCATTTTCACTCCAACGGATCCTCCTTACCACTACCACTCCATCTATGACTCCCAGATATGGCAGGAGACGTATGCTGACCCTGACTTCCATCGTCATGTGAGACTTCACAACACGTCTTACTTTACAAATGCTTCAACTTTCTCAGGTTGCACTTGCAAAGACCTTAGGCCTTCTCACCCTCCGATTATCGAATTCGATCATTTTACCTCTCAATACTACAGAATACGCGTTGCAGCTTGATTCCTACATTGATACGTGAGCGCTGGTTCATCTAAGGCTTGTTCCTAACGAACGTAACTATGTCAGCGTGGAAGATGCAGCTTCTGGAATTGCTCATTTCCCAGACCTCCACAGAATTCGAGATGCAGTCTCAAAGTTGCAGCAGGCGAGTATGAAACTCGATGTTGAGAAAGTCAAAGCCGAAAAGGCGTTCCGCAAAGCCGTACGCAACCTCCCTCGCAGGCTGGCCCACCGCATTGTACGTCGCATCAAAAAGTGGATCAAGCGTTACATTGGAATTGGTATCCCGTCGTCTGGGCGCGACGATGCAGGGCTGAGGTGGCCTGTGCTGCACGCGTTGAGTACCATGGGAGACGGTACCGCGCAGAACCATTGCAGGGGGCGGTTGTGCAATCTGATGAAGGCGGCCACTAGAGTGAAGAAAGTGAATCAGAAGTTGGCATCGTTTGAACAAGGATTTATCTCGGAGGAAGGAGTAAAAGATCGCGAATGGTACAGGCATCTTGGTGTCGCGCCTGGGAAGTACCTTGGTAGGTCACTTTGTGGCCTGGATGGTAGGCGTACTCAATGTCTTAATAGGCTATGGTGCGACAACCCTTCCGGCTCTTAGTGAAGCGATTCTGTACGAACAGAATGCGACGTTGGTAGAGTATGAAGTCACGCGACTGACGACCCTTCTGACCCAACTCGCACAAGACATTGAGTCATGATCTTCTGAATACTGTACAGATTGTATGTGCATAAACATGATTGCTGGCAATATATCGGACGAGTCTAACATCCATATCGACGATGCTTGCTTAAAGGGGGCAATTGCCTTTCTCGCGATCTCTGTGTATCAGCAGCACTGTGCCCAGCCAGCATCCTTTCAACAGCTACATCCACATCGCACGAGTGGATTGTCCAAGATGTGCAAACCGTGACTGAATGTTAATTATACTGCATACAGGTCTACCTGTAATTACCAAGACGATAGGATGAGGTATAGACGAAACGTAGTATAGAGTAACTCATAGGAGACTGCTTCTCCCCTAAACCTTGTGACGGAGGTCGTCCCATACGGCTGGATGCATAGTCATACAGTGCTTCACAAGGTAATCGAAATCTGGTTGAATCAACACGTCTGGAGGCTCTGGTATCATCTTCGCCTCGTGCCGGTCACTAATTGAAAATTGAATCATGTGCCCACAAGAGACAGAGAATGAACTGACAAGCATAGACCACAAAAGAGGCCATTCTCAACATTAGCGTCCTTCTCAAAAATGAGATCGACGCAATCTTCGTATGATCGAACGTTCGAAGCTGGCACGGACGATTTGCGGTCGTCGCGAGAGTCGGTCGAGGCCAGCGGCGAAGGTATCTTGTCTGCTGGATGCGTATCAGCGTTGGCCGTCGTTGGGCGGCCGGTCTCTCCTTCGACCCGAGGCTTTTTGTGTTCCCCTCCTGGGCTCGTAGAAGTCTGGAGTTCGGAACCTGGTCGCTTTGATGGTCGCGGGCTCGATGTCAATGGCGTCGTAGCTGAGATTTGTTTGCCACATGGGACCGGTCCGCTGTTGGTCGTGTCCCCGATGTCACTGCAACGCTGACGGAGCACAGTTGCACTGGGTTGCTCTGAAGCACCTTGCTGTACTAGGCGCCGGGAATGAGTCACAGCGGTTCGTAGGTCCTGGATTATGTGCGGGTGGTGCTGGGGCGGAAGGGAGCCAGCAGGCACTGGAGCATGGACGGGGAAGCCTGTCGGCGAAATCTGGGCCCCAAGCAGGGATGCGGTTGGTGATGGAGTGGGAAATGGCGTCAACAATGTCGTGGTCATAGGAATTGGACCTGAGCGAAGTGGGGGCTGAAGACTGATTGAGCAGTCTGCGACTTCTGGGATGATGCGACGAACCTGAGCCATAACGCTTTCGGAGCCGCGTCGTTGACTGTGCCCTCTCTGATCCAACATGGGTTGAAAGGCAGCGGGTGATACTGCAGATGTAGGTGAGGCGTAAGTATTCCGGCTTTGATCGTGGGCACGGAACTGTGCAGTATTCGGGGCCTAGTACCCAGTACATCGATGGAGAAAGAAAGAGTATATCGCGAGTCAACCTACCTCGGAACGTACTACCGGGACAAGGCGTACTGTATGCGAGGCGGAAGTCGGGTCAAGACGTTCTGCATTAATGTATCAGACAACAAAAACTTGACTCACTTGTACCCTGTGAAGGTTGCTGAGCAACACGGCTCGCTTCAGCGGCGGCCTTTAGCATGGCATATTTCTCGGCCAAAAGACGATAATCCCTGTCGAGCGAAGCACATGCTTCCCGCATGGCTTGTAGTTCATCGTAAAGGTGACGCTGTGTAGAGGCAGCTGAAGCGCAGTGCAACAGCTCCTGGTACTTTTGATTGATGAGTGTCCGACTCGCCTCGCTTGCGCGCAACTTTTCTTGCATGTCCGCGAGACGGATTAGTTGTGTGTTTTGTGGTGCACCCATGAATGCCAAGCGATCGTTGAGCGTGTTAACCGCGTTCACCAGTCTGCAGTTATCTTCGTATAGCCTTGCGTTTTGACCTTTGAGGGCGTGGATGTGGCTGAGAGCCATTTGATGCTTTTCTAGCAGAGTGGTAGATTCGGGTAGATGTGTGCCGCTTGAGGTGCTACTAGGAGGGGGAGTGGGAGTATCCGGAGGATTGGACGGTTGGGGTTGGTTCATATTGTCTTCACTCCTGTCACCCACAAGTTTACTTTGGCGGCTGTCCAACGGGCAATTGAAGACATTCATCACTCACTCTTTGTGTATCCGAGGGAAAACCTCTTTTGAGCCTTGCGCAGTCTGAATGACAGCGTTAGGGGGCTCCAAGCTAGAGTCGTCGTTTGTCATGTCCCGGGCTGGTTCAGGAGGCGAGATGGGATTGACGACGGAGGGAGTACGCGTCTGACGCGATGGTTTATGTGTTTCGGAGACAATGGGGGTATTATTTTCGTTCTTTCACTTGGACCGCCCAAAGGCGAGCCCTGGTAGGCAATCTCGATGGAGCGCTATGCGGCAGCCGACGTTACCCTGATGGTGGCAGAAGTGACAGAAACCGTCAAATTTGACGGCGAGGTAGGATACGGTCCTGAGAGGGTTGGCCACTCTTCAGAACAAGAGGTCAAGTGAGCAGAGAACACGAGGCAGGTGCAAGGCAAACGCGTTCTTTCAAGCGTCACGGACGGCAGGCGAGATTAAGTTGATATCGATGATCAATCAGCGTCGCGGGACCATCTGCGAACTCAACAGCCCATCCGCACGACAGACGCGTTGGTTTGCGAGTCTTCACTGAGTCTTCAGGTTGCTCTACTTTGCATGTGATGTAGCACGTGACTCTCGTCGCGCGACGCAGGCCGAAGGAGACTTGTAACCACACCGCGTACGTGTACGGCAAGGATGATTGACCGCATAAACCAGCAGGGAGCCCCATTGCCATGCGAGAACATGCTTCAGCAGTGGCATGAGGCCCAACTCGTCAAGCTTACGCGCTCGTGGACGATGACCTGCACCAGAATCAATGGTCCTGCTCTCGCGAGCACCATGCGTGTGTACGGTTCCAACTTCCATGGCTAGGCTAGCTGCTGATCGTGATAGGTACAAGCGTGTCATCGACATCACTCGTTGATGGTTCTTTTTGATATGATTATGCAGCGACTGTGTGGTTATGATTGACCGTTCTGGCACGCACGACGCCGTACATCACCGTACCTCTAAAACCTCGGGCATTCAAGTCAGCGGATGGCCGACCAAGTCGGCATTTGCCAAGCAGGGCAGTGATATGTCAGTACCACATAATCCACAGTCATCCAGTTGGTCATCATCTGATTCGTCCTGACATCTGGTCCTTAGAAACGTCGATTGGATGTTGTCGCGCCTCGTCTGAGTCAGACCGTCGCCTTCTCGTTGCCAAGCGCGCTCCTGGTTCGCAAGCGTGCGAGTCAGTGACGGCAAAAAGAGTGAGTCCGTCACGTGGTTACTTGACACCGACGAGACATGGCCCCGACTTATAACCAGCGACATCTCACCCATCGTCCCACCACTCCTTCATCTCACCATGGCTCTCGCGGAATCCCCAATCTTCCCTTCCCATTTCGGCGCAGAATCAGATGCCATCCAGGACCTCTTTTCCCGGTCCCGATCTCTAAAACGTTCCCATGCCGGGAAAGACGATGCCCTTGATTCCCTAGTCTTTGCCGCTGCCTTTGCCTGCAGCCCTCACATAACTCGCAACCATTCTGGCCATGCCGTTCATCCCCCCTTCTCCCTAAACCCCGAACGCACCAAACCTGGCGATGATTCGGGTGTAACTCCGGATCACAAGCCGCCCGTGTATGTCAGTGGGCAAGCCCCGAGGAGGCTGCGCCTACAGGCCCAGGAGGGATCGCTAGTGGTCGAGGACAAGGAAAATATACCGCGGCCAATCACCACGCTCTTACCGTCCATATCCCGTAAACGAGAGCCATCATCGACGAGCGCTTCTTTGTCACGTGAAACTCACTCTTCCGAATCGCCACTTCAGGTCCAATGTATGGCCCGTACCCGCATACCCACCCCTCACGGCACTGCCTTCCTGCATCTCTACCACAACAATCGTGACAACAAGGAACACTTAGCAATCATCGTCGATCCCGCGCAATATTCCCAGGATGACCAGTCCACCGCTCCACACATCCGTAGTCACTCCCTCGACGCCGTATGGAGCGACGAGGAGACACAGGAAGATCGAATTATCAGGGGTGCCTATGTAGGGAGACTTACTCCCGATACAAGAATCCCTTCCCGACCCACAGACCAATCTCGTCGGCCTATTGACGTTCTGCCCCCGCTCGTCCGTATTCATTCCGAGTGTTTCACCGGCGAAACCATCGGAAGCATGCGCTGCGATTGTGGAGAACAGCTTGACGAGGCCATTCGCCTCATCTCCCAGCCTACCCAGCTCTCGACATCGTCCTCAGCAACCGTACCTGGCAGGGGTGCGGTCATCTACCTGCGCCAGGAGGGTCGTGGTATCGGCCTGTTGTCCAAGATTCGGGCTTATAACCTCCAGGACATTGGACACGACACTGTCACCGCCAACCTCCTGCTGGGACACAAGGCCGATGAACGTGGATACGACATCGCTGCAGCCATTTTAAGGGATCTTGGGTTGGGGTCGGAGCAAGGGGAGGGCATCCAGCTGTTGACGAACAATCCAGATAAAGTTATGGCGCTTGAAAAGGAGGGGCTGAGGGTAGTCGAGCGCGTTTCGATGGTGCCGAGGTCATGGAAGGGCCGATCCGAGGCCGTATCTGAGGGTCGCAAGGCAGGTGTCAACATGGTTGGTAGGGATATGGCGCGGGGCGAGGACCTGAACAAGTACCTCCGGACAAAGGTGTTGCGGATGGGACACATGTTACCATTGAACTTGATTGATGGAAGCAAGACGCAGTAGACAAGGCCAATCTTAGTCCTTAGATAATTCGTATCATCCATCTATTTGTGTACTCACTGGTCTGATTATATAAAGACCCTTTATATGCGGTGGTGTCCGTCTTGCCGCTCGACCACCTGTCATGTTCGATCCACTGAGTTCCACAAGCTCCATATTCGCCAATGGAGACAACGAGTCCACACCACCATGGCCAACTACACCCCACGAGCCCAACTCACCGATACCCAATCTTCGTCGGGCCTCGCCCTCGTCCGTCATCGCCCAGAAGATTGAGTCGGACAGCCTCTTCGGAAAAGAACCCAGAATATATGGCGCTCCCGAACCTGGCCTCATATCTCCTCAAACCAACGTAAGCTCTAACGGGGTGAAATATGAAAAGAGCGAGCCTTATCTTCGCGTGCGGATTACTGGGTTGGATCGCAACAGAAGAGATGTTCTCTTCAAATTCGATGCCCAAGTGTGTAATGCATCCACGCAATGAATGGCGTCCACTAAATTTATTGCCCTGCCTCATACGCCCAGACGAACCTATCTAACTTCACCGGCACGGCATACCGCAATGTTTCCCGCTCGTTCGTCGAGTTTCAGCAGTTCTACGACGCCTTGCTTAACAACTGTCCGCACACTATTATCCCGGCTCTTCCTCTTGCTCAGACATCAGCGCCGACAGACGAAGAAGATGATCGCCTAGTACGAATCATGCTGCAGAGATGGTTGACGCGCATATGCGAGGACCCGATCATCATGCATGACGAGGACTTGCGGTCATTCATCGAGAGCGATTTTGGCTATCAACCAATGCCCCGCCCCAGGCGGAAAACGAGCACCAGTTTTGGATTTATCCGCCGTGGTGTGCAGGACGAAGATGAAGGCCTCCAGCGCGCTAGATTTGAACTTACCAAACTTGAAACACAATTTTTTGAAGCTGCAAAAGCCGTCGACAAGCTTTCGGTAACCAGGAGATGTAAGCGTTCTTTGTTCGTGTTTCCAGTTCTGGGTGTTGAATGTCATGTCAGCGTTGTCTACTGCGCATGCTGAAATGGGAAATAAATTGATCAATGTCGCGTCTTCTGAAGCTCATCCACCACTAGGGAACGCACTGCGGAAACTAGGAAGGGCATGGCATACTCTCTCTGACCTTGACCAAGCACAGTCAATAAGCGAATGTGTTATCATTGGAGATACGTTTGGCTATCAAGGGATGAACGCACGTTCTGCGAAGGAGGCGCTGCTCCATCGAGCCAGTGTTTTGGAGGAGTACCAGGTCGCTGTCAAAGCGGCGATATCCAAAAGAAGGAATATAGAGAGGTTGAAAGCGAGCTCTAATATCAGACCCGAACGCGTGGACGAAGCGCTGGAGGACTTGGAAGAGGTAATGGTTTCCCTACGTGAAACGCAGGTCATTGAAGTAGTTTTCAGACCAACAAATATGAGCAAGTACTTGCTCGACGCACCAACGGTATTTCGCAAAACCTTCATCGTGCTTTGACGACGCACACCAAGACAGTGACCGACGATATAACTGCTGCCTTGATTGAGCATGCGCGTTCTTCTATCCAATACGAGAAGCAGTTACTCAGGGAACTTGAATCTCTCAGGGGAGACGTCAATGCCGCTAACCAAAACGTTGCCCTGCCGAAACCTAATGGTTACCCCAAACCTTCCATCATCCTGCCGTTCGAGGGTGATACCCGGCCATCAATGAGGACCATAGTCACCGCGCCGCCTAACCCACGGTCGTCTAGTGGCTTCCCCAGTGGCACACCACCGGCAACCCAAGCTGTGTTCCGACCACACAGCGCTGCCCCACAGTCACCGAGTGCTGGTCCGTCCATGGCACGAAGCTCGACCACGCCATCGTCTGCACCACTTCTTTCTGCCCCGCCGCAAGGTGGTCGTTTCGGAGATGGGACTCAATCCATGTTCGTGAAACCCACACCCCCAGCTTTCGGACCTCCAGTTGCTGGACCTTCGTCTTCCACGTCCTCACTCCTTCAGGGACCGCTCAGTGGCACGACGCGGACATCCATGGCTACTTCCTCACAGCCTAGTCATCCTCTTGCTCGTGCGGACCCTCTTTCTGCTACGTCGGTAGCGTCGGCGGATACGCGGCAACAGATCCTTGATCCTCTCGCACATTTGGCCCCGGTAAATATGACACAATCAATGCGCGTGCAGCCCTCGCGGCAACGATTGGATGCAAGGGTCGCCGCAAGCAAATTGGCGAACATGTTCTAGTCCAGAATTGCACTTTCAGTGACTTGCGGATGTTCTGTATCGCGTAAAGGGCAAAATTTTGCTTATATGCTGGATTTTCTGTTGTAGAACATGGACTTGGTCCCGTTGATCGCAAGGATAGTGTCCCTACCCAAGGCTGTGATTTGAGATCGTGTCAAGCTACGTTCTTAATGCCTCGGCTTCACTTCCAGTGCGCTCGAGCAGCTCTTGGTCCCGACGGCAGGATGATAAGCAAGGCCTGTCAGTAAGCGAGGAAATCTAGAAACTCGATGGGTGGAAAGGATTCTGCAGCCAGGAACGCCATATGGATTGATGGTACTGTGATGAACAACTAGTGTCACAGTAACCTGACTGTCAATACATCCAATAGTTTGTCGCACTTTTTAATGAGACGGAATCACATCGGACATGATAGCCAGTTAATAAGGAGGCTTCCAGCAACCGGCTCAGGATGGGAGGGTGTCAAGTACCTCAGAAAATGTCCTTCAGATGGCAGCCGTGGGTCCCGCGCAATGACTGCCAGCTGATCAAAAACAAATGAGTGATATAGCCCAGCTGTTAGCTGAAGAGTACAATGTCAAAGTGTGTCATACAACAGTATGTATGGAAGATCGGGCCTGTCCGTGTAAGATTTAAAGCAGTTGCTTCAGTGCCCCCACCACTTTGTCACCAAGCTCAATGGTGGTGGCTTTGCCACCCAAGTCGGCTGTTCTCGCACCATAACCCCCGATGGCCACGTCGTCCAGAACCTTGCGGACAGCAGCTTCAACAGCCTGGGCCTCCTTTTCAAGGCCGAGAGAGTACCGCAGGAGCATCGCAGCGCTGAGGATTGTTCCAACAGGATTTGCGATCCCTTTGCCAGCGATGTCTGGCGCAGAACCGTGGATTGGTTCATAGATACCCGATGTAGGTTTGAATGACGGATCCAAAGGCGATGCCGGCGCTCCTGCGAGGGATGCAGAAGGCAATAAGCCGAGAGAACCAGGTATGACACTGGTTTCATCCGAAAGACTAGGGACGAGAGCTATTAGTAGGTGATTGTATAGAGTGGTGCGTAAAGGTACGCACATATCACCAAACATGTTTTCAGTGAGGATGACACCATTCAGTTTCTGGGGGTTGGATACGATCTGCATCGCGGCTGAGTCGACCAAGTAATGATCGAGAGTTAGTTGAGGGTACTCGATCTTCAAGGTCTCGGTCACAACTTTCCTCCAAAGTCTTGAGCTCGCGAGGACGTTGGCTTTGTCAACGGAGTGAATAGGGAGCGGTGGCTGCGCCGCCAACGCAATCTGTGCTGCTACACGTGTGATCCTCTGTACCTCCGGAACGCTGTATATCATGGTGTCGTACGCCGTGTCCCCGTCACCTTGTTCTTGACGGGGGCCAAAATAGAGACCGCCGATAAGCTCTCGCACGACGATCATGTCAACGCCTTTGGCGATTTCCGGCTTCAGTGGAGAGTAGGAGAGCAGAGAGTCCGACGCAAAGTTGGCAGGTCGCACGTTGGCATACAGACCGAGTGCCTTGCGGATTCTGAGCAGGCCCTGCTCTGGGCGAACCTTGGCCTCCGGGCCCCATTTCGGACCGCCAACCGAACCTGGAGGGGGATGAGATCCACGACACGTCGCCAAACGCTAAGCCCACCCAACAGTATGGCGTCTGCCTCCTGGCAAGCCTTGAGAGTAGAAGGGGGGAGAGGATCGCCGTGCTTGTCGATGGCACAACCTCCAAAATCATGGGGCTCGAGGATAATTTTCGTTGTCGACGAAGTCTCTGAGATAAGCTCTAATACTCGCGTGGCCTGGGCGATCACGCTGGGACCTTGCAAGAGGATGATTATCAGCAAGAGCGAGCGTACTACCGGGGGATGATCGTACCGATACCATCTCCGGGAAGAACGACGATGCGATATCTGCAGGTCCACTAAGAGAATGCAGGTGGATATGATCGACGACGTACTGTTTAAGTGCCATGTTCTGTGTGCTGTCCTCTTGAAACAGCTCGACGGCGTGTAGGATCGTCGGATACCGTGATCGTCAAGATTAGGCGAGTCGGCGCAACTCTGCACCACTATCAACACCATGTCACGGCGCTGCAAAAATCTAGTCCTAGATTCGGGTCCTCTCCTTTCTCTCTCTCCGCTGCGTGGTCTGGCAGACTCATACTTCACCGTCCCACAAGTGTTGGACGAGCTCAAAGATAAACGCGCCCGGGAACATTTCCACCAGCTTGGGCTCTCCACGGGCGTCCGAGTCAACATCCGCAACCCTGATCCAGCATCGATTGCTCAAGGTGCTTGCTAGGTCCCCTGTTTGCTTCCGTCTCGCTCATCGGACCGACAGTAATACAGTTTGCAAAGAAAACTGGTGACTACGCCGTCTTGTCGCACGCCGATATATGTGTGCTTGCTCTTACCCATGCACTTCAACTGGAAGAGAACGCAGTTTGGGAAACACAAAAGCAAGAGGTGAGTTGATCCTTTCGGCGGGTTCGAGAAGCATTCATCAGAGCTCATAGAACCAGGTAGACGACACCGGAAGTGGGGAGGTGCCACCTACGGGGACTGCCCGCGCAAGTGATGCACAGGATATTCCCGCCGCTCCGCTTCCTGACCCAGAAGCAATAAATTCACCTTCAGCAGTTTCGCAGGCTGTCGAGGGAGAGGGTGATGGCGATCTCAGCCGCGCAACACAGGAATTATCCATAGGAACTCCGTCAAGTGGTTCACTTCCTCAGAACGAGTCTCACGATTCGGAAGCACAACCTTCAGAACCTGGCGGTGATTCTGGTTTAAAACCAACCTCAGAAGTGCCCCTTTACGATGATCCTTCAAGTGATGAGAATGATGGATTGGGGGAGTGGATAACCCCGGATAATGTTGCCCTGCACAAGTCTCACGCTCTTGATTTCCTTCCTTCGTCTGACGGTGATCTAAAAAAACGGCGTCGAGCAGTTGATGAAGAACCAATTTTGGTTGGTTGCATGACTGCAGACTTTGCCATGCAAAACGTTCTGTTGCAAATAGGGTTGACACTGGTTGGCACGGAAGGCAAACGAATACAAAAAGTGAAGACCTGGGTGCTCAGGTGTCACGCTTGTTTTAAGTGAGTATGGCCTATCTGCATTTTAAGCAAGTTGTTAATTTCTATTAGAATCTGCAAGGATAACTCGAAGCAATTTTGTCCTTCGTGCGGAAATCCGACGCTGTTGAGAGCATCGGTGACACTTTCCTCTCCGAACGCTGCTGCCGACGTGCCTGTCATGGAGCTGCATCTCAAAAAGAACTTCCAGTACAAGTTACGTGGAACGAAATACTCGATACCCGCCCCTCGGCCTGGGTCTGCCAAGACAGGGCCAGGGGAAGGTTTGATTCTTCGCGAAGATCAGTTGGAATATACGCGGGCCAAAAAACGGGCAGACGGCAAAAGGGAACGGGATGAGCAACGGATGCTCAAGGGTCTCGTAGATAGAGGCGGAGAAGGTGGGGTTGGAGTTGGGAGCTGGTCAGATCCAGACTGGATACCAGGTCTCCTTGGCGGCTCGACGGACGGAAGATCAAGAGGTAGAGATGGACTACCACAGATTGGCTATGGGAGGAGAAATCCTAATGAGAGGAGAAAACGCTAGTATATGGCAAAGTCCTGGAGTACAGAGATGTGTTGACTGAATTTCACGAACCCAAGCTGCGGTTCATGAATCGTCTCTTCTGGAAGGCCATCCACCACTTGTTTGGCTTCCCAGTCCCATCAGTATACAACCGCTCCACCAGTCGAGCAGCCAATTCCTGGCGGACCTGTGTTAAGTAGGTACGGAGATAATCTAGTCGTATAGCTATTGGTGGTAAAGCAGGCAGGCAGATTCGTGTCTCGCACCTGCATCTGCCCGACTTCCTGGACTGGCGTAGTGAGCGTTCAAGGCAAAATTGGCATCACCGGGGATTGAGAAGTTGTCCACAGATAGAGTATTCAGCATTTTGGACGCCTCGATTTGTGTTGGGACAGATTTGGCCGTACCGATCTTCGCCAGACAGTCGGACACAAAGAGGATGAGCACGATGAGTAGGCGATCCGCTGGCCCTTTGATCTCAAAGTTGCGGAAAAGAGAGTTTGCTCGAAAGAGATCCAACGTTTCGTCAATTATATCGGCCTGTTCTGGATCAGCTGAAAGCGCGTTTCAGGCTGGAGATGGGGGTGTAGCCGTTGAGGCGTACCAACGGGTGCTGGGCCACGAATTTTGGTCTTGATAGGTAGGATAGACATATTGCCCACTTGTCGGGCGTCCCCGAACTCGTTGAGGGATGAGTGGTAAGCCTACATTGAGCATTATCGTCTCCGTCGCTGAGGACCATGGTGTGTACTGACTGGCATCGTCGACAGTGGACAAAGACGAGGGTTGTGCACAGCCACACTGTACACTGCGACTGTCATAAAACTCGGATCAGCCTGTTTCATCTCCATCCCAAGCCGACACCATGTTTCGCAACCACACGGGCGACGAACACGGCCCCATGCTGTCCTCCGAGTGGAATAAGCCGTCCCCGGACACCGTGACGAGTGCGTCGGGCTCATCTACAGACTCCAAAGCTAAACAACGCTGCAGAGCTCGTCAGACGCTTGCGCGCGTTGACCCTGAGGCTTCTGCCTCATGAAGTTGACGTGAAGACTATCAACGATCCTACAAACAGAATCATTACACCACGGGTGATGTCGGCCTACAGAGAAGCCGCTGGTGATTTTGCGGACGCGGTGGGTCTACCTCTCACTCCGGGATCTCGTCAAGCAGCACGAACTCTTCTCTCTCCAGCTCCCTTACTGCCTCCTTCGAGCACACTCAAAGTTCATTCACGAATCACAACGCAACCCTGCCAGCCATGGTGAAAACCTCGGTCGCGGTATGTGTTCTAATCAACATACTCTTGAGTGGCCCCTATAGTATTATCTAAGCTGTTGCTTGCGAGGTACTTGCGAGCAGAATTGTACACCAAACGCCGCTGGACAGAGTCGTTCCAATGATCACCAACCGTTATAGGTATCAGCAGAGCGACGGCGACACTAGCTCGTCCACCAGTGCCCTTGAAATTGCTGTTGACAATCACTGGTTCGGCTCCTGTTTCTGATATCGAGTCCGTTAATCATTTTCATTTTAGTACGGTCTTTTTATCTTCCTCCGAGGTTCAAAATGGTTAGTGTCCCAGACAACGCCGAGGTGAAAGCCAATGCACCCTACAGTCGTGGCCTCGCTCTGGAATGGTGCTCTCATACAATCCATCGATGAGCACGACGATATACAGTGTAAGCCGGTTTCATGACGTCCTTCCCTCTTTTGACACATCACTAGACATACCATACCACAAATCTCACCGTGGAGACTTTTGGAGTCATATTGACTCCTCGCGCATGTCAGTGCCTCGGTAAGTAAATTCCTGCGGACCTTTTGTCCAACATTAGAAGCTCTGCAGGTATCAGAACGTCTTTCGAATTGTTGTATGGTTCATTTTCTTGGGTGTTTATTCACAGGCTGGTGAGAAGAAAGTTATACCAACACCCAAAACGCTGATGTCCCGGTCCCACAGTCAGAGAGCCTGTTGAACGACTAAATCCGGTTCGTGCATCACTCGACCCCTGGGAGCATGCGCTCTATATCATGGCGCTTGCCTTCTGTCTTGAAGGTGCTTATGCCGGTACCTGTATTGTCGGAATCGCTGATTCTGATCATCCCACAGACATACGCAAAGTACGTCTTATGTCGTGCATAAATGGAACCTCTTTCTGAGTCTGATAAAGGGCTACAAACTCATTCACTATGCAACCCGGCGAACATTCGGGTTCTGGAGTGTCATCGCATTCATTACTAATACATTATTATTGCTAGCATTCATTTTTCGGATCGCTGGTTCTGCAGTAGCGGAGAGCTACGCTAGCGATCTCATGCTGAAGAGTTTCCAAATTCTGAGCTTTGTCGCGCCATTCATTTGGTAAGCTTTTCTGCGTGCTCCCGGACCAAATTTAAGACAACCTCATATCCAGGATGAGTAAGATTGCGTATCACATTTTTTGAACTGTTCACTAAAGATTGTGCAGAACTCGTAACCGTTTTTGATGGCTATCAGTAAGAACCGGAACAATTCTAAATAACGGTCTCTTTATTCTCCCATTCTCCTGCTATAGGTATATTGGGACCATGCAAATTTGTGTGTCGCGAATGCTGCAGGAATCTGGTATTTTCTTTGCGGTGCGCATGAATCTGGTACTTCACAAATGGTATCTGATTATGGTGGTGGTACTTGTAGTTGTTATGCCTCTTGGGCGCTGGTTTCTTGCAGGCAATGTATGCCTTGGACGCTGCAGATGGTAAGATAGAGGATGTGTCCACCGTAAGTCGAAATTTATGTTGGCAGCATCAATCGTGGTCATTCTAGTTCTTGCAGGTTATCAATGTCCTGTTGCAAGGCCTCCTCCAGTAAAACCCTTTCCCCTGTGCACGTTTGCGTTGCTTGATGCCTTTGGGCTAGATCTCCAAATTATTCAAAGTTCACGGGCAGGTTAGACCGTCGCCTTTGAAAGGAATTTCTGTTTAACCTGAGACACTCGCCAGTCCTGTGGGCTTGGCATTGTATTACCTGTGAGTCGCGAACTTGACGTATCTTCTTTTTTTTTGCTCATCGGGGTTTGTGCAAAAGCTGGAATCTCTCCACAGTAGTGATTCTCTTGAACATCTTGGTCTCTTTGTTCGCCTCTGCCTATTCCGAGGTAAATGTCGCCGTCCATCTCTTGGATCTTGTTATCTAAGTTTACTATGCCACAGGTTATCGGAGACGCAGAAGCCGAATACATGGCATTTTTTGCGTGGAAAACAATTGCTATGATCAGAGCTCCAGATTCGTTTGTCTATCCTGCACCATTCAATCTTGTCGAGTTCTTCTTTATCGCGCCATTGGAGTAAGATCAACTAGAGTCTGATTGCAAAATAATAACCAAAATTACAGACGCTGTGGACTCTCAGAAAAACAATATGCAAAGGTGTGCATATGATGATACTTCAACCATAGCTGACAGTGCCTCGGATAGTTGAATCGAATTGTCATGACTGTAATCTTCTTCCTTCCACTTTTTGTCATCGCTTTCTTCGAAGCCTCGCTGGTGCAGAGATCTTGGGTGATGCACTGGTTTAACAGACAAGATCAGCTTGATCTTGGAAATTCTGCAATCATCGACCCCATTGTTGATGGCCTTGAGGCAGAGTACGGTTTACAGATCAGTAAAGTACCCTTCAGTGAATTGGTCAAGAAGCTTCCGGATACATCACAAGTATGTCATTCACGATATGTATATTCGTTTGCTGATGCGCCACTTAGTCAACTGAAGCGACGATCCTAAAGGAGCTGTCAGATATCCAGGAGAACCTCCACATCTTGTCGGAGCGAATCCGTCAACTCCGGACGTAAATGCAGTTCGACTCTGACCTCCAATTTTCCTAATATGCTTGACTCGGATTCCTGGTGTCGCCCACGAGCGGACAGTATCCCTACCTTTCTTTTATCTTGACAAGCAGGTTGAATGCTCTATATATGCAATAGCCCTTTTGACGGTTCATACATCGTTATTTGTCGTTCTCGTGAGCAGCATCCTTGTTGGTGGCCTCAAATTGGCCCCTAAGTTGGGTGAAGACATCCATGGCTTTCACAAAGTAGGGTCTGATTTCGTTGATCTCCATCGAACAAAGGTTCGGCAACTAAGAAAAAAAATTCAGCATAGCATTGCTAGCCGCACCAGTGGACTAAACGTACACTGAGTTCACTGTTATCAATTTGACTCAGACCATCTCGACTTTTTGACTGGCGTGCTTCGCGCAAATCCTTCAGTAGAGATCTGACCTTCTCTGCGTTCTGCACGTCGTCGGATGCCCTAGCAGAACATAAGTGAGGTTAGAAACAACAAGGTCGCTCAGCATAAGCCCCACATATCCAAAATAACATTGGCGATCTCAGCAAAACGAAATGGCAGATGACTGAACCCCGATTCACTCGTTTCTTCCGACAGTCGGCCTTGCAGAAACTCTGGGACCCGAATTGAGCCTGTCGGACTGCAAGAAGGCAAGACAGGCGTCGCATGCATACCAACAGTAAGCCAGTCGGGGGGAACGATGTGGCACTTTTTCTTCAATTTCAAGTTCATGGCCATCCAGAGCGGAATCCGACACTTGTTCGGAGGCCGCAGTGGCCCGTATGCACCCTGGGTATGGTGTCAGAAAAAGCAACAAGGAAGTAGGCGTTCGTTCAACCGATATGAAGGCCGTCTTCTCCATTGATATCAGTGGGACTATCTCAACCAAGTGCTCCGATCCAATCAGCTCCAGTTCGAGAGGGGTTACGGACACCCGTAGCGGTTGTGGAAGAGCCATACGACTCCTTGCGCTGCACGTGACCTCGGTCGCGTCGTGTTCGTTGAACATGCGTTATCACCGACTTGAACGATACCCACCCATACCGGACGACTCTCGTCGCACATATCATCCAGGAAATGCTCGGGACAAGAACAAAACAAGTCAATTCGTACGGCAGGCGAGGTTCTCGGATCGTAACCGTGTCAGATCGACGAGACCAAGCTGATTCAACCCCAGACGAGGACATTGTTCCTCCGTCTCGACCCCTCAAGAGGGAAAACGCTATCATTATTTCGCCCGCAAAGCCTCGTGTGGGGCTCCGCAGACTTCAAGGTTCAAGCCATTCCCCAAGAAGTTCGCCGCTGGCTCACGCGCAACTAAAGGCAACACGGGACGTTACTGCGAAGCGAATACGGCCCAAGTTAGAATCAAACACCCGTATACGCCAGCCTCTTACCCCTCTCCGCCCCAACGGTACCTCGTCGAACGATCAGCAACCCTCTGGGATAAAGAGCAAATCCAAGGCGTCTACCATCAAACCACGCACCAGCTTGAAGCCACATACATCCATTATCGCCGTTGACATTATGGTTCTCGACAAGAACGGAAACATGTTGAAGCAAGAGCGTCGTCTTTCCCACACAGAAATCCGACCAAGCCAAGTGTGCACTACACCCGGAAAGGTTAAAAAGCATATTAGATTGTCCACGCCCAGTCCTCCACCCATTACTCTCAGCGATGACAGTGATTTGGAAGTGGTTTCACCCCAATCAGTTGTCAACCGACCGAATCGAAGACCTCGTGCCATCGTCATTTCATCTGATGAATCCGAAGCAAATGACAAAGGCACTGTATGCGAGAAACCCTTCATTTCTCTTGCAAAGTCCCACTCGAGATCCAAGTCGCTGCGTGCGGAGGTGGTGATCCCACCTGCATTATCCCGAAAATCCCAGGCTTCTAAGAGACCTCCGAGTTCACCCTCACTTACTCTGGCCCTTACAAAGGCTCCTGCGCCACCAGCCCCTTCTCTACGACGCGGTCCGACCGCCGTCCCGTCTGTTCTCGCTCCACCCATCCCTATCGTGAAACCAAGGCAACTCACGCCAATCCGTGGTCGCTCGAGTCGTTCGGTATTTCGTCCACCACCTACGCCTTCAACCCCGACAGAAGCAGACCTTTCACTGGACCTTGCACAACTAGGTTTTCCTGATGCGATTGGAATCGATGATTTGGTATCTGCACAGCCGGAATACCTCGTGCCTTTGTTGGAAGAATGCGCGCAGACTTCTCCGTACGAGTTTTCTGCGTTTATCGAGACATTCCCGTTCGATCCTGTTGTCCAGTCTTCTACAGAAGATGAAGATGCTCGATTTCGCAAGATTGGGGAAGCGTCGTACTCGGAAGTATTTGGCATTGGAGATGTGGTGCTCAAGATCATTCCAATTCGGTTCGAAGAGGAATCAGCATATCCAGAAACAGACGAAACACCAGCACCTAGTGATGCCAAGGACGTTCTGAAAGAAATAATCGTAACGAGAGAAATCGGAGAGATTTGCGACAAATTTGTCAAACTCCTGAAAACTTATGTGGTGAGGGGAAGATATCCGTCTCTGCTGTTGGATCTATGGGATGAATACAACGAGAGGAAGGGCTCTGAAAGTATACGGCCAGGTAAGCTCCAAAAGCTTACTGATTCCTACATCATCATTTAACATTCATACATGTAGAATCGTTCGGGCTAATGCAGGTGTACGCCATTATTATACTACCAAATGGAGGTCCAGACTTGGAATCGTTTGCGTTCAAGAACGTCACAAAATTTGGCTGGCACCAAGCTTGCGGCATATTTTGGCAAGTCGCAAGGGCTCTTGAACAAGCCGAGAGCCTGGTAAACTTCGAGGTGCGCAAGCAGACTGAGATTGAGGTTTACTACTTTCAAGTCTGACGGACTTTGCGAAAGCACCGTGATCTTCATTGGGGCCAAATTCTTGTGAAAAGCATGCCTGTCAAAAAGTCGACGAGTAAATGCCCTGTATCGCGGATACCTATGGATGACACTCGCTTCGGTATCAAGGTTACTATCATCGACCTGGGTTTATCTAGAATGAGTGCTGGGGATGGCCAAGGTTGCAAGATATACTGGACGCCCTTTGATGACGAAATATTTGAAGGGGAGGGTAAGCCAGTATCGCGATTCAATCACGACGCAACTACTAACACTCAGCCGTAGGCGACTACCAGTATGATATCTACAGGATGATGAGGAACCTTGTCTGTGGTGCCTGGAAGTCTTTTCACCCTTTGACAAACGTCATGGTAAAGACGCGTGTGCTCATGTCCCCATCTGTGACTCATCCATTTCAAAGTGGTTGCACTACTTGGTCACTAAACTGTTACATGAAAAACGATTGAGGCATCCAGGTGGCAGGAGACAGATTGGGGGAGAGACTCGGGTGGTATTGACGACAGGATATGATGAAGGAGAGTGTTATGATTGCCTCGCGGAGATGGAGAGGCTGCTGGGTGATTGCATTGCTTCAGCGCGGAAAGGACAGAAAGCTCGTCGGAAGACGGTCGCACCGTCGAGTGGACCCAAGTCGGCAAGGGAAGTTGTTATGTATGGGATGCGGCGGGGGTGGATTCGGTGACCATGACATGACGCTTGTACTTGTGCTCCTAATTGGGACACGAACGGATACGATATATTTCATCCAACCAGTGAGGTGGACTTTTCTTCATCTCCCTGCTTCCTCATGCACACGTCCGAAGAGTCGACGCAGTTCAACCTGCAGGGTATCCTCCAGCTCGATGGATACCTCGAGCCGTTCCTTCCCGCCATCGAGCGCCGCCACAAGCAATTCCAACAGTGGAGGGATACCATCTCCGAGCACGAGGGAGGCTACGACAAGTTCACAAGGGGGTATGAAGTGATGGGCTTTACGGTCAAAGAGGATGGTACCATAACGTATCGAGAATGGGCACCGAACGCCCAAGAGGCTAACTTGATCGGGGACTTCAGTTTGTTCAATTCTCTGTTTGCGCGCATGTTTCGCACTGAAGCACTTTACAGATCAATGGAATAGGCTGTCTCATCCCATGTCGAAGAACAAATATGGCGTATGGGAGATTACGCTACCTCCCAAAGCACCCGGTGAGCCCGCCATACCTCACAAATCCAAAGTGAAGGTAGGTTCAACCCAGAGCTCAGTTATCGACGCTGACAAATGCTGCGTCGAGCCAGATGTCCATGATCCTGCCCACTGGTATTCGGATCGAAAGATTGCCTGCCTGGATACGCCGGGTTACCCAAGACTTGACGTACTCCCCCACGTACGAGTCTCAATTTTGGAATCCGCCTGCGGCAGAACGCTATCAATTCAAGCATCCTCGCCCTCCGCAACCAGAATCGGTCAGGATATATGAGGCCCATGTCGGTATCTCGACATCAGAACACCGGGTAGGGACGTACAAAGAATTCACGAAAGATGTCCTCCCTCGGATCCAGAAACTTGGGTACAACACCATTCAGTTAATGGCGATCATGGAGCACCCCTACTATGCATGTAGGTTGATTGCTGTACACATCCGGCACCTCGGGCGTCGATCAATAATTGTTTCACAGCTTTCGGATACCAGGTCACTAGCTTTTTTGCTGCAAGTTCTCGATACGGCACGCCAGAACAGCTTCAGGAACTCGTCGATACTGCCCACGGAATGGGCATCATCGTCCTCCTTGACGTCGTGCACTCCCATGCATCCAAGAATGTTCTGGATGGACTGAACGCTTTTGATGGGACCGATCATCTTTATTTCCATGAGGGAGGCAAGGGACGGCACGAGCTTTGGGACAGCAGGCTGTTCAACTATGGTTCACATGAAGTTCTCAGATTTTTGCTCAGTAATCTACGATTCTACATGGAGGAATACCGACTCGACGGATTCCGATTCGACGGGGTCACTAGTATGATGTACTTACACCATGGGATCGGGACCGGCTTCTCTGGCGGATACAACGAGTATTTTGGATCCGGTGCAGACGATGAGGCCATCGTTTACCTGATGTTGGTGAGTACATCTCCGCGAAATCCGTTCATGGTATTGACAGAATACAGGCGAATGACATGCTGCATGCTCTCTATCCGTCAGCTATCACCATCGCGGAGGATGTTTCTGGCATGCCGTTGCTCTGTGTTCCTGTCGGCCAGGGTGGTATTGGGTTTGATTATCGCTTGTCGATGGCCATTCCAGACATGTGGATCAAACTCCTCAGACACAAATCCGACGATGACTGGGATATGGGCAATATCGTCCACACTCTGACAAATCGTAGGCATGGAGAGAAGAGTGTAGCGTACGCCGAGAGCCACGATCAAGCTCTGGTCGGTGACAAGACCCTGGCGTTTTGGTTGATGGATAAAGAAATGTGTGAGTTTGCAGTCTTTCTTTGACGATGGATCGGCCAGGTAACAGATTTGTGAACCCAGACACGAACATGTCAAATCTCACCCCTTTGACTCCTGTCATTGCTCGTGGACTCGCTTTGCACAAGATGATACGGTGAGTCAGATTCAAGCATACCCGTGGCTGGCAATTCAATTTGTTTAGACTACTTGTCCATACTCTCGGTGGCGAGGGCTATCTGAACTTTGAGGGAAATGAGTTTGGACACCCAGAGGTGAGCGTCGTGAATGCGTTCATCTCATCTTTGTAACACCTATATTGGTCTTCAGTGGCTTGACTTTCCCCGCGAGGGAAACAACAATTCCTTCCAACATGCACGCCGACAATGGAACATAGTGGATGACCAGTTGTTGCGTTATCGGTATTTGAACAACTTCGATGCTGCGATGAATCGTTTAGAGAGCAAGTACAAATGGCTGCCCACTCCACAGGTATGCACGAATCGGGATGATCGATGATTCCAGTTCAGCTGACGCGCAAAAGGCTTATGTCTCGCTCAAGCATGAAAGCGACAAGATAATTGTCTATGAGCGCGCTGGTCTTCTGTTCATATTCAACTTCCATCCTACAAAGTCATTCACAGGTTACCGCGTCGGTGTCGACGTTGCGGGCGAATATACGATTATCTTGAGTAGCGATGACAAGGAGTATGGAGGGTTTGAAAATGTGACCTCGGGAGATAAATATTTGACAACACCACAGGAGTGGAACGGGAGGAAAAACTGGATGGAGGTAAGCACCCGGGTCGACTCCTCTGGGTCGGATGCCTCTGACGAGCATGCGCTGCAGGTTTATATCCCATCCAGGACTTGTTTAGTGCTAGGGAAGGCCGAGGGCAGAGATGGCCAGGCTTGAGACCTTGTAAATGTGGGAATAGATATCCAAACAAATACGCAGGTAGTATAAGTAGTTCGGCTCAGCTGTTCGGTGCAGAACAGCAGTTCACCATGGATGCAAAGCGAGCTGACACCAAGTCGGCCATTCTCAACGCGGGGCGTGTCATTCCGCCTCCTGCTACTCAACGTCGCTATTGGCAACCGGGATCTGGCTCCCGAAAGAGATGGACGCGTTTGATTATTCTATTCCTCATCGCGTCATCTTTCTTCTGGGCCAGATCGCATTTACCATCATGTACAACCCACGTTCAGGACGGAAAATATGGTGCCCTTATCAGGGAGTACATAAAACACGGTAACAGGCCCAATGGACCTTTGAGGGGTTCCAAGGCGGAGAAATTGTTCCTGTAAGCATGTTCTCTCTTTATCTCACTCAAGAAACTTCTTGATATCCTCGGTAGAACGGTCCCGAATGAACAAAGCGCCCTTGCTGCCTCCCGTCAGTACGCTTCAAAGCCCCACCTGGCTGGCACTCCCCGAGATCTGGAAACCGCAAAAGATTTTCTCATACACCTGCAACAGGAGCTAGGCATTGACCACACTTCCGAGTTTCCAGTCTTCTCTGCTGGCTCGGACGAAGCTCGCGCGGCCACTCTAAATATCTCCGCGTACACGGAGCCAACAGCGTGGATCAACACTTATTACCCTATCCTCAATTATCCTCTCAACCATAGTCTAGAGATTCTCGGAGAGGACGGAAACCCCATCTGGACTGCTGAATTAGAGGAAGTCGCCGACGGAGCCGATCCGGATGCCGCCGAGTACGCGACAGCAGTCCTTACCTGGCATGGGATCAGCCGTGGTGGGGAAGCTCAAGGAAAGCTCGTATATGCAGATTACGGACGGAAGGAGGACTATGACGCTCTTGTCGAAGCAGGTATGCTACCCCCCTTCTCCAGTCGTGATTTTACCTCACCAGATGGTTCAAGGGACCGACTTCCATGGAAAGATTGTAATTGCTCGTTATGGTGGTAACTTCCGTGGGCTCAAGGTATGCTAAGCCTGCCTTGACAATACGTGTAGTTTACATGAAATACCCAGGTCAAGAGGGCCCAGGAGCTTGGCGCCGCCGCGGTTTTGATCTACTCGGACCCTCGGGACGATGGTACCGTCACGATCGAGAACGGATACTTACCGTGAGTTTTCATCCACCGTTAGCATGCCAAATATTCAAGGCGTTCAAGTTACCCTCATGGACCTGCACGTAACCCGACCTCTGTGCAAAGGGGCTCTGTCCAATTCTTGTCGCTCTACCCAGGAGATCCCTCAACTCCAGGTTACCCTTCATATGAGAATAGTACGCGAGTTGAGGGCGGTAGCAAGCCAACAATTCCCAGTTTACCCATCTCGTGGATAAATGCCAAAGTCTTGCTGGACCAAATCGCGGATGGCAAGGAAGGTCCTACTGTGCGGCTAGTCAATAATGGTACGAGTTCGATGATATGAAGCAAGTGATTGACCCAACAAAGTTGTCGTCAACCAGTCGAAGAGAAGATCACACCTATCTGGAACGCTTTCGGTGTTATACCTGGTCACATCAAGGATGAAGTTGTCGTGCTTGGCAATCACCGTGATGGTATGTGTTACACTCTCAGGTACAAAACATACTAAAATGGTATCTAGCCTGGGTACGACATCAGCACTTGGTGGAGAAGCACTAATGTCACTTTTCAGGTTCTGGGGGCTGCGGATCCCTCCTCAGGGACCGTCTCAGTTCATGAAGCTATTCGTGGATTTGGTACGCTGCTGCAGAATGGCTGGAAACCCCTACGAACGATTCTCGTCGCTAGCTGGGATGGAGAGGAGGTAAGAACATTACTACTGTACTGTCCTTCGCTTAGCCATGCTCCAAGTACGGGTTGGTAGGCAGTACCGAATGGGGCGAGGATTTTACAGATTGGATCAGAGAACACGTCGTTGCTTACATTAACATCGGTACGTTCGAGTACCTCGATGACAGGGTGACTCCACCTCACTTTCCGGTTCAGACACATCCGTGTCTGGGTCACATCTCAGGGCATCCGCATCACCACTTCTCGCACACCTCTTGCGTAGTACTGCTGAGCAAATCCCTCATCCGACTTCTGGAGGTCGATCTCTTTGGGATGCGCGCCTGGATAAAGGTGAACTCTTCGGAGCGAATATGGACACCGAGGCAACTGCCATATATGAAGAAATGGCGACAGCCGCTGACAAAATAGGTATAAATCCTCTGGGATCCGGCAGTGATTACACTGTCTTTTTGCAGCATATCGGGGTACGGAATATCCAGGAAGCGGTGGAGTTTAATCTTACATTTATGCAGGTTGCTAGTTCCGAAGCAGGGTTCTCCTCGACTTTGCATGACCCTGTGTACCACTATCACTCAGTCTTCGACTCACAACACTGGCAGGAGGTGTACGGTGACCCTGGTTTCTCTCGACATGTATGCTTCCCGGTTACCATAAAACTCGGTAATGGTCTAACCATATTCCAGGTTGCAATTGCCAAGCATATAGGTCTCCAAGTCCTCCGCCTCTCGGGTGATATCATCTTGCCTTTCAACACTACCCATTATTCTCTTGAGCTGCAGTCATACCTCGACAGGTAGTGTGTAGATGACTACTTTGGACAGTTTCGTCAACTACTCTTACTGTAGGGTGGAACAACTCCTTGTCACCTCATCGCTTGAGGTCGACCTTACTTCTCTGAGTCGGTCTATCCGGGACCTTCAGGCTGCTAGCGTGCGACTTGACACTGAAAAAGCTGAAGCCGAGGTCAAACTCAAGACTATTCTTAGGAAGCTGAAGAAAAGACAATCATCCCTACGCAAACTATACCGCAAGTTAAGAAAAGTGATTTGCAAGCTCGCGAAATACCTCGGAAAGGAGTGCAAGGTACCTGAATATGAGGAACCCACAGACTTCATGTTGGCCTTCAATCTGACCTGACACCCGCATGTCCCCTAATCATCGACATTCCCCAGGTTTCCGAGGAAGCGACTGTTGAAAGCGATCAGACGTGTTCAAGTTGTTAATCACAAGCTTATCGCATTCGAACGAGGCTTCATCTCGAAAGAAGGGATCAAAGACCGTGAGTGGTATAAGCATCTTGGGGTAGCCCCAGGAAAGTGGCTGGGTGAGACTAAAAGCGACACTGGTTGTGGGGTACCTGGATTACTGATGTCTTATTATTAGGTTACGGGGCGACGACATTGCCGGGTTTGACCGAAGCCATAACCATTGATGGAGATGCACTTGCAGCGGGTCATGAAGTCGAGAGGCTGCAGATCCACATCGACAAACTCACTGAGAGAATTTCACTTTGATTTGCCACAGTTTTTTTTCTCCTGTAGTGGGTATCTGATGGCTTGATTCTACCCCAAGGCACTCCAAATTGCTGCTTTGCTCACCACTGTGACTAGTCTATTGCCGATGTCCTACGTCTAGAGCTACAGGATTCCAGATAATCTGATTGAGCCATTTCTTGGAATTATTCAATGACCTTGTACGCGAACCGCTGCGATTGGATTCAACGTCTGGTTTGAGGAACCAGATTGTTGTATGCCTAGTCACTACAGCCACCGTAGTGACCCTCGTTTCCAGTATCATGTCCGGGCCGACCAGAGCCAAAACATGGACGAAAGTCCAAGCATCTCTCTCGATCTTAGCGATTAGCGTTGGCATATCCCTCTTTACTGCAGCATACGAAAGGGCCGTCAACCCTCTTTTCGGCAGCGTTGCGACCGCCAAGTATATGGACTATGTGGTGCATGCAAGCACGGCTCTGGCGATCATCCTCCCAAAGCCGCCGCGCTCTCTACTCCTACCATCTATTGCAACGCTTGTCCAGGTTGCTCCACACACCTCCCACTGGATTAGTGTCTTTGCTGCAAGGAGTGGCAATCCAGTACTTGGGCCACTCGTGACCCATGCAACAGTCCTCGCTCCAGTGATTTACATGACAGTATCACTAGCCAGGAGCATCGACGTGAGTCCTTGATTGTGTCTCGGGGATCCGAAACGACGCCTTTTGTGGGTCCAGTCTACACTTGCCATTATAACATTGGTAGCGAACGTGCTACAGCTCCGTCCACTCATTCTGCTCGTTGCCCGTCGCCTTTTTCTTGACATCCACAAGGATGTTGTGGTGGGTGTTACTGTTGGCCCATCTTCTTCGTGGGACTGAGAGGCGAACTGTCGCTCGCTGACAGTTCCTTGCATTGGGAGGTTTAGCATCTCTCGTGTGGACATCGGAAAGGCTCGGTGCTTTCCGTCCATCTAGCAGAACGGCCTTTGAATCGAATGCAATGAGCATAACGAGAAAATGCTGGGCTTTATCAATCCCAGCCACCTGCTTTCTCCTTCCGGTCCTCTGGCCTCCGACCCTTTCAAGCTCTGGCATATTTCCATATCGACGCCAGGATTATCCACTTCTTATCCTTTCCTCAAAAGACTCCGTAACTGGAGTTGTTGTAGTCGGAGAGTTATTACCTCTGGAGGCAAAGTCGGTGGATTCAACCACCCTACACTCTATGCGCTACCTCCGCGTGTCACATTCACTCTTGGGGGGTGTTTGGATGGGATCGAATGTTGCGTCCCTCGATGGCGTATCCTCCCGAACAGACCAGGCTGGGACACCACTGGGGGATTCCGTCTTCAATACATTTGTATTGCAAGAGGCAGCGCGACTCATACAAAATGATGTCGCTGAACGAGAAAATGCCCTCATCATGTGAGTGATTGAACTTTCGTCCCGCTCGTGTGTTTATCCAATACTTCGGTTTCCAGAGGACTCGGCGCTGGTATATCGGCTGATGCATTTGTTCGACATGGAATTTCCACTACCATGGTAGAGATTGATCCTGCAGTGTACGATGCGGCAAGAAGGTACTTTGGCCTTGCATATCCAGGCGATGGCCGTGTTTTCCTGGAGGACGCCCGTAATTGGGTGTACAAGAGACGGGCTGCCATGCAAGCTGACGGACAAAATAACCTTTCAACATTTGATATTGTCGTCCACGATTGCTTCTCTGGGGGAGGAGTACCACAACATCTGTTCTCCGTTGAATTTTGGAGTGATTTGAAGACAATCATGAAGCCAGATGGGGTGGTTGCAATAGTGAGGCCGAACTCGAGGTTCCTCGCGTCGTCTCCTATTTGAGCTGATCTGCTTAAACAGAACTTCGCGGGCACACTCGGCTCGCAATCGACTCGAGCCGTAGCTACCACGCTGCTTAAGGTCTTTGGGCAATGTCGGGTATTCCATGATATGTTAAACCCGATCCTAGAGGATTTCTACTCTGATTTTCTCAACATGGTGAATCATGATTTCAGACTTTTTTAAAGTGCTTACAGCTGTGATAGGTCTTCTTTTGTTCACCGTCTTCTCACTCCCTCACGTTCCGTCCGGCCGTAGACGCAGATTACCTCCATTCTTACCTCCGTCGTGACATACTGTCCAGCCTGGACAAGAGGGAAATTTCGAGATCCCAGCTCGAGGGGCGCGATGCATGGTCGAAAGAAACCGAGGAGCAGTTTGTGTTGACCGACATGAACAATACCTTGGATGCGTGGCAGAGGGAGGAAGCGTTGCGGCACTGGAAGCGTAAGTCCACCCTTGGTGTGCGTTTGCATGAATTCATTCGAGCAGTCATGAGGAAAATATTACCGGGCATCCTCTGGGAGACTTATTGATCTTGCGGCGCTGTGCTGCGGTTGTCGCATTGTCTGGTTGTACTTTTGATGATGTAATGCAGACTGTTAGGTTGATAGTGCGAGTACTCTGAAGCGACGAGGTTGGCATGTCTGCCTTGCGTCGTTCACTCACACTTCTCAGAGAACTGCCCGTTCGGTCTTGGCCAAGGCAGAGATACAGCACCCCCGCAGATGTCTGTATTTGCACCACTGCGCCAGACGATTCTCACCCCCTTCCCTTAGGATACACGTTCTCAATCGACTTTCTGCATTCCTCTAATCGACTTCTCCGCGTTTCGTGCAAACACCGCGCTCTCAGAGAAGCGTCGCGTTGCTGATGACATCGTGAACGGCTTCAAAGAGGCTGGCTTCGTGTACTTGAGCGGTCATGGTATACCCGGAGGCGTGATCAACAACGTGTTTGAAAAGGTAAGGGCCTCGCGAAGTAACTTTACCCACCAGCGGACGACTAAAACACATGTTCTGTAGAGCGCAGCATTTTTTAGTCTGCCACAAGCAGTCAAGGTAATCGTTCCAGGCTCACTATCTGCATGACGCTGCTGAGATGTGGATGAAGGACCAAGTACCCTGGGACGACCCTCGTGCCAACCGAGGTTATGTCAAAGTTGGCCGGGAACGCGTCACACAGTCTTCCGATTCAACTGAGATATCAGCTTTGCGGGCCAATGCCCCGGATATGAAAGAGTCGATGGAGATCGGTCGTGATTGGGATCCCGTCTGGAAGAACAAATGGCCAAAGGAGTCTGATGCCCCAGGGTTTAAACAAACAATGCTTCAATTCTTCCAGGTAAGGCCACCACGGGTCTCTGTACAGGGGGCTACACTCTTTACACAAAGACATGCCACGAGTTGCACGTGGCCGTGATGCGTTCCGTTGCTTTGGGGCTGGATCTTGACGAGTCCTTCTTCGACCGAAAGATTGACCAACAGCACCACAACTTGAGACTCCTCTCGTACCCTTCTGTTCAGAACAAACTACTCTTACAACAGGGACAGGCGAGAGCGGGCGCGCATTCAGGTATGCTTACGTAATTGATATCTGAGGATACTAACCTTGTATCGGCAGATTACGGGACCATAACCCTGTTGTTCCAGGATTCTGTACGTGAATGTGGGTGCTTTGTTTCTAGACTTTGACCGGTACGGCTCCAGGTCGGAGGACTAGAGGTTCAAAACCCACATACCCAGCACTTTCAGCCTGCGGCTCCTATCGTACGTCAACATTCCGAAGCACGAGTTTAGGGGAGCACTGACGACAACGTTTAGCCAGGAACTATCGTCGTGAATGCGGGAGATTTACTGGCACGTTGGAGCAATGACGTACTTCGCTCCACGCTTCATCGGGTAGTAGCCCCACCAGCACAGAAGGTCAGCGACACAGAAGGCATGACGCCCACCCGCCAATCGGTTGCCTTCTTTTGCAACCCCAATTTCGACGCGATGATCGAGGCCCTCCCAACCTGTGTTAACACTACGAATCAGAGCAAATACGGGTCTGTAACAACCGAAGAATACATTGTCGGACGTTTGGCTGCTACCTATGACTGAGAGCTATTTCACGACTTAGAAGATCAATCAGGACGGTGTTGCAATCTATGGAATTGATATGTGTATATGATATGGCCGATACATCATGCGACAAATTCAATAAGTAACAGGGCGACTCGTGGGGCGCGTGTGTAGCAAGACATGGTCCAATCAAATGGGGTTATGTAGTCTAGAGGTCGGCAATTCATTATTCCTTACTTCTGAACAAACCCAACGTATGTTGCCCACCACATGCGACTGTGGTGGCCACGAATTTTCCTTCTCGACGAACAACCGGGGTGGGGGTCTTGGCTTCCTTCTCCTTGACACCCAGCTCTCCTTGTGTCTCTGCACCCCAAGCATAAAGGAGACCATCTCTTGAGATCGCCATGTTGTTGTGCGTTCCCACAGAAATGTGCATGATAGGATCCTCGGAATTATCGAAGGAGACCTGTAAAGGCTCGACGACGAAATCCTTGTTGGAGCGTGCCTTGTATTTTCCGTTATCCTCCTTAAGGCCGAGTTGACCACTGTCGCATCGACCACAGGCGTAGATATTTCCAGCAGCTGTCAAGAATAGGGTATGGTGCTCTCCACCAGCGATTTGGACGACGACATCTCCCCCAAGGGCTTTCTTGGAGATGGATTCTATTTTCTTCGGTAATTGAATTTCGTCCGAGACATCGAGTCCAGTTTGACCCATAGAATTGAGACCCCATCCCCATACATCGCCAGATTCGTCGACGGCGAATGAACAATAATTGCCTGCCCCAATTACGACTGCTCGATTGGACCGCGTACCAAGGGCGATTTTTTCAGGAATTGTGCCATGGATTTTGCGACGATCGATGATTTTGCGACCAAGTTGGCCATGCTCGCCGGCGCCCCAAGCGTAGACGTTACCATGAGTTGTCAGCACCAGCAAATGATTGTTCCCAGCAGCAACAGACACCGCCTTTTCGAGATCTCCTGGCTTGTGAGCCAGGTGTAGGATGGACACCGGGAGAAATTCATGCCTGACATCGCTGGAAAATCCGAGGGATCCCTCATTGGCCTTTAATTTTACAAAGTACGTCATAATCTGTAATCAAGCGGAGGAAAAGAAATCACGTACTCGGAAAGACCCCCACACACGAAGTTCGCCATCGGAACTGATGGCGGCAGATACGCTGTCCCCTGCGGCGATTCGCACAGCACGGAAGTTTTCATCCACCAAGGATTGTAGAGGATAAGGGTAAGACGTGGTAGTGTCGACGTCAATAAAGGAGCCTGGGTTGTCAGGATCGGGGACATCTTTCGTGACACGGCCCAATGCAGCATCGTCGTTGACTCCACATGACCAGACCTTGGCAGGATATATGAGCCCATAATGGCAGCATGACTGCAGAACGACATACAGTGCCCTTTTCGTCAATGAAAAGGGTATGTAACCCTCCTGCTGCGATTGCCTCGAGGCCAGCGCCTTCGGATCCAAATACCCCTTCTTTTATTTTTGCGTCAACCCATGTATTCCGCTTAGGGAACGAGAACTCGTCCAAGAAGTCCGGGCCCATTCCAAATTGACCAAAGTTGCCTGCACCCCACACAAATAGTTGGTTCGCGGGTCTTGGGTGGGAGGGAGGTGTAGGGAGGGGGTTGAAATATGGTTTTAGCTGCTGATGCTCCTCTGTCACGGTGGGTAGGCCATCGAGGGTTGGTCTTCTGCCGAGTTTCCTGCCAGACGTAGCTCTCTTTAATGGGGCCGCTTTGCTGTCCTCAGAGTCGGACTGCGCGCCTCTCGACCGGGCACGCTTCCGGGGAGGCGAGTCATGGACGGGTGAGGTCGCGCGCTTGGAAGATCGACCGCCGGTTTTGGCGACAGGTTTTGTGGATTTATTTGGTGCAGGCTTGGCGGTGCCATTGCTGGTGGGAAGAGGAGCTGCTCTGGCTGGCGCTGTTGGGCCAACAGAAGCTGCTCTGGTGGATCGTCGGAGGGGGGGCTGGTTGGACATGGCGGAGATGGTTCAAGCCAAACTTGAGACCAGGTGGTGTGGCTTCAATACATCACGTGGTCATATCGCGTCTGTGGCGCAGTCAATAAACACAGCCACAACTCGACCATGGTCCGTCTCCGTCACTACCAGCTCGCCCTCCCACACATCCAACCTCCAAGGACACCGTGAGCCATCTCGAACAGATGTCTAGCTAAATTTATGTCTTCCCAGGTTTACCGTATGCAACCCGGCTACGGGGGAAGCGATTTGCGCGTTCGTCCGCTTTCCCCATGCTACCCCTTCCGCTCTTATAATCGAGACAGTGTGGATGCTGCTACTGCCAAGGACGTGGACGCGGTTGTCACTCGAGCCCATGCCGCATACGAATCTGGTGTGTGGTCTAGAGCACCCCTTCTAACCCGCTCTTCCGTTCTCTCGCGCTTGGCCCGACTACTTGAACAACACACCACCGCCATGGCGAATATAGAAACACTACAGACAGGGAGGACTATTCGGGAAATGACTGCTCAGATCAATCGTTTGCCAGAATGGCTGTTCGTCGGTCCTTTGTGAGGTAGATAGTCACGACTCAACCATCGGATGTAGGCACTACTATTCCGCTGTTCTGAGAACACACCAAGGATTCGTGACACCGACACAAGGAAAACTGCTCAACTTTGTGCATCGTGTTCCCCTCGGCGTTGTCGCGCAAATCACTGTGAGCCTTCAGACAACCCACTACTTCCCCGAGCTCAGAATGAAATAAAATCAGCCCTTCAATCATCCTTTGTTTATCGCCATAAAGAAGATTGCCCCTGCGCTGGCTGCTGGTAATAGCGTCGTCGTCAAACCTTCAGAGGTAACGTCTCCAACGTTCAAGCTTTGGTGCTTCTTACCGTCCATATGATAGCTCGCGCCGATTTCGTTACTTGAATTCTCGAAGCTGACCCAGGAGGCAGGAGGTCGGTGACTGGTAGTGTTTCATTGGCATGCAACCGACCACGACATAGTGCCTGATGGCGTGTTCACTGTTCTTCCTGGTTATGGACACACCACCGGGAAGCAACTTGCCTCTCATCCGCTCGTTAGAAAAGTTGATATAACGGTAAGCAGTCGTAGTAGCCTTGATCTCTCGAATCAACAACTCCTATGCAAAGGCGGGAACACAAACGGGGCGCGCACTAGGTGCTATTGTTGGCGCCAACCTGGTTGCGATTACTGCTGAGCTGGGTGGCAAAGTGAGTGTCAGATGACCACTTTGACCCCCTAGTTAACCCTATGCTCAGGCTCCAATTGTTGTGTTCGATGACACAGACCTTGCTTTGGCGGTAAACGGTGTCGCCTTTGCATCGTTCATCGCCTCTGGACAGACATGCGTTTCTGGAACCCGGATAATTATTCAAGAAAAGATATACGACGAATTCATGCATGGATTCCTTGACAAGGTCGAAAAGATACGACGGCGTATGGGAGACCGTAAGTTCCATATCTTGCTCTTCCGTCGAGGGCGCCCAGACGGCAAATGTTTTCAGCCTCAAACCCACAATCGTCAATGGGATCCGTCATCTCCAGCCAGCAGCTCGAGCGGATTGAGCGAATGGTTCAAACCCGGAAAAGTGGGCAGATTGTTGTCGGCGGAGAGCGAATGACCGGGAGGTCGGCACTTGATGATTTTGACTTCTCCAGGGGAAGCTTCTACCCTCCAACGGTCATCACGGATGTGGACACTGAGGACGAAATATGGCAAGAAGAAATATTCGGGCCTGTGGTGGTCACCAAGAAGTTCAGTGTGAGCAGCAGCCCTCCTGTTCGGGGACGACGTTTAACGGTGATCTGTTGTAGGAAGAGCAGGAAGGTGTAGCGCTCGCCAACGCATGCAAATACGGGTTGGGAGCAGGCATATGGACCTCTAGTCTGTCAAAAGCACATCGTGTTGCAGATGCAATTGAAGCAGGTCTTGTATGGGTGAATACCCACCATCGCAACGATCCCAGCTCTCCTTGGTACGTTTCTACGTGGAAGCATGTCGCACATGGGTTAAACCCGGTTGTTACAGGGGTGGCATGAAAGACAGTGGAATTGGTCGGGAAAACGGAGTCGAGGCATTTGAAGCGTGTATGTATACATATCCGAAAGATGCGCTCACCTGACAAGGATCATAGACTCGCAGAGCAAATCCATCATTTTTAGCACCGCGGCTGCGGAAGAATCCCGAGTCACCGATGACTGGTTCGCAGACAGCGGAGATGCGAGGCGATACGGTTGAGATTGGCATCAAAACTGTTCCGTATCGGATTCGTGACTGTTGCGATATTTCGTCAAGTACATCTAGGAATACATGGTCGTGTTACAAACTCTGATACGATCGCAACGTGTGATCCTTCATCCTGTCGACTTGACAGCTTCTTTGTGACTGGGCTGTTGGGAGGAATATCAACACACCTTACCACCAGAATGAACACAAGGCGTACCTCGTTGAGCTCGACGGGTGGTTCGTCCAGAAAGTCTGGGTCCTTGTTGAGATCCTTAAGATACGACGTTCCTTCCTCTTCTTCCTCGAATTGCAACGCGTCGAGCTCTAGAAAGAATTCAGAGGGACAGGAGATGCGGTACGCAGAGAACTCGCCTGCTTCGAGATCTGCTTCGTCGAGTTCGTCAGGCACTGCATAAGATCTCCCTAGAGACTCCTGTATCTCGTTGGCTTGCTCCAGCAAATCTGTCATGTCGTAATGCATGTTCTATCGTCCGACGGTTTAGCACACCGAGACAGCGACACGGCAGCGCGCAGCCACGCACTTCTATCTGGTCGATATCAATCTTGCCATACTGCTTCTTTATTTCCTTGTTCGCGAGCTTCATCGCTTCCACAGTGGCCATCGTGTTCCTCAGGTTCTCCGTGGCGATCGCGGCGGACTCCATGTTGAACGACTGCTGTGACAACTGGGCGAGCTGACCTTCGTACATCTTCTTTTGTCGTAGAACGCGCAGGGCACGTTGTTCGATCGCTCTCTGCCAGACGTGAGTGACATGGAGATGGCGGGCAAGTGGGACTCGTCACCTTGCCCGGCCCGTTACGGAGCTTGCTCATCTGCTCCTTGTACCGCATCAGTTCGCCATCGAGTTTCTTGACGTTGACCTCGATCGACGCTACCCGCGCATCTGTCTGAGTCGCGGTGCGGTCAGCCGATGGTTGTCGCCGGAAGAAGGGGACGGCCTACGGAATTGATGGCGTCTTGGAGGGTCGGTTTGGGCTTCTTGGCGGCGGACGTGCCGAATATTCGATTCATGGCGATAGGGAGTTGAGATGGTTTGTGGTCAGGTCTGCGGCTGTACTGCCACCCTTGACCGAGCTGGCTGGATATATCGCACTCCACTCTCTTTCGTCGTCAAGACAGGCCCGTCGCTGACTCCTTTCAGCAACTCTTCAGATACAACGACAGCATACTCTTATTTGAGGCGTGTGACCTCGTAGTCCTTCCGTAGCATCCAAGCCTTGCTTCGGCGGTTTGCGCCTGCGCTCGGTGATAGTAGGTTGACAAGGAGATCGTATCGATGGCGCCAATTGCAGCCCCTCGGATCAATACGATGAGCACGGTATGGGTGACTAACTTCACTTGGAGCAGCCAATGATCTCGACAGCAAATTCCCATCTCATGGAGGTAAACGGAGTTTAGTGCTCAGTTGGTGGGCGCTAGTCGTACAGATAAAAGCGTTGTATCAAGACAGTGGGTCTCGGGGCAGCACGAAGGCACCCCAAGATGTCTACAGGACAGAGAAACGCAACAGTGGATCAAGAACAGTGAAAACCATGTGCAAGACAGCAAATACTATGCTGTCCTGTTACCTCAAACATCTCGACATTTCAAAAACCGTCTGGTGCGTGTCGACTCTTGATAGGCCAAAGCCTCAAGAAAGGAATCCCTTCACGGCCCCCCCAACGTTGAGCACATCCAGCCTGCGAGAAAAGCCATATAGTCAGTCATCAGCGCACGTCAAGATCACCATGTTTCATGTCCGCGTTGCGGCACAGGTGATGGAAACACGGATACATTCCGAGAAAAGAAGAACGGAAAGAAGCACCGATTAGTGCCACGAAGCAAGATTGACCCGGGTCCATAGTGTGGGATCCGGGCGTGGATCGTATATAATAGCAAGGGACGTTGTCAAATTATAGCGCTCTCCTCTCTTCTCGTCCCTGAAACAAGCAGGAAAGCACTTACAAGAAAGTGTCGTGACCCCATACGCCACCAAGCTCAAAGTAACTGACTTGCGAATTGCCTGCCATTCGAAGTGCATCGACAAGTTCGCGTTGTTGTTCGACTGGGAAGAGGATATCGCTCTGTACTCCCAAAACGAGGACCGGCGTGGACACAAGCGGGCTAAGGCCCTTGGCCAGTTCGGGCAAGTGTGGAGGTTGATTGGCTGGTGGGGGATGCGACTTGGAGTGGGAGGCGAATTGTGAAGGGATGGATGAGGAATGTTGAGAGGAGGACGATTGAGAAGGACGCATGCCAAGTTGTTCGAGGGCAGGCATAGTGAGGTCGAACAAGTCCATCGCTTTCGAGATGTAAAGGAGGGAGTTGGCGTCGTATTTCAGACAAAATTGTTCTCCCTGACGAGAAAGGTGAGTCGCAAAAAATCAAGCCATCGGTCGGATAACGAAAAGCTTGCAGAGAGCACGAACCTGATGGTCAAGATAAGTTTCGATGAGGAAGTCTGGACATAGCGTTGGCGACCTCGATTGACCACGTGATGAGCTAAGCCCGTCGCGGAGCTTGCGGCCAAAGCGCAAGTCCCATTCGGGACCAGATCGGTAGGTTATTGTGGCGATCTCTGGGAGAGGATGAGTTTTGCGGATTGTACGGTGGATGAAGAGTACTGACGGCGAGCCAGCTTCATTCCGGTGTGGGGAGGCAATGCGTCGTAATAGAAGCCGTTGTTCCAATTGGGGTCGGCCATGAGGACTGGCGAAAAGGAGGGCGGTAAAATGGGGGAGTAGCGGGTGGATAAAGGTACGAACCACTTCTTTGAGCATGACGGATTGCTATGCTTCCTGGGGTGCTTCTGGCTGTGCCGCTGATACTGACTATTTTGTGGACACGATCGGGGAACAGCCATCCTGCGGCGAGGCTCTGCATTGCACCCATGGAAGAGCCGACAGTGGCGTATAGGCGATCGATATGGAGGGAGTCCAAGAGTGCGAACTGGGCCTTGACCATATCGAAAATGGAGAGGATGGGGAAACGGGTGGCGAAACGCTGACCGGTTGCAAGATCGACGGTGGATGGGCCGGTGGAGCCGTAGCAGCCACCGAGGACGTTTGTGCATATGATGAAGAAGTGATTTGTGTCCAAGGCCTTTCCTGGGCCGATGAACTTCTCCCACCAGCCTGGGGCGGGGTTCAAGGGAGTGGAGGCAGCATGGGAGGAGGCGGACAAGCCCGTGTGGAGGAGGATGACGTTATCTCTGGAAGGGGAGAGAGAACCCCAAGTTTCGTAAGCGATATCGAAAGAGGGAAGAGGGGGGGCGTAGGTCAGAGGGAAAGGACGGGTGTGGTGGTACACGGTGTAGGAGATGGGACTCGGACGGGCATAGGGGGGTTCAGGACCCGTGTCTGTGTCTGGAGAAGAGGAGGGGAGGGTGAGGCGGGAGTGAACGGCGGCGATGATGCGGGACTCTCTTTCGGCATGAGCGTCGACGCAGGGGAAGGAGGGGGAGATGGCGCTCGCACAGGAGGCGGAGAGACGTGCTGAAAGGCGACTTTGCTTGAGAGTCTGGCGCAGTGAACGTAGCATCGAGACAAGGCGTACATACCTATGCGCGGCGGTCACGGCGGATGGGACGAGGATGACGCGATTCTTTCGTGACCCCCCTGCTCCGTATGTGACCCCCCCTGCACGTGCCCGCGGTGGAGTATATACACCCCTCTCCTCCCCATGTCCGCCATGGCCGCTCAAGTGCGTGAAAACAAGGTCCGTGCCATTCTCTCCCTCCCCCTCTCTCCCCACCGACACAGCCCAGTTCAAGGCCTTCTTCCGCCCCCGCTCCCGCTCCCGCTCTCGTCCACCCGACCCGACCCTTCCCCCCAAGGATGCACCCGCGCCGTCGTCCCCAGACAACCCCCCCTCGAGCTACCTCAAGTCCTCCCTCCGTTCGCAAGCCCGTCCAATCTCTTCCACGACCACCGCGACTCACTCGACAATCACACCACTCCCCTCCGACTCTTGGAGGAACGGACACCGTACAGCACGCCACGCATATGCATTCCAGTCTCACACCACCGTCACCCACGCGTCCCTCCGTGATCACGATCAATGCAGCGTCACGTGTGATTACGATTCTGATGATAACGACCCTCCTCGCGCCGAGACCCCTTCCTCCACAAGGCGCAAGTTGGTCTGGAACTCCTTTTTCGGCATCTCCCTCACTCGTAGATCCTCCCCCTCCGTCTCCACCACTCATCAACCAACCGCATTGCCGGAGAGAAAAACATCTGCCTCCACCTCCATTTCAGACCCCAAGACCAACTCTTCTCGCAAACGCTCCCTCAGATTCCCTTCTCGCCCTACTACACCAAAGTCTCTCGACGACTCCCCTTCCTCTTCCAAATCCCCCTATTCTATCCCCACCCCTTCCAGTCCTCTCCCTTTGTCCGCCAGCCCCCGTCGCCGTTCTTTCGGTCTCGGCAGTTCTCAGCGCAGTACCCCAAAATCATCCACCGGCCATCTACCTCTACCGCACGTACAAGGCCCTCAACCAAGTCGCCCACATGGTAGAAGACACTCGGTCGGCTCAGAGCGTCCACCCCACGACAGCGCAGTCGCCCTCCCAGAAGAGCCCCCCCATCGACCTGTCCACAAAGCTGCTCTAGACGGCGGAGGTCGGAACAAAGGCAAGGAAAGAGAAATCTTCGTTGCCGACCCAGAGAGACACCTTCGTGACCAGACTCCGTCCTTCGATTTTCCTTCGCAATCCCTTCCAGTAGATCCTTCTCCCATATCTCGCAATCACCTCCCACGTCACCCCGCTTTCTCGCATCTGCCCACCGTAGATTCCGCTTCGTCCGAGGAAAACGAACGATCGTCACACCGCTTACACGTGATACCCAAGATCATCCATACCCCGCCAACCCCACAGCGGCCAGGAGGAGAGGTTGATCCTCCCTCGAAGCCGAGCAATACTCTCCCTAGAGTCGACTCTGGCATGATTCAAGTTGCCAGCGGCAAAACTGTTACCATAGCTCACCGAGAACAAGTCCTCGTCTCGAGCTCTAACTCACACGTAGATGCACAGCGCACTTCTTCATCCAAGAGCCGCTTCACTCCCCGATTCCTTAGTGGCAAAGACTTGCCTAAAACAAAGGATGGTGATGGACAGAAATCAAACAGGCGACTAGCCGCTGGCTCTCATGATGCGCCTACCCACAAGACACCTGCCTCTAACACCAGTGGCCCTGCACGCAACATGACAAGTCACCGCGGTAAACTTGGCAGCTTTGATTTCGAACGCCCTGTTTCCGCCCTCAACAGGAGTAGCTCTACTGTGGATCGGCAGAAAACGCGTGTCCCAACAGATAACTCACCCCATTCAAACCCCCTTCTTCACTCACTCGAGCGGACTATCTCAGGAGACTCTGCGCGGGGGCCAAAGTCTGGTTTGATTGCGAACCGTCCTGGGCAGGCAGAATTCCCCATGCTGCCTCAGTTAAAGCCGGATCACACCGGTGACACGTCGGTCATATCATCCTCGTCCGTTTCCTTGCAGACAAAGTCGACAGGCAAAGATGTCGGGAATATCGGCCCCGCAGGACAATCCTCCAGTTGGGGTCGTGCGTCTGGCAGGCGTATCCTACACACTTCGCATGGAACGTTCGCATTTGAGCATCCCTCATCAGTACCTAGTTCCCCGGACCCCCGTGCCTTCAATTTGCCAAATGAGCCAAATCAAAATGATTCTCCCGGACGCATCTCCGGTCTTCCTCAATTTCACCCCTCCACTCCATTGCATGCCATATTTGATGTCCGAGGGAAACATTCACGGGGACAAAGCTTCAATACGCCAGATCACGGTGGTTACTCGAGCGTCGGAGAACGTAAACCCAAGGGAAAGGGGCGTTCCCTTGATCTTGGTCTGGGACTTGCTTGGGCTCCTTCACGTCTGCGCGAAGAAGTCCTTATGCCGGGATTGATCCTGGCGCGGGAAAAGACCAAGCTGGAGATAAACGGGACGGACGGGACGGACGTCACCAAAATGTTCGAAAGTCTACTATCCGAGTCGCGATTTCAGGCTTTCAAAAAATGTAAGGACAGCCGTTCATTACGCCTCATGTCTGACCGATAAGGTCTTTAGACGTCCGCCGCTTTGACGCACATGTTATCCCGCTTGAGGGTCCTTCTGGGCTGCTAGCACGAGTTGAGAAACTCCTCGTAGAATCTGGTCTCAGTGGGCGCGAGAAAGAGAGACTGATGTCCGAGTTTACCATTTTCGCCCAGAGCCACGGTGGATGATGTCCATCATAGCGTTGATCTCTGGTGTGTGCATATGTGGTCCACTTTCGTTCTTGGTTGGTAAATTTTCGCTATCTAATGTCTTGTTGCATATACCTGTGTCGCTTTTTATTGCTCGCCATATCCATCGGTAGTCAGTCATGTCACTCCTTTGCTTCGAGTTCACCTATACAATTGGTCGGCCCCTGTTTCTCGTGCTGCGTGGGAGTGAATACAAGCTAACGGTACTAGTGTACATGGCCCATACGTGTTCGATGTGCCACAACTATGTCGCAGGTCGCAGGGCCCTAAGTCTTTCCACCAACTTGTCATCCTCCTCGCCGACAGTCTCGCCTTTGGACAGGTCGGGTACGACACCGGAGAGGTCCTTGGCAGCGAGGTCGTGTTGTAGCTCTATGTTTGCTTCTTCTGCCGTCTGTCTCATAAGCTGATCTATTTGATCTTGCGGTGTGGAGACGGCTGTGGTGCTGGACATTGCGTCTTCCATGTAGGACGTCTGGACGTCCAGATCCGAGAATTGAGCCTCGAACTTGTCCATCACGAGCGAAATCTTGGGGAAACATCGTGACCGAAAACAAGGTGTACTCTTTGCGTGACATACCCTTTCCAAGTTCATGCTTTCCATCGCTCTGTCCATTCCTTTGACTACGGATGTCATGTTGCCGGTCACTTGTCTTACTGTGACCGCAGTCTCCACCCTGCTTGCGACTGCATCGATGCGGCTCGCCAGACGAAGTAGATTCAGAGATTCAGACTTTTTCCGTATCGCGTTGGAAGCGTATATCCGTGCGCCGTCATTGTTGCCTTGTTGGAGTGCCTGTGGTGGATTGGGATAGGACCGCACCGTCGCTCGGAGGATGGCTCAACGGACCTTCTTCAACCTTGCCTTTTCGGTCGCCTCGTCCTTCTGTGCCTTCTTTGCCTGCCTGTTGAGCGTCTTTGCGGTGAACTGTGTGATATGGTTATCAGAGCGAGACTCGGATGGTCATGGCGGCGGGCAAACTTTGAGCTGAAACAAGGTCTCTGTTGGGCGTGTTAGGCGTGCCATGACCGAGTGGGATGCACTGACTCTCCATGTTGCTCATGTTAAAGTGGTGCGCTGTGTCGCCGCAGCGGGAAGCGGTCGGCATGATCCGTCACGTGACTTGGTACGTTGAGAACCCTTTCGACGACTCGGTACTCAGGAGACACAGAACATCATGATGGACGAGGCGGATGCGCCGGCTTACAGGGCAGAGGCAGCGAGCGAAAAGACACGCCAGGTTCACATGGTTGGCCCAGCCGAACGACACTATGACGTCGGTTCTATCATCGCCAGCCATCGTACCGTGACCTCTGCCGACTCTCTCGCCACCATAGACCGTCCCCCCGACGAGACAGAACACTTGCCCCCTGCCAAAATATATCACCCTTATTCGATTCATGTCCTCGCCCTTCTCATGCCCGCTTCCATCCTCGGCGTGCTCGCCAGGCTTGGTCTGCAAGCCTTGACTACGTATGACGGAGAGAGCGTTTTCCCGTTAGCCTACCCACAAGCGATGGGCTGCTTCATCATGGGGGCTGCCCTCGGCATGAAAGCCCCCTTCGGTAACTTGTAGGCGTGCTCTTCATGTTCGGATCGCAATCAGTCATGCAGTCCCTTCCAGCTACGGACCTCTCTACACGGCCGTTACGACTGGTCAGATCGGCTGCCTTGCCACGCTGTTTTGCTCACTCATAGCCACCGCGTAGGATTCTGTGGATCGCTGACCACATTTTCCGGCTGGCAAGCCGACATATTCGGCTCTTGGGTCAATTCTGGCCAGTTTCGTAGGGCAGGTCTTAGAGACGTAAGCTTTCTTGTCCTTTATCGAGCCACTCGCCTTATTTTACGTCCCCAGTTTATAGACGGACTCACTAAAACATGGGTTACCCTCTTGTTATCACTGGCCTCTCTCATGTTCGGGGTGTACGTCTCCGGGTGGATCTCACCGTACCTCCTGTCCCTGAGACCGCCCAAGAAAAATATGCGGTATTGCCTCACCCTTTTATCTATCTTGACCTACGCCGCCACCTTGCCTGCATATTTCCGCTTGCCTCCCAATTACCGTCATCAGGCGACTGCGGCCCTCCTGTTCTCTTTCCCAGGCACGCTGACGAGATACCTGCTTTCGATCAATCTTAACCCGCGAATCAAGCTCTTCCCTCTCGGCACTTTCACTGCGAACATGCTAGGCACCGCGCTTCTCGGCGCATTCCGCGTTCTGCAGGGCGTGTCTTCCGTTCCCCCGGACGCATGCTCCTTGCTACAGGGCCTGGGCGACGGGTATTGCGGGTGCCTCACCACGGTGAGCACGTTTGCGGCAGAAGCAGACGCTCTCGAGGGGTGGAAGGCATCGTTGTATGTAGCTCTGAGCTGGGTGGTCGGGCAACTCCTGCTTCTTGTGATCATGGGATCCTCATTCTGGGCGGGCCATGTCAGCGAGCAGGTGATGTGCAGCTTCCAGACGTCCTGAGGGGGTGGGGAGAACGTCGCGTTCCATTTCGACGAGGCCATGTATCCTTGCGGGCTAGCCCGAGTTGCGGAGTCTGAATTTATCTACGGTTTGCCCGATCGAGAAATGACGAGGGCGTGCTTCAAACGCACCAGCCCGATTGCGCTGTGCAACTTTTCCATGTCGCGGCCCCACGAGCAGGTCGAGGACCACCTCGAGCTCGAAGAGGAGATTGTGAGCGGTAATGGCGAGGCTGACGAAGTGATGGACGAAATAGAGGAGGGCTACAGTAAGTTCAATGCAAGCCATGGCCACAGGACTCGTTGCACTCATGGCTCCCCCAGCATCTTCTACCCCTACTTCCACGCTCACGTGGATTAGCTGGTTTTGTTCTCTACCCGGCCACGAGTACTTCTGTGAAGTGTCGGAGGACTTTATCGAGGACGATTTCAACCTCACAGGCTTGAACACCATGGTTCCCTTCTGGAAGGAGGCGATGGAGATGGTCCTGGACGTCGAGCCAGGTGTGTTCTCCCTCGGCCCCATGAGGTATTCGCGCCGAGTAATGATGCAATTCAGACGAAGACACGTCGAAAATCCCGGATGTCTCAATTGTGGAAGCATCGGCCGAACTCTTATACGGCCTCGTGCATCAGCGTTACATCCTGACGCGAGCTGGCTTGCAGTCCATGGTCTGCTCCTGCCACGTACTTGATCCATCATGATCTTATGATCTTTTCAGGTCGACAAGTATGAAAGTGCCGCATTCGGTGTCTGCCCACGCGTCTACTGTATGGGATGCAATGTCGTGCCGTGTGGTCGCTCCGATCTTCCTGGCATTGATACGGTCAAACTCTATTGCCCAAACTGTAATGATATATACACCCCCCCGAGCAGCCGCTTTCAAGGAGTTGATGGTTCGAGTGTCTCACATCCCCATCGTGATTCCCGAGAACTGATGCATGTTTGAGGGTCGTAGGGGCGTTTTTTGGTACGACGTTTCCACATTTGTTTTTCCAGAGCTACCGTGAGCTTGCCCCTGCGCCGTTCTGGAAACCATCATCGTCGACAGAATCGTCGCTTTCACCTGGACGGTCTCCGGACTCTGGCAACAGTTCGCAGCGGGCACCTTTTGTGAACCCCAATCCACATGGGGGACAAAAGAGACCGGAAGGGCGTATCTATGAGCCGCGAATATATGGGTTCAAAGTGAGTGAGCGGGCAAAGTCCGGGCCACGGATGCAATGGCTGCGCTTGAGGCCTCAGAGCCCTGAGGAGCTGGAAATGGTGGACTGGCGGGGACGTTGGATAGACGACGAGGAATATGGTGACGTCGACGTCGACGAAGATGAGGAGGCTGACAAGCAAATGGAAGACTTTGACCGGGTAGGCCTCTTTTGGAATCTACACCGATCCAATGTTCAGGACGTCATCAATCCAGGATGCTGTCGAGGACGAGGACGATGAAGAGGAGGAGGAGGAGGAAGAGGAAGGTGGTGGACGGAGACGTCATGTCCGAGGTGAGCAGTCCGCTGATTTGTCGGCCTCCCACACCGACGCACCTGCCATCCTCCGCGCGTACATTCCCTACTTCTGGTTCGGCATCGAAGGGTCAAGGTAACCTTGGGGCAGGTGCGAGTGGTACAGGCGGGGTGTGGGTGGTCAGAAGGCGATGATACGGATGTCGAATCTCACTACGAATCATATTAGTCTCCTAGAATAAAGTCGGTTGCTCCCTTTTGGGCATTTCCAAACTAGGCCGTGGAAGAAAACTGTACAGGTGCAAGCCACTGTCACAGCCACAACGCTCACGGCCGCGACAGGTCGCATGGACCGAGTTTTAGCATCATCCAGCCGTCAAGATCATGACCCGCAGCAGTGAGTTGGAGAAATGGCGCTTTGCGAGTGGCTCATCGCTGTGCATATCAGACCTCCGTTATGGCCTCAACAAGGGCCACCCCACAACGGCTCTTAGCCAAGCCAGTCGCCCGAGCGAGCGAAAGGGTATCCAGTCCACCAAAACCAAGTTCGTGCGGTCCGTTGTCCGCGAGGTCGCAGGATTCTCTCCGTATGAGCGACGGGTGATGGAATTGCTGAGAAACTCCAAGGTGCGCGATCTCGGATACTCATGACTGGCTGATGTTTACGATGGTCTCGGACAGGATAAAAAGGCACGCAAGTTGACCAAGAAGCGGGTAAGTCTGCGCACCCGACGACGACAGGGGTACTGATGGTCTGGGACAGCTTGGTACACTGTTGCGGTCGAAGCGCAAGCTGGAGGAGCTTGGTGCTGTCATTCAGGAGAGTCGGAGGGCGCACTAAAGGACGTGCTTATGCATCCGTATCGTCAGCAAACGGGCTGAGTCATGTCAGATTATGCAATCTTACTAGAAAGCCGATTGGCTCGAGTGACGTACCGGTCTTTATTTTGATGTGCTGCGCTCTTAAACCATCCCACCCCGGCCATGGCCCTCGTCGTACCTCCCCATCGCAGCCGCGCCTCCTCCACGTGTGTGCGCCCCGCCTTGTCCATAAACACCATCGGAAGACGTCGTTCGTCCTCTCTCGTCCTCCCCGTGCAACACACAGACCCCTCCCCCGACTCCGCGGCCCACATCCCCCCCTCCCAGCCTTCCATGCTCTCCTTGATGACTGCAAAGTGTCTCGAGTTCCTTCACATGCCCACATTCCACCCCCCTGACCACTCAACCCCCTCATCGCCACGCAGCGATCTCGACCTCGTCCTCCCACTCTCCGCCTCGTCTCAGTCCACGTTCAGCGACATCCTGAACGAGAAGGCTCCCACCTCACATCGTTGGCGGCCCTTTCACCCCGCGGTCGGTAACGCTTCTTTCGCTCACGTGTCCCGTTGACGTCTCCGTCAGGCGCACGCACCAATCCTATTCGTCATGCTTCTCTTTCCCCTCTCTACCGCTCTGGTGTTTCTGTCACTCTACTCCCTACCCATCTCGGTCACGTGGCCACGAACTCTCTCTGAGCTCGCTCAGCTCGGTAGAGAACTCCAAAAGTACTCTCAGCTTGGCCCTGGCCCGTTTGCGCACGTCATCGGTGTGCTTTCCGTTACTGCAGCCTGGAAACATGCCTGGTCCATACCTGGTAGCGTCATTTGGGTCGGTTTGAAACCCAATATTTATCCACATCAACTCGTGTGACTAATGGGCTCGTGTAGAACGTGTTGGCGGGTGCCCTCTTTCACCCACTGTTGGCCACCTTGCTGTTGACCCTCTTGACCACCCTCGGATCAGTGATCGCCACGGCCCTCAGCGCACCCATAGCCCCGGTTCTCAGCAGACTCTTTCCGCGTGCGCTGGACATGACCCGGAATGCCCTGGAAGGCGAAACAGACTTGGCCGCCGGATCGGCGCCCAAGTCGCCGGCTTGGGTTCGTCTGTCAATACTACGCCTCATTGGGGTTGTACCCTGGTCGGGAATTAACATCGCATGTGGTGTCTGTGGTGTTCCTTTGACCGATTGTTTTCTGGGTGCATTCATTGGTAGTCTTCCCTGGACAGCAGTCACGTGCCAAGTACGTTGCCCGCTGACATCGGACTCGCATCGCTTGACCCCTTGCTAGATCGGTGATATCCTTCAGACAGTGGCATCGGCCCCTTCACCAGGTCACCACCAGACAGTCTCTTCCCTGCTAACTTCTCCCGATATTATCCTGAAGCTCGTGTTCCTATCCTTCTTGTCCCTGGCACCCATCTTAGGGCGAGATCGGCTACGTGCCCTAATAGCGAAAAAATCACTCTCGCCGTCGGATGCCACGCAGTCCGTTGGAAACGAACGTTTATCCCGGTGGGTTCGTGACTGGAAGACTAAGATGCGCACTCTCTCTCGATCACGCAATCAAGATGTGAAAAGACCTGATGATCTTGCCCAAGAAAAGACTTCGTTGCCTTGATGATGATGCATCCTTCCCCTGCTTTGGGCTTCTGCTATCTGCTGATTTATTTACCTATCTCGTTTTCCCGTAATGTCACGCACGATGTTCTCACGTACTTGGTACCCCTCTACGCTCACGACGAAAAGATACCCCTAATACGTTATTACCCACAACTGATCTTGCCTCGCAACTCCATTCGGCCCTGAACTCATTCATCTTGATCTCACGCGATCCAGTGATTTGTATGCACATACACTTTGCCAAACCAGCACACACACCGTTCCCAACTGTATGCATCGATGTTTCGAGCGATACAACCCTGCCTCTTTCCGATCACTGGGTCGCCGGGGTTGGGTACTGAATACTGAACCATGGCCGCAGCATCCCTATGATTCCCAACCAGTGTTGCGTAGGCAGTGGCGATTCGACGAGGTTTCATTCTACAGAACATTCCATTTTCGGAACCACACTTTTCGAGCTTCTTGGCCCAGGGCAGTGCTTGGTCTTGCATGTGTGGTCCCCCGCGAGACCGAGAGATCAAGCCTAATCAGCAATCGCTTGTCGGAGAACATAATGGTCTCGACTCGACTCAGAACAAATTTTTGATCTATGTACGTTGCCATGCTCGTGACGTAGTCGAGACGGATGCCCGCTCTATACTTCAGCGGTACCCATTTGTCGTGATCATGGACCACCTCGAGGCTGTTCGCAAGCACTGCACATTTATGGAAAACATGAGGTGAGTCGTGTTGTCTAATTCATGAGCATCCTGCTGCCTGGCTGCCAACGTGGCTGTTGAGCTCAAGGCAGGTTCTCCCAATGACTACTGCCCGTGTACAGCTTGAAGCATGCCCCCTTCCCTATATGAGTCTCGGGTCTCTCCATTCATTACCCACTTATAATAGTCAGTCTTCTCATTTCTGTCCCCCAGCTGCGCTTCCAGGGAACAGTCGTCCCGCCAAAAATTATCGGTTCTGCGCTCGGTCCTGCTCTTGCGTTTCTGGGGGTCACCAACAACGGCTCCACCAACCATGTCTCAAGTGGAGCCTGTACGCTCCATGAGTCACAGGAAACCTGTCCCGAAATTCATCCCCTCACCGCCGCCTTCTCCTCCCTCATCTCCCGGAGCACCTTTCAGGCAAATCTCCCTCTCTTTGATTTCCTCCCCCCCACCTGTACCGAGCAGTGACAGACCCCCGGTAAGGAATATCTGCCCTTCGCGAAGAACGGACCTTATGCAGTATTGAGTAGCTTCCAGATGATTGGAAGGACGTGATAGACAGGATGGTCTCCAGAGAACGGCGGTCAACATTGCCTACCATTAACACAGTAGTTGATTTTTCGACCCATGAAGGCCCTTCAACTGACCTCGATGGCGAAGCAGAGCCATTGCAGCAGTCGCCAGCCAGTACGGTGGGCAGCGGTGCTCAGCGAAGTTCCCAATGTGGCAATGCTCACATAGTCATAGGAGTTTGAGATGTCGAGGACCCACATGTTTAATCCGCCCTCCCCATCAGAAAGTTACGATGGAGATCCATTGTCGCGACCGCATTCTCCTACACCCTGGACGCGGCCGGCAGGAAAACGCAAGCCACAAGTTGTGAGTGACTGACGAGGTTGAATAGCCATCGAGGCTCACCTTTAGGTAGGAATACCGTCCACCGACGCCTCCGCTTGCGCGTCAGAAATCGCGGTCAGCAGATTCTGTCTCGCAGGGCGATTCCCCAGTTGCGATAACGCATATCGTGCGTCACCTATCCTTTACTGCTTCTTCCCCGTTTCATTCTAGTCGATATAATTTCTAGTCACGTCACTCTCCCCCATTACCTCCTCCACCTCTGCCCACTCCGCCTCTGCCTTCTCCGCCTTTGCCTTCTCCGCCTCTTCCTCCTCCACCGCTACCGACGCCGCCACGTGTCTCTCGACCGTTACCCGAAATCCCAATGCAAGATCCCTCGGTCTCAGAAACTCGCGAGGTAAAGCCAGTGGTACCGCTTGTCAGACCTGAGGGTACGAGACCTTTCTTTGGTCCACGCAAGCTCCCTACCCCTCCGTCATCGCTATCGACGAACGAGTGCACCTTGCAAACAAGCCACGTTAGGGCGCCATCGCACTCTGATTATTCTTCCACACAGGCGTCGAGCTGCACACCGGCGCGCACGACTCCACCGTCGACGATGTACTCTGAAAAATGGCCGGAGAACGCATCCCGTACCGGTTACGGGGTACCGATCAGGATGGAGCCTCCCAGGAGGGAAACATCGCTAGAGCATCCGCGAGCCTTGAACTTGAAGTTTGAAACGCCTCCACCAATTATTCCGCAGAACTCGAAGCCTAGATCGCTTCGTCGGGCGCTGACGCGGGGACTGCGGCGCATCGGATCGCTGGTCGTATCCGTGCTCTTTTGTCGGTGACACCCGTTGCCAGGATGGCATCTTCCTTATTCGCATGCCAGTGGGATCAGAGCAATACCATACTTGGATTACCACGACTTTCAAGCATGCTGGGTGGTTTCCCTTCGGGTTCTAGTAATGTGTGCGGGGACAAAACGACGTAGCAGTTATTTACATAAACTATGATTAGGTCTCGGTTCTAGTACCTTTGCCTGGCTAATGTGGGCTTGCCGAGTGGAAGCAAGTAAGCAGTCACAAACATTGTAGACCCAGTCCAACCTCGTCGAAGTGGCACCCGCTTGCACCCCACCCGACGATGCTCCTTTACTTGTGAATTGCAGGTTCGACCTTTCATTCCATGTGCGAGGTCGTGTCTTCGTCGCGTCCCCAACCGACAGGGCGTGAAATTTATGAAGCGTGTCTCTCTGGCGTCTGGGATCGCCCTTTCATTCCAAGACTTAGGTCCGACCCTCTACTCCATCGTCCTGTCCCCTACAGCCTTCTTGTGTTCCGGGAACAAGAGGGAGAAGAAAACCGGCAACGGAGACTCCATGGCCTTTGGCGACGCCTGTCCAGTGCACGCCTTCAGGGCGCGGAAGCCGCGGCTACTTTGGGAATCTCACTTGGCGAGTCACTGACGCCAGAAAAGGCCGAGACCCTGCGGAGAGTCTATGAAGACGAACTATTGCGGCGCTGCGCTGCCCATATCTCCAGTCAAAGCCCGACCCACATACCCTGGCCGGAGTTCCAGGATTATGCGGAAGCAAAAGAGGCTGGTCAGTGATGGAATCACCTTGCTGTCCCTTGCTCACAGACTGTTGGCAGAGCTGTGGTGCATCTTCCACGACCACCTCGATCTGGACGGAAACGGCCATTTAGACTCTGGGGAACTCCGGATAGCATTGGAGCACGCCGGTAGGTCGCCTCGATGATCCTACACGTTGCACCGGCATTCAATGTATCCACAGGGATCACCCTCTCTCCCACTGCCCTGGCAGAATTCATTACATTTTTGACGCAATCACCCCACTCCCATGTTATCAACTTTCAACAGTTTCGAGATTTCCTATTACTCCTCCCTCGGAAACTATCGGCCTCCGAGATCTACCGGTATTACGAGGTGAAGAGGTTCATCGGAAATGGCGGAAGGGGTCCAGCGAGGGTGACTATGGAAGGTCCGTCGTCTTGTCACTTTATTTTGTGCTCCACCCCCATGAATTCCTTTCACGTACACAGGTGATGTCGGTCTAAGCGACGAAGACGGCCCCGTATCTATGGCGTCGTTACGAACCCCTGCAGAACACTCAACCCCCATGAACCACGGGTGTGACGTCGAGGAGGAGCCAGAAGAACGCCGCGACTGGCTACATGGTCATACAGCAGTCATGTTTCTCCTGGCAGGTGGTATAGCGGGTGCAGGTGAAACGCTTGCTTGTCATGCACGAACGACAACTATTGACAGCGTTTCCAGTTTCAAGGACATGTACCGCTCCGTTTGACCGTCTCAAAATTTTCTTGATCACCCGCCCTCCTGAGATGGGAGGGACCTCTGTCCGTCCTAAACCCAGCGTCGGCGATTTGAAGGCTATGAGTGGTGCTGTAGCTCGTATATACGCCGAGGGCGGCATCTTGGCTTTTTGGACAGGAAACGGACTTTCTGTAATCAAGATATTCCCAGAATCCGCCATAAAGTTCATGACATACGAGACAGCTGTTCGTCCTCTTCATGTACCCGTGTCCAGCGTGCGGTACTTAGCGTTCGGGAACAGAAACGCGCATTCTCCAGATACTGGGATCATGTCGAAGACCCCCGAGATATAAGTGCCAGTAGTCGCTTTTTATCAGGCGGCATTGGTGGAATTTCCAGTCAACTCAGTAAGTTTTCGAGCCGCTGCAATATGCCCTTGTTCATCATGGTGTAGGTATATACCCCATCGAGACGCTCAAGGTTAACATCAATTCATCTCTCAGCCTGTCTCGTTACTGAATTCTTGGCAGACTCAAATGATGAGTACGACTGGCCAGAAACGAACCTTGTTTGGTGCGGCATGCAATGTCTGGCAATTGGGACGATTCAGGGCATTCTATCGTGGACTATCTGTCAGTCTTCTGCTTTTCGTTTGCATTATTCCCCTAAATCGAATGTAGATCGGTCTTGTCGGTGTTTTCCCGTATGTCGTCTATCAAAGATATCGCTTCCCTTTTTCAAGTTCTTTGACAGATATTCTGCTATCGACATGAGCACATTTGAAGCTCTCAAACTGGCATACCTACGCTCTACTGGATTGGAGGAACCTGGAGTTCTTGCTCTGCTCGCTTTTGGAAGTATTTCAGGGAGCATTGGGGCCATCAGCGTTTACCCCTTGAACTTGGTCCGCACCCGACTGCAGGCTTCAGGTTCTCCAGGTCATCCGCAACGGTATGCGAGTCCTTGGGATGTAGTCCAAAAGACGTACCAGCGGGATGGTTGGAGAGGTTTTTATCGTGGATTGTTTCCAACACTGGCCAAGGTTACTGTTACATGATGCTTTGAGAAAACCCCTTGAAGACTCACTGTCTATTACTTTTGCAGGTTGTACCGTCGGTGTCAATCACTTACCTGGTTTATGAGCATAGTAAGCGGAGGTGAGCATTGCACCGTGCCTACCATGATGTGTCGATTCATACGCAGTGTCCTGCAGGCTCGGTGTCTAGACATCTAACAGACCTTTTCAAATCGTAATATATATGGATAGATTCTCTCGGTTTATTCGTCAATCTGTACCTCACACAATACATGTTGCGTGTTGTGAGCATACCCTAGCAGTTGGCACTGCCTTGCTGGTGCCAAGCGTGCTGGTCTATGCATGCTCGGACCCGCGGAAAGAGGGTAAGCGCATTGTCTCGCAGAATGCATTCCAACTTGCGTGGTTCGCCGGCATAGTGATCCTCCAAGTGTTTAGTGTACCATCTCGAGGTCGCGATGCTGACCGCTAACATCCAGCGTTCAATCAATCAATCCATAGTTCAGGATATAGGGGTAAGGGCACGGTACCAGGAAAGTCGCTTCCAAACAGAACACGATCGATTGGCACAAAAGTGTCTACCGCAGCAAGGGTCGTCGGATGCGAACTAAGGGCCGTTTCATAATAGAACGTTTTAAAGTCTTCGATAATTTCATCCGGGGAGAGTGGGCAGCCCATGTAGTGTGACAGGACAGCCACACGAGGGACTAAAATTGGCGTGCTGCCTCCCAGATGTGCGAGGACGATCTTGACATTGTGGTAGCGGCGTTTCTTTCCCGTGACGACCAGATGAGCGGCCGCCTTGTATGTCTCGTTCGGAACCTTTTTTTGGTGCAAAGTTGGGTTTGGGTATGTATGTATGGGGTTGATCGATGGGAGCACTTGCCTCACTGATGGGAAGCCCTAGAAAGGGATGCGGATAGGGCGTTGATGAAGGCGTTTGTGCACCGTGAAGAAAGACGACTGCATGCCTCCTGTTCAGTTCCTCCCAGATGGGATCGAATAGATCGTCTGCAATGTACTCTAACACAACGTTAGCATCCGTTGTGGGCAAGCGACCCGGAAGATCCCACTGGCGGTGTTTCCCGTCCCGTAGGACGAGATGAGTGCGAAGCCATCAGCGCTGAGGTGGTCCATGGCAAAGGCAATTTCACTGAGTGCACCTAGGGAATGGGCTATCAGAAAGTAGCACCACTGTGACAGCTCCACGGTATCCGAACCTTGCACATCGCTTAGGGTCGGAAGCCCGGCGAGAAAACCGAACCTTGGGGGGTGTGCTGCGCGAAGTTGTGACAGATGAATATTCATATTCCTGACTTCAGTTCTGTTCGCGTTGGCAATAGGAGGTGGCGAAAGAATTGCGGTTTGTATGCCCATTGAGTCCATGGCCGACATGGCTAGTGATGGTCCCCATGGAAGGTGTTCTGGAGGAGTTTTCCAACCTATCAGGGTATTTTTCTTGACTTTTTTCTGGGCATCGAGGAAGACGTGGTGGTGTACATCTATGATCTTGGGTGCGTGGAATCGAGGGGCGGGCGATGTGGAGCCGTTGACGCTCGCTTGTGGAAGGGCCATGGGTGAAGGTATGAATACACGGGTGGATATAGTACCAGCGGACGACTTCTCGGGTGATTCCTTCGGCACCTGTTGGAGCTTCGCAATCGGTTCCGATGGAAGAACAAGGGACGGGCCAGTTCATTTCCTTGCAAACTCTTTACAGTGTTGGTCGTTGTACCGTACGAAAGACCCGCTCAAGCTGAGCGGCGCGCGGAGAGCGAGACTCGCAATCACATAGCCAACGTCCGACGGCTTCACCAATGTCCCCTCTCGATGAGCATCGAGGAATATCTCGAGATCGGTTGCATCCATGTGAGGAGCACCATTGGTCCTGAGAGACTCTTGCATCTGTAGACGGATTCTGGTCCGCTCGTTCGAAGGGAGGACGAATGTGGATAACGCACGGCCGTGTCTACCTTGCCTGGGGCGATTGCGAGCGAAACGAGGGAAGGCTCTTCCTTGGCCAAGGTCCTGTCGAGCGGACCGTCAGACCACTAAGGCCGAGTAGGGAAATGAGGGTACCTCGCAAGGCTGTTCATGGCTGCCTTGCCTGCATTGTAAGGTGCCCAACCCGGCGTGCCTCCCGTAGCTGCACCTGAGCTGACGAATATCACTCGACCGGTGTTGGGGGTACGCAGGGGTGGCAGGGCGAGTTTGAGCACGCTGACAAGTGAGAAGAAATTGACATCAAAGTGGTGTTTCCAAGCGTCGAGGGGTACGGTGGGATTGCCAATGCGCGTGAGGGGGTCGAGTGTACCGGCATTCAGGACCAGCCCGTCGAGGGCGGGACCAAATGTGTCGTTTGTCTGGGCAAATGCTTGCGCCTGCGCGGACTCATCTGTGCTGGAAGAATGGTCTACGTCGGCGTTGGCAACGGTGGGGACAGACTCACACGTCGCACGGAATGGCAAGGAGGGAAGCAGGATGTGCATGGATCAGCTGGGTCAGCTCGGGTGTGGTGGATCGTGCGAGCGCGACGACGCGGACGCCGTGCTCTTCGAGGAGAGCTTTGACGACGGCGAGGCCGATACCTCTGCGGACGGTCAGCTATGATGGTGGAGGGAGAAGGACGAACGAACCTCGATGCGCCTGTGACGAGGACGACTGGCTTGGAGGACATGTCGGAGTGTTTTCCGTGTCCGTCCGCGTCTGCGCGTCTTCTACCTCTACCTTTTCCTCCTCCTCCACTTTGCCAATGGCTGCTGTTCGCGCCGCTTTCTCTCGCCTCGCCAGCTCACGGCCCCGTCCTTCAATACAACTACCCAGAGCTGCTTTCGCTCGCAGTTATGCATCCCAATCCGAAAACTCGGTCCGTGACTCCAAACACACTTATTTCCACATCTCATGCTACTCACAGATGACCGTTCGGGAGGCTCTCAACGTGGCTATGGAGGAAGAAATGCTGCGCGACGAGTCAGTCTTCATCTTGGGCGAGGAGGTCGCTCGGTATAATGGCGCATACAAAGTACCTCGGTTTCGTCACACGTGTCTACTCTTCTCACCGTCCCCACACCAGGTCACCAAGGGCCTTTTGGACAAGTTCGGCGAGAAACGCGTCGTCGACACGCCCATAACCGAGATGGGCTTCGCCGGCCTCGCCGTCGGTGCAGCACTCGCCGGTCTCCGGCCAATGTCTGTCCCCACCTATCACGTCTTACCTTGTCTGACCACCCTTTCCACAGTTGCGAGTTCATGACTTTCAACTTTGCAATGCAAGCCATCGACCAAATCGTCAACTCCGCCGGTAAAACTTACTACATGTCTGGTGGAAACGTCCCTTGCCCTGTTGTTTTCCGTGGTCCCAACGGTGCCGCCGCTGGCGTCGCTGCACAACATTCACAGGACTATGCTGCTTGGTATGGTTCTATCCCAGGTCTCAAGGTCGTCAGCCCATGGAGCGCCGAGGACTGCAAAGGTCTTCTCAAGGCGCGTGTCGATTTCTGCCTCCGTTCCCTCATACGTGTCCTCATGTCATACAGTCTGCCATCCGGGATTCTAACCCCGTCGTCTTCCTAGAAAACGAAATGATGTACGGTGTCACTTTCCCCGTGTCGGCCGAGGCCATGTCCGACAACTTCCTCCTCCCCATCGGCAAGGCTAAAGTTGAGCGTGAAGGGTCCGACGTAACCATTGTCGCACACAGTAAGATGGTCACCCACAGCTTGGAAGCTGCCGAAATCCTCGCCAAGGAAGGTATCAAGGCTGAGGTCATCAACCTCCGTAGTATCCGTCCTCTCGACATTGATACCATCAAGACATCGGTCAAAAAGACGAACCGGCAAGTTCCATTGGATCCGTCTTGTTTGGTTGTTCTTACTACCCCTTCAGACTACTCATCGTTGAAGGTGGTTTCCCAGCCTTTGGTGTCGGAAGTGAGATATGCGCTCAGATAGTTGAGAGTGAAGCCTTTGACTATCTTGATGCTCCCGTCGAGCGGATCACCGGCGCTGATGTGCCAACACCTGTGAGTTTTTTTGTACTGGCATGGTCTTACCTCGGCTAATACCCATGCCTTTGTAGTATGCCAAAATTCTAGAAGATCTCTCCTTCCCTGACACCCCACTTATCGTCAAGGTAGCTAAGCGTGCACTCTACAGGACAAACTAGTATGTACGCGCACCTCACAGTGCCATCTCTTTCGTTGCTCTGCCACCCAGTTCCGAGCAATAGCACTTGGTCACCGCTTGCTATGCACATGTCAGCGTTATCGTAGAGGTATCCTTGCAATTCGCGTTACACTGGCAATTGAAACTGGATGTTCTCCACAAATTTTATTTTCTACAATCCGCTTAACCGTATCCGAACAGCGTTTGCATGCGCCTGCAACCCCTCACAATCTGCTAAAGTCGCGACGACTGGTCCCAGTTTCCGTAACCCTTGTGCAGTAACCTCCTGAGAAGTAATATGCTTCTGGAAAGACACCGTGTTCACGCCACTGAACTGACGAGCATATCCATTTGTAGGAAGCGTGTGGTTCGTTCCAGAGGCGTAGTCACCGCAGCTACCAAGTTTACTTCAGTTTAGCAACTGGGACGTGAACTGACGAGAAAATACCTTTCAGGAGAATAAGGCCCAACAAAGACACTCCCAGCATTCTTCACGTGTTCCACCCAGGTAGAGGCGTCCTGCAAGTGCAGAATGAGATGTTCCGGCGCGTACGCGTTTGAAAACTGTAGCGCTTCTTCTGGGCCCGGCGTCTTCACGATCAAACTCCGTGACACGCTTTCTCGTACAATGCCTACCCGCGGCAAAGCGCGCGCTTGCTTGTCCACCTCCTTTTCTATCTCCTTAAGCTTGCCGTCCGAGAGAGAAGAGGATACGAGGACAACTTGGGAGTCGACACCGTGTTCTGCTTGCGACAAGAGGTCCGCAGCAACGAAGGCGGGATTACACGATTCGTCCGCAATGACCTGAAATAAAAAAACAGAACCGCGTTCGTCATTCGTACAAGAACAACGAACGCGGTGCACGCATGCGAGGCCGTACACCACGTTCGGCGGACAGTGTCGGACAGCTTACCAGTACCTCCGACGGACCAGCTGGCATATCGATGGACACCAGGGCCTCCGTGTCGTTCTGAACCAACATCTTTGCTGCCGTCACCCATTGGTTTCCGGGACCAAGAATCTTGTCGACCTTGGGACATGTTTCAGTGCCGTAAGCCAGGGCAGCGACTGCCTGGGCACCACCAGCCCTGAGAATCGCGTGCGCGCCAACCAAGTGAGCGACATAGAGGACTTCGGGAGATACGCTTCCATCAGGGCGCGGAGGTGTTGCGAGTACGATCTGCTCGCAGCCTGCGACCTGTGCTGGCACGCCAAGCATCAGCGCAGTAGAGGGCAGCACGGCAGTCCCTCCGGGAACATAGAGCCCAACCCGTGCTATCGCTCGCGCGAAGCGTGAACAGGTTACGCCAGGCATGGTTTCTACAACCAAGTGACTGTCTTGGACCTGCGCAGCGTGGAACTTGCGCACATTGGCATACGCAACGTCGATGGCATCTTTGACAGCTGCGTCCAACTCCCCCGCCGCAGCAGATGAAAACGTATAGAATGGCGGAAGGAGAATTGGTGTCTCGAGTTTCGCCTTGTCGAGTTTAGCGGTCAGCTCGAGAAGAGCAACGTCACCTCTCCTGCGAACATCATCGACAATCGGCTTGACCTTGGCGATCATGTCATCGGACTTCAACACAGGGCGCCTCAGTAGCTGAGCACGCTCTTCTGGACCGACAAATGATAGATCCACAGTACGCAGGGCGATCGGCGCATTCGGGTCCACAGTAGCTTGTGGCTTTGGGGGACCATTTGACGAATCCTGAGCGTTCTTGTAATTTGACATGAACTGGGGTTTTGCATTCCCTGGCCGCCGTGTGACTTTGGCGGCCTTCCTGTTCAGTACTTCTTCGATATCCCGGAGAGTCACCCCAGCAGCGACACATCGTGTCAGGGCGAAATAAAATAAATCGGCAGCTTCGAAGGCTATCTCCTCCTTAGTCTCTGCGCGGGAGAGCTCATCCGCCTCTTCTTTAATCTTTGATCGGAGGAGCTCCTGGTCGTCGAACAGCCTACGTGTATACGATCCCTCGGGCGCAGAAGCGAGACGTGCGGTGAGTGTACTTTCGAGTGCAGCAAATCCGTCAATGCTACCGAAGCACGATGGTTGTGGTAGATGACAAAACCCTGAACCATGCTGGATGACCGAGAATTCGAGCGTATCCGAATCGCAGTCTATGCGGATGCGCACGACCTCCTGGGTCGCTCCTGAAGTCTTTCCTTTTTCCCAAAGACCGTGTTTGCGCGATTGGTATACCCCCTTGCCAGTCAAAATGGATTGGGCGACAGACTCGCGGGAAGAGTACACGAGACCGAGGGATCTGCCACCTTGGGTGTATGACGAAACGATGGTCGGGAAGAGTCCGTCAGATCTGTCAGATATGACTGGGGCAAGGAAGGCATCTGCAATCGTGATGGTTGTTTCGAGTTCGGAGAAGGGGATGACAAGCGATGCGCCGATCGAGGCGAGTTTTTTTATCGCCAAAGGGGTTGGCTTGTCATCCGACAAGACGTGAATGGCCATGCCTGCAAAGAAGGTAGAGATAGAGCGGATGAGCTCGACGTCCGTGGATATTGTTTTGAGGAGTACGCCAGAGATGGCGCTACGGAGTGAGTCTGGTACGGCGCTAGCGTTGGCAACGTCAAGCAGAAGGATCAAACGGGTAGCAGGAACGACGCCGACTAGTTTTTTCGCGAGGGAGAGGGGCACGATTGCCTTGCTGACGCCGCTGTCGAGATCGGCGATGATCTGCTCAGGGCTGTATGCAGAAACATCGTCGATCAGGAGGTGGCATGCGGAGGGTAGTGGGAGGTTGTGGGCGAGTTTGGAGATTACCGAAGTAACGCGACAGACCGCGAGCAAGCGATCCTGGTGGACGTTGTCGGTGTCGGCGAGGACGAGGAATGGTAGAGGCATGGTTGCTCGTGGTCTCGCTGAGGGTTTGATCACATCTAGTAGACACTCTACTACCGCGTTTCTCACTTCGCTGTCTTGCACCACCACGAACGGTCCATCTCATGGAATACAGCCCCAGATATCCCCAGCCATTCACTCTCACTCAGGCAATTGCATTGGATCCTGCGGTAGCATGGGATGGTCTGATTCTCCGCATTGCCACCGGTAGCCAATCATAATTAATACTCCTGATAGAGATCGCTCGTCTGAAGAATTCCTTGTCGCACCTGAGACGGTCTCAAGACGAGTTGCAAGAATACCTGCGGGAACTCGCCCCAGAGGAAGTAGATCTCGAAGTTAGCCAAGCGGTGAAAGAAAACGAGATCACAATGCACGTATCACTCGGTCCGACTTGTCTTCCAGCGCTGAGGGCTTTCAGAGCATCACAGGACGAGCGCATCTTCATCCTCAAGCTAGCACTGACCCATCATGGCCACTCCGTCGTTTCCGAGCAGACGTCTGAACCGCTCGTGTCTTCCGCTTCCACTTCTCCAGGAACCAGGACTGAGCGTCCACAGAATACAGTTGCCTCCAACTCGAATGGCTTGGCTGACTTTCCCCCCACTCGTCGCGCGTCAGCGGTGAATCCAGAGGCTTCACACGTCGAAGAGCAACAGAATGGTGTGTACCTGTAAATGTTTCAAACAGACCATCAGTCGGTTCTCGCCTTGAGTCATGGCATGCTTTGGCGGCCGATACATACATTCAGTGTGAATAATTTTTTTAATTACATGGTATCATATCGAATGGGTGTGGGACTGATGCGCAAGACAAATTCACTAAAGGATGTGTTGGAAAGAAGCTTCAAGAACAAGACCAGTACTGGTAGGTGGAACTGCTTTGGCGAGTCCTCAGTCCGGTGCGAGGAACAGTTAAGCAATCATGAAAAGTACATGAGCGACGCCATGTTTGCGTGCAGCGGCTTGAAACCCCGTCGATACGCCTCGAGTGCACCTTCCGCTTGAGAGGTATCAGCTTGTGTAGCCGAGTCAGAGAAATCCACAGTTCCCTGAGGGTCGTAGTGATTCTTCGCGCGACTACACACGATATCCGCATCTGGACCAAGTTCAGCCAACATGTGGAGCGAAGGGGTCAGAGGCAGACATACAGTATACCGGTGCAGGAATTGATACCGAACGGGTAGAACGAGCATATACGTGACAAAGGGCAAAAGATAATGACTGAAGACTATCTGCACTGTGAAAGCATTGTTGGATGCGGTACCAAAGCGAGTCTAACCATAACTTACTTGAACTTGTTGTCATCGTACAGAACATTATAATGGGCGGGACGACTGGTGCCGAGCAATCCTCCGTGACTTTGCAGATACCAATCAAATTCAGTAGGGTGGGCGACAACCTGGTCGACGACCGTTCCCGCAGGACAGTTGCCACTCCTGTCAGCATCTCCCTGTTGCCTGGGGAAGAAACGAACGTGGTGGCGTTTTGCAACGACGATGATGGTGATCTTGGGATTGATCTTCAGTTCCGCGCATGCAGCTGTGAGACTACATAAGTAAAGAGAAATCCTGAATGCCAGGTCAGTGCACACCTTTCAACGCCTCTAGCTCTTCAAAGAAGAGTCAGCAGAATCCGGAAGGTCATCAAGAAAACATACCATAGTCTAAGACTTGCTGAAACTGACCCTCCGAAACACCATCTGACTATCAGAGTTAGTTGGGCACGAGAGCTTTCCAAGAAGCGAACCTCTGAAGAATATAAGGCGGCTAGGGCCAAAATCACTAGTCTTCTTCTCGACTGCCTGCCTGTATCTCATGTACAGAGTCAAAATATGCTTAAAAACACGGCCTGAGCTTCCAGCAGTGACCAGCCACAGAGTGAAACAACCTTCGCCATCTCTTTCAAATCTTGGATGATCTCTTCGCGAGAGCCCTGGACGCGGCTAGTGGCAACATATTTTGCGGAGTTGGAATCAACGTTTCCGACGAGAGCCGTGAACGAAGGACGACCATCCGAGCCTGGTGCAGGATGGATGACGTCGGCACCTGATGATTCATTAATATAACCTCTCCCTTGAGAGAAAAGTGCCAGAAAGCGACATTACCCATCACGATGGTTGGGTTACGAGGGTCTGTAAGTATGGTGACGGACTGGGGATCCGGAATCGTGTTGATTCCTCCAAGTTTGACATTCATCCTGAGAGACGTGAGATTTGCTAACCACCGTATCCTGAGATCATACCCACTTCAAACAAACGTTGGCATAGTACTGTGCCTTCGCACGGTAGCATTTGGAACTCTTCAAACACTGGGTCGCCACCCCAACCTTTGAATGATCTGAGTTGCAGCCAAATGGAGGAAGGCTGGCAAGACACGCACTGTAACATCGCCAAAGCTGCAGCACAATTAGTTACTATTGACATGGGGCGGCGACATGTTCGACGTACTGTTTCACAGCCGTGTAGATATCATTGCCGTTTTCAGGAAGCACGACAACGATAAGCGTCGGACGTTGCTTTGTCTTTTGAAAACACTCCTGCCCGGCTGCACGTAGTTGCTAAAAAGCCTAATAGGTCATCGCTGTAAGCACGAGGCATTAGAATATTCACCTCGGCGATACGACCCTGGCCATTCTGCCAGGTAACCAGTGGGCTATTGTCATTAACCTTCATCCCTAACAGCAGGGCCATTATAGCGATAAGTTTGAGCTGACCGAGACAACTCACCAACGTCCTTGCAACTCCGCAGTAAACCATCAATCATATCTTGCACTGCTTGCTGATTGAACCGCTGCTGGCGTTCATAGACGACCACTATCCAGCGTTCAATGGTAGCTGGTCTGAAGAAACGTTTGTCAATCCTGTTCAAAAAGTCAACTATCAATGACTGGGAAAAAATAAACCCTACGTACATATTCCACGCGCCATTAGCGGGTGACTGTAATCGCAAAATGAGAAGTGAGTCAGGGATCAGCATGCTGAAACTCACGACAACCGGCTGAGGGCTGTCCTGCCCATATCTGAGCCTGGGAGGCGCCAAAATACGTGCGGGGACGCTCAAGGGACCAGCGGTTTCGTCCACGGTTATCCCAAACTGGCGAACATATTCGGATTGACCATATGCAAGAACCTGGGCGTTGTTTAACGAAACAAAGTGATAGGCGGAAAAGCCAAGCTACCGAAAGCCCGTTGGTTATGCTTTGGAGGCGTTCATGCGGTCTCTTGGTAGCAAAATCGAGGACATCCTTTGTTTTCTCCGGCGGTACCTGCTTGCGCATAATCTGCCCAGGTGGTACCGTACAGAGCTCAAGTGGTAACAACGCGCCAGATCCAACCTATGGCTCGTTAGTAGAAGAAAGCGTGAAAGGGAAACACATGCCTCGATACAAATGTTGTCAGGGAATCGCAGTGGTCGGTTCAGCAACTTCTGGAAGTATTGGGCCACGGTCATGGTTGTACCGTCCCGCATGGTGAAGCTGAGGTCCGACGCCCCTGCACTGCTGAGCTTCTTGACGACTCGTGGGGTTCTACGGACACGTTCCCCGGAATAAGTCGTCATGATTCGAATTCCGGTGATAAATCTCTGAAGTCGAATGCGCTCTCGGTCGGGCATGTTACGACGTGGGCTTAAAATGTTGTATTGGCCAGGTTTGCCAAGGAAATCCAAGCAGAGATCCAGCAACGGGCCCGGCTTGTACATGGTCCCGGTCGAGATATCGACGTTGATCAATAATCGTCCGATGGCGGGTCTTACCGACTGAAAATAACCTCGCCAAAGGACCAACCCACTGCCAATGTCTTTGGTCTCTCGATCGGTGAAAAAAGACCGCACATTGAAAGGATATTTCATAATGGGTTCCATGCGCACGACCACATTGAGCGCCTAAGAACGAAAAGTCAGTGATGATGGATATACTTTCGCGCGCAACCTACTGTCAAGGCCGTCAAGACATTGTTGTCGTGGGACTGCTGGCCCTGTACAAAACGATGTAAAACCCTAGCGAACGATTGAAAAATGTGTTAACACGACGTTCGGACAGCAAACTCGAATGGTTACTCTGGGTTGATGGTGGCAACCTTTGTGAGCTTGACTTTATACACGCGAGGCCCGCGACCACTCGTGTTCTCTCCCGGACTACCACGAGTGGTTTCATCGGACAGACAAACGTTGAACTTCAAGTTGTGACAAGAATTGGTCGAACATTCTACAATACGAACAACGCATAACATACCTCTTGGCTTCCACTTGGTCCAAGGGGTAGCTCTCTCGGGGCAAACATATTTTTCCGGCCGTCGTATGCAGCAGGAGGAGTGAAGACATCAGGAGCATCGATCTTTTGGAGATGATCGATAAGGTCCAAGTTGAGCCTCGCAGGCAGAGCTTTCTCGGAGGGGGAGATGACTACGATGGACATCGTCGATGATAAGCGCAAGTGAAGATGGGTGTACGGATGTCCAACTCACCCACTGATATTTCCAGCAGCGAGGTGTCATTGATCAGGCAGATCTACCGACTGCTGATAATTGGGGGACGCACCATCGTAGTGATAGATGTTGCCTTCAGGCGATGCCATGGTGAAGAAGTTGGCCTGGACGGTGATCGCTCTACCAGCTGTACCATAGCCCGATCGCAGCACCCCCACTGCTTGAACATGAGCGCCTGGGAGTGCCCCGCTCGGGGGTGCTGATGGGGTTGCCCTAGCCGCAGCACCTGGTGGCCCCCCACGAGGAGGACCGCCACGCGCCCTGCCACCGCGACTACGACCACCCCTGCCAGGGTCACCTCTTGGTGGCATGTTGTTTCAGAAGGAACAATAAAATCGATGGGAAGATGGACGTTCAAGTGAGAGCGCAAAAAGGGGTGGCGTGTCGTTCTTATACCTTGCCGATGCAGGAAGGCGAGTTTGTGTATGTTGTGCCCGCGTTCCAAGGTATTATTATGTCTGTTATCGACGATAAAGGCCGCTGAGCGGGTGATCGGGCGACGTGGGACTACGATCTTTATGTACATGAAAAAGAGGTGGCTCATGCGAGTTTCAGCCAGCTCATGATCACCGAATGCGCAGGCCCTCCAGCAACAAACGGTTGGCCGTGCCTACCGTTGGGGTCGAAACAGATCCCTTTCCGAACGCCGTGACTGCCAAGATAACGTCTGACGCGCTGGGGACGGACTCAGACCAGGCTTGACCTCGCAGCGACAACCCACTCACCTCCGCGTTCAGAATCACATCCTTGCCTCCTAATACGACAAGCATTTTTCTGGGGTCGCGAGCATTCGGAATCTCTTCGAACCACAGAGAATTTGATAGCCAGTCAAAATGGCGCTGAATCGTGTTCGCAATGCCGAGTTCAGTTCCGACGAAGTACCTCATCAACAAGTCCAGACCCTACATCGAAAATTAAACCATTGCTGGCACAGTCGTGTTGGCGATCGTACCGTAGAACATCGGCTATACAAGAAATTGTAACACAAATCTGCGGAAAAGTGGCTCCACATCACACCACGTTCACTAACACCGACCGACTTACCGCCTTCCCAGCAACAAAATGTGACAGGGTCTACGAAACACGAGCGAGCAACCATTTCCGGGTGAGCCTTGAGGAACCATGCATGCAGAAAGGAGCCGCTTGTAGGTGGATTTGAACGGGTGTGATCGGGATCGACAGTGGGAACACCTACTTGGAATGGCTAAGCATGACAATTCCCTCATGTCGTGACGGGCCGTGCGGAGACGAGAGATTAGAATCTTTCGGTGAGAAGACCCAGCCCAATTCTCTTAGAAGACCAGATAAACGAGCGGTCATCTCTCGTTTACCCATCGGCTTCAGAAACTTGGAATGGAAGATGTCCTGACTGATGTTGGGTTGAAGGGGTATTACGATGGGTCGATCAGAGAAGTTTCGGAGGAGATCGCAGACGAGCAATTTGTATTGCATCAGACCAACGCCGAGTCCATGAAGGAGCACGATAGGGCGACATCCATGCACAGGGTCCCAAGTTCGGGGTATACGGATGCAGTACCTGAACAGAAGTTTAATGGTGCAAAATGAGGCATCAATCGACATGAAACGTACTCCAGGCCGTCATAGCAGCCGAATTGTACGCTGTGTGCCCGTTCTAGCCATCTTCTGAGCATCCAGTTAGTTGCAAACACTATTGCATACCAGACGAAAGGTCTCGAGGCGACGTTGAGCTTGTCGACCGTTAGCAAAATGGGCGATACACCGCGACTAGGACCATCTGGAATGGCCATCCCTGCACGATTTTCAATTTGCTTGATGGCGCCATCGAGAACCTCCCGACAGCGATCGGGTAGTAGGTTGGCAGCAGGGAGCGGGCTATTGTAAAAGGCCCAATAAAGGTATGCGTAGAAATCATGCTTTCTGATAGACGACCATGTGGTTCTCTGAAACCTTGAAAGGAGATACGATACGATTAGGTGACATGCAGCAGACTCGGGCGAATGAGTACCATGCTCTCATCCATTCGCGAAACTCTATAGCGCGGGGGTCATCAGGCTGCAGCCGAACGAGGTGCTCGGCGGGGCTGCCTGGCCGTTCGACATCAGGGGATTCTTCGTCGACAGTGAGATCGGCGAGACCGGTTTTCAAGACGCGTTCGAAACCAGTCTGAAGCTCGGCAAAGTTTCCTGGGACGTTCCGGGGAAGGCCCGAAACGGATCGAACGAGGCTATAGTGGTAAATACTAAAGGGAACCTAGGATGAACCAGTAAACCCGTTGGGGGGTGATGAGGATTGAAAGTACGGACCTCACACAGGGCAGCTGCAAAGCAGAGTCTGGCATTCCAGCCAAAAGACCATAATTTAGCATTATATATGGTATATATAGCGAACGACCACGAAATGGGAGTGATGAGCCAGAGTGGCAGGACGACGCAGAAAAGCACGAGATAGTAAGAGAGTGTTCGCGGTGGGGGGACGTAGGGTATCTCTGGGAGGTCGAGCGAGGGAACGGTCATGAGGGTATCTCCAATGGTTAAAGAGAGCTCCGCCACGTGCCATCAAGTTGATATGATCCTGTTCCGTTTCTTCCCTTATACTGTTTTTCTCCACCAGACATGCTCCGCAACGCCCTCGTAGCGGCGACGCGCCCCGCTCTCTTCCAGTCCGTACGTCTCTCTTTACCGCACCCATAGCGTCGTCTAACACCCCCCCGAGAGAGCTGCAACAACCCTTTCCGCTGGTTTTCCAAGGGTTACGCAACGAGTAGGTCCCATTTCGATTGCCTTATGTATGACCTCACATCTTCTAGTCCCCAACGAAATACGGCGGTGTCTACACCGTGAGTACTCAAACGTTCATTCCACACGTCGTTTATCCCGCTCATCAGGTCACACTCATCCCCGGTGATGGTATTGGCGCTGAAATCACCGACTCCGTCAAGGAGATTTTCGACTATGTCAACGCACCCATCGAATGGGAACAATACAACGTCTCCGGCATGTCGTCTGCAGGCGAAGATCTCTTCAAGCAGGCCATGGAGAGTTTGAAGCGCAACCGCGTCGGCTTGAAAGGTAAACACATCCCTAGTCCACCTCATCTTCGCCAACAATGCTGATCGATCCACCGATAAGGCATCCTATTCACCCCCATCTCGCAGTCAGGTCATATTTCCTGGAATGTCGCCATGCGTCAACAACTTGACATTTACGCCTCTGTTGTACTCTGCAAGTCCTTGCCTGGATTCCCTACTCGTCACTCCAACGTTGATTTTGCCATCATACGTGAAAATACGGAGGGTGAATATTCAGGGTTGGAGCATCAGAGCTACCCCGGTGTCGTCGAAAGCTTGAAAGTCAGTACGAGAGCCAAGGCAGACCGTATCTCTCGCTTCGCTTTCGACTTTGCCCTCAAGAACGACCGCAAGGTGTGCATTCGTCGTTTGCTGTATCATTCTTAGACATGACCCTCCACGATCCTCAGAAAGTCACCTGCATTCATAAGGCTAATATTATGAAGCTGGGCGATGGCCTTTTCTTGAACACCTTCCGTAAAGTAGCGGAAGAATACAAATCCGCAGGCATAGAGGCGAACGACATGATTATTGACAACACGTGTGTCTCCCCGCACATTTCACGTCGAGGGGCAACCCTCATTTTTACTCCAGTTCGATGCAGCTCGTTGCGAAGCCAAGTCAATTCGACGTCATGGTGATGCCCAACTTGTACGGCGCAATAATCTCTAACATTGGAGCGGCGCTTGTCGGTGGACCTGGTATTGTCCCTGGTTGTAACGTCGGATCGGTATGCCTATGCCATCTCAACTCGAGGATCATTGCTTAACGTATCTAGGATTACGCTCTTTTCGAGCCTGGATGCAGACACGTAGCATCCGACATCATGGGAACGAACCGTGCAAACCCAGCAGCTATGATTCTCAGCGCTACTATGATGCTCCGACATCTCGGGTAAGCGTGTCTGGTTCTCGCTTGGCTGGTTGATGAACTGCGCCGCAGCCTCGACTCCATTGCTAACAGTATTGCGAGTGCAACGTTTGATGTCATCAACGCAGGCCAAGTCCGCACTGCGGATATGGGAGGCGAGTAAATCTTGCTCTCGGTATATCTCTGCTCAACCTTTCTAGGTGCTGCAACGACTTCGGAGTTCACTGCGGCCGTCATTAAAAAGCTGTGAGGAGATCCTTCTTACAAGGGTTACATTCGACGACGCCTGGACCTGTTACACAGATGTAGCTACAGCGTATTACTACACGTGAACTAGTACCCTCTTTTAGTATTCATAGAATCCATGCGGCTCAAGGATGCTTGATCAGTTTTCCTTTGTCGAGTTCAAAGGCGTCGTCCAAGTCGAGGGCAGCCTCATACTCTTCTAAAGAGAATGTCCGCGCCTTTTTCGATAGCCGTGGCTCTCCCGACAGCTCTTGGTTGTTACTGAGCCTGGCATCTGACGTGTCTCCTTTCTTCCTCAGAGACAATATATGCTCGCATCGAACCTCCCCTCTCTTCCCCCATCCATCCACAGTCGGTCTAAAATCGGCATAAAGTGAAAACCCGACCTTGTTAAGCTCTTGAGCTGGATAGCTTTCTGCCAAAAGGCGCAGCGCTCCGACGATGTACGGAGTGGTTTGTCGAAAGGCACGGGAGATGTATGAGAACGCGGTGCTTGGAGTCGCAGGAGAGCCATTGACGAGTGCTCTCCACTTGGACAATTGGGTCTGGTAAAGTGGTCTGTCCAGGGATTCCAGTCAGCGAGCTTGCGTAAAAATGGTCTGTCTAAGCGCACGCACATTCTGTGTGGCGGTCGCAGTCAGAGGGAGGAGTGTACGCTAGATGAATTACGGACTCACCGTTTGCCCATCAAGTCCACGTAGGGCTGCTGTCCTCCCGAGATGGGATCGATCTCCTTCCTCCTGCTCTGGTCTATGATCCCCAAAGAGATACCCTTGGCGACAGCGTTCATTTCAGTGTACACCGATCCTGCAGTGGTGGCCTAGACCTATAGTGGTGATCGACCATGGTCAGGGAAAATCACACTCACCGATGCTCAGGGCTTCCTCCCTCTCAAATCCAAGGCGCTCCGCAACGATCGTTGCCCATGCAGTCATGAGCGGTGCACGGTTGACCACCGCGCTTTTCACGTTCAGGACCTCATAATGTGCGTCGGTACTCGGCACGGCTGAAGCGATACCCAACAAAACGAAAAGCACCAACCTGCTCGTCCAAGACCTCGTTGAATTCCATGCTTCCATACGCCGACGCTTCGTCCGGCAGCGCCTCGGGCAGGAGCTCGTTCAGGTCATCATCGCGTTTGCGTTTCTTTTTTGGCGTGATCTGCGCAAGCCAATCAACCAAGAGAGGTCGTCGGGCATAAGAAAGAGGTGACGCACTAATGTGTGCATCGTGCTGGGGCAAGTGCTCGATGGCCCTGCCACGGGCTGCAGAAGGCTATCACCCTCTGACTCGGGTTTTCGGGTGGATCCAGGGTATCCGGCCTTGCGAATAGCGACAAGGACAAGCCTTCTAAGGTCTTTGTCCTTGACATTGAGGACCTCCAACTTGGCATCATCGAGTTGAGCGAGAAGAGCAAGCGTGTTGTATTCCTTGAACCTGGGCTGGGTTGAGGTGGTACTTGGGTCGAGCCAGGGGCAGGACAAACACTTTACTGGCTACGGCCATTGCCTTTGAGACGGGGACATTGTTGCTGGTCAGCAGCTTGAGAAAGTCGGGTAAGGTTAGCTTCTTGTCCATGGTCGCGTTCATGTCAAGCAAGATCCAAAGCACAGCGTGTCTGACTCATCCAACACGAGCGCTGTTGACAATCCACAGATATATTATATTAGGACGCCAATTTATGCTTGGGTATAGCGACGCTGTTGCCTTCGACCTCTCTTCTTCCCATTTATCGTACACGACAGGCAATAGACCTCACTTGTCCAGGCAGGTGGTCTCTACGATGATGCTTGTGACACGGTAAGGGTCTTTTCCAAAACGAGTGAGTCAAGGAACCAAAACCATGCGAAAAAAAGAGGGACACACCAATATTGGAAGCGGGGCGACGGTCTTCCATGTACCCATACCCCTGGGCGGCCACGTGCCTCGGGATACGGATGGAAGCACCACGATTAGCGACGCCAGAACTGAAGTCACCAATGTGACCAGTCTCATGACGGCCTGTGAGACGGAGTTCGTTATCTTCACCATAGACGGCTATGTGTTCGTCATGACGCTTTGAGAGTTTCTCGATCGCCTCCTCAATATGTTTCATTCCACCCGGCTCGCGCATAGCGAGCGTGCTGTAGTTGGTGTGGCAACCAGCACCGTTCCAATCACCCTGAAGAGGTTTCGGGTGGAACGAAACCTTGACACCCCACTGCTCGGCGATGCGAACCAAGAGATAACGTGCAATCCAAAGATGGTCACCCATGGAAATGCCTTCACAAGGACCGACCTGGAACTCCCACTGAGCGGGCATGACCTCTGCATTGATACCACTGATGTTCACGCCAGCATAGAGACAAGCACGGTAGTGGGCCTCGATGAGATCACGAGCAAAAACCTTTCCCGTGCCTAAAACGGCAATGAGGGACCATCGATAGAGTGTGAGAGACAAAATACCTGCACCACAGTAATAGGGACCCTGAGGACCGGGGAAGCCGCCCTTGGGCCAGCCGAAAGGGGTGTTGCCATCCGCGTCGAAAAGGGTGTATTCTTGCTCGAGACCGAACCAAGGTTTTTTGTCCTTTGCGAGTTCCATCACCTTTGCGGCGTGGTGGCGGTAGTTTGTCCTGTTAGGAGTACCGTCGTTGTTGTAGGTCTCCGCAAGGACAAGGATGTTGTCACCGCCACGGAATGGGTCCTTGAAGATCGCGGCGGGACGGAGGTAGACATCAGAGTCATTGCCGGGAGCCTGATTGGTGGAGGAGCCATCAAAGTCCCAGATGCGGAGCTGACCAATGTCAGTGACCTTTTTGGCGACGGTCTGCGGGGATGAGTCAGTAAAGAGGAGGTGGGAGAAAAGAATGAACCGACGGTAGTTTTGGAGCGAAGACCGCCATCACCATCGATCCAGACATCTGGGTTGATCTGAGCCGCGCAGAAGTGAGCAGTTGGGAATGAACATACACTCTGCCTGGACCTTTCCGCCCTGGTCAAGAGCGAGATAGGGGGCGAGGAGATCGTTGTGATATGTGAACTGAGAGGAAGACATCTGGGAGAAAGCACGAGACAACGCTGGGCCGAGGTCGCCCTTTAAAGCAGTCGGGCGATGCAGTGTATTGACATTTATTTGTCACGTTTTCTGATTGGTCGATAAGACAACGGCCGGATCGTCTCTATCGGCCGATACCAATAGCAAAAAAAGGCTATTTCCCCGCTTTCGTCCGTATCGCCCTCCGACGCCGGCCGCCAGCCATGCTCGCCGGTGCACGTCTCCCACCTCCACCGGACACACTCCCCTCTTCGCCCTCTTCCACCACGTCCTCGCTCGGTCGCTGCTTGCGCACGAGCCCGCTCACCAAAGATACGAACCATGTTCTCGAAATAGCAGGCGGGATCGCCGACGTCTCGTCGAGCAAATGCATCTCAGTCCCATCGCACTGATAACGTATGCATCCGTCAATCTGCCCCCGGTTGCAGTCGGCCGACTCACAAGATAAACGCCGTTGCCATCAACGACCATGTCAATCATCTTCCCTGCCACAACATTGCCTTCTTCGTCGATCCGTGGTCCACCACCGAGGTTCACCTTGACCTATAAACGGCAGTCCTAAATGCTCCCACCCCTCTTGAAAGGTACCTACCTTGCGCCTTCCCTCTAGCGGCGCCGTCTTTGGTCCCCATGCTGCCAGCTTTGCGTCGCGCACCGTCCGGCGCACCTTTTCAAGATCCCGTCTGTAGGTCACCGTCTGCACCAGATACTGCAGCCCACTTGTCAAGATCACCAAGAACACCAACACCATCTGTATTCCAGCTGTCCAGCTAGCACTAATCACAATACGATCGTTGTGCTTACCACAAGCCCTGGCCGGAACCTTGAGTAATAGTATCCAGTACCCCTCCATTTCGGAACACCGTTCTTGTAGAAAAAGTCATACCTTCAATGAACCCAGCATTAACTACGTCGTCACGCATCGGAGATGACCGCACGAACCGCTTTCGACCCTCGGAACTTCTCAGTATATTGGCAATAATACCTAGTCTTGCAAATCGTTCCTGGATACCTTTGACACCCGCATTCTTATCGGGACTATGATATCATTAGCCATTTTATGGAATCCCTCAGAGGATATGTCTGACTGGAGCTGCATGCTTTTCCTCCGGTACGCTTTATTGATCTCCGCAAGCGTAGCCGTTGGAGGGACATCCAACCAGGAGTAAAATGTCGTCCCCCTGCCTGAACGACGCATAGTACTTCAGCCTCGCAGCGGTATCTGACACCATTGAGACGGACCTTCGGATGCTTCTAGGGCGCTAACAATATCAAAGATTTCATGGTCTTCCTAAGATGGATGTCTGAATAAAGGTAACTGGTAGTCAGGCATCTCCAGCTCACTTTCGTCCATCTGTTGTGGGTCACTTTGGTCAGTCGCTTGTGAAATCTAACAAGACACGACGCACGCAAGCACCACCGTCGCTAGCGCCGCAATCAAGACAAAGAAGAGGATAAACCTCATTCTTCTCGTTCTACGAGCTGATGGTAAATCAAGGAGTCGCGCCGCAAGAACTGCACAGAAAAAGTTTTGGATGCGACGCGTAAGTACACGTGATTCGTCATATTACGTAATCACACTAACACTTGAATTTGGAGTACACTCCAGCCAGGACCTAATTATATGTGTGCAGTACCTCAGTCATGGCACCCCGTAAGAAATGCCTGATATGTGGGTCGCGACAATGGAGGAAGAATGCTATTGGCCTGGTCACCTGTGGCGAGGGTCATGTTCTTCAGGTGAGCACCTTTAGCGGGGCTGGTCCGATATTGCCTCACCATACGACTCATGCATGGTAGCACTACATCAATGAATCCGAAGAAGCAGACGACGTGGGCACCCATACGATGAGAAAACGCACTCTCAAGTTAAATCGAAAGAAGAAGGAAAGGACGAGTAGAGCGGATCCGAAACGTACGCGAATCTCGCTGCATTCGTAGCACATGCTGACCGCGGAGTCCTAGTCTACCACGGCGACAGAGCCCGCTTTCATTACTATCAGTGTCTCCAACTTCTCTTCCGAAAACAAGTATCAGCATTGATAGCACTCTGGTCTCTCCCTCCCGAGTTCGAGGTGTGTCGGCTCTCCGGACTTGCCAGCATTATGAGTATGTTCATCGTACTAGACAATCTGCAGAGACCTGTGGGCGTTTCATCTCAGTCTTATTCCGAGTCCGCCACCCGCAGAGCCTTTCCATTACACCCGGGAGCTGGAAGGGTGTCAACGTGAACCCGAGGAAGCTGGACAGAGGGACCGTAGTCGATCGAGACCCGAGAATGAGAAGGATACCCGCTCACCGGAGAGCGATCCGCCGGTCCCCGATGGAAACTCTTCTTCCAGCGAAGACGAAATGTTCGCGCCAGAAATTGCAGTGCTGCTGGAAGAGAATTCACAAGTCGATTCATCAGATAGTGGGTCCTCCGGTGATGAAACCCGTGCTAAGAACGGCACGTACACTTCATTCAAAAATCCATTTGTGAGCCGAGCGGATCGACCTGCGAACACGATCGCAGTGCTCATTCTTGCGTGCTGGACTATTCGGCTGCCGGTCGTTTACATGGACTTTTTCCGGTAAGCTACGTCTCGACCTCTCCATTATCATCGCATATGAGATGCCTCACCCGTCCAGTGCCATTGAATCGCATTCGCTTCCATATCTCGACCATGTTCGCTCCTTCCCATCGTCGCTCACCTGCCACCTCACGAAACATGCCGTTCAGGCATTGTCTCCTCATGTATGACTTTGCGTTCATCAATCACGCTAATGCTTAATGACGCAATAGCATGCGCCGGAAACATTGTCGTTACATCGCCTTGTGTCTCGTCTTTCCAACCGAATTTATGAAACGTTCGATGTCGTCATCCCGGAGCTCAATGCTGCTCCAGTCCTCTGGCGTGTTGTGCAAGAATGCTTATGTGGCACCCGTACGCTTACTCGTTACACGGATGAGTCACCTCTGGATGAAACCGTTGTTTAGCGATGTTATATGTCCTGACAAAGAGGCTCGGACACATACTTTCTCTAGGATTATCCTTGCAATGTTCATCAGCGCCTATGCTATCCAGCACTAGAAGAAGAGAGGAAGACAGCCGGAAGAAGCATGACAATTTTCCTCCTGAGATTTCCCTCGCCGCAACTGCCATCGTGGTGCTTAAACTTGTCTATGGCCTAGATGGGAAACAGAGGCAGGGACCTTTACGTGCACATAACGGTACCTCGCAGACTGATGAGGTTCTAGGCTCCCCAGAAGCTCAGATGACGCCGCATGCGCATTTCCTGCCGTCACTGAATTTTTGGCTGCCGTCAAGGAAGCCGATCACGCGGACAGCCGTGTCAACGGACAACGGTTTGGCTCCCGGGTGTCACTGTCTGTCATTACGCCTATTATTGTGTCGTGCCATTGATCCCAGTACTGCAGGTCCGTGGGCGACCTGGACGATACGGCCTTGGATGGATATCTTGACTTTTGTCAAAAAGTATTGGTAGATCCGAAAAAGGATGGTAGGTGATCTCATGACGCTCGGGATAAACTAAATGCATACGGGGTGTACGAGAACAGAACATCGCGTTACTGACAGCTATTTTCCATTGGCGAATGGGACAAGAGAACTGGTGCAGGACGAACGACCCGGACTGAGAGGACGAGGACTTCCATCAACAAATAGCCACGATGGGGAGATGGACGTCCTCGAGCCGGGTGAACAGTACACGATCTATGACGCTAAAGACATACTGGGAAATCAGTGTGGAGATCTCGAGATGATTGTTGAAAGGTCGGCACGATGGGCAGGGACGGACAGTGATTTCGTGTGCGGCGTGGTTGAGCAGTACGAGCGACGGCTTGTGCGGTGGTGGCAGCAGGGACGGAAGGGAGATTAAGGGCGCTGGAAGGAGTGGCTGGGGGATGAGCGTGATGGCTGGTGGTGAACGTGTCCGAGCTTGTGTGTCGTCTGGCAAAGGAGGGATGTATGGATGCGAGCGAGAAATCCCGTCGAGTCTTTGTCGTCGTCGTCGTCGTCGTCGTCGGCTAACTCGGTAGGGAACTGCCGCACCGACACAGCGCGTCGCCATTGGCCCTGGTTCGGACTCGTGTCAGTCTCATTTGTAATGCTCTAAACACTTCCGCAAAGTCCACTTCGCTCCTTTCCTCTCCACCACCATCCGATGCGCAGACTGGCCTCCGTCTTCGTCCCCTCCTCCAGGCGCAACGACAAGTCCCATGTGCCCTCCCACGCCGACGACCCTGCCCGGTCCCGTCTCGTCCACAAGAAATCCAAGGTCTTCCCCTCCCTCTCCAGAAAGCATCTCTCCCCGCTAGACCCGCCATCCCCGCCCCCTCTCGTTGCCAGCGACCTTGCAAATTCATTGGCCTCCTCATCTAGCGGTTCAACTACCCTCCGCACTCCCGACGATGACGGCCTCCCACGCACTCCAAGCAAGAAGGGCAGTTGGAAGTCTTGGCTAGGGCGAAAGAACGCTACAGTCAGCGATCACGGACACAGTTCCCTCCCTTGGCAGTCGTCTCAAAACGCTCTCTGTCCTCCAAAGTCTGGCTCCAACGAAGCTGACGACGCATCCTTACACTCCGACGACCCCTACAGCACCACCGACGACATCCACACCCCTGAACAGATGGCCACTGCGCGTGCTAATGCGCACACTTTGATCATGAACAGTCTTGTCCGCGAGTCCGTTGCGCCCCCGCTGTTCCAGTCCCCAGACGCCATCTCTTTCCCTCGCTCGTGCCATAGTTCCCGACGTCTTCGCCGTCCTGAGACACTGGAGTCCGAACTACACAAAAAGTCTCTTCTAGCCCATCTAGCCCATCTATCACCCTCTGCAGAATCATCTATCGCTCCGCTGGCATTAAAGTCGATCCTTCCAAAACTACAAGCCTGCCCGAGCTTTCAAGACGATGGTTTCCCACCGGCTGATTTTGTGAGCATTCACAGTAGCGGTGTCGATATTTGGGTTTCCCGCCCCTGCTTCGAGGATAGGATGCAGCTTTGGACTCGTTCCGACTCCGGCGAAATCGTCCGCACTCGCATTCCGGGGTCTCACTTGGGGGTGGCTGCATTGGAGTTCTCCGAGTCACTCGAGCTATTGGCTGGCACGCTGCCGGAGTGTGGCGAGGACGTGGAGGCGGACGCTGGGTTCGACCCTGCCCTGGAGCTCTCACTGCCACCTTTGGCTCTGAGTGAGTACATCCTTTTGAGCACTGTTATGGATGTTCAGATTTTCGCCCGTAGATCCCGATCCTCCTGCGACACAAGTGAAAGAATCGGCGTTGGAGCCGCTTTCTCCCCCGCCCGACGTGCCGCCATCCGAGGATTCACCCGCCAAACTTCCTTCACCTCAGCTTAGCAATGCCCCGCTCGCTTTACCCAAGGCTCCGTTGCTCACACCACGGACGACTTCTGGATCTACGGCCACAAGTGATCCTGTTCCAAAACGAGGAGTCCGGTTTGCAGATGATGACGGCAAGGATGATCAGATACCCTTGGGCCACGTTCTTCGCATCCGGAAGAACAAGGAACAGAAGGCTCGATTCCTCCGAGAAGAGCGGGAGCGTCGGGAACGAGCAGCACAGCTTCCGATGGCGAATCGTCGGTCAACTGTCTCGCCGCAACAAAATCGAGATTCGAGAATTGTCACCCCTCGACAGCTTCCCTCACGTCCTCTTATATCTCTGAATGAACCACCAAAACCGCATCAGCCGGCGACCATTTCGCATGTGCTCTGGGAGGAAGAACGTCTTCGTCGGGAAGCTGAAAGAACAGAGATGGAAAAGCTACGAAGATCCAGAGAGTTGGCGAGGAAGCAAGCAGAGGAACGAGAGCGTAATTATGTCGAGGAACTTCAAGCCACCCGGGCACGACGCGAGGCCTTCCGTGCCGGGCGTCCGCTTGAGTCGGTATCATTGTCCCCACGGATTTCCGATCGTGATCGCTCTGCATCTCGAGAGTCAATGCGTGCTTCCCCTCGGAGGTCGAGTACGCCTCACAAGTATACTCCCGAACTCGTTTTCTCGCCCGTCTCTCCTCAGGGGGGTTCCCCTTCAAGCTCTCTGCCAGCCACGCCCGGAAGTCAATACAGCTTCTCAAGGCCGCCCTCGCTTTACTCTGCTCATACGACATCGTCAGAGGACATCAGGGGACGGGAGGGCAATCGTGCCACCAGACGTATGTCCATTGTCTCAGACTCAGCAAAAGGGATGATGCTTCACCCGCCATACGATCCCCGGGCTTCGTTTAACCCATACGCATGGGCGAATGTCCCACTAGTTCCTACAATTCCGCCAGTTCCCCCAATCCCAACTATTCCGATGGTCAATGGCGTTCCGTTTTATGGGATGGATATGCCTTTACTTCCTCCAACTGCCCCATTCATGGTAAATCAGTTTGGCGCTCGTCCTCGTTCATATACCGGGTCATCGGGGCAGCATTCTCCCCTACACAGCTCGAGCTCACTTCCCAGAAATTACAGCTCTGACGGGGTCAACTCCGGTAGCCGTAACTCGAGTCCCCATTCTTTTGGCTCGCATCAGAGACGTTCCAGTGACGATGCAACCCGCATGGCAAAGACGTCGGGAAGCTATGCTGACGTTCGGGGCAGCAATGCGCCTGGCTCCATTCGTGTTGCTCCGTCGCGGGGCAGCCCGCAAAGGACAGGTTGGCTTCCACCCGAACAGAGCCCAACAAAGAAATCATCGCTCAGACCCGTATCTGGTGCTTATTCTCCTAGCGCACCTGCGCATGTGCATCGGCGGACTCCTGCGTCATAAAAGAATGTTCTTGCTCTTAATGGCACAACACCCCCACACTCCTGCATCTCCACTGTTTGCGGTGGATCGGACACACTCATTTGATACCCTCATCTCGGAATCTTTCCCACCGATCATAATCCTCATAGTCATACTTCAAGTCATTTCATACGACGTCGACGCATATTATGGATATATCCTGACTTAATCTTTGCCAGTTGACGCTCAGTTTTTCTCATTCTATTCAGTCGCTGCATCTGGACGATTTTGGGACATCGTCGGGTTTTGGCAACCCGGGTATTCTTTGCATTTTGCAGTTACGTTGGACTGATTTTTATGCTCCATGTTTTCTTTCCGAGCGTATTCAAAAGCATTGCGCTTTGCTCATCGACATAGTTGCCTCATTCAGACCTATACTACATTGTACAATGCATACCTGTGGTCCCCGGACCGTAACAGAGGAATACATATTAGACTGCGAAAGAAATTTAGCCAAGGCCACCCCATGGTCCACGTATCCTTCGGGCAAGCTGTATATCACGCTGCATGATGGTGACGCGTTTGGCGTGTATAGCGCAAAGGTTCCTAGGGGTCAAAGCACATCAGGGGAGCAGGGGAAGGGGAAGCAGGGGAAGCGACGCACGCGTCTTCGAAAAGGTGGACAAGGAAGGCCTCTGTCGCCTCCTGCAAGGCCAATATGGCAGAGCTCTGCCAGCGCAAGGCGGTCTCGCCCAACTGATAGTTGGTGTCGGTCATCATATCCAAGGCGATCTCGCGAACCTGCATATTGCTCCATGAGAAGACGGAGAGAGGGAGAGGACGGCGACGTACGACGCGAGAGAAAGGGAGTTTGCGCAGGAGGAGATCGGTACTGCGCTGGTACTTGCGAATTTCACGTAGTGCGAGCGTGCCGGGACGATAGCGGCGCTTCTTGCGCTGACCAGACTGCTCGTCGGCATCCGACTGGCCTGGGGCGGGTTAGACGACGCGCCGGGGGGGGTCGCGTACAGTGCTCACGGGAGGGTTTGCCACGGGAAGAGGACGCGACGGGAGGGCCACCGCCTGTGGTCTTGCGCGCCGTAGATGGTTTTGAGCGTTTCGGATTGGCCGAGGAGGTATTGTCGTCGTCGTCGTCTGGCTGTGGTCGTTTTCGCTTTTGAACGGTCTGAGCCATGACGGTGTGGACGCGACTTTGTCAATTATGGTCTCGCCTGTGATCACTGGCTACTATCGCTACACAGACATTTTCTTTGAATGGTGCGCCCATCTCGTCGTCGTCGTCGTCCCCACTATCCCTCTTAGCAGCCTACAGGCACCAGGCACTCCCTGATCATCGCGATCGCAGCCCCCTCAAGGCGGTCCTCGCCCAGGATGCCCTCGTACACCCAGACCACCCTCTACACAAAGATGGCGTCGAGGGCGTAGAACTCTACATGGGCACGCTCCAAAACTTTGAAACGCGCCTCCTCTTCTCCTCCGCTCAAGTCGAGTACACAAGATACTGGCTGCATGCCATGCAGCTCACGAAGCACCCCATCCCGTTGCCCTACTCCGACTGTCTCCTCACAGAGTCCAGCCTCAGGCATGTATCTCCCGTCCACTTTAGCACCAGAGAGGACCTCCGAAAGGCCCTCAAGGCGAGTTCCCCTTGTTCGTCCATAACCCGTCTTTCTGACCGCCTCTCAGCAAATCGAGAAAAACAACAAGCGTCTCAAGGGTGTCGATCCGACCCTCAATGCACGCCGCGACATATTCGAGCGCGTGCGCTCCTTTTGGTCCCAGAAACGCGGCGTGTGGTGTGCCCTCGACTTTGAGGCATGGGACAGAGATCATACCCTCCTCACCGAATTCGGGTGGAGTACCGTTCACTGGGAGGGCGATGAGCAGATCGGAGAACAAGGCCATCTCATCGTCAAGGAACACATGTATTATACCAACACTTTTGTCCCAGACCACAGACGAGTGCGTTTTTTTTTTCGTCTCATTTGCGTATTTCCCTCGTGAACGTGCCATGCAGTACTTTGCGTTCGGTACAAGCGAGCAAGTCGGTAAGGCAACGTTTAAGGCCCGCATCCAGACGCTCGTCGCAAGCCTTCAATCCCATGGTCCGCTTTTTTTGATTTTCCACGACAATAACCAAGATATCAAGTATGTGTGCTCTTCATCTCTTGCGCACGCGAGCGTCTAACATATATGAAGGTACCTCAAGTCAAAGGACGTGGACGTCGTATTGTCCGACATGGCATTCATGCTTCCAGAAGCACCCCCCCAAGACGGCCTCTTCATCATCGACACTTCGGACCTCTTTGCTGCTCTCGAGGGTGAAGCAGGTGGTAACCGGCGATCGCTGGAGCGTGTCTGCAGACACCTCCAGATCAGCACGACATATCTCCACAACGCAGGAAACGATGCGCATGTGCGTTATTAGCCTTTTGAGTGAAATACAATGCTGATACGACGGCCAGTACACGATGTTGGCGCTGCAGTCCATGGCTTCTGGAGATCCCATTGACATACAGCGAGAGAAACGCTGGCCCAATCACACAGCTAATACTGCTGGAACACCACAGGCTGGCATGGGTGTCAAGGTGAACTTCGAGGCGTGGGAGGAAGACGATGACTTTTCCGATCAAGAAGGCGCATTTGGACCCATCATTAATGACACGGCTCAGCCATCCGTTTCAGACAATAACCTTGGCGATAGCGAGTGAGCGAATAGGGTGAACGGCACTCTATTCAAGATGTTCTCGACTCCATAGTGAGATGTGATGTGGGTATAACAAACAAGCTATTGAAGCGTGGGTTTGAAACCGTTGCACTCGAAAAGATCGTAAGAAAAATGTGTTCAATCTTCCTTTTCGTTGTTAACATGGCCGTCCGCATCACCGTCATCTTCGTCGTCCGATCTATCGTCCGTCATGGTAGAGGGTTTCAGGGACCTACCAGTCCTATGTCAGGCGATGTAGCACAACAGGAGGGCATGACGGACCTGAGAGCAATGCGCAAGATGAAGTAGTACCAGAATAAATTAAGGATCTGGAGCAGCAGAATAGGCACAAAGATCTGATACTTCATCCACCAAACCAGCCAGGCTCCTGTCTCTGGTGCCCACACCCGCTTGGCCTCACTATTGGAGGTTAGAGGTGCTACGAAGCCAAGATGGATATGGTACTCACGGAATCAGGTCAAATTCGTACCACACCGACCAGAGCATCACGATGTTTAAATAATGTCGGAAGTATCTGTTCCAGAACACGTCAATAAGGACCAGGAACGGGAGCGGGGTCTGACTTACGTCCACACGCAAAGGAATATTAGAAAAGAAACTAATTTTGCGTGAGTAAGTTGCAAATAGTTGAGTATCTTGGAGACCTGTCGGAGACAGTGAGTGAAAACGAAGAGATGAGAGAAGACGACGCTTACGGAAAGAAAGGCGTCCGGGATATCCATGCTCATATATACGGCGTTGCCAATGAATGTCAAATTGATCAGATAGCTCCATCTGTGGAAGAACGTGAATGGGTGATGCTGTTGAAAGAAGCGGGGTAAGTACCCAATGAGCCAGAGAGTGACAAAGTGGTGAGCAACAAGTTCGCTGTAGTCCTTGCGTGGTTTTTCGAGACGGAGCAGAAGGACGAGGAGCTGTTGGAACCAATAAGCAGAATGAATGAGGTAGTATCGCTTCAAGTCGGGTATCATGTCCCAGTGGGGATAGCCTATCGAGGGTGTCAGAATGCAGAAGCAGGACGAAAAGGATGGCAGAGACCTCGCCAAAATTGTTCGGTCTTGTACCAGCATGTTGGCAGCTGAGACATGATGTGCTGGGTAAAGAGGTCATGAGGAGATTTCGAGGAAAGGACAAGTAGTACTGACGTAACCCCAAGCGCCCATGATGGCGAAATAGACGACAGCATAACCCTGTTCACCGAACCTGTTGAGTTTTGCAAGGCGTCTTATGCCGAAGTACCGAGCTATAGGATGACAGATGTTGACGGTGATGATCTGGCGGACGAAGGAAAAAAATACGACGTAGTATGCGATGAAGAGGAGGTCGAGATAACCCTTTTGGTAGCGAGCGTCGGAGTCGGGGGAGGAGGGTATACGATGAGAGATGAAGAGAAGTGGTCTAAACGGATTTGAGAGGCCCTGGGCGACGAAGGGGGCAAGGACCTCCCAGTTAACGTAGAGTACGAGAGGTATGATGAGGAGCTTGAAAGAGGAGGCTGGGATAGTGAGGCCACAGGGAGGGGGGGTGAAAAGGACGTACTGGGATTTACGACCCATTTTGAGGACCTGAGGTCAGACCAAATGCCAGGCTGTGGGTGGGTGTTCGTGAAGGACGTGAGGGACATGTTGGCGTGGAGGGGGCTACAGACGGGGGTCAATAAACGGGAAAGCAAGATAGGAGGAAAAAAAACACGGCACTTTTGGGTGGTGAATGGGCCGGTGAGATGGTGGTTTGGGTCGGTCCTTGTAATTTTTTAGACGCTGGTTAAGCGGAAGCGAGGGTGGACGTACTCGATGCGACGGAGGGCGGAGACGGGTCGGTGGGAGGAGGACATGGTCGATGTGCAAGCTGTGTCGCGCGTTGTCTTGCGGCGCGATAATGTTCTCTACGCGGGGACGGTTTCAGTCGCTGCCGTGCCCCCGCCAGTCGAGCTGCACGCGCCCGACGCTCTGTCCGTTCTCGCACGTAACACAGCCCGCAGTACCCACGCTCGCCATCGCAACGACGCCGACGCCGACACCGCCCAAAAAGAGGCCGTTTGAACTCACCGCACCCACCTCGACCACAGAGCCGCCTCCACAGCGCATCAGGACCGCGTCAAAGCCAGTCCCTCTTCCCGCCCACTCCCAGACAGGCGCACCCGTCCTCAGGTTCAATGCAGCACACTCACAGGTCGCCCTCCCCGTCCGCCAGGTCCGCGATCTACCCTCCCTGCCCACATCCTCCCTCACCGTCACCCACAGGCCATGCTCAAGAGCCTCTATGACCACTTTGTCGTCCTTTACGAAAACATCCTCCCTTCAAGCCCCACCCTCGCCTCCGAACACGCACTCCGCCAAGAAGAGCTCGTATACAACAATTCTACAAAGCTCACGTACCGCAATGTACGCACTCACCATCCATCCTCACCTCCCTCTCACACCTCCCCCAGGCCGTCATAAACTCGATCGCTGCCCTAAAGAAACGCCCCATCCCTACCTCCATCTCCCATCCCTCTGTTGGCACCGATGCGGACATCGCGGCTCGCACAGAAGCACGCAACAAACTCGACGCACTTCGTCTCTCCCGCTCCATGCTCACCCACCTTTTCATGTCTACAGACACCATGCAACAATGGCGTTATGTAACCGAAATACCTCAGGGCGAGGGAGGCTCAAAGCCACACGCAGTCGGCCAAATCGCGCAATGTGAGCGTTGTGGTAACCCTTATATGGTCACCAACACCCCTACCAATGATGAATGCACTTTTCATTGGGGAAAACCGTTCACCAGAACCATCAATGGTGCGTTCCACGTATTCACATCCCCGTCCTTCCTGTTCGAACTCTCCATAAGGCGAGAAACTCCGCGTATACTCGTGTTGTTCAAGGTCCACTTCCGAGAACGGCTGTTCAAGAGGCTTTCACGTCTTCTATGAATCAGATCCAGTCGATCTTCACCTCCGTCAACCTTTTTCCTTCACGCGACCCCCTAAATTTCGCGATGGTGACGATTCAGCTGACACGGCGTTCGATGTCATGGCCCTAGACTGCGAGATGATTTACACCACAGGTGGCATGCGTGTCGCCCGTGTCTCAGTCGTCGATGGTGCCGGCAAAGAAATATTCGACGAACTAGTTCGGATGGATGATGGCGTTCAAGTCATGTCAGCGTCCTATCCTGCAACGCGCTTTTTCTCACCTGATGTCTTCTCAGAGACTATAACACTCGATTTTCGGGCATCACCAACGGAGAACATCAAAAGGCCTCACTGACCCTCGCCTTGATACGACAATCCCTTGATGCATTCATCAATTCTGAGACAATCATCATTGGACATGCTCTAGAGAACGACCTCAAGGCATTGCGCATGATCCATCACCAATGTATTGATACCGCCATCCTTTTCCCTCACCGAGCCGGACCGCCATATAGGCGATCCTTGAGGGATCTGTCTGTACACCCCCGCTCTCGTACTCTCACTGCTTACTAACCGTCACCATTAGCGCAAAGGAACACCTTGGAATCTCGATCCAAACTGGAGATGGATCGACTGGCCACTCCTCTGTGGAAGATTCCGTCGCGACTCTCGACCTCGTTCGATGGCATATCCTGAATAGAGCAAAAAACAAGACTATAACACCAGATTAATATTCTCTTTGTGTTCATCAACCATGCTGCATGTTGCTATGTCCATATCCTCGTGCTGTTGCATCTCCGTTGCCCTTGTACTCTCTCAATCGTTGGTGAGCGTGCCGCGTAGAGGCTTACCAGGTGCTGTTGGTGCTCGCCCGTACGGTGAACATGAACGGGTTTCAGCGGATTAGTGGTCCTTGATAAGGCATGTTCTCAAAGAGTATCAAAAGAAGCAGGAAAAGGGCATCTAACCACTGCGTGCTGCCAAACGACCCATGATATCATCACTGCCCTCCTGTTCCTCTACACTGTCTGATTGTGTGACCTGAGGGGGATGATGAGCAATGAGACAGTCGGCTGGTACTGTGAACAAACCACGCGTAGAACTGACTTCTTTGAGGACTCTTGCATCTCTCCAGCTATGATAAGTTCGTCCAGGATCTATGGATCGTGTGAGCCGCCTGCGCAGTATACCGAAACGAACACGTACGGCATAGGCCTTTTGAAAGTTGAATATGCTGCACGAAACGGTCGGCAAACTTCCTACACAACCCGTGGAACGTATCCGACTCACAGGTCGAGCTCGCATACCTGTCAACATTTCCGTGCAGTCAGGTTTTTTTCAGCAACTTATACTACAGACGGGAGGCGAGGGAGATGACGCACATTTCCAAAGTATCTGTCCAAGACTTCCACGTAACGGTGGATGATTTCTAGCGTTATGAGTTCGTTGTCGCATGAGCCGATCCCGCAGACGAAGAACAACGAGGCGTATCTGCGGTAGACGACCTTTGTGTCTGCGAAGGGGACAAACGGATCCGCGCATTGTACAGCCCAGCGCGAAGAGAAGCCGATGTTGCTCACCCTTGTACTCTAGAAAGTTACACATGCGCGTGCGCCGAGCCAGTACCAGCTGAGTGACGTCCTTGACGATCTTGGCCTTGGCTTTCGGGGCCATTGTTGTAAACCATTTTGCAAGGCGTACTTTTCCTAGAGAGGTTGAAATGTGAGACTTCACACTTGTCGATTCTTGGGTGAATGTGAGACGAGCCTTGTCGAGACACGAGCAAGATGTAGTTGATCATGACGAAGCTATATATGTGGCTATGCATACGCTACACTCGACATTCACAACTACGACCTTCGCCGACCGCAACGAACGCCAACCAATGGCTATCCGCTGTATCGAAGCAACGCATTCCAGTCAGCACAGTCTCAATCGCGCGGAACAGATGGAATCAGATTAGATCAAGAGGTATTCATCGGGCACCACTTGCTCACCAAGGAGAGGGTGCCCTCAAACCACTTTTTCTCGTCATGGCTCCCTGAACAGAATCAGTACTCACCAAAGACCTATTCTTTACGCCGCCGGTTGACCACAGGAAATGAAACTGCTGACGAAGACCGCGACGGCGACGCGGACAACGGCGCAGGAGAAGCTTTCGTAGTCAATCTTCTGCTTCGTAGCTCCCAGTAGTCAAGTATCCAGGTCTGCACAAGCCCAAAGGTGGCCGATGTCGCCCAGTACAGGACCACACTCTGTAGAGTTAATGAGCCAAGGAAAGCCGATAGCACAAGGACGGCAGTCCTACCCCAGGAACCATCGTTGCAATGAGGATTCTCCCAATAGACACCAATCTAAGAGCGGACTTGATAATTTTTTGCGGTTCGATCACCCTTTCGCCTTTTGCAATCTTCTCCTCCTTCCACTTTTGCACCTTGACTTCACGTTCACGCTGTTGTTCTGTCATGAACCACCTGGAACTTTCTACATTTGCCATAGTAATGAGGCCAAGTGCGATCGGCAAGGTCGCGGTTGGGTCGGGATGCACGAGCGTGGACAGGGTAAGGAAGGATTCAGAGTCGAAAGGTGTGGGTTGCTGGGACATGTGTGCCAGCACGACGGAGCATCCAACGAAAACGGGCAACTGAGTGAGGGGTGGTATGGCCATCGTTGTCATGGGGTGACAATGGTATTCTGTAAACAGTTCTTTCCGTCGGGCTGCAACCTGATGGAACGAGTTCAGCTCGCCTCTACGGAGCAGAGGGGTGGCACCATACAGCTTCTTTCATCCTAGTGCGGTGGACCGTCTGCAAATCCTCCTTCGTGCCTTGTACTTTCTCTCTTTGCATATCTTCAAATATCCGTTTCGCAATCGCTGGTCCCTCTGACTGCAGACGAGGCAAGACCTCTTCTTCAGCTCTCCACTGCCTTTGCTTGGACTGGACAACATGAGCGGAGATTTTGGGTGGAGTGCAAAGAATAAGGACTCACCCATACCGAGAACGGGACGGTGAATGCAAGTCGAGTAAGCACTGTGCAAAGGATGATTGTTGTGGAATACGCAGGCCATGACGGAGGTATTGGAAGGGCGATTGCGAGGTCGAGGAAGCCGTCCTTGAGAACGTCTAGACTGACAAAAGGTCTGCGAGACTGGTTCAAGGAGAAACCCAGCCGGGTTTGTTGGTAGTATGCTCTGCGAAGGATGCATTCGGGACGTGCCAACATGAACTGAATTCAAGCGGCGGTAGAGGTCAAATATTATTTATCTACTCGACGCGTCTTGAAAGTCGTATCAACGCTATGCACCCTCACTCTTCCGCATCTATATCAATGACACCTTCTTCCGAGCTGGTCTCCGCTGGACAGTACGTCGAAAAGCCAAACGACTTTGTAAGAAAACTCCCAGGGTTGAATACGTGACATCCAGAGTAGGTCAGCTTGTATTTTTCGTATCTGTCGGCGAGGACGACCTTTGGAACAATGCCGTTCAACATTTTGCAGTCGGATAGTAATGCGGCATCTTACGGCTGTCGGCAGTGGATACAGACGGAGCGCGTGATCATGGTCACATAGTGTCGGTTGGATTTGAGCCGTCAATGGCGTCAGATGACTCTGGTCCAAGATCGTTTGCACGAGCTATGGAATGTCTACTCAGCTCATAGACAAGGGCAAGACCAAATAACACTGCATACATATCTTCTCAGGTCTTCTCCCATGACGTTTGGCTTGACCTCCACTGTGTTTCGCAACATCCTCGCCATGGTATCTTCGCGGAAAATGACAATCTCCTGCGCAAAGAACTTCAAGCGACAAGGATTGGTTGCAAAGTGTACCTTTGGGACTTTAGCCCTAAGCTGGCTCGTGAAAGACGAAAGTATTGGTTTTCGTGGCAGAATCACGTTGCTCGTCAAATCAAGCGGACCGGGAACAAAGACAAAGTGAGTCGTTCGAGTGATCTGAGGGTATGAGGCAATGAGTTGACCAAGGGAATCAAAGTTTTCTGTGATAATTTCAGTCCTTGGTGGGCATCCAAGCAAATACCGACATACCATGATATCGTTGAATATCTTGCCCACTCCCTTGCATAATTGATCTGCTGGTAAAGTTCCCGCACATGACAATAATTTTGGGTATAAAGCTGTTTTCGATGCAGTTGTCAAACATCTTTTGAAGCCCGATGAAAGTCTTTGGGTTGTCCAGCCAGACATCAGACAAGAAAAAGAAATAGGTATCTGAAAGCTCCTCCCGAACACGGCGGGCATAGTTTGACTGAAGACGATTAGCCGTGGATTGCGACTACGAAATCCGACATACATCTTCTAGTAGGGTGGTTGCACCCTTCCCAAGAAAGTCTATGTGACCATATATTGAACTACAACAGTGAGCGGCCTTTCCGCGTCCGATCGGGAAATGACTCACCGAGCGGTCTCACGATCTTCGCAAGGCGGCTGACCCATAGCAATTACTTCCAAGGTACCTTCTTGGGTGTACTCGCCTTCCACGAGAGCAATGCAGCCTTCAGTGTATAATCCTTCGCCAGGGTCGTCCTTGGTCAAGTAAACACGTCAACTAACACAATAACGCTGGCGATCTTACCAATCTGGACACGTCTAGCACAACGCTTCCATCGGCATCTTCAAGGCATAGCTTGCCTTCCATATTATGCGCGAGCATTCCGAGGAGCAAGAATCTCTCTCCTGCTCTACCCAGGAGTTGTTTTGTTGATTTTAACTGTCGCAAGGTTCATGGGAATATATCTCGCCCGATACTGTTGCTTTGATCATACCGTCACAAGATGCTCCCGATCACGAGAGGGTAACGTGGAAGGTGAGAAATGGTCGTTGCGTAGTATGCTCTGCTTAATGATATGAAGCCTGTTACGCGCGGACGTTATACGTGACTCCGCTGTGCCAGACATTGTCCGGGGCACTGAAGATCTTCGAACGTTCGGATAATAGAAAAAGAGCTTGACGCGATGCACACCTTTCGAAGGTCCCCCGTTCGTGCGACCAGTTCCAAGTTGGCATTTCGAAAGCATCGATTACATATAGGTGACTTTCAGGATCAAGAAGGTCGGTTTCAGCGTGATCGCCGAGACCTTGATCTTGAAGCGCTTCGTATACTCTCTGGACGATTGATAGAGATAATTTCATGGCGGCGTCTACACGAGATATCAGGAACACGGCTCACACGAAAGATGAGAGGATACCTTACCATCCTGTTTATTATATTCCCTGGCAATTGTCTCGATGGAAAACTCGATTTCTTCGTCTGCAATTCCGTGACGGTCGAGGATCTCCTCCAAAAACTGTAAGGCATCGGGACCAAGGGAGTGACTGTACTTGCGGAAGACCTGGAAAAGCTAAGTTACATGCTCGAGAGCGTACAAAGGCACGTTGAACCTTGATGATGATTCGCTGGCGTGCATCAGCCATACTGTCGTCGTGGCGGGATAACAGGCTCTAGTAGTTGGCGGTTATATTGTAAGACTTTGACTCGGGCAGATTGATGATAGTCAGCACCGCTTCCACACGTCTCTCGATTTGATTCCAGAGCTTGATCCACCCATCCGTTCAAGCTCCATCATGGTAGACACCATAGGTGTAGAAAGTTGGTTTTTTCCGACAGACTCTATGCTGGTGGCCCATAAAACGGCCTGGCACGTGCAAGTCACGTGCAGGTTGTGACCGCGCGTCGTGTTGTAACGCATAGGTCTGCTGACGGCCCTAGTCGGTAGGCTTCACGGCGGCATGGGATGTAGTTGTCAATTCAATATACTCACTGTCCTTGCTGCTCTAGATGGGTACTCTGGCTGTACTTACTACATTAAGACCATGTCAATCACCCAAAACATGGATGCCCTCCTTTCGGACAGTCACGATGATACACATCAACCCGCTATTACTATGCCCTACCGTAACTTCGGCAGTCCCTCAAAACATGACATTCTACATTGTCCCTACACCTAGACACTATCTATAGTATATTTTAAGTTACTGCACACTTGAACGAATGAAATCGAAGCAGAAATGAGCTCAATAGCTCAAATGCTGGTTGTCACGCTAGTTGGCTGGATTGTCACCCTGCCGAATGGTGCCGAAACGGAGCTTGAAGTTTGCTCAGGTTGCCGAGTGTCACCGTGATTGTTACCAGCAGTGTTGGGCCAATGAGCCCTAACAGGCTGCTTCGGCTTCGCAGGTCGAGCAGTCGAAGCAGCCGGAAGTCTGGGAAGCATCGTGCAACCTCAGACCCAACTTATGAACCACGGATTCAGGCTGCAATAGAAGGCCTTGCAAGTGGCCTTTACCCGTCGTCGCTGACGGTCACAGTGGTTCTAGCGTGGCAATCATGCCAGTCTTCCAGTTTCGTGATGCTGAACAGCCCACTCATGCTACGCCCTCAGTAGGACCCAGACACGGTATATACGACACATACAATCATTTTTCGCCACTGGCAAATGACACATATGGTACATCGTCCACTCATTTCTTGACCTATTACACCCAGACTACTTAGTACTGCTGATACATACAATGCAGCATCTTCTAATTCACTATGATGTAAATGCAGGCATTTATCTGTCGCTATCACTGAATACCATGTTGATAGTCTCCGAGTCTCGCAGTCCCGACTCCAATATGCCAAGCTGAGTTTGACTTCGGCATGCGTGACCAAATGTGACCTGATGTGACTCTGTGTGACTGCCGAAGTTACCGTAGGGCATAGTACTGGTAGTACTGTCGCTACTACCGTACCGTACATCACCATGACCACCACCTGGCCCCTGTCTGTCCACCAGCAGGTCGTCGCCCCGTCTCTCCTGCTTGCTTCTCCTACCTTGCTCACTTTCATTGCAGCCGTCCTAGATTTGTTGTAGTATAGCAGTAGCGATCGACTGTATTTGTGTTCTTGTTCTTCGTTTTGTTGGGCCTTCCATCTTGCCAGCCAGCTCAAGAGCCACTTGCATCGGTCTTCATCGTCTTGCACCGGAATGAGAATGCGCGCGAACGCAATAAAAGAGTGGCAGCGACCCAAGCCTTGAAGGAGCGTGCAAGCTCGCGCAAGGGATCACAGCACGTGGTCGGCGCGTGACTCTAAAAGGCCATAAACAGTCACCTGACTCGCGACGCAAATGGTCGACTCGACAAGTCTACTACCCTCGCACCGCAGACGTTGTTGATCATGTTTTCGACTCTGGACCTCGACATAAGGCCAGGATCAGGCATAGGGATGTTCGAATTAGGTCTGTGGCCGTTTTCTTACCAAGCCCTCCGCTCCACCTCATCTCCGGATACTCCTAGGTTCATCTCTCTGGGCAGTCATCTCCACCCTCCGAACGCTCCAGCATTTGTTCCCTCAAGTAGAAGTCAAGTTTGACCCGGAAAATGCATCCACGACCCCAGTAATACTCCATTTGCGTCCACACTTTGACCTCCTCTTCTCTGCTTACCATCAGCGATTGCACACAATTTGCTTGAGAAAACCGAGGGATCCTCATCCCCCAATATCACTGCGATACAAAGACTCCATCCTTTGTCGTGGCGAGGAGCCATTGGCCAAGATTAAGATTAGCCGAACTTTTGGCCCAACATATCCGGGAGATGAGCTGAGGTATCCTGGTGTCTGGTTCAGTTTTGACGATGATGCTATCAGTGAAGGCATCAGGTGTAGCTCGCCACATTCAACTTCAGATAACAGAACGAAAGAGGTCAAGCGTATCATCGTCACACAGAAAGACGCAGGCCGTGATCCTATTGACGAAGTTACTCTTTGTCCAGCGATGTACGGGGATATTTCGCGAGCCATTGTCAAAGTAGGAGTGCTTCATGGCTGCATATCCTTTCCCTTCCTACCCAGCATTTACAGGTTAACAATGGCGTCGTCCTTCACTTCTATGGCCCTTCTGGTCCATCTACCTCGTGTCTTCACGTCCGCTTGGGTGAAACGACTGCACAGGATCTCAATATCGATTTGGGAACACCGTCGAGAGTATATTATAAGGATGACGAGCGAATGGCAATCCATTCACCTAACCCGCAGCTAGAAGACGAGAACCAAAGCACGGACTGTGAGTCATGTGTCTTTATTGGATGGTTTCTTGTCATGGCCATTAGACTTTTATAATTACTTTAGTCATGGTATCGACTTTCTGATCTCCGGTCAAACGCACTTGATACGCAAGATTATACTACACTCGAACGTGGTCAGCGATGGGCGTTGTTGTTTATTTCCCAAGCTAAGTGGGCCGTTCTCAGCCGGGCTCTCCTCTGTTCCAGCAATATAATCGCTGTCCATGGGAACTAGAGGGAAAGCCAGAGGATGACGAAGATGGTCAGTGACTAGAGATGTTTTAGAATATCACTTTAATTGGTCCAGATTCACCCCCAAGGATGCGTTTCACAGACAAGGTAAAGGATCCAATCTCTTTTATCTGCCGGTATATTTAGTATCCCAGTTTGAAGCGATCAGCCATTTCCTCAGTCCAAGGGATCCTCCACCATCGATGGTGCATGATCGCACTGAATACGAGGATAACATTACGCTGCCGAGTGCAACTTCAAGTAAGAGTAATGATTTGCTATCAAACGCCTGCTCATACATTCGCACAGGACTGTGCGGTTACAACGGTGTGATATTGGAGGTGAACGAAGCTTCTCAGGTCGTGGCCGTCATGTTATTTTGACAGTGATCGTCCGTTTGCATCGTGTCTTGTTGTCTTGTATATATACCGTAGTTACATCTTCATACTACATCCATGTACTATCAGCCGGAAAAAATGTCCGGCCATATCGTTCTAAGCTCTTCTAAATCATTGATCACGACAATCCCTGCCAAATCTGCAACCGAGCTGCCATCCGCCCCCAATGTCTTCTTCCTCCCGCCTTCTACGACATCTAAACCGGTTTCGTGGAAGTGTGCGCATCGGGCCCACCCCAGCTTTTTAGCAGCAATCACATTTATTTTGCTGTCGTCTATGAATAAACATTTCGAAGGATCAGAAACATTAGCAGTTTTCATCGCCTATCAAAACAGCAGCCTCGGGTCAGTTTGAGGTCGAGACAAATCTGGGGTAATCATCACGTTTTGGAAGTACTCTGGTTCTGGCTTGCAAGTAAAGTATGGTTGCTCGTAGTCGCAGTAGACGAGTCCTTCTATTTGATCTTGCACGTTCAAGATCTTGAGTACCCGGTTGGCATGCTGATACGCTGGTGAGGACTCGTTCCGACCCTCGATTTTTCAGACATACGTTCTTGTACGCGTTTGTCAGGGCCCAAACGCGTACCTTTGTCCTGTCTAGGTCTTCGAACAGTTTCCTCAACTTTCGGTCTGGCTTGATACATTCTTCCAAAGGGAGGGTGCCATCACATTTCTGATCAAAATCAAGAGGGTCTGAGTAGCGTGGATTTCGTCATCGAGAGTCCAGCGCAACTACTTGATGCAATTACCTATGTCGTGATGCCGTGTGAGGCCACGTAGGGCAAGTCCGTATTGCGTGTAGTACCTGTGGTGCAGTTCCGATGCCTCGTCCTCATCGAGGCCCAAGGAGACAAAATATGCTCCAGAAAATGTCTTTGAGAATGGTCCGCATCCACTGTGAGCAAACATACCATGGATCCGTTCGCCCATCGCATGCGATATCTTGGTACTAGCAGAATAGAGGGTATTGTCGATGTCGAACCAGATGACCATACGGGGATCTTGCAGTGACTTTAGGGCGTACGATGTAGGGATGGATGAGCGTTTCGAACCTTCCATAGATCCGTTCGGAGACATGGTCGTCAGTGGGTATCCGTCGTTTAGCTGGTGTATGATCGGTGCCAACCAACATAGGCATGGGATATATCGAGAAGGTAGTTCCCATGGATTAAACTCCGACACACCATCCATCCCTGTATGCCCTCGTCGTGGCGATCGACGTCCTCGACAACAAAACCCTCAAGACCTACGACCGGTGAGTGCGATTTCGCTCGTCCAACCGAGATACGCCCAACTCGACATGCTCGTGCACCACTCGCCGTTCGGTACAAGGATCATTTCCGCTGGATGCCTCGTTGACGCTTTGGATGTTTCGACGCTAACTCCGTCTTCAGATGGCCCGCACCAAACAACTCGCGCCCGGCATTCCCGCCCGGAATCCCCAGGCTGTCGCTCGCCGTAGTTTAAAGGGCCTCAAAAATCCAGAGCCAGAAGCTCCCGCCACCAAAGAGGTTCAGGTTGGCGGCGAAAAGAACGGCAGCACCCGTCTCGTGCCCACGTCAAAGGCACCCCGCTATTATCCCGCAGAAGACGTCCGTCAACCAAAGAAAAGCCGCAAATCGCCCAAACCTACCAAGCTCCGCCCGTCTATCGTTCCAGGAACTGTCCTCATCGTGCTTGCTGGCCGTTTCAGGGGGAAGAGGGTGGTATTCTTGAAGCAGTTGGAGAGCGGTTTGTTGTTGGTGACGGGTCCCTACAAGATCAACGGTGTCCCCCTACGGAGGGTGAACCAAGCCTACGTTATCGCTACTTCGACGAGGGTTGACCTGGAAGGCTTCGAGGTGGGTGTCTTGCCAAAGCGTACCAATACTTTAGCCTAATCATTCTGGTAGGCTGACCCCAAGATCAACGATGCATACTTTGCCAAGGCTGTCGTGAAGGGTGCTTCTTCTGCAGAAGCAGAATTCTTTGAGGAGGGCAAGCCCAAGCCAAAAGAGCCTTTCCCAGAAGCCAAGTCAGCTGACCAAAAGGAGGTTGACAAGGTTGTCGTTGCAGCCGTTCAGAGGCAGGCAAACTTGGCCAAGTACCTGAAAGCCACCTTCGGTCTTACGAAGGGTCAGTACCCTCACCAGATGGTGTTTTGAGACCGCTACGGGAACGTGTGTACATGTGCGATGTAAATCTATGATATGCACTGCATGACTTTCTCGTGTCACCACACGCGTGTTTGATCTCCAACACTTTGTCGTTCACCACCACTCCGTTCGTTACTACTCCTCGTCGTTCACACCACGCGCTTCCATCAATGCTATACGTCGATTTCCGATTGCTCCTCGCCAGCCTGACTCTCGGCTTAGTGTTGTTGCTCAAATGGCCAACAACCACGTCTTCGTGGGTTTTGCTTGCCTGCTGGCCCCTTGGCGTGTTCTGCTTCTCATACATCACTCGTGTTTACCTCGCTCCATACGTCCTTATGCGCTTCTCGAGCCATATTCGAGTCCGGAGCGTCAGCTTGCGCTCCATTCGCGGTCTGTACTTCCGCAAAGGCAGCCGGACCTGGCGAATCGACCGTTTTGTATATTCCTACCGCTCTTCTGCAGACAATGGCCCGAGGAGACTATCCTTCAGGATTGAAGGCCTTACATTGGAGATCGATCCTCCACCGCCTCCTCATCCTCCTCCGCCGCGCCCAGCTCACAGGCGCGGACTCACCCTCGCTGACCTTTCACCATCTCCTTTGGCGCTCTACTTATGGTCCATAATATCTGGCCTGTACGTTCTATTTGATCCTGCGGTTCGGCCAGTTATCCGCTTCGTCGTCACCGCTGCGCTTCAGCAAGTCATTCGTTTCATCCCAAGGCTCACGGAAACAATTCAAGTGGATATTGACCAAGCAGCTGTCTCATACGCTGGCTTCCCTCAAGTCCAGCTCATTGTGCAGAACGTTTCATTCAGGGGTCATGTTTCTTTCGCTCAGAGCCCTCAGCTTCACCCAATCGGAACTTATGTTCCTTCAAGCAACCAGGCATTAAGCGCGCGAGCCCTTGCGATGGGCGCTTGGAAGTCGCGTCTTTCCAATGGACTCCAGCGTGCTTGGACTCGCACCTGGAATGATACGCTAGGGCGGACGACGGGTTCCATCTCGTATGATCTTGTGGTTCGACAGATCCACGGTTTCATCCCGTCGGATGGTTTGACACAGATGGGTACGTTGAGCAGATGGTTGTTCACCTAGTTTTAACACAACTTTAGCCATTTCTGATAGCGGCACAATATTGCGCTCGTCTGAGTCGTTTCTTGTCAGCGGTTCGGCTCGCTTTAGCCCAAGAGACGGTACCATCGAGCCATGTAGTATTCAAAATCAAGTTAAGGTTGGAGCCATTCATGTAGATGCCGACAATCTTCAACGTTGGTTGTCGCATTTCAAGTTTGCGACTAAGAACATCCCAGCTGTGTCTCCCAGCCCTCTTAGTATAGCTACCTCTCCCTGGCTAAAGACTCCCTTCAGCACAGTGAGTACTCGCGTGGAACTCATTCGTAGTGTGCTGACATTTCCAAGCCTTCCGTGATTTCAGATGGTCGCGTTCAAGTGATGGCAAAGCGGAGGAAGCAAAATGTAAAAGTGCGTACGGTGGTATTTATATCAGTGCATATGTCAACTAGCCAATGTTCAAGCCTCTCGAACTTGTTGCAACTGCCTGTATAGATCTGGATTCTGTGACAGTATCACGGAAAATTGGTTGCCAGAAGTACACCGTCATCTTCAAGGGAGCGACCTGCTCTTGCGAGCCCAGCAATCCGGCGGTTAACCCCGTCCATCGTGCTTGGCTAGGAAAGGACTCGTCAATTATGTCGCGAGCGTTCTTGTTTCGCCTAAAACTCCAGGGCATTTCCACGCATAGGCCGAGTGGGGTGGCACAATTGAATGTTCCCATTTTGTCTGTCGGTTCCACGTCGGTCGACGTTACGTTTTCAAATTGGCCGTCAATGCTGCCTTCTAGTCCTTGGCCTTGCGACGCCAATCTACCGTTTGTGTTCCTTGAGGCCCACATTACTTCTCTATCTTTCGCAGATCGGCACGACATACTGTTAAATCTCATCTCGGAACTCAACTCTCCAAATAACGTACCACGCGGAGAGTCGGAATCCCTCCTGCCAACTGTTGTCTCTCCAGTCCCTTGGATTTCTGTGAATGTGGGGGTGGGACGCATTTTTGCCCGTGTTGCCTGTGCCGATCTTCCCGGAGTTGAGGAACCATTCTCAGTGGAACTGGAAACTGAAGGGATGGTTTTTTCGTCATCCTCCAACTTTCACATAGGTGTAACTTCAACTCGGCACCTCCCGCTTGACGGGGACCTTCCGTTCTGCATGACCTGCCCTTTCACTTTCATCCTGCACCCACTTTTCTTCCGACTGCGCACCAATTCCCCAAACATTGCCACCCGACGTATGTCCAGGTGGGGCTCGGAATGTACGAATGGTGAAACTTTATTCTCAATGGAGGCTGTGGAAGCTAATGGAGTGTTAACGGGACTCGGAGAGGCAAACGACGACGATCAATTTTTGTCTGCCGCATTGGACACTCGCACTATATTCGTCGATATTAATTGCTGCACGGAGGCTGGGATGGTGGAATTATGGCACCCTAGAAGACTCAGAATTCTGAGTGTGCTGCTGTCGCTACTTTCCGCTCGTTGGCCTTCCTCACGCGCAAGATCCCCCCGTTGCTCACCAACATCACCTCTGGGCTGTGCTCTCTCGTTTTCTGTCGCTCGGTTCGTGCTGTTCGTTACAGGCTCTGATATCAATCCGGAAGCAGACAAGGACATCACCCGCGGAATTGCATTCAACACAGGTCTTTCGTTGCGGTACTGCTCCCTAAACGCGGAGCAGATCCACGCTCTTCCACGCTCTCCGCCATCCTCCCAAATCAGGGTGAAATTGTCCCTGCCTGTCGATCGATTTTGTGATACTGCCTTCCTGGAGAACAAAACTGGCGCCAATGTGATCATTGGAAAACTCATGCTTTGGAACACGACCTTCCGCGCCGCGGCTGCAGACGAATTTTCGACGGATGATCCACACATTACGGAGAGAGACAATCCACTCCTGGATACTAAACAGCTTCTCTCAATCAAGGGTGTTAACGTGGATGTCAAATTCATTCCGAGAACCCCCGTGAGCTCAACCGGAGCTGCATGTGATGTCGCCTTTACTGTGGACGACGCACTGACACGCTTTGAACTTGGTCTAATATACTCAACTCTCCTTGCATTGCAAACGGTTCAAACCCTTCAACAGTGTGCAGTCTCGTCAAGCGTCCCAGACTTTCCATCTCATTCAGCGCCATCCACTATACTGACTGTCCACGGCACAATCAAAACTATTCGAATACGTTTACAGTTCATGGACGAAATTGCGATCGTACGGGTTAATTATCTTGACGTGGCGTTCACTCCTCATGATGCCCGCTGTTCCACCAATTCCTTGCTCGTATGGGTCCCAGTCAATCAACGAGAGTCGGTCGACGGAGTACGAATACAAGGAGGCACTTGGGAGGAGCTTGTCCGCATACACAGGTGCTCTCTGTCGCGTGCTCCATCATTGAAAGGGCCGATTCTGGTCGACAGTGATAGCATACAGATCCGCATCCCTTCTGGCTATGTCTTTGCTGAACTTCAACTCGCCATGGCTGTCACTTTCAAGGCTGTCAAACATCTAATCGACGTGGTCCGGAGTACCAAATTATCTCCCATCCCTGCCCCTGAGGCCGAGTCCGCGAAACTCGTGCCCGACGTCACCTTCAACTGTCGAATTTTTTGCTTCGAGGCTGCAGACGACCCTTTTGAGAGTCGGTTGGGATTTAATTTCAGGGTTGGCCTTGCCGCAGCAAAAGCCAGGCTTCACCGGGAGGAGGCTTTCGACGCAAAGGCGACGGCTGTCATGTTTGGTGATCTAGCAGCTGCAGAAGCCTCAGTCGTGAATACAGACTATCAGTTCGGCGAAGAGCATTCGGTCTCCGTCGAAGATGCCCGTCAACGATTAAGACTCGCCCACAGTCTAGATTGGACAACCAGACACCGCCAACACATCCGAGAACAAGTGACTCAAGAAGAGTTAGTCCATCACGAGCTCCATGGTGCAATACCTTTGAAACGCCCCACAAGAGCTCCGGATCTCGTCAAGCCTGCAAAATCATCGCGCATTCCTCCACTGCTTCGGATTATTCTATCAGGTTTTCATCTACACCTTCAACGTCCCAGTTTTACCCCCGAACGCCTCGCCTCCTTTCTGCATGAACAAGGAAGTGGACTTCCTCATGAGACATGCTATTCCTTGCTCATCCCCATGCACCTAAATATCACCCTTACGACCGTTCAAGTTGCACTTCGCGACTATCCCCTACCACTGCTTTATATTCCTTCCCGATCAGGCGATCACAGATCTCCTTCACTTGTCTTCGACTCCGACCTTGTCATCGCCGAGGAAATGGGCCCTCCTCAATCGGTTAATTGGATCACTTGCCCTGTATATGTTGTCGAAGATGGTTTTGCGCATATCCATCCTCTTGTACTTCGCGTCCCAAAGACCCTTATGCCCGTGAAGACATACGCTCGGCCACTTGTATCTGTCCTGACAGACAAGACCACTGCATTTGCTTGGGGTGTTAGCTACGGTCCAGCCATCCAAGATGTTGTTAGCGTTCTAGATAGCTTAGCCCCGGAGAGTCGGGATCCATCTCCACCTGTAGGATTCTGGGACAAGGTAAGAACGTCATTTTTCAAGGATGATCTGACTTACGAGTTCCGTTCCGTAGTTAAGGTTGATTTTCCACTGGACAATCAATATTTCGTTCAAAGCGGAAGTCCGACTATACATGAAAGGTGGGAACAGTCGAAATATCTATCGCAAATGTTTACGTCTTGTTAGGCAATCGCGATCCGTACATCTTGGATAGTGACGGCGCCGGTTTTGCTCTTTGTTGGCAGGGTGAACCGCACATCAATATTGGTTCCCAAAACAAGTACGGTGAACTTATGCAGGTGACCAGCGATTCTATGTCCATATTGATACCAAAGTGAGTCGAAAATGTAGTATGTCTGACATGTGTTACACCTTCATCAGGTTTGAGTCGGTGACCGGTTCTGGGGGCATTTTCGCGCAAGGGCACACTGTGTCGAGAAATGACTGGGTTAAGATGTGCGCCAATCTATGCTCTGGCATTCGCTTTGGCGTAGGCGTCATGTTTGAACGCACGTGTAGTAATCTGGATTGTGGCAAGTGCACAACCCCTCCATTTGACCGCGCCTGCCGATTTTTCCACTTCCGGCCACACCACACTGTGCAGTTGGTGAAAGTCGATCCTTCAGGACTTCAGGTGGGTTCCTCGCTGCAATCCCGACTGAATAATTTCAAACAAGCGCAGGTTGATCACGATTCTTACCACGGTTTCCGGTCAAACTTCATCCACCTCTCGATTTCCATAACTTCAGCTCTTCGACAAGGATCGACTCACTCTGTTCCCCACCCCAGTAGCTTTCACCTCACTCCGAAGGCGTTCGCCAGCTTTTGGTCATGGTGGGGACTGTTCGACAATGGGTTATCTTTACCGATCAGGCAAGGCTCCCGTTACCACCGGAAGTCGCTATCACCCAAGTTCGCACGTCACATTGCAACAGTCAAATATCGAATTTCAGTACCAGAGCTGTTCATAACCCATGCGTACATTGACGATAGCAGAGAGTCATGGGAGGATGGGACCACGACTATTGTAGGCTTAAAGGCCAAAGTCAGTCACTTCCAAGCCGACATGCACCAAAGAGACCAGGAAACGATCGCGCCGGGCAAGCTCCCCGACAGCATTCAAGTCGTACGGCACAAACCGTTCTACGCAGCTGAGGTCGTCCTCAAGGACGTGGATCTTCGCGCGATGTTGGCCGTTTTCTTGGAACCTCTTAAACAATCTGTGTTTCTGTCCGCCAACTCCGACGGGAGCAATAAGAACCAAGGTTCCTCAAGTTCGGAAATTCCTCCGTCTTGGCTCAGCAGTGATGACTTTGTTGAAACTGATTGGTCGCCCATGCACGGTCTTCCGGAAATCCAGTTGTACCCAGTACTTTCTTGCCCCAAGTTGACGTATCTCAAGAAGAACTCGCGTGTTACCGAGATCCACGTGGAAAACAGTAAATTTGGCGATGAGGACACTCATATATGTTTGCTTGGGAGTGAACCCTGTAAGAATCTTTTGCACTGCCTCTCATTATCAATATGACTCTGATTCGTCTTTTTCGTTTCTCTCTAGCTGTCCCACAGGTAGAGATTTCCCTTGCGGAGCAGCGGATCACAACATTACAACACATGGCAGAGGAAGAAGTAAAATCAGCCCAACGCGTGCAGGTTCAATTTAATCATACGAGGAGTGAAGGCTGTCGCTGATCCACGTTTCAGAGGCAATATCCCTTGGATAAAATGGTCGCTCTTCTCCAAGACTATACCAAGCATCTAAAGACAGTAGACCAATGCCCGGAAGGTGCTCGCAAGAGTAATGTGGAGAGCTACTATATGCCAGCTGAAATGGTCTCCGCTAATGAGTGGGCTGATTTTGAGAATGTCTATCAGGTACATTCTCCAAACTTATTCATGTGCAATGCTGTCCGCGATGTAAGTCTTGTCCTCTTTTAGGGTATGCGTATGGTAGCTTATCTCAACAGGTTTTGATGCGGTACTACAACTGCTCGAGAGCTCGCCGTGGGTACGAATACCATATGGCAACTCGGTGGGTGACTGATGTTATATATCTTGTCAATACTGACTACGACCAATAGTGCTGTCAAATTCATCCGCGACCAGGCCGAGGTTATGGTTCATCATATCGCTGGTCGCAACACTACCGAGAAATTCAAAGCTTCTCCTGGCGCTGCGCAAACGGCCGCTTCCGCCTTGCGCAAAATGTTGGCCGGAGGACGGGGTACCACGCCATTGGACATCCAGACAGATGCCGCCTCTGATCCAGCCGACGTCAAGCCTTTAGATGGATGGGAAGACGGAGTTGTTCTTCGGAAGAGGCACTTCTGCTTCTTATTGAAGCCTCAGATTATATTGCGGAGCTCCGATCCCTCGCCCAGCGTTGATAAGGAGTCGGTCGTGATCCTTGCCGCAATACAGGCAAAGTTGCAAGTGTTCAAAATCATGGATGCATCCAATTTGGAAGATCCCATCAGTGGCCATGTTATGCACAGGTACAAAATCTTCGTACGATGAGGGCTTGACTGATTCCCGATCCCCAAACAGGAACTACATGTCGTTAGATGGTCTTCAAACCTTCTGCCCGACAGACTCCTGTCCGTACGACAGCGGCTCAGTTCCCCTGGAAGTGTTACTTGATTACCGTTGCGAGAGCAACTCCTTCGACCGAATTGTCCCCCAAACCAACGCTAACTGTCAATACGACCGGTTTAATCGGCTCAGACTTCGCAACAATGTTGCTTCCGCGAAAGCTGAGCACACACATAGAGGAAGCCAGGCTCACCTGCAAAACGACACTGTTGAGTGTTTAGGATGGTTTTGGAACATATTTCTGACATCTTGGAAACAGGACTTGGTGCAAGTCCATGTTCCCCGCTTCACGGTATCGGCAAACGATCGACATTTCCAGTTTATTTCCAACATCATCACGCATCTCGTCCTGTTTTCAGATGTTGCGCACAAAGCACGGCTGGAAAAGCTAGAAACACTGCTTTTCGCATATGACTTCACGGATTTAAGATCTGCTGCTAGCGTCGTTTCTGATCTTCAGAGTCGCCTCAGGGGCGTGCTCGAGACACACAATGATGTCAGTCGCCAAATGCAGGATAACCACGACCGTCCCCAGAAAACGTTGCAGATCCTCAATTTCAAAGCTCACACCTTCCTACTAGTGGAAGAGCTCAACTTGATCTTTGACGCGATCCGGTTGGCTCAGAGCAGGACCGACGGTCACTCAGACCATAAATCCGCTCTTCTTCTTCAAGCCTCTTCATCAGAAATCTCCTGGAGGATGTTGGACGATCACCGGGAATTGCTGGCGAAACTTGCTGTGCGCAACATAGACTTTTCGTGGCTGAGCAAACAGGACAGTTCCACTATCAACCGCTTGACAGTTGGCGACTTGCAGGCATTCGATGGGTCTCCAAATGCAGTTTGGACAGAAATCGTCTCTAAATACGAGGAGCTTTCTAATCACCCGCTTTGCAAGGTATTTTTCTATTCTTTGACATTTCGAATGGCTCTTACTGTATGGCAGAGAGATCTTTTCCTCGACGCTGATTGGACAGTGCTCGCGCCTGTCGGCGGCATCGCGATCTATGAGAAGTTCCAACTCGACTTTCATCCCATCCGTCTGCAACTCGACGCTCGCCTTGGCCAGCGTATCATGGAATATGTCTGGCCCGCTCGGCGGGGGAGGAATCAGACAAACATCCAGTACACAATTCATGATTTAGCCGAATCGAATCTTCCTCCGGAACAAACACCCTCCAGATCTTCCTTGGAGTCAGCTCTGTTGATACAAAAACCGCGTGCATCATTGGAATCAAACAGGCTCGCGGCTAGTCTGAGAAAACTGGGGCCGTCTCGATCATGCACCGATTTACGTAGCGCAGCTGCTGAATCTACGAAGGCACAGGTCGAAACTTGCTTTGGCAGATCTGCAACACCAGATTTGAACGTCAACGAGGATTCCTGGAGCATTAGGAAGGTCCATCGAGAAGACCGACCTGGAAAAGATGACGCAATAGAAATGAAAACGCGTTCTTCGCAGAACACCTTCGTTCTAGTGAAAATCTCGAGGTCGGTGGCTTGACAATTGAATGCGTTTTTGGCTCAATTATTGGACTAGTATTGAACTCCTGCTGAGCATAATCAAAGCGGAATCTTTCGAATGCCGCGATGCACGGATTCGTACCCATCCACTGGAGTTCCGCAACCAGACTTGGAGTGTATGTATCCTTTTGTTAATATTGCATGGTTGCTTATTCGCTCGTCGTAGTTTGAAGAATTGGTCGATCAATTCCTACCTAGCGATCTCACTTGGAGAGGCTGGGTCCGTATGGCCTTCCACCAACCGCTCGTTCCCGTCCTCCCAGTTGCACGCGAACTATTTTCAAAGACGAAGCTGATTGCAACCAGGAGCGACTCCCGCCCTTCCTCCAAGAAGTTTGTTCTTCGAGGAAAAAAGAATATCGCCACCGCCGCGATACCGGATTGTGCGCCACGAACATCGTCATCAAGTGGGAGTACCCTCGTTCATAGCAATAGCTTGACCAGGACGGCATTCGTGGATGAGCCGGAAGCCACAACACAGGATGTACCCGAACAAGGAGATCTTGGTAGAAAGCGCCAACAGGGTGGACCCAGATTACTCAGCTTGTTCGGTCGTGGAAAGAACGAGGCCCGTAGCGCATCACCGGTACCCCTGAGTGTGAGTTCCATTTTTCTTTGTCTTGCTGTCCTAATATAGATTTCCTCGGCAAGGATGAACGCCGCTGGTCAAGCGATTCCAAGAATTCACGAGACTCGATTGTGGATGATGAACTGGTTGACGATCACTGATTAATTTATTTACCTCTTTCTTAACTCCAGGCAGTGTGTTCCATGGCAATCGTCATCCCCAGTGATCTTTAGATATTTACCATACACACAATGTAACTAGATGTTTGACGGATAACGAAGCCCAACATTTTGGGCACAATTTCAGCAAAAATGTGAAGTCATCTTCAGGCTCAATCTGTGAACGATCAGACTTTGCTGACATTTTGCATTCAAGTTATTACATATTACGTTAAGGGATTGTTGAAATCCAACCACTACCGCTCATTACCACGTCGAGTTCCTGCCTCTCATGGAGACATCTGACCGGCTCACAAGACCCACAAAACAGCGCCTATCTGCACCGTACGTTCAGTGTCCCTACAGGACTGGACATGATATAATCGCAACACAACTACCCAAGGTCAAGTGCAAACCCCCCTAGCGCGAGAAGGCCGTAAAATATCCACCTCATGGGCGCTGTTGAAGCGCAATGATAGAAGATTAAGCATTCTGGCGGGCCCAACGAGCAGCAGCAACCAAGTTAGCTAATGAGGCTGTGAAGAGTAATCAGTCTACGAGAAGTACAGATGAACAAAGGGTGAACACCTTTGGTCTCTTTCCAACCACGTGTTTTCAAACCACAGTCGGGGTTGACGAACATCAAATGAGTAGGAATAATACCAAGGGTAGCCTTGAGACGGTCTATGATCTCTTGTTCGCTGGGAACACGCGGGGAGTGGATATCGTAGACACCGGGGCCGATCTGGTTGGAGTAACCATACTGCTGGAAGGTTTGCAACAATTTCATGTCGCTCTTTGAGAACTCGATAGAAATGACGTCTGCATCAAGGCGTTGGATTGACGGGAAGATATCGCCGAAGTCGGAGTAGCAGAAGTGGGAATGAGTCTGAGTCTCATCACGAACACCCGCTGTAGCGAGCTTAAAGGTGTCAACAGCCCATTCCAGGTAATGGTCCCAGTCAGATCTACGAAGAGGCAACTAGCATCGATGTCAGATAGTTCACACGATTAATCTCTCTCGCGTCAACTTACGCCCTCGCGGATGGCTGGCTCATCAACCTGGATGGCAGCGATACCAGCAGCTTCAAGATCAATGACTTCGTCACGGAGTGCCAGCGCCAGTTGCTGAGCTTGCAGTTTGCGTGACACATCTTCGCGAGGGAACGACCAGTTTAAGATCGTGACAGGACCGGTAAGCATACCCTTCATGGGCTTTTTGGAGATGCTCTGTGCGTAGCTGCTCCATTTTACGGTCATAGGGTTGGGACGGCTGACATCTGAGACAATGATCGGGGGTCGGACGTAACTGCAAGAATCCATTATCCTAGGCCGACAACACAAGCCGGGCCACATACCGAGAACCGTAAGATTGGACCCATCCGTTCTGGGTAAAGACGAAACCCTTCAATTGTTCACCGAAGTATTGAACCATATCGTTTCTTTCCGGTTCGCCATGAACAAGCAGGTCAAGCCCAATCTCCTCCTGGAAGCCGACGACAAGTTGTATCTCCTTTTTGATGAACTCTTCATACTCGGCTTGAGTTATCTCCCCCTTGCCGAGCTTGGCACGAGCGCTACGGATATCATTGGTTTGCTTTGGGAAAGTCGTCAAAAAGACGCTATTGCGATCGCAGAAGATAAAACACTCACAGGAAAGGAGCCTATGGTGGTTGTTGGGAACCTGGGCAGCTGAAGCTTCTTAGCTTGGACCTCCTTACGAGTGGCGAATGGACTCTTCCGGTGGTACATGTCGGATGTGATGGAAGCAACGCGTTCACGGACGGCGCCATCGGATGTGTGTTCAAATTCACGACGTTTAGCAATGGAAACTCTATTCGCCTCCAGAGCAGCCGCAACCTTTGGGTCCTGGGAACCAGAGAGGACGGCGGCGATAGTCGCAACTTCTTCGGCCTTTTCCAATGCAAAGGAGAACCAGCCTTTCTGTTCCTCGGTCAACTGCTTTTCGTTGGCCAAAGTTACAGGTGTGTGCAAAAGAGAAGATGATGTTGCAATGATGACACGATCTTCTCCAAGAATGGTAATGGCCGTCTGGCCCTGCTTGATTGCGGCAGCAAAATCGGACTTCCATATGTTTCTCCCGGAAACAACGCCAAGCGATAAACAGATTTGGGTAGATTTGATGGCTGCTACGACGTCACCGAGCTGTCCGGGTGCGCGGGTGAGATCGATGTGGAGACCAGCGACAGGAAGCTTTGCGATAAAGTTTACGTTGGAGTTCAGACGAGCGAAATAAGTTGTCAGAATAATCTTTGGGGCGACTGGAACCAGTTCAGCATATGCAGTAGCATATTGCTTGTCAAGATCGGAAGCTTTGTCGAGAACAAGAATTGGCTCATCAACCTGGACCGAGTCGACACCAGCAGCCTTGAGCTCCGACAACAGTTGTTTGTAGACGGACAAGATCTTGGGCAGTAAAGAGATAGGCTGGAAGTTGGTAGATGCTTCCTTGGCAGCTTTTCCAAGAACGAGGAAAGAGATCGGTCCCAAAATCACTGGACGAGTGGTGATTCCCAATGCTTTGGCTTCATTATACTCCTCAAGGGCTTTGTTGTACAGCAACTTGAAGTCCGTCTCCTCGGAGAGCTCTGGAACAACATAGTGATAGTTGGAATCGAACCTACAAGGTAGCGATAACTAAGCGACCGCAACAAAAACATGAACAAGTTACAAACCATTTCTTCATTTCACAAGCGGGAACATCAACACCATCGGCTTGACGACCACGACCCATCGCAAAGGATACATCGAGATCGGATAGACCAAGTCCGACGTAGCGCTTAGGGATGATGTTGAAGGCTGTGGAATGATCCAAGACGTGATCGTAGAGCGTGAAGTCACCGCTGTCCGAGCATGGGTATGTACACCGAGACAGAATATGAACGACAGACCTAGGGATCAAGTCAACGTTGCGTTCCTTCAGACTGCTCCAGGAGGCCATTCGAACATCGGCGACAGCCTTCTGGAGGTCACTTGCGGAGATCTTACCCGCCCAGTAGGCTTCGACGGCCTTTTTAACCTCACGGTGAGCACCTGAGTAGGGATTGTGTCAGTCAAGAATCAGATCTGACGAGTAGGCAGAGTGCGGCACCGATGCGAGGGAAGCCAAGGACGCTAGACAAGACCATGTTTGGTGAGAGAGGAGAAGAGAGCAGGGTGGGGTGGGGAAGACGGCGCAGGGCGTGATTTTGATATGGTGGATGGGCCTGCCCTGAGTTAACGGCGATTGATCATATCTCATCGTCCCACCACCAGCGAGTCTCGCTTGCCAGTTGTCTCACTTTTGCGTACTACAGGGTTGCGGCGATACCATTGCCCACGATCTGCTCTGCCAATGAACGTGCGATATCGTTGGTCTCGAAAAACATATTGGTCTGTTATCGGTGAGAGGGATGGGGACTGTGAGGAAGAGGATGTAGTCTCACCTGAGAGATGGGCTTTCGACTGGACAACCACCATCGATCAAAAAATTGCCTTCTCCGAGCCGTGCCGGGCAGCATAATAAACGATCCTAAGTGCAGGACGTTCAAGACTCAAGCGGTATCTTGCCCGTGTTCGAGTACCACGGTTGAACTCGTCCAAGTATACTATTGCACGTGCATCTGCCTCTCTGTCTACTGTTCCTTTTATCACCCCTAATTGTCCTACATGTCGCTCCCGGACAATACATCCTTCGTCCTTAAAAAGATTCGCCACACAGAGTTCGAGATACGCCCAATCCCAGAAAGTGAGTTCAGGGATCCCTTGCCGCCTAGAAAGATACGTTAACACACCAAGTCAGTCGGTGCTCATGATGTCCTCGTGCAAGTGAAAAAGACTGGTGGGTCCACACCCTTGCCCAACCATCGTCGACCTGATCTATTTTCAAATCTACAGGGATCTGTGGATCTGATGTAACGTCGCTCCATCACGAGAATCCTTCCGATCGCGTCTCACTCTTCATCCAAGATTCACTACCTAGTACACGGAGGAATCGGGGACTATGTACTCCTACCTGGTTCTGACATGGTCCGTCGTTCTATAAGGTATAAACACATTTTACGTGCTAATTATTCCTACTCATCAGGTACTCGGCCACGAGTCATCTGGAGTCATTTCCAGAGGTATGTTCTTAACCGTCGAGCAACAGTCGTCACGAATTCTGATCTTTCATCCTTTAAGTCGGATCTTCTGTGACCCACCTCAAACCAGGCGACCGTGTTGCCATCGAGCCCGGAGCAACGTGCAGGAAGTGCGAAGCCTGCAAAGAGGGGAGATACCAGGTCACTATCCATTTTGTGGCGTTGATGGGGATGATTGACGCTTTTCATTTACAAGTTATGCCCCGACATCAAGTTTGCTGCCACACCACCTTATGATGGCACACTCGGTCGCTTCTATGCTGTTCCCTCGGATCTTGCTTATCCGCTACCCTCTCAGCTCACCCTCGAAGACGGTGCAATGGTAAGAGCTCACACACCGTGGACGGCTTTCGGCCCTGACTTGAGCACGTCAACCATCCAAGATGGAGCCATTGTCCGTTGCCATCCATGCAGTGTCGAAACTCGGGGGGCTCAAGGCAAATCAGTCAATCGCTGTCTTCGGCTGTGGCCCTGTCGGGATCCTCTGCATGGCTGTCGCGAGGGCCCTCGGAGCTTCCCGTGTCGTAGCGGTCGACATTGTCCCGGGACGTCTTGACCTTGCGAAGTCATATGCTGCTGCAGACGTATTCCACCCTCCGCCTGTGGCGGAGGATGAGAGCCGCATTGCATATTCTAAACGCTCAGCAGCTGTACTGAAGGAGCAGCTTGGTATCTCAGAGCGAGGTTCCACTGCCATCGATCTTGTCATCGACGCGTCTGGGGCTGAGGTTTCTATTCAGACTGGTATCCGCATTGTGAAATTTGGAGGAACGTATGTGCAAGTGAGTTCTGGAGCGCACAATCATTTGAAAATGTTTCCATTCACATTTCATTTTCCTCAAGGTTGGCACGGGCCAATCTGATATCGCTATTGATATGAGTGTTGTGCTCGCGAAAGAGTTAGTTATGAAAGGATCTTTCCGCTACGGCGTTCGTTCTTGTCTTTTCCTTCTCTTCTGAAAGTTGATCGGCTGTAGCCGGGGGATTACCCAATGGCTATTGCCCTAGTTGCTCAAGGCAGGATAGACTTGAAGCCTCTAGTTTCGCATCGGTGAGTTTTTGCGCGAACCCCGTGTCGCGTTGACAACAACTCCATATCAGCTTCTCGTTCGAGCAGTCTCGTCTTGCGTTCCAAACTACCTGTGACGGGAAGAGCGAAGACGGGAAGGGCGTTATCAAGACCATCATCTCTGGCCCTGGTGTTGATATCAGCGATGTGTAACATTACATTGTAGATGTACATGACGTTTGTTTTGTTCTTCTTCCCGCTAGTTGTCGAATCACGGTGGTTGGGTTCAGTTTAATCCTGCTAGTAATCATTTCTTTGAATGTGATCTTCCCGAATTACTTGATTTGGCTTCAATCGGGACCAACGCCTCCTGCTTTAAACCTCCATCAGTTGCAACTGACGAAAATGACCTTCAGACCAAGAAACGAGTACTATCTGCGCATATCCGCGAGAATAGTCCTTCCTCTATTCGTCAGTGACTCTGCTTGCACCTTTCGTGTCAGCCTGATGAACGTATTGACCAGCTTTACCTCGATGAACGGCACATTGATTGGATGTCGGATGTAGTCCTTCAGCATGTACTTGCGGATTTGAGGCCACTGTGAACTGATGTCTACTATTGAATCACGCCGAGTTTATTGACTAGCACTCGCAGAATCGTCCCGAAGCTACAAGCAGAGAAGGATGTCCACTTTGGCCCAGGAGCTGCGCCCGGTAATAAACGAGGAACGGTCGAAGTCCACCGTGGAGGTCCGTATATACCTTACTGGCTTTCCCAGTGCTTGTTTACCATGCAGCTGCACCACAGAAACATACCAGTTTGCTTATTTCATTCGGAAGACTGAACCTCACACAGTTCTCCTCAAGGTAGGTAACGCCGCGTGCTCCAAACAGCTTTGAAGCTTGATGAGGTCTATCAAGTCTAGGTTTTTTGTTACCAGGCCTCCTTCGGAACTAGCTTCCAAGCCTGCCTCTACACGACCTACGGATCGGATTCCACAGAAGAGTAGAATAGGAACACGATTATCTGGCAAGCAGAGCAAGCGAAAGCGTTCCAAGACTAAAGGAAAGGACAACATTTCTCATAGTCGTCTTGACGAGGATGGATGGTCCCCTGAGGAGAGTGAAGAAGAAATGGGTACCGCTGATCCCTTGTCAAGAGAGCCTCGCCCTGTGCGAAAGCAGCGTCGTATCATCACTGACGCGTTCCAAGACGACGACGACGACGTAGAAGATATGGGCCAAGATGTCGCCATGAGTTCTTCACCTTTTGAAATGGATGGGAGACCCTCCGAATACCATAGCGTGTAAGTTGAATTGTTTTTCGAGGAGACTCCGGGGGCTAAAAGATTGACCAACCAAGCTCAACCGTCAAAAATCGAGATACTCTTATGGGGGGTGCGAGTGACGAACTACCCAAGACAGCGGATATCGAACTGGTCGTCGAGGAAGAAGAAGAAAAACCAAAACCCCTTCTCAAGCTCAAGTACCAGTCGTTCACTATATCCGGTCATTGTCTCTGTGTAGTTGTCGAGCCATGGCCCCCTCTACGCGCAGAACCCAAAGATCTCGTGACCTCATTCCAGCGTGGAGCATTGGAACCATCGTTCTTTCCGTCCAACAAATCTATTATTGCAAAAGAGAGAGTGCAAACGCCGCTGTTCTATCCAGAGTACGACAGGGCACCGAGCGAGACACCCTTCCCAGGAGATAGGACTCTTCATCCTGTACCTGTCTTCCACGATGCGACGTCAGGAGTAGGAGATGATTATAGCGGCGATAACCTCATGAATTTCAGTCAAACACTTAACGCAGCGGGGCACATGCATGCTATTGCAGCTGACGACGATGATGACATGGACGGAGCGATATTGTTTGGAGATGCGGATGAAGTGAGGGAGCTGTTCTAGGATGATATTGACTAGCGAATATGCCTGTCATACATATTAGGCGCGTCCAATCTCCCGTAATATTTCGATTTTGCGAGGCTCTGCGACTTGTTGGAAACCAGCATTCGTCATGTCAAAGCTCCCATGACCACCAGAAAGCGCGCGCAACCGTGTCGAATAATCTAACATTCGACTTAGCGGAGCGATGGCGTAGACCATTCTTTTCACTTGTGGCAGAGCGGATGCAGAAGAAGAAACCCTGAGGGTTGTTGAGGAAGGTGAGAGTTCCTCGGGAGGTATATATAGTCCATCCGAGGGATATGGGTCCCCATCCTCCTCAACTGTCACCGATGAGCTAGCAAGGCCAAGGACTTCACCCCCGTGCTCTGTAATGTCTTTGACGACCTTGCCGATGGCATCCACATGGACGGAAACCTTGAGGTTGATATAAGGTTCGAGGATAGGTCCCATCCCTGCCTCTTTAAGCTTGGAGCGCAATATATATGAGCTGGCACCGGCGAGGATGGACGGTGGGGCCTGATGTGGAAGAATGTACTGCATTATCTGGACCTTGACGTGCGACAACGGTAGGGATGTGTGAGGGGAGCTGGAAAGGGCGCTTGCGATACCACGAGCGAGTTTCGCTAATGGATCCAGTTGACTCGAATATGCGTCAGGTCCCTTGAGCGGCTGGCCGCGGGCATCCAATACAAGATTACCATCGAATGCTGGATCGCCATGTTCATCCTCTCCGAGAGGTGCTAATGACAACGCAATCTTGACAGTTGTTGCTTTCCCGGCGATCTCTGTAGACCACTCTTCCAGTTGCGCAGAGATGGTAGAGTTCGTTGATTCTCGGTAGCTGATCTGACGGTTGCCAAACTCGAATTTAGCGCCCCATTCATCCCTCAACCGACCTTCGATGATCTCTAGATGCAGGGCGCCAAGACCGTGGACAAGGATTTGGCCCTCCTGATTGTCCATGCGAACCGAAGGATCCGTACGAATCAACGAGTGGATGGCGTCTTGGACCGGATTCAGATCAGAGTGCGAATTAGGTATGACCGAGACTGACATAACGGCAGGAGGAGGTGTAACACCTCGAAGTGACATTAGAGAGGAATCGTATTTTCCTAGGTCGCGCGCGCCAACGAGGGTATCCCCAGTTCGAGTGTACTTGAGACCGAGAATGACTCCAACAGAGCCGTATGGAAGAGAATCTACTTCCTCTACCTCCGAGGCGTATAACAAGAGAAGTTTTGAAATCTGCTCTTTCTGACCTGTGTTCACATTGTATATAGTCCTCTGGCGCCTGAGAGTCCCTACGAGAGGAGGATATTGGAAAAGTGCCCAGCAGTCGGTCATAGACCCACCTGAGTACACTCGTATAAATGTCATCCATCCTTTTTGTTTGTCCCATGCAACCTTCCAAGCCAACAAACGCACCGGGGAGTCTGGGAGTTCAACTTGCAAGCGAACATCGAGAGGGCTCGCGAGCAAATGTCCCGCGTAGTTCATGACCAGCTCTGTACCGACGCCTTTGACGGCGGAACCACACAACACAGGGAGAACTTGATTTTCGAAGGTCGCCTTCCGCAAGTGAGGCATTATTTCTGTGGGGTGTACTTGTAGATAAGAGTATGGGTTTGGTGGGAGACTGATGAGTCGATCCATAAGATCTTCAGAGAACATTGCAAGGTTTTCAAGGAATGCCGTTCGAGCGGGTAACAAATGAGGAATAATGGGATGACCTGTCGGAAAAATCTCCGCAAACTCTAAGACATCTTTGATCAGCGGGAGAGGTTGACAAATGTAACTTCCGCTTTCTGTCCACTTCCAAAGCTCCCATTTTACAATGTCCACCAAACCCTCGATACCTGGTTCCGCTCGAGAGTAATTTTCTGGGTTCATAGACGCCAACGGGAGCGTAATTGCTAATGGATTCGCATGTAGCTTGTGGGTTAAGAGAGATAGAAATGAAGACCTAAAAGACGCCCCTGGTCGGTCAAGTTTGTTGACGAACACCATACGAGTAGCTACATTGTATCTGGAAATGGTGAATGTCGGTGTCAACATTGAGTTGCAGGAATGTATGATATACGCACTTGGATAGTTGCCCCCATACACCCATCGTCTGCGCTTCGACACCCTCGACCGAATCTATTAACACAACAGCACCATCGACCACACGGCTGGCGCTCTCGACCTCCATACCAAAGTCGGCATGACCCGGAGTATCGATGAGGTTAAAATTCCAGTTTTTCCATTTGACCGGTATGCTTGCGGACTGTATGGTTATGCCCCTCTCCCTCTCGGCAGGCAAGAAGTCAGTGGTCGTGCTCCCGCTGTCGACGGAGCCGGGGGATGGGATATAAGATGACTTGTGCAAGATGGATTCTGTCAACGTCGTTTTGCCAGAGTCTGCACTACGCGTCGGACGTGGCGCTGAGGACGAATTCGTCAGATACGTACCAATGTGAGCTACGAGTGCTATGTTCCTGGTATCGCAAGTCTCGTTGCGGGTCGCGGACGCAAAGGAGCGGAGTAGGGGCAAGCTAGAGCTAGCACGACGGGTGTTACATCGCGGGGACGAGTGCCAACGCAGCATGGCCCTGCAGGGTGCAGTTGATGAAGAAAACAAAAGGGTCGTTGCTAATAAAGGCAAAGAGCGCGAGTCTTAGCCAACGGTGTACTACTCTCTACCCAGACTTACATGCCATGCAAGACGCACAAGCAGATGCCTTCGAGCGACGCGTGCAGGAACACAGAGACGCGAAACACCCCTTGACGACCATTCCCGTGAACATGGAGCCCCACGGCAGCATTCCGAATACCCCACTCGCAGCCTCCACAATATCATTCCTGCTCGGGGGCTCTTTTGCCCTTGGACTTTCCCTTTTCCTGCAAGGAGGCTTTCGATCACACTGGTGGGCTACATATCAGCTCGGCTTCTTTGTTGCAGCGTGGTCGGCTTTCCACTGGGGTGAGTTCGCGGTCACCGCCGGTTGGAATCTGGAAAAGTGTAGCGTGGACTGTGAGCACACCACGTTTCTCTGCACTCTTTGGTGCTAAAGCTACCTCTCTATAGCATTCTTGCTTGAAAACGGTGCAACGTACCATGTTGCGAATGGCACTGCACTTGTGGAATACCTCGTCACCCTGTTCTTCTTTCCCTCATCAAAGTCACGCACATACATTTCTGCTATCGGTGCGTCGCTCGTCCAGCGGCCCGCTACATTCTCTTGAGCAGGCGAGATAGGTGCCTTTACAGTACTTTTCGGACAGACACTGAGGACAACCGCAATGATGCATGCATCCACCAATTTCTCGCATTCGGTCGCACTCCGTAAACGGGTCTCACATCGGCTAGTGACCGACGGAGTATATGCGTAGGTCAACATTTTGGCATAAAACAAAACCCAGCTGATTTCGATCCTGTGCTGCGCCAGCTGGTTCCGTCACCCTTCCTATGCCGGTTTCTTCTATTGGGCTCTGGGCACGCAATTGGTATTGCAAAATCCACTTAGCTTCGTAGGTTTTGCCATAATCCTTTGGAGGTTCTTCTACCAACGTACACGAGGTCTGTCCTTTGCTTCGCTCAGTTTGTTCTGTGTTTATTGTCTACAGTTGAGGAAAGGGCTCTGGTGCAATTTTTTGGCAACGACTATGAAGTTTATCGGCGTCGAGTTGGCACATGGATCCCATTTATTCCATGAGCGGTCAGACTATGTTGTGATGCATTCATGGATAACGAGAGTGGATTGATGAAATGACATGGCATGCGTGGTCATACAGAACTGTTGGATATTACTGCATACTTGGCATGGCTTTTGGCTAGGTGTCTCACCCATTCACCTGCACCACCTCAGTCTGTAATCACCGTCGTCCGCTCTGAAACATAGACGCCATCCAAGAATTTACGGATATCCTTGTTCCGTACTCTGCAGCTACCTTGAATCGATGCGGCTACGAAATCAGTCAGTCGTTGTTTCATCCGTCTCTGTTGTCGATATACCTGATTGCGAGACATTTTCAATGTCATTGCCCTCCAAAATAAGCTCGTCCTTCTGTGCCTTTGACTCTGCTATCGTCACGCCTTCTAACATATCGACGTTCCGAACAGCCTGTCGAGAATTAGCTTAGATTTCTGAAATCGCTTTTCGTTGGCCGAACCTTCTCGCCGAGGAAATTTACAATTTCCAACTTCCGACCCCCATCTTGAATGATAGTGTTGATGGGGAAATGAGCATAGACTGCACGCATTTTGTAGAGAAAGCCCTATTACAACTTCAGCGTATTATTCAGTAGAAAACTGGGCTGCACAAACCTTTGTCACCCCGATGATCATGTTATTGATCAGACTTTTGATAGTATTTAGACAAGCAACGTGCTTGCGCCCTCCTTGCCAGACAGCCAAGGTAACTTTCGCCTTGTTCTTGCCTGCTTTGACTACTCGGATATCCATGTCCACATGACGGACATTCTTCGTGAGCGATCCCCTCGGACCAGCCACTTTGATAACCCGAGCCTTAATCTCTACAGTGACACTTTCTGGAACATTGATTTCTTCGGTCTTGAGGACGTCGCGCATCTGGAATACAGGGCAGTTAGCAACAAGTTATCCTCAGGTGACCAACGGAATCCATCGGTTTGAAGGTGCCAGCACCCATGAAATAAGATCCATGACATAGATTGCACGAGAATATCTGCAAATCATCGCTGAACATTGCAAAATCGACTTACTTTGTGGTCACCGCTGTTCTTGAGGCCTCTGAGATGGACGGTATAATCTGCACAGCGAGGAGGCTAACCGGCTATTTGCGATCGGAGATTGAATCACGATGAAGCGGCGACTTCCTCGCCAGCGTGGCCTCATCTGCTTCTTTACCTTCACCCACCATCACCGTTTCATTGGGAGCTCCGGTCACCGTCACTTTTAAGTGAAAATTAAATTCAGAGTCTTCTCGCTTGGCGGTTCTAGGTGAAACTCGTGTAACATTGGCAAGAACTTACGGCGTCATAAGCTTGTGACATGTCGATGTACTCTCAGCCCCCTGCCTATGCGCAGGTCACTTATGCAGCGCCAGGCTATCAGTCTGCCCTAGCAGCATATTCCTACCAGCAACCACCGCTACCTGCCCCTCCGATTTATCATGTGGATCCCAACTCGTTCCGACGTGATTTTACTGCCCGTCTGGCAGAGCTTACTATTAACTCCAGGCCGATAATCCAGACGCTATCCATGTTTGCTCAAGAATACTCAAGATGGGCCGACGTGGTCGCACAGTGCATCGACTCGCACATCAGAAGGGTGAGCCTCTGATCATTACGATGAATTTTTTACTCGACACAGCGGATGGGATGGGCAAGCGTCTTTTCGCTTTGCGGTCGACTGTGCTTTGCAAACTATGTATATAGACCTCGTCATGTAGTTTGAGCAAAGATAACCTCTCACCGCCCCATCGAAGGGCACCGCTGTGGGCAGCGGCACGAAGAGGGCGAGTCCATGAGAACGTCGCTCCCTGCTGTAGAACACGACGGTTCCTTGTTTCTGCTCCTCTCCCGCTTTGCAGCCACGTAGCTGACTCATCCTTCCATTTTTGGTTTGTCTGGTTCAGGTACCTCCTTGGATGAAGCTGCCCGCCTTTTATCTCCTCGATGCCATCTCGAAAAATGTCTTTGACCCGTACGCGCGCCACTTTGCGCCGTTCGTTATACCGTTATTCCTCGACACTTATCAGCAGGTGGACCAGGCAACTCGTAGTAAGATGGAGGAAATGCTCCTTACCTGGAGAACCGGTGCGCCGAGCGGTAAGGAACTTTTTGGTGTCATAACTCAACTCGCGATCGAACGGGGTGTTTGGGGTGGCGGCTCTGCCTCGTCAGCGGACGTAAGTATTTTCGTCTTCTCTGGGTCGGCCGATGTCAAACTGTCATGGTTTATGATCGTCTTACTGCAGATATCCAAGGTTCAAGTCATCAGCGAGCTTGAATTTACGTTAGGTCAGAAGGAGAGAGCCCTCCAATCCAATCCTTGGGATGCTACAACACAGAAACATGTTGAGGTTTTGCAACAGGTGAGAGATTGCAGACCTATCGTCACCGTGCCTTATTTCATGTACCAACTCAGCTGCGGAAGCTCGTCGAAGCCGGTGTTTCCCAGGACGAATTACGACAGATTCTCAGTCAGTTGCGATCACTAACGCGCGCACCCCAAGCGCCACCTCAGGCATTGCCAGCGCCACCTCCACCCTCGTCATATTCAACCTCCACGTATTCATATCCACAACAGCCTACCTACCCGCGCCAGTTCCAGTCGACTTATCTGACTTCCCCTCCCACCCAGCCCTCCGGTACCTTTAATTATCAATCGGAACCAACCAAGGTAGAACAGATGAACCTCTCCGCTCTCCTCTCGTCTGCACACGCCAGTTCACCGTCATCTACGGCTTCGGCGATACCCTCAAGCAGTATAGCGAACCTTTATAATGCCCTTCTGAAAGCAGGGGTTGTTTCTGCTGATAGTACACTGGTTGGCGCAGGTTCAAACAAGGATGAAGAACGGATACCCCCCCTACCCGATAGTCTCGACCGCGACAATGCTCGCGCTTACAGAAAAGCTATACTCTCTGAGAAAATCAAACTTACGACGACGGACATCGTTAGGTTTGTAGTACATCACGCCGGATTCCGTTGTTTTACTTAGATATCTTTTCAGAAAACGGCCTCTTGTCATGTCATTTCTGTACGATCGGCTCCCCGCTCAGTGTAAGCAGTGTGGCGTACGCTTTAGTGATGATGGTCCGGGAAAGAAAGCCATGGACGATCATCTAGACATGCACTTCAGACAGAACAGGAAAGTTAACCAAAACCAGGGCCGTGGACACAGCAGAAGTTGGTTTGTTAGTCTTGAGGTATGGCGGTCCTTTGCACTTTCCGATCAGGACTGAGTAGTGTTACATAGGATTGGCTGCATGAAGGAACATCAGATGTGAAAGGAAAACGACGAGCTGATGGCTCTAGATCCGGTTCTTTGAAGACTGCTGCTGCTACCGAGGCTGCCCTGCGTGATGCTGAACTTCGTTCACAATTTGTTGTGGTTCCGCCGGGCGATGAGGCCAAGTCAATATCATGTCCAATATGTAAAGAGACCATGAAATCTGAGTTCCTGGAGGACGACGAAGAGTGGGTATGGAGGAATGCGGTCAAGAGGGACGATAGGGTGAGTCACTTGAAATTCTCCGCCAGTTTTGGTTGGTGATTTGCACATAGATTTATCATGCAACGTGTCATTCGGAAGCTATAAATTCTGCTCAGAGCCTCGCGGCACGGCTGCGGGATGGCACAGGTCGTAGTCGCTCGCGAACACCAGAGGTGGTTGGTATCCGTTCGACACCTCCGAAGGGAAACGCCCAACGGACTTCATTGTCACCTTCGCCTGATGCCAAACGTTATATGCTTAAGCGTAAGATCGTCGGCGATGATCCAAGTTCTGACATTTATCCTACGGAAGAGGGGGACGGTACGCCTCCTATGAAGAAACTCGCTCTCTCTTGATCTGAGTTGTTCAGTCAGTCTCTGCTGACGAGTCTTTATTGGAGTAGTTTATTCATGAGCATGAGTCATTACATAAGCAGTCTGTATTATTCTAACAATAAGACACGTCTCGATACATGTTATTAGACTTCATTGCCGCCGTCCGCTAAACATCGCCAGGTGAAACACTTTCATGGTACGGTCTTCAAGTAGCGATATCTCGTCTGTGACCAGTGTGGCGTCCGATACCTATGAGGGTGGGTAGCATTCCGCCCACCGCCCTATCGCTCTCTGTGGAAACGACTAAGTGCCGCAGCCACGAGGACGACCCAACCTGATGCTACCCTTCGGTCTCTCGACGAAATCATGAACATGGACGTTGAGATGCAGGTGTGTCTGCCATGCAAAATCGCCTATTCGTGGTTTATCCGGCTAACTCATGTTCGCCAAGGTCCCACTGACGGAACGATGGGCAATTATCGTACTTGATACGAATATATTACTGGAATTTCTTGACATCATACAAACATTTGTGACCGAGGCCGAGCAACAACGGCTACCTGTCTTGATTATCATCCCTGGGGCCGTGATACATGAACTCGACGTGTGCGTAGGGTAAATTATCATCCAATGTCAACTGACTGGCTCTGCCTCAACAGTCAGAAGAACCGCGATAACTTGTCATGGTTTGCGCGGCGAGCTTCTACCTGGCTGCTGAAGAAGGTCAAAGAGAGGAGGAGCGTGAAGGGACAAGCGTTGGATGAAACTTGCAAATCATCTGGAAACTGGAAGGTGAAGGAACGGGGGGAAGTATGTGCAACATCCAATATAAGAGTACCGTTGACCTAGGTTCACAGGAACTCAGTACGGAAAGAGCAAACGATGGTTTGATTCTCGACTGTTGTCAATACTTTTCGCGAGTCCGACAGTGTCGGACGTTCCTGTGCAGCAAGGATAAACTTCTGGCAGTGGAGGCCGAAAGTGTCGGTATGTAGCCGATCTCTCATGAATGACAGAGGTGGTATGACAAAGGCGGGTAGGGATTCCGACGTTATTTCCTAACCAAGGATCGTTTTGCAGTCGAGATATCGCGCTAGCTGTTTTTGGCCCTGAAGCGTCAATGCACCGGTTTAGCGGGCATTTCCCAAGGTACCACGGCGATGTGATGGAAGATGTTGCGGGCGGGAAGGGGTCGAATGACGATGGGATGGACGTCGACGATGACTCTGCGGTGACGGCGCTTGTCCACCCTAGCCATCCGCTTGATCTGCTGCACCTGCAGGTGATCGATCACTTTACCGAGTTGCTGCTGGAACTGGTGGCCAAGGTCGCGGGTCCAGAGGAGCAGAAGTTTGGGGCTGCGGAAAGGATGTCGAGACATGCACCGGCGTACACGCGGAAGCGGCTAATGCTCTGGACAGCGTCGGATTCGCTCGAGTTCTTGAACAGCAAGAAAACTTGCCCGCAGTCGTCACCGCGTTTGGAGGTGTTCCTGATGCGGCCGTACGAGGGGAAGGGGGCCAGGAGAGGACAGGACTGGTCGAGACGGGACTGGGAGGTTGCGCTGAGCACGCTGGGCAAGATTGGGGACCTGTGGGAGGACGGCGAGGGGATGCGGGAGTCTGTGCCTCCTGTGGAGGTGCACGTGCGGCGCGTGTTTGAATTGGCGGTGCGTCCGACGGGGGTGGGTATGTTACACTATTAGTTGTAGTCATCGGTAAATTTCCATGTTGTCCTCTCACCATCATCTGGCATGGTCAGGAGACGCGCACTTCACATCGCCCTCGTCCTCCTCGCCCTCGTCCTCGTCGGTACCCTCCTCGTCCTCTCCTCCGTATCATACTACCTTGCCATAAATGCCGCTGCCTATCTCTCCGACCAAGACGTTCCCATACTCGACAACTCAACACGCTGGAACACAACACAACACGGTCTGGCAGAACGCATTCCCCGCATCCTCCACCAGACCTGGAAGTCGGAAACCCTCCCTCCAAATTGGAAGAAAATATCAGACGCCTGTCGCGACATGATGCCCGACTAGTACGTCTCACATCTTCCGCACCTCCCTGGTCTCATGCTCGCCCCGCAGCGAGTACATGTTGTGGACAGACGCCAGCTCGCGCGAGTTCATTGCAGAACATTATCCTTGGTTTTTGGATACCTTTGACAACTACGAATATGTCATCCAGCGTGCCGACGCAATTCGTTACTTTGTTCTGCATCACTACGGAGGTATCTATCTCGACCTTGACATTGGTTGCTTGCGGCCTCTCGACCCGCTCTTGGTGTACCCCGTCATTCTCCCAAAGACCATCCCTGTCGGTGTTTCCAACGATCTCATTTTCGCGGAAAAGAAACACCCTTTCTTGGCGCAGACCATTCACAACCTGGTCACCTTTGATCATAACTGGTTCCTCAATTATCCCACCGTCATGTTTTCAACTGGACCCATGTTTCTATCCGCTCAGTACAGCATCTATACTTCTTCCCACCCCATTACTCCTGACGAACCTGGAGACGTGCGCATTCTCCCCAAGTCGCTCTACGGCAAGAATGCCAAACCTGGAGAGGCCCCGCATTCATTCTTCTCTCACTTCTACGGCAGCAGTTGGCATGCAGACGATGCTCAATTCATTAGTTTCCTCAACCACTGGGGTAAACCCTTGATGTGGCTCGGTTTGGTGGTTTTGTTGTGGGGTATATATCGCCTTGCTATGCCGAGCAACTCAAGAAAGTATGCTTTTCGAAGGATTGGTGGATATGATGTGCTACTGCCGAGGTGGACCCAGCGTAATGGTCGTTGGCATCTTGACATGCGTTGGTCTTTCCCCCCTCCGTCAGCCGCTTCGACACAACCCCCCTCTCCGTCAAGTTCGACTCTTTTCCAGTTCGAAGAACATGTCTCCCTTCTCCCGCTTCCGTTTGACGTCCGCTCAGATTCTCCCGCTCCTTCCGAGATTTCGTCCTCTTCCGAGATTTTCCCCACAATTGCGCATCGAGGGCCGTCCCCTTTCCTTGATACCTTGCATCGCATCAAGAGTCGTGTGGCTGCATTTTTTACAAACCAACGTGACAATATTGTCTCTTTGCGGTCTCCTGCCCGCCACCGACGGCCCCGGCCGCGGGGAGTATTATTTTTCCTTCCCGCTATTTTCACTCAGTCACAAGGTGCAGACGTTCTCCCACGCAGTCCACCGCCCCATCCTGGCTCGCAACCTTCTCCCGAGAAGACTCGCTATCCTCTGGATGCTGGCCGGCTGGGCAACATGTCGGGAGAAGTCGATTCGTCGATTCGTCAGGGAAGCTCACAATCATTCCGCATGGAAAGCCGCTTACCATCATCACAAATGCTCAATGACGTCGAAACCACAGCACATTCATAGTCGCCGTTACAACAGGACATGGCTTGCTTGCTGGACCCATTTACTTTACAATTCTAGTAAATTCTATTGCTTCAGCTAACTCACGTAGATAGCATGTGGATCTATTTTCTTTGCGCATATTCTTCGAGTTATTTACGTCTCAGGGGATCGATTACTACTCAAATCCCACGTCTATTTTTGTTGTCAGGGGTCGGGTATAGTGTAGTGCCCATTTTATTTTCATGTGAAACATGACAAGCTGGGTAATCTACTATGACATGAGCAATCGCATCTCATGACCAACGACCAGGAGGAAGAAACACAATCCGGACGTATCACTAGATCCGTCTACCAGAAGCAAAAATAAATAAATACATACATGAACACGGACAAACACACCCTTGGAGATAATTTACGACGAGGCACCAGAAGTTGTGGCCACCGACTTCATCGAGGCCGTCAAGATAATCATCGCCACGGCACTAATACCATAGGTTGCTGACGGACCAAACGTCCAGTACGAGACACAGGCTTAGTGATCATAGGGGTCAGCGGGAATGCAGATTCCACATGAAACCACGCACCAAACAAGGGGCCAATGGCCCGTCCCAGTTGGCCGGCGGATCGAAACATGCCCAGTGCTACCCCTTTGGACAGTTGTGGGTGTGCCTGCACGGGTTTCGCGTTGACTGGATCAACCACCTCGTCGCATTGCAAAGATGCGAATGACGTGAGTGAGCTGACAACCGTGGCCGACGTGAAGGCGAGGCAGACGGAAGCCATTTGGAGCAGATGAACTGCGGTGCGGGTCCGCTCTGGAGTAAATTGCGGAACCATGGAGAGCAACACGAGTCCGGCTACGCAGCTGATCACCCCACGCCTCGCCATTCTACCCTCCCCTACTTTGGAGATTACCCGACGCACGTACCCACCTTGGAGTACAGCACTAACTATACCAATGGACCCGATGAGGGCTCCATTCTGCTTGTTGCTCCAATCGAAAACTGTATAAACACGAGTTACGCCGGTATTTCGTTCGGCAAGAAGATGACGTACGGTCAAAGGTGAGGAACGTCAGGGTGAACTCGATTCCAGAGAATATCCCCAAAAAGAAGAAATGAAGCCAACGCAATGTATGGAGTAGATCCAATCGTTCTTGAACTGTTTTCTTTGGTGATTTCGTCTTTGGTTTCTCCTGCTTGTTCGCTTGCGATGGATCTTTGCCACCATCGAATCGGATACCTCTAGTTTCCGGAAGCGCTGTTGCCAAGAACAGTGTCTCTACGGACAGAAGCACCAGAGTTATCAATGCTGGAACAGCGTAAATATTGAGCTCGATGCCCAGTGCCTTCACGGAAGCTGGAATAGGCTGAGAAGCAAAGTAGGCACCAATAGGTGGACCTATGCAAAAGCAGATCGCGAATGCAATGCCAATTTGGGCAAGAGACCTGGAGCGCTCTGCTGGGAGGGTGATATCCGAAAGAATTGCACTGTCGAACAATAATAAAACAACTGAATCGTGCTCGAAGAAACAAGGATACATACGTCGACAACTGAACGTTACCCTCGCTCAGTCCTCCGATTACACGAGAAAGCATGTAAGACGAAAACGTGGTAGCCTTAATCCACCTTCGAGACAATTGGTTGTAAGGTTTGTGTTAGGCCATTAGGAAGCCAACTTACACAAGCGCGGAAAGAATGTTCCCAGCCATAGTAACAAGGAGGACGTTCCTACGCCCATATTTGTCAGAAAGAGCTCCGATTCGAGGAGCGACGAGGAACTGGAGCGTTCTTGAAAGGTGTCGATCAGAGCCACCTACATTACACCACGCAGAATACTTACGAAAAGACCGAACCCATCAAGCCTCCTGTATACCAGGTGAACAACGCCACTGTGACTAGGAAATACGGACTTGCCGAGAAGTACCACGTCCCATCTCTGGGGATTATTGCTAGGTTTGTAAAATAGGGCCCGAATGGAAGAGATGGTGTAGAGCGTTCGTGATAACAAGCAAGTAGGGTCAGACCCTTCTTTCTAAAGAGATCTCAGCAGGAATAAAAGCGTGATGCGGCATGCACTCACCACTGTGTACCATTCAATGATTCGAGGGAAGAGAGGGAGTGGAATTGTAAAAGCTTCCGGACACGTCAGCAAAACAAATGACACAGGAGCCTGCCAACCTGGACTTGCCAAAAAGATCCAGCACTAGTGACCAGAAAACGATCTTTTCTATCTTTTTCATCCTGTGGGGAGGTATAGGGATGTATTAGCTTGGCTAAGGGAGTGAAGCAGCTACGACTGATGTTGGGTATGATGAGTTGGATAGTGCCAAGAGTCAGGCGTAGGCTGGCCGTGGAAGTCAGTGCAAAAATAGAACATTGTTTATTCTCATTCTCAGCGCCTGTCATGAATGTGCCTCTCTCAATTCTGGCTTTACACGACTAGCAAACTAGCTACTTGTCCAATTACCGTCTATTTTTCCATCGCGGTGATTTCCTCGTCTTCGGGATCATTTGCGTGCAGGATCCCTGTGCCTCGAAATTGCTGGTCCCCAGAGGCTTGTGTGAGTTCTGTTTGGAAATGTGAGCTCGTCTCCGTTTTAGTGAGCTCGCGAAGAGCCATGGTGGCGTAAGCCGCCGTCCCAAGAATCATATTGATTTGCAAAGCCATGAACTTGCCGTCCTCCGCTACACTTGGTGGGTCGAAGCCCAAGTGTTTGTCTTCGTCCGCCTGCGCCAGTGCGACATCGGGATCTGTATATCGCAGTACAGACCACGATATGTTCTTTGGTAGTTGAAGAATCTTCCGGTAGGATCCGTTGAGGGTGTACTCTCTAGGTGGACATCATTCAACCAAGCTCAGGGTCCAAATGAACACCCCTCACTTTTGCTTACGAATAAAATTATCGGGATCCAGCCCATCTCTCTTCAAGAATTCGCGATAACGCTCTCCAAGCCGGCCACCAGGATATTCTACGTCTCTTCCGGGTAGTGGCATGATCACATCAAAGATCGAATATTTGTTGGCATCGTCTGCAGTGAGTGTTTTTACTTTGGGTGGAACCCAGGGGACCTTCCGAGCTTTTCTTGGAGCGTTGCGGCTTTCTCCTTCGAACGTAGATTAGACAGGGTTAATCAACAGAGCAGCAGGATGAAGCCACCGTGTTCATCAACCGCCGTGGGTTGTTCCATGTCCACATCAAGTAGGTCACTCGATGTCGTTCTACCTGCCGGTTCTTCTTCAATTACCAGGTCCCCAGGGACCACCTTGTCAGCACCATGCATGCGAATGCGTTCCGAAACGATGGCGTTCCATACGTATGACTGGTATGCATGTATGTACATCAACCTGAGGTTACGCGGGATCTTGTGCATTGCACAGCTTGGTTTCCTAATTCAACTTGAGATAATGGTGCAACTCACAGTCGAAAGTGCGCCCATGGCGTTTCTTGTCTCGCCACCTTGCTTCTTGTAACTTTCTAATATGCATCTCTCCGCAACAACGCGACGAGGCATGAGGGCAAGAGCGCGGTCTAGATTGCGATCAACCAACCATGCTTCACGAGCTGCGACGACGTCCGGATGTTCACCCGGCCGCACCTGAAGGATTAGGGAGATAGCTTCGTGCCAGTCAGATCGGAGAAAAGCTAAGCCAATAGTGTGTGTAGGAACTGCCGCTGTACCAAACCGCTGCATGCCTGTAGGTGGTCAGGTTTCACGCCTTGAAACATCATGTTACGGCACTATACCATAGTAGTTAATAAATCCTCTTTGTTTTAGGCTATTCATCACTAGATCGAGGTTGTCCATTGAATCAACTTGCACATTCCTAAAAATGGCCGGCATCAGACTTGAATATTTGATTGCATAGAGCGGAGACTATGCTCACCTTAGAGTGATCACAAACTCGTTGCCTTTGAGCATACCAAGCTCTAAACCAGCTTTGCAATAGTTCAGATCCGCAATGCGAACGCCCCGCTCTCCCCTTTGAGTAACCACCTCGTGGACTGAGCGCCGACCGATCTGATTGGCGGCTTTCCACACATTTTCAACAGTTTTGTTACCACGTCGCAATGAAACACGTTGCACTGTGACCCCTCTTTTGTCCTTCGTACCGGCGACAGCGAGGTCCTTGACATTGACATGCAAAGTGCGGGACAGGTATGCGAGTGCATCCTGCGTGTCGCGGTTTGTCTTTTGCATCGTGAAGTGAATGTAGGGGGGGTACTCCCCATGAGGTGCTCGTTCACCTCGAGCTTGGGGGATGAGTCAGAGGAACATCTGGAAGTTTGCGGAATTACCCCCACGAACCTCCTCGACTGCCGCCCTTTCTTGACCACTTGATAGCGACTCGAGAGCCTTCCTCGCCGGCTGGGGTAGACATATCCGTTTCACTTTCAAGTCTACCCTTGAACAGCTTTCGTACTACTTGATGAAGAGTGGTCCGTATTACTTTTGATCCGATAGGCTACACCTGTTGTGTGAGAAGCGACAAGATTGCGCCGCTAGATAACATACTTCGCTGAGGACCTTCCGATGGTCTTCCCGCTCGCTGCCTCGCAAGCGCCCGCCACGGCCGCTTTGTCTCCCCCTTCCGCCGAAAGTATTTTGATGTTTTCTCCGCCTTGTGTCGGATGGCTGGACCTCATTGTCTTGGTAGGGGAGTGTGTCTTGTTCGGCAATCTCGACATCTTCCGGGTTTTTGTGCATCCTACTCACCCAGCCACTGTCACTTACTCGCGGAGGTTCAGGACCTTCAAGGAAGATTTTCTTGAGTTCGGCAACGGATGCTTCAGAGAGGAAGGGCGATAGCAACGATTCGAATGCATCGTCCCAAGTGATCTCGTCCTCCACCTGACTCTCATATTCTTCGCCAATATGTTTGTCTGACTGAGGTACTTTCGCAGGCCCTGCCTGCTCGACGTCGTTGGCTCCCTGCGTCAACGCGTCGGCAATGTCTTCGCCAGTCTTATCTTCCTTTGGTTCTGGTAAGCCGAGTGACTTGATGTGCACTATTTGGTGATCCAAATTAACTTCGTTGACGAGGAAGTCCGTAAACCTGTGAGTAGTCTGAATGTCACCACAACAGCGCGGGTGAGAGTCGCTCACCGTTGCTTGATGATGCCGTGTATTGGAGGAAGATCGCGAGTTATGTATTCAGAGATTCCAACGTCGCACTCCAATAGTTGGCAGAGTCCACCGGACGTGGCCTGCGGTGAGCTGAGACCCAGGAGTGCGTGACTAGGTGGAAGGATGGACTGATGTACGCCGTTGGACTCGCGCTCGCTTTTGCCAACAGAGTGGTTATCGTCGGACTGGGTTGTTTTGGTGCGTTTCGGGGACCTAGCCTCGCTGTCGTCGTCCTCGCGTTCACGGACGGAAGTCGACATGAAAGTGTTGAGTGGAGGTCGCGAATCTGGCAAGGTCACCTAAGCCTTGCCATGTCGTCGCCTCATCTACGCAGCTATCAAGATCGTGCTCAAAGACACAGTAATCCTGCTGCGCGAGCCCTGCTGTGTCTCATGGCGAAGAAAAAAACTAACCTTTCGGTCAGCGTTGATGTCACCCAAAAGAAAGATTTCCTCGCCATCATCGACACCGTTGGACCCTATGTCTGTCTCATAAAGGCATATCGCTCCTTCTTCCATCGCTAAGACTCTGCTCATGGGCCTGACAATAAGACACACATTGATATCCTGGAGGACTACGACCCATCTGTCATCGAGGAGCTGCAAGCACTGAGTAAGAAGCATGAATTCTTGATTTTCGAGGATCGCAAGTTCGCCGACATAGGTGAGGCTCCCCGATTTCACCCATCCTTCCTCTACGCTAAGCCTCGTTCGAGGTAACACTGTCGCACTGCAATACTCGAGTGGGGTCTACAAGATCGCAAGCTGGGCGCATATAACAAATGCGCACGCCGTACCAGGCCCATCCATCATCACCGGCCTGGCGTCAGTGGGTCAACCCCTCGAGAGAGGACTTGTTCTGCTTGCCGAGATGAGCTCAAAAGGTGCCCTGACGACCGGCGCATACACGGAAGATGCGGTTCGAATGGCGCGGGCCCGACGCGACTTTGTTATCGGATTCATCGCACAACGCCGAATGGAAGGCGTCGGAACGCATGAGACTGACAATGTTAGTGACGAGGATTTCTTGATCCTCTCTCCTGGAGTCGGATTGGATACCAAGGGCGATGCCATGGGGCAACAGTATCGCACGCCGACCGAGGTGGTGACAGACTGTGGGTGCGATGTTATCATTGTAGGCAGGGGAATATTTGGAGCTGGTCGTGATATCGATGTCGGGGAGGTTCAAAGGCAGGCGCAGAGATACCAAGCTGCAGGCTGGGAAGCCTATGAAACGCGCTTGTCAAGATAATTTCGGTATGCCCTCAATGTGCCTTTAGGTGCTAGGAATGGTGATTCGGGTGCACATCGAGGACGAAGTGGACCGGGTCTCGATCCGTCCTGATCCCGGTCACTGAACACAGAACTTTATTGGTGCTGAGTCCACGAGGTCGTTACCCAACCGCCCCCTCTCCCTCTAACCTCTTTCGCTCGGCTTCTTCAGCTGCCTCTTTTTCTTCTGCCTCAACGACCTCGATGTCGAGGGGGAACGTTAGAATGGCAGCGACTCCAGTTAGTTGATTTAGCTCTGCAGAAATGTCAGATATCTTGCATCTACAGCAGCATCGTACACACGTTGACCGGACTCGTGCATACTAGAGAAGATTACCACTTCCGCCCCCTTTTGCTGCACACTTTCAACCAGTGACACGTACCGCTTCCTGGTCTTTGGATTACTCGCACTACAGAAACCTCTTTTCGTCTTGACTGGTTCACCAGAAGAAGGTGGACTCATACCGGAAAAGGTTATCAGAGATCAGGAGCGTGCCGACCGCTCCCCGATCTGCAGCTAAGCAAACATGCTCTGGCCCGTACCATGCACGCATTTCGTCTGATCCCAGCATTTTGAAGAACCTGTAACCTTTGAGAAACCCCAGCCTATCGCAAAGGGGGGAGAACTCACTTATCTAGTACGATACCCTCGCGGGCAAACTTTGTCTCCTTCAACTGTGCCATGATCTACGACATATGCAAGTGAACTAACAGCCCACGATCATGAATAAAGTATACCTCGGGACTCTTCAAGACCTCCACCAAGCTGTGCACGTGTGCACTGCTGATATGAACCTTGAGACCCTTCTCCCGCAGCGTTTTCGCCAATAGCTTGTCGTTTCGCCTCGCAGCCTCGTTCATCATTGTGGAATAGACTGCGTCTCTAATCCAGCCAGGGCTAGCGAAGACGATGGCGCGTAAATTTGGACTAGAAAAAGGGATGTGCCGAACAAACGCATCGTAGACCATCGTGTAGAATTTTGTCATCGCTTTCTCATGCTGCGATGTCCCCGGAGCAGAGGCCTTGCGCGGTATGGGTACAGAGAGTCGGTGCGTTATGACAGTGAGATGTTGGGACAACAGGCAAAACGCAGCAGTTCCTTCACCGCAGACGACCGCACCAACCTCTGCCCCGCGTCCAGGCATACAAGACTCTTCAACGCGGGCGAGGGCTATGCTGTCCCATCCTTCGACCTTTTCGATTCGAACGTTACGGTTTGGCTCGATATCAAGGGTGTGGAAAGCCCCCAACCTGACATGTTCGTTTTCGGACGTCACGCGGCCCGATATATGGAGTGCAGCAGTAACTGGAGGTGGAGCGGAGGATGATAAGCTTCCGGAAGGTGTTGGGTCCGTTGTAGACGACTGGGCGCCAAGGGAGGAGTACTCCACTCTGGAGACTTGCAGTGTGAGGTTAAGCCTGATCCGACGAGATTCGGTAGAACCGGTCGCTGATACGCTCTGCACTCGTCTACTTTCATCAGCCACGTCTCACAACGAAGAGGTTTGGCGTGACTTCGTACCGAATAGCGGGGGCTCTGACTAGGTCATCTTGTTGTATGAGATTGTACAGATGCCACATATCTTCGTCGTCTTCAGGACGAAGGGTGACATGGCCCTGCCTTGGTGAGCCGTGGAGTTGGATACGGAACAGCAGACTTACTGTGCCGCCCTTGTCGATGTACTTGCCGATGAGCTTCATGGTGACGGAACGGGTGTAACAAGTACATACGCATAAGAGCACCTCTTCACCCCAACAGCTCGCTCGATTAGGAAATCACTACAACTGTACATACTTCCTGCAGCAAAGCAGTCGCAAATCAATCATCCAGGTCAAAGCCTTCGTCATCCTCGTTACCCTTCCTGAGGTTATCCTTGGCTGACCCACGATGACCGAGTGGGTACGTGAGATCGAATGAATTGTCGGCTTTTTGCAGAACGCCTATTCACGTGTTCAACAAAATCCACGAGATCGAACGTCTAGCAAAACGAGTTTACCGCTTTGCAACAACCTGAGTTCGAGAATGGCGGTTTCGAACACATCGCTATTCCCAAGCTCTTCAAATCCAATGAGGCTGGAAGAACGTAAGAACTGATCAAGCTATGACGAGCAGAAACCCACCGATCCTTCGAGACACCATCCACAAAGGACATCACGCACGGCAGGACCTGGATGGACAGTCGTTCGACCAACCACGGTACGTTTTCCACAAACACACGAACGAAGCGCGTGGTAAAGTATTTTGGCGCCAATTTCTACTGGGAAGACTATCATTGGGTACGGGGAAGACCTTGACGTGCTTCTTACGGCGAGGTGCTTGTCCATGATTTCACATCTTCGAAAATTGTTGTGGTAGAAATGTATTATGCAACGGGATTCGTTCCTTGTGGTGCATCAGGTCTTCATGGCGCGACTTTTTTTCGGGGGACATCACTTACGCGCTTATTCGAATGACCTCTTTCTCGCTGGTGATCTCGGTATAGGAGCCATGTGCCATCTGGTGCATCTCCCTCAGTTTGTTAGCTCTGATGAATATCCGTTAGTTTTCGATTGAAACCCCAAGGATTGGATGCAGTACGCACTCTAGTCTGAACTGTGCAAGTCCGTGCTCTCTGAACGCAGCTGAGTCGGCGTTCTCGATCTCTGCCTCCAGTTCTGCGAAGATGGCGTCATCATCGTCTTCCGTCTCCTCTCGTGCACGGATCGATTCGACTACACGCGACGTTAAAGAGTCGAGCTTTGCGTCCATGGTCGCCGGGAAGTCAATTGGCCGGGGCAGCCCACACAACATCATCTACAATGCCTTTTTTGGAAGCTCATACATGCACGCCATGAAATGTACGTTCACTCTTGACCTGGATTCTTGTACCTTCTGATCGCCCTTTCCCGGACCTCTGAATGCACAACAATGGGCCTCGGATATCCCAATTTATCTGCGACCTTTGCGGGGGGATCGTGAAGCTCTATTATGAGGTGAGTCGATACGTCTGTCGGAATAACGAACAACACCACCTCGCCCTCGTAGGTTCTTCAATTCGGGGACGTACATGCGGATGTAATCACCCGTCGGATCTGCCTTTGAGCTCTGCGTGTATGGGTTGAAGATGCGAAAGTAAGGTGCAGGGTCAACACCAGTAGATGCACTCCATTGCCACCCGCCATTATTGCTGGCTAGGTCCCCGTCGATGAGTTGCTCCATGAAATACTTTTCATCAAGTCAGTGAATTTTCACAAAGAAAAGGGCGATAAGGGAAGCCTCGCCTGTTCTCCTACATGCCAGTCTAGCATCAAATCCTTGGTCAAGAACATCGCGGCGATCATTCGCATTCGGTTATGCATCCAGCCTGAGGAACATATTAAACACATTCACGATCATCGAACCCATAGCGTAGGTCACCCATTGTGTTCATTTGGCGCATGGCTGCGTCGACGATGGGAATTCCGGTCTTTCCTTGCTTCCATGCTTCAAGAAGTTCTTCATTGACTTCCCACTTTACATCCGCCAATTTCTCTTGAAATGGCCGCCCCATCGATACTCGAGGAAAGTTCGCCAGTACATTCGTGTAAAAGTCTCGCCAAGCTGAATAATAATAGATCAGAGATTGTTCAACTTTTTGAAATCACACCCACCAAGCTCCTGCACCCAGCGACCGATTCCCGTAGTTCGCCCGGTGTCCACCTTCTTCGATCCAGTCAGAGCCATCGTTGCACGGATACATTCCCGTGGCGATATTATGCCTGCAGAGAGATAAGGACTGAGTCTGGAAGTCGTATCCTCATCACCCTTGTCTCTTTTTTCAGCATACATCGAGATACGACTCCGTTTATCGGATGTTTCAGCGCCATCCGCCAACGGGTTTACAGTACCCAACTGTGACGTCCTTGACTTTGTATTGAGAAAACGGAAAAGTATCTGGACGTCGCATATGAGTCAGCTTTGGTTGGAAAACGCGAGTTGAACCTGACCTCTTGAGCGACGGCCGTTCCTGCTGGCCAAACCTTGACCATTGTTTCTTTGTCAGCAGGGTCCAATTCGAACCCTTCCAGGGTGTGAGGCACCGGTGTACCGAACAATGTGCCGAAAGTCGGGTCCTGGCGGATAGAACTCGGATTCGCCTCAGGCGCAGGAGACTCTTTGAGGTATGTACTAATCCGATCGTTGAGCTTGGCAGTCCAAATTCTTTGGTAAGGAGAGTAAACCTGCGGGATTAATATTGGGTGAATATGTGAGTGTGACGTGAAGACACATTCATACCGTATGTGCCTTGCCGTCCTTTGTTTTAATGAGGCCAGGCTCGATGATACACCTATCATGAAAGTAATGTGGTTGAATACCCTTCTCCTTCGATAGAGCAAGGACTTTCAAGTCACGCCTGAGCTCGTCTGTTTCGTATTCCATATTGGCAAACAGCCTGGTACAGTGAAATGATTGAAGAAGTGAAATGACTTTGGAAGGAATCGTAAGACGAGGGGCGTGTGATACTGTGAACAGTGGGATGTCAAGTTGCGCAAGGGATTCCTGCAAGCAGTGAGCAAGTTCCGAGTTGCAGTGGTCTGGAACTAAATTATTACCTTGATCTCCAAGAGATTGCGAAGCACAAAGTCGATTCTCCGCTTACTCCTATCATGAGCAACATAGTCCTGGGGACTGAACAAGAAGAGAACTATGAGTGGGATCTTGTCCTGGACGGCTTGTTTGGACGCTGCTGCAAGCGCTCTGTTGTCCACGACTGCCGTGTTTCAGCGACGCCAACTTTGCATCGTATCGTGAAACCCAACTTACTGCGCAAATCACCCATTCGCATCCAATAGACTATCGATTTCCCGGGCTGTGGATTTTGTATTATATTGCACGTTTCGGCGAGCAACTGCAGGAAAGGAGGGTTGGCTTGGGCCGCTGCTGCTGCCTCCGCTGTGGCGATCTTCTTGGGCATAAATGAAGGGACAGTCTTTCCCCTCTTTGACATGCTAGCGGGAGACGGCCTGCGGGGTCTCTTTGACATGGTAGAAAGGGGTTGAACTTGAAATGTTGAACACGCCCGGTTTGGATTGAACTCACAAGTAAGTTGGCGTCTCGATCGCTGAGATGATGTCACGAAGTCCCCGCCGGGTTGCAGGCGACGTGAGCACTGAGAGCGAGGCAAACTGGCGAGGCGGGCTGATGTCGATGGAATAGCCATGAAGAGGCTGGTCAGCAGTATGTCTCGGTGGGGAGCCAGGCACAAAGGGAGCCCACGACCACGGACGAGAATTACATTTACCAGGCGATACGAGCGCCATGTAGGAAAAGCTCGAACATATCTGACCAGGGTTCACAGCCACTGCCATTTACGGCATGCGCTTAAAGTGGAAGAGGCGCATTAGGTCTTGCCACCCACCACACAGCGGCGTCGTCCAGCTCGTCGTCCTGGCTCGACCGCACCGCCTGTTCGCTGCTTGATCATGGACTTGCCTACTTCAAGAGAGATAGAGCTCGAGACTGCTCTTAGAAAACGAGATACACAGGTTGCAGAACTCACGGTGAGACCAATGGCCGTTCCAGAGCGCTCGTTCCTTCTCGGGCCGTCTGTTGACCTCTTCCCCAACCCTTTTAGACCGAGATTTTGCGACTTCGGCAATTTCTGGCCGTGCAACCACAACCATCCTCATCGGATCCTATTACGTTACCCCCCACACTGGTGTCTGTATTATTGCCCCACCTCAACAAGGCTGTTTCCAATGGTGGACTCGCTGGTTCCTCTTCAACCACCGTCAGCGCTGCGTTGATACAACGCGTACGCTTGCTCCAGGAGGAGAACGACGAGCTATACGACTTGCTGAAACACGGTGAAACGGGGAAATTGAAAGAGGAGGTTCGAGGACTCCGACGTGTGGTAGATAGACTAGAGAGCGCACTCCGAGGTAACCATTCCTCGCATTTATGCGTGCTTGTGTTAATGCACGCCTTGTCAGAGTCACATCAAGCCATCACATCCCTCTCGTAAGTCAAGGTCCTGATCCTAGTCTTCGCATAAATCCACCCATTCGAATGCTAGGACTGAACTGGACAAGTCGTATCAAAGCTTCCAATCTTCTCTGCGACAGAAGCAGATCAATTCGCAAATGCACCATCCGCCGTCTCGTGATTCATACCACCCAGCTACCGCCAATGGATTATCCAAGCCACCTCCGACAGGGCCCAGAGCACACAAGAAACCACGACTTTCTGACGCCAAGGTATCGCCAGCTCACTCGAATATATCACTTCCACCGTCAAAAACTCATGGCTCGGTCAAGCATGAGCCCTCCCACTCGCCTCGCATATCGCCACCTGAGATTCGTCCCAAGAGCAACGCCAAGATGGACGTCGACGAAGACCCACGTACTCGACCGCGTTCGCCGCAAGAGAGGGATCGACCGCGTCAGCGTGACAGGGAGCGTGCCCGAGACCGTGAGCGCGATCGAGAAAGGGAGCGAGAGCGCGACCGGGACCGAGATCGGTTCTCGCGACGAAACGGTACGGGGGGTGCAGGTGGAGCAGGCCGCAGAAACCGTGGGTTCAATCATCCATATGCGGGAGGAGATCGGACGTTGGCAGAAAGAATGGGACTTTGAGCTATGTTTTTTTCCGTTTGTTTTCTGATCTTTACATCTTGGATGGGACGCCGGCCCAACATAGTGTATTTGGTACGAGAAATTTTCGGTTACGCTAACATTGCTGTATCGTTAGCTGACGAGCACTCTTCTAGACCTGTATCCCTAACGTACCACCGCCCAAGTTATTTCGGGCCATCCAATATACGTTAATATTTATGCGGTGCTTGATTTGCGCGCGTTCCGTGCCTGGCACAAGGTAATACGCCACAGAACTTTGATTATTCGGATACCATGGTTGCTGTACTGAAATTACCGTATTAGCAGAACGTGTACAACAGGCCAACTAGTACAGGAGTCTGGTTGTACGACAAGTGGGTTGAATGCGTAGATGGAAGCGAGGGTGGACCAATCACGTATAGAGGGTTAAGGGAGGGCTAATGTAACGTGGGTCGAACGAAAGGATGCGAGGTGGTCGTACGAAGAGAGAGGGGTATTGAAAGCGAGTGAATCGATGGACGGTGGGTGAGGGAGTGGTATGGTCATGGGTCAAGTGGTGGAACCCGGCACTCGGCGGTGGAGCGATGCAGATGGCCAGGGCAAAGGAACGATCGGATTGCGCGCACGGCACGCGGAGGATGGTCAGCCTTTTGGGTCGTGTATGGCAAGGAACTGCATGCAGGTGAGCGGTCCCCCAGACTGTGATTCGCGACGCTTGTCCGCCAGGTCCCTGGATGGATAGAGATCAAAGGAAGGGGTAGACGGCCTGGCAAAGGTGGAGAGGACAAAGGCCGGGATAGGAGGGACGGGGGGAGGCGGGGAGCGTGTAGCGGGGCTGGGTGGAGGAGAGCGGCAGCGGGTGCGCGCGCGCTTGATCGCACGGGGGCGCACGGGTGTGGCGCGGGCGCGGGCACGGGGGGCACGGGGGGGAGGGGAGGGCAGCGGGGCGGGGACGAGGACGGGGGAGGGCAGCGGAGGGGGCGAGGGACAGCACATGAGGGCAGATGGAAATCGGGGATGGGTTTATAGCGATCGGATGTGGCTGTGACCCGGCTTCGATCATGTCTGCGCCGATGTCAGCCCAGTCCTTCCTCTCCAGTGGCTGGCCCACGCTGCCCTCTCACCATGTTGCTCTCGCTCGTCGCTGCAGCTCTCCTGCCCTTCCTTGCCCTTGCCCTTCCTTCGTCTCACATACGCTCTTTGCACCACAGATCTCCCCACCGTCCCCGCATCATGACCTACTATGCAGACTGGGCACCACCAAGGTCTATCGACTATTCCTTGTTCGACGCCGTGGTCTTTGCCTTCGCTCTGCCCGATCAAGACTACCAGCTGCGTTGGGACACAGATCAGGCCCCAGCCTTGCTCGCAAACGTCGTTCCTGCAGCCCACGCTACCGCAACAAAGGTCATGCTCAGCATCGGCGGCTGGACCGGAAGCAAGCCAGTTCAGTCATCCCTCTCGTATATCACACCCTCACCCCTTTGCCAGGTACTTCTCAAACGCAGTCGCAACCGCCCAGAGCAGGGATATATTCGCCAACAACATCCTCGACACATACAAGCGTTACAATCTTGACGGCATCGACATCGACTGGGAGTACCCAGGCCAAGCGGGACAAGAGGGAAACACCGAAAGCGCAGCCGATTCCTCCAACATGCTCCAGTTCTTCAAGGTCCTTCAACAGAAGCTCCCTCCAGGTGCCCTGATATCTGCTGCCGTGCAAGACTCCACCTTTGTCGGCCCAGACGGTCAACCAATGAAGGACATGTCCGCTTTCTCCCAGTTTGTCGACTGGATCACCCTCATGAACTACGATACATATACAAGTATGCTCTTCTCTCCATTCACTCTCCGTAACACCACCCTCTTTCTAGCCCGACAGCCTCCTGGGCCAAATGCCCCCCTCTCCAACGAGTGCAGCAACTCCTCCCAGCCCTCCCAGAATGCCGTCGGTGGCTACGATGCCTGGATCTCAGCCGGATTCCCTCCATCCAAGATCGTCCTCGGTGTCCCTGCATACGGCTACATTATCGGTTCCAGCGCTAGAAGGCTCTCCGCTCGTTCACCTTCCCGTGCCTATTCCGAAGACGGCAGCGGTCAAATTCAGTTCCAGTCACTCATCAATCAGGGCATCCTGATACAGCATCCGAATGGATCCTTCCGTGCTGCTCCATCGTCGGGTTTCACCCGTGAATGGGACGAATGCTCCGCGACCCCCTACCTTCATTCCAGCTCGGCCGAACAGGTCATCTCATATGACGATATCGAATCCCTTGGTATCAAGGCAGCTTGGGTCAAGAAGATGGACATGGGTGGTGTCAACTTGTTCGACATACACGGAGATACTCCACAACACGATCTCATCCGTGCCTTGCGCGCCAACCTTTTCCCAGGTACTATCCAGAGCGTTGTACCATCCTCGAGTCGAGTGGCGTTGGCGCCGAACACGACACCCCCACCCATTAGCGCAGTATCTTCCTCGTCAAAGACCGATCCTCCCGCGTCGAGTATATCCTTACCTGGCTCGACGCACCCGTCGCCGACTCTGCCTGGCGGTATCGTGCTCGTTGATCGCGGAAACTGACGCATTCGGATCATGCTCCTGTCTCTGTACATTACGTTTGAACTCGAGAATAAAGTGCTATTAGTCTATAAATGAATGCGTCGGCAAGCCCTGTGCCTTGAGGGGCCTAAATTATTACCGTAAGAATCTGTGCGAAAACGGGCCGCTTCGATCGAAGGATGAGTCGGTGAGTGACATCTTCGGTAATGACGTGTTTATCAAAGAACTCCCCCGTCGCTCGAATAATCTCTACCCTCGGACCGATTTCCAATCAAATGGGCGGATGCCATCACGGCATGCGTGCGGAAAGGGCGGGATCGCGATACATACAAGGTCTGCTGCCAAGACGGGAGCGGTGCGATGAGGAGCAAATGACTCTGATATAGTTCCTCGGGTGGAACGGGACGAGGTGAGAATTACCCAGAAAGGCAAATTCGTTGTTTGCGCAGGCTTGTATATGAAAACAAACAAGACCAAGCTCAATCCGTCTTGTCTCTTCTTCTAAGCCCAGAACGCTCCGGATGGTGCAATACACCTGTGAGTACCTTTACTTTGCACTTCTCTGTACATCGCGGTGGTGATGACTCTTCTATTCACACTGTATGAAAGCACTCGTCTCCGACTTGTGTTTTGTGAGTTTTTTCTACAACGGTAGCTGAACCGCAGTCTATGCTTGAAACGTGGAATTTGTCTATTTTGCTAACGTCCACTTTCAAATAGGCATCAAATATCACCCATTGTGATCCGTTACGGTTACAGAGCACTGCATGAACAGTAAAAGTATACACGGAAAGGGTCGAGAAACTTGCATCGAGTGCATGTCAAACGCCGCCCGTTGTCGCATTATCTCCCAGATCAAATGCGTCCTTGGGAACTTGGCCCTGTACCGCCGTCAGAGCACCCTTCAAGATGTAGAGATAGGGTCCAGATTTGACGGGTGGCGGAAAAGATTGATATCCGACCAATAAGTTGCAACGAGGACATGAGAACCTGTACTGCCTTTCGTAGCCTCCTGACCTGTAAGCGACACGTAGTTCCCAATCATAGCGCTTCACGTCATGAGGGTGTGACTTCGTACCTTTCAACGAGTACAGGTTCAACAGGGTTGGCATTTAGTTTGAACACCACTGCTTTCATGGTGCCACTATCCTGAGAACGCATGATACTAGCGCCATCCGTTCGACGCTTTGAGAACTCTGCAAGACTTTTTTCGACTACAAGCTGCAAAAAAGGAACGGCATACCGAGTGGGAGAAAACAGGGCCAAGGTGATTGGACCTACGATAAATTCTCCGCAGATGCAGTCTGCGGAGCCAACGCGGGTGAGCGGAGGTAAGGCTGAAAAGGGACCAGTGACTCACAGTACACCCTGAGAGCTGTTGCTGCCGACGCTGTGGGCTGGGCTGTGGAACAATAATGCGACAGGTGTTTCAGACATCGGGCGTTGCGACGATTTGGACACGGTCGAGTCAGTGCGAGCGGATGGACTCACCATCCGTGGACGAGGAAACTGCTGAGCGGGAGACAACCTTGGGCATGGTTGGATGTCAATCATCATAGCACAAAAGGCAGCAGTGATTGGCTGTCAATATAACTCACGTGATTTGTCCCGCCAACTCGGGATAGGTCCAATTGTCAGGACGGTTGCGTTGTTATTCATCCTCTTCGCCACCGCTCCCATCTTCCCCTCCATGGCAGAGAAAGATGCCACAGCGAGACTTCGAAGAGCAGTCAAAGGCAAGTGTCCCCGTACTCTTTGCCACAGCTCCTCATCCGTCCATAGAGAACAATCTCTTTCTTGTCAAGAGGCTCATACAAAGAACGGACATGCGGAATCCTGACCCTGGCACGAAGCGATACACGTCTCTGGCATGGGCTGCTGCTCTTGGTCACGACGAAACATTCGACTTTCTTCTTACCGCCGGCCATGACGATGAAGAACTCAGCAGAGTAGGTATCTGTGCATCATCAACGCTTCAGCTTCAGATTCACACCCTGGCGAGCAGGATGCAGAGAACAATACGATCCTCATGATTCTCGCTGATTTCAAACCCCCACCGTCCAATCCGTATGCACCCGGTCCGTCTCAAGTTGACCAGATGGGTGCCGCACTGCGCATGGCCCGGCTGTACTATGACCGATATCCATGGATCCTCGATTGGTCCAATTCTCAGGGAAAGACTGCACTCCACACGGCAGCTTTGAAAGGAAACGAAGAACTCGTTCGCGTGCGTGGATTCTGGACCTCCGCGTGTTGTTTTCTTATTACACATATTTGCCCTGTTATCAGATGCTGTGCGACTGGGGCGCTGATTTCGACTTGGCCGACAATAGAGGAAACACCCCTCTTCACTAGTGAGTTTCGTTGTTATCACAAGCTTTCTGAATAGGATCAAGCCATACGCTTGTATCATTAGCTCCAGCTCTTGGGGTCATATACCGGTATGGGAGTAACCTGACTTTTTCCCCCGTGTTTTGTTCACCATATAACTCAGATCGTCCAATTGTTGATTGAACGGGGTTGTCAGTTTACTGCGCGCAATAACGATGGGTTCACTGCATCGGACTACGCTTATTCGTGAGTAACCAGCTTACCCCGTCCGAGTATTCCAACAGTCATTCGCAGGTTTAGCACTAGAGAAACTTTGCAGGATTCTGCCCGTTTACAGTTTGAGAACAACAAAAAGTCTCGCCGGATGGTCTTTGCTCAAGCTGCCGCTAGAGGGAGCGAATGGGGAGGTGGGCTGGTGATAGACCGAACTCCTCATCTGCCCGTCAAGGCGAAGGACTTTGAAAGTGTTACTGCTCGTATGCGAAGCGGTTCTGGTGGGAGTCGCACAACAGCGACTTCGGACAGCGGCGACCTTGACAGTATTGGACTTGCGCCCAACGTGACCACGAGCCTATCTTCACTATCTTCCTCTGCATCTCATTACCCTAGACAGCCACCTCAATTTTTGCATTCGCCACCACAGAGACCGGACAATAGTTCATCTGCAGGTAGCAGTGGTACCTTCTCTGTACTTTCTCCTGGCCCTTCGCAGTCATTGTCTCTAAACCCTCCACCCCAAACGTCGCTATCGCCAATTGTTAACCGGATGCGAGAACGGGATGCCGATGAAATGGAAAAGTACATGAGACGGAACCGAAGTGGGAGCGCCGGAACATCCTCAACGGACAACAAATCGCAAGTTGGGCCGACATTTGGTTCGATGAGACCTCTAGCCAGCGGAGATGCACTCGATGGCATCTCTTCGCTAGCCATCACAGGGACGACGGCTCCCCGAAGGCTTCTGCGACCGTCCTTTTCCGCTGCACAGCTACGAACTTCGCCTTCCCCTGTCCCGATCCCTACGCAGCCAGCGCTAGGTGATGCATCTCGAAATAGAGCCGGGACGAACCCCAGTAGCGCACGTCCTGGGCAGTTCTCTCTTTTGTCTACTCCCATAGTCTCCAGGGCGTCTTCTTCCGACTGCCCTCGTTACGAGGAAAAGTTGGTTGAAGAGCCGGAGATATGTACTGGCCCATCTGTACAGTATGCGCACTTTCCTGAACCGCCAAGAAAGAACAACCGGAGTGCTTCGTCGACAGCTGCGGCTGCCATCACCCGCCGTCTACCCTTTAATCTCTTGTCGAAGCCCGCTCCACCCCCGCCTCCTGAACAAGGGTACAGGGGTCATCGAAGAGGATCGTCGACGACGTCCATCCGAGGTTGAGGCATGGCATGTATCAATTCAGAGATGCTGTCGGATTAGCTCGCAAGGACTGGTACATTCTACATACTGTAGCATTACAACGCTTCTGTACACGTCGCCGGAGAATGCCGATTACGGCCCTTGAAGTAGGTGATTGTTCGGTTCAAAAGGGGAGCCTCTGCTTCCGTAGTCATTTGATGCTTCCAAACTAACACCATCCCCACCGTCTGGCTCGCCGATGGCTATTCCGTACAACGTCGACCCCGACCCCGACCCAACATCCCAAATTGCATGGCCTGCTGCACGCCATAGGCAACGCACAACGTCCGGCTACCAGCATGCACAGGCCTCCGAGCCCGAAACCGAAACCGCACTGTCGTACCGTAGTACGGTCGACTCCGGAAAGCGTTCATCCATTCCAGCCGAACACACGCGTCACCTTTTGAGCACATGGAACCTCGTAACGCTCAGCATATCTATGGCGGGTGCTCAAGTAGCTTGGACTGTGGAGCTCGGGTAAGTGTCAACGATGAACGTGTGGGGGGCATGGTGGAAAGATGCTGTCAATGACACTCGCATGTGTAGATACGGCACCCCGTTTCTCCTATCTCTTGGTATATCTGAGCAGGTGACGAGTCTAGTTTGGCTTGCTGGCCCTATCAGCGGGTTGATCGCTCAACCCCTTATTGGTGCGTCGCCCTTCTTTCTTGTGTGGATGTCGCGAGCCGATAATATCCGTGGCAGGCGCTATCTCTGATTCATCACATTCCAAGTTCAGGCGGAGATATTGGGTCATTCTTTCGACAGTGGCCCTCGTACTTTCGACCGCCGCACTTGCCTACTGTCGAAATATCGCCTCATTCTTTGTGGACCTGTTTGGAGGAGGTGCCGGTGACTGGGATCCCGAACGACAGAAGCAGGTTTATATGTGTTGTCGATTGTCCAAAGATGTCTTTGCACTAATATCCCGTCTTCAGATTTCGAACGTCGCCATTGGCATCGCCGTCTTTGCGTTCTATATTCTTGATTTTGCCCTCAATGCCTTGCAAGCTTCTTTACGCAATCTTCTTTTGGATATCACCCCTCCCGAGCAACTCAACTCTGGAAATGCATGGCATAGTCGTATGAGTCAAGCAGGCAACATTATTGGATACGGTTTCGGTACGTGCACCTTTTGTAATGATACCACGACTTGTCCAACATGCTGCCGGCAGGATTTTTACCGCTTGCAAAGCTCCCCTTTCTGGATTTTTTAGGAGGCGATCAGTTTCGCAAGTTCTGTGTTATTAGCATCATCATCCTTGTTATCACCGTCTGCATCACATGTCTCTGCCACGATGAGAAGGAGACCGTTGACAAGAGGAAAGACAGGTGGGATATCTGCTGCTTTTCTTTTGCACGAGTTCATAAGCCGTATACAAGGCACAACAAACTTTACGATGCGTTGGAGAACATCTATTCAGCTATCACTACGATTCCCGAACCCATCAGGAGAGTTTGTTTCGTGCAGCTCTTTGCTTTCATGGGCTGGTGCGTTTCCTTTTCTCCCGTCACGTGCTACTTACACGACGTCCACGAAGGTTCCCCTTTCTCTTTTACTCCACCACTTACGTCGGTCAAGTCATGGCTCACCAGCTGGGAGAAGAGCCCGACATTGAAATAGCCACACGGACAGGTGAACTTGCGATGCTTCTTTACAGTATCGGTGTGTTCTTTTCCCGCCCAAGTTTACTGCAGTTTGGTTGAACGTCTCCGCCAATAGTGGCTGTTATTGCGGGTATTGGTCTTCCTTACCTCGCACGCCGTGATCCCAGGCTGCTTCCTGAAGAGGGTGATGACGAACAGGCACACGTTCAGCGCCTCCGCCTTACCCTACACCGATGGCGCGAAGAAGCTCTCGCTTCAGGGAAATCAGTCCAACTCCCTCGGAGACCAATCCTTCTTCGAGACATCTGGACGGGTGCTATGGTGTTTTTTACAATCCTGATGTTCTCTTCGTTTTTGATTACAACGGTCTCTGGAGCAATTGCTATGATCAGCCTCGTCGGAATCTGTTGGAGTGTGGCTTGTTGGGTACCTTTTGCCATCATCATGGAGGTGGGTATTCCTTTTTGTATTGTTGAGTATTGAATACCGACCACTTTGACAGTTTCTGAAGGAGATGACTGAATCCCCTCTGTCGACAGCCTCTCCCCGTCCAGCAGCACCCCGCCCTGTTGATGAACGTGACCCCCTCTTACAACGGGAACACAATGGCACAGAGACAAGCGGCACTGCGGTTGGCGAGTCATATGACGGAGCAGAGATGAAACCTTTGGCAGGGGGCACGATACTTGGAATCCACAACCTGGCGATTGTGATGCCACAGTTCATTGTATGCAATCTTCTTTTTTTCTGATTAGAGCTGCTCATCCAATGTCATGCACACCCATAGATTGCTATTGTAGCAAGCCTCATCTTCCGCATTGTCGATGAAACCGCACCCGCTAAGCCACTTCCTTCTCCCCGCCCTGTTGGCGTCTTGTTGAACCTTGCATCGGGTGGTCTCGGTGACCATACGACTTACTACGGGAAGAATGGTGTAGCCTGGGTATTACGATTCGGGGGGTTCTGCACGCTCTTCGGTGCTGTGTTTGCAAGGATGGTACCGCCTACGAAAGGAGAGGAAGAGACTCGGGCCGCATACAGGGCATTGAAGGCATTGAAGGCGGAAGAGGAGGAGCCTTGATCTTTGAGCACAATTAGGACATACAGAACAGTAATTGTCGAAGAGCACATGCTTGCATCTGTCACTAACGTCTTGTTCTATTACAATATTCCCTCTAGTTACTGTCGTTTGTCCGTCAGGACTTCAGTGTTGTCGTGTCCATGTACGATGTAATTTCTGGAGCTTAACTTGTTGCATTCCGGAGGTGGGTCTGTATCCAAAGGGCTAGACAGCCATCAGTGCAACTGTCCAATCCCATCCAGTCCCTGCCCTCGAAGCAACATAACGAGAAGGCACAATCGTCAGTGCTGGCATCGCATTCCCGAACATGGCTTTGAGGAGGGGGACAATGACTATATTTCAGGTAATGATGTCAGCAGAATCACGAGGCCATGATACAGATCTGACGTACGTCTTCCTCCTGCATTCGGCGGACGGCTCACAAACGCTTTCGCAACCAACGTACGGTTCAAAAAGGGTGTAAACTCCTGGATCGCTTTCATCTGAACGGCTGCCTGCGCGACGAGCTCATCTCGCAGGCCAGACATGTCCGAATCCCGTACAAAGACGACGGCACATGCCTCTGAAGAAGGTGGAAATCCTGATATTTCGTAGCGAAGGTGGATTTCGGCGCCAGGGCATGCTGGGTGCTGGGCTGTTATATCACCTTTGTTTTCGTTCCCAAATGGATTGACCAGAATGTGCCACCGTCACGAAGAGTCAGTAATTTCGATGAGGTCAGTGCGCCAGCGAGAAATTTTACCTTGAGTAAACTCAGGGGACTTGTTCACCACTGCTTGATCTTCCTCCTCTTCAGTGTATGATTCTAGATTCGGAGTGACAAATCGCCCGCTGTGTACGAGAACTTGTTTCTCTATGCGGGCACCACGTGGAAGGGATGAAATGACTGCATAGAGGGTCGGTGTCAGCTTCTTTAGTCGTCATAAGGTTAGCTAGCGGGGCCAAACGGAGAGGGACGACACGCGCGTACCCCATCAATCAGTTCCACGTTCTTCCGGATGTGGCCCACGTCCGCTACGTGAACGAGGTAGTATATCGCAAGCTGGATCCAACCCCCCTCTCCACTGCCACCTCTAGAAGGGTTGCCCATATACGACCCGGAGGTAGAGTCGCTCCGACCGAAACCACCTTCGCTCCCATCACCTAACCCGGAATTTGGAGCCGCGCGAATGATCCGTGCTGTGTGTTGCAAGACCAAGGCTGTCTCGAGTGGAAGAGTGGACGACTGAGAAGAAATCGAGGGTGCGACTGAAGGCGATGGTAGAGTCAGGGAAGAGGGTATGAGTCCGATCTGACCTGATACGAATGTATAAGGTGGTATCTGTACATTGGACACACGGATCGTTCAGACAAGGTGGCTTGACAAGACGTTGATCTCGAGGAGGAAAAGATCACTGGCGGAAGGAGGAGCTCACGTACATTGATAGCTTGCGAATAAGGGCCTATGTTCGCAGGTGCCCAGTAGCTCAGGCTCTGGACGTGAAGGGCCTTTCTTGCTCCCGTTTCTCCTTTCATATCCTTTGTAACCATCCTGCCGTCCAGTCTCCCACTCGGTTCCACAACCCATGCTAAACAATCTAATCCAACGCCCACTCCACCAACACCTACGCATGCCCTGGCAGGAGGTGACGCACCAAAAAATGATGCGTAGGCGGCATTAGCAGAAGAAAATGTTGACCCGTCGAGGTCCGGAAGGAGGAGCGTAACGGCCGCCGAAGTTGGAAGGAGTTCTGAATGCGTGGAACTTGCGGGTGAATTTTTGGCTAGCAAATCTGGCCGAAAGTATTGGCGACGATATGACAGTGATGAGCCTACACGCACTTTGAAGTATTTCGAAACAATGTGTGACTTCTTCCCCGACGCTCAAGGGGCGTGGGTGAGACGTCGGAAGGCGCACGTTCCCGACCGCAAGCCATGGACCAATGCGGCGGACAGATGGTCCAAGTTCCGGTGGTACATGCGGGTGCGAAGAGTTAATACCCGGGGCTGCATCTGACGGCGTACCAGAGAGCGATTTCTCCACATGTCCACGCAGAGTTTCAAACGGATTCTCGAGTAGGGGAGGGATGGGAATACCGAGACAAGGTGCTGGAGTAGCCTCTTTCTCGACCAGTAGCGCATGTTTAATTCGGAGATAGGCGACCGGCGCGACCTCATTCTGGTCCACTACCACGACCTCTTTTACCCTGATATCGATGTAGCCCTTGAAGAGCGGACTGTCGGTCGTGAAGGTTTCATATTCCCCTCCCTCTCCACACGGGTGCGTACCATATCTTTGGTGAAGTGATACGAGTTTTGGCTGCATAGACAACAGTGGTTTTGCGAGATCAGAGGGAATGAGACCTGCCCCGGCGACTTTGATAAGGATAGCGTTTAAACCCGAAGATATCATTTCAGAGAGAAGAGAAGTCTGGTTGCGTTGCCAGAGGTAGGCGAGGGGTGTTAATGAGAGGCGTCGGCAACTGTCAATGAATGAGTGACGGAACGGTGAGGGATGGGGTCACGGACACATGTTCTACGCGTACACGTTGATAGTTTGAGAGGATGGCACCAACGGCGACGGCTTGTAAGTCTGGGTGGTGTTCCTGGGGCACCAATTAGGTGCGGAGAAGCACATAGGATAGCAGACAGACTAGAACGTTGCAGAGGAGTGCGTGGAGGTCCTCTGTCTCATCTCCTGCGATGCCGCCGCCGCCAGCGGACTTGAGGCCATACTCTGTGTCCTGCTCTACCGGATTGCCTTGTATGACACGTCTGTAGAGGGGGACGCCGAGAGCATGGGCGACGAGCGCGATGGCATCCTGACCGACTGTCTGGTACATGTACGAGTCGATCTCATCTAGTCACTGGCGAGTGAGCGACGGAGATCTGCAAGGGATGGACGTACCCTTTCCAGAGTGAGGAGCGAGCGTTGCTGCAGCCAGGAGCTGGTGGTGGTTGTGCTGGCAGTGCAGCAAGTTGAAGCAACTGTCCTTGCCGCCGCTGAGCAGCGCGACGTACTTCATCGCAGGGTCGTCGTTGGCTGCAGCGACGAGCACTTTGACTTTATCTTATCGAGCCGACCCCCAAACGCGGGGTGTGACCGCGCGAACCCTTCTGCGTGTGCTCGACGTTGTTCCCGACGTTGAGCTCGACGCTGTCCACGATGCTCTCCGCCCACTACGCTGCGGGCAATTCGCCCGCTCCGCACTCGCAACATACCCCTCTCCTGCCCGCCCCGCCCTCCCATCCAGCGCAGTATGGCCCACACCCGCACGCCGTTTCTTCCCTCCTCCCCACCCCGCCTTCCTCACCGCCAACAATCGGCATGCATCCAGTAGAAAACACGATATCCCTCCTGGAGTCTCTCGTTGCCTTCTATCACCAGGAGCGTATGTGGGTATACCGCACCCGCGCTCAGCTCGAGATGGGCCTCCTCCATCATGTGTCCCAACCCGACACAACCGTCGATGCTGAGCTCCATGACGCTCCCGACACTCAGGGTCAGTTGCAGTCCCAATCCGCATCCCCTATAGACTCGGGAAAGATGGCAGAAAACTCTTCTCCCTCCCCGCCCACGAAATGGCTGAAGCGCAAAAAGGCCTTCAATTTGAGACTCGAGGGGATCTCGTCTACGCGCGGCATGCTCCCCCCGGTCGCTCGCGGGGGGGTCTTGAAGCACCCACATCCGCACATCCAACACCGAGCTCGACAGAGCTCTAATCTCAACCCTGCCTCAGTCCCAGCCTCTTCTCACCAAAGCACGATGCACGGGCCAGCTTCTGTTGCACTCCACCCGCACCCGTCCGTATCGATGGCTTCGTCAAATGCTGCTATGTCATTCTATCCTCCGACAGCAATGAACATGGCGACGACATTGACATCCCCATACCTCTCCCATCCATCCTTTCAATTTTCGACGACAGCCAATCAACAGGCTTTCACACCCGGGGTATCGACGTCTCGATACGTCTCTACGCCCGCTCACCCTATGCATACTCAGCCGTCTCAAGTACAGACAACGCACGCAGGTCCGTTCGTTATCGGTGCTGGTGGCCGTGAGCCTGTCGTCCAGATACTGGAAATGTTTGAGCGCATGATGCAGGCACGCATGGAGAGCTGTGAACGGATGACAAGAATAGTCAGGGAGGCGAACAGACCTGGGGGTATTGGCGTCGGGGGCACGGGTGTTGTGGGCGGGGTAAGTCATGGGAGCGTTGGCGGGCCGGTGGGTGGGTTTGGTGGACCGGTTGGACTGCCTGTGGGAGTTGGGCCGCAGGGGGTCGTCGGAGGGTATACACACGTGCAGGCACCGGCGCCGGGAGAGGGCACAGAGATACCGCAGCAAGGATTCTTGGGATGAACATGTACACTTAATGTTTGTGAATGGCAGTGTTGGCGTGGCGTGGCGACCCAGCCCAGTTCCTTGTCTCCTCAATCCAGACCGCCATGTCCGTCCGATATGCCCCCATCCCAAACCCCCGCACAGATCCAGACGCCAACAACGAGCTCGACGCCGCCTTTGACGACTCCGATGACGACGACGACCCCGTCCTCGACGAGTCCCGTCCCCTCAACCCTGCATCATCCCGCCCATCAGTAGACCACAACACCAGCACCACTCCCTCTTATGACTTTAACACCCCCGTCGCAGACTGGGATCAGCCTCCACCCGGCTCACCGCCCCCACTGACGTCCCTTGCACTCCCAAACTCTATAGGAAACTCCAACGGAGTCGTACCCACCTTCACACGCATGACTCCTCGCGTACCGACCGGCTGGTGGAGGCGTTTCTTGCCCTCTCTGCTTAGTCAATCCAGTTCACCTGGCAGAGCTCGGGTAATGGGCGGCGGAACACGCAACGACGGTGTGTTCGCTAATGTTACCGCCAAACCTACAGCAACTGGAGTTCGCGTACGAGATGGTCAGTCCCATCGTCCTTCCACCAGCGCTTCCTTTTCCTCACCTTTTCTCATCCCAGGCGATAGTATCTACGTCGTCCCCGAAGAATCTTCTTCAACGGCGCCACCGTCTTATGCCGCCGCTCAGGCAGATGCAGCACCGCCATACCATACTTCGCTTGTTCTCCTCCCGCCCTCCGCCCTTTATGACACCGGCGCTCTCTCTGGCCCACCAACTCAAGGTTCTGTCATTGTCGACTCCTTGCCCACAGGCACCCTGTTTGCTTTCCTATGGAACGCACTCGTCAGCACTACCTTCCAGTTTGTTGGGTTCGTGTTGACTTGGGTCATGCACACCACACATGCCGCCAAGTTCGGGAGTCGTGCAGGTCTCGGCATCACCCTGATCCAATGGGGTTTCGCACTACGTGCTAGACTTGACGACGCCATGAATGCTAGTATAGGCGCATGGGAAGATGGTACTACGCTCATGTTCGCCAGCACCAAAGAAGCTGAGGAGTACTACAACAACATCGCGTTGCTCAGCAACGGCACTGTCCCCTCTACCATCACGCAAAACACACCTGCACAAGGCGAGGGCCGATGGAGTAGCTCGCTCCTGACGGGCCCGATCGCGACCGAATGGCTCTCGTTCTTCCTGATGACTATTGGCTGGTTCTTGCTCTTGACCTCGACTCTTGGGTTCTGGCGCGTCAAGCGATGGGAACGATCCATCTTAGCTTCTCACGTATCCAATTCTTCGTCCTCTTCCCGGAGTCACGCCAGAACCCAGTCAGAGATTGCCGACGAGGGAGAAAGCCGGCGTCAGTCCCTTTTTGATCGCTTTGGCCTATTCCGCTCCCTAAACCGTCACCAAACCTCCGAGCTGGATGGGGGCGTTGGCGCTGGGTCTGATTCAGCACTCGCGTCTGCTGAGGACGACAGAGGCTCTGGCCACCAACAGAGTGGTACGCCGTGGTGTTCCGACCCGGAGCGCGCGAGGAGAGCGAGGGATGTATTTGCGAGGGAGCAGAGGCTTTGTGAAGACCTGAGGGCCGCCGGGTTGTTATGAACGATCACATATCCTTGGTGGCCGTTTGGTAGTACTTGGAAAAGAAAAACCCAGCACTGGGTGAGGTGACGAGACAGTACTCTCTTATACACTAATAGCTGCTTCGTGTCGGAGATCACTGACTTGAATATTCGTTACATTTTATTCATTTATCCTGCTCGACAGACCCGCCTAACGATGCATCAAGCTCATTGGTATCCACCCGGGTATTCCCCTGCTTGAATCTATTCATTGACATGCAACATGGTAAATCTGGCTGTCGGGTGCGCTTTCCACTACCAACTAAGCGAGCCACTCGTCTATGCCCGCTTCTTTAAGAATACCTCCACGTTGAATTCCAGTGCAGAGCAAGGGTAGCTGATCTCGAAATTGGCCAGCACAGAAGGGTGCAGCACGCCCAGTGTACCTATCATTACGTCCCTGGACACAGTTGCCTCTTTGACGTCGTTGAGCGTCCCCTGTATAGTAGGGGGAGAGCGATAGTAGACCGTCGCAGCACGGCCAGGAAAGTAGGCCGGATCTATTCAAAAAATAGCATTAGCATGCCACGTTCTCTCGCATCCGAGAAAGAACGAATGACTGACCGTCCCCTTCGACAATGTAGTAGCCGCGCGGCTCGTCTTTGTCGCCCTTTCCGATCCTGGGCACCTCCATCATCTTCATAGCCCTGTCTAGCAATCCATGCACAACCTCGAACCCAGCTGTCTTGCTACACCAAACAGCAGCGGCATGTCTCTCGTTCCTCGCTTGGCGCTCCTTGGTGGTGTCCTTGAACACGACATCAGATAATTCGAAAAGTCGGATAGGTAGGGAGTGGGATCGATTTTCTCGGATCGTCTTGAGAAGGCCAGGTAAAAGAGATGTTCGTACAACCTGGAATTCCAGCGTTTTTGGATTGGCAATTTTGACGGCGAGATTGCCTGGATCAGAACGATTCATAAAATCAAAGTTTTCTTCATTTGAACACTGTCCAAATCACTATCGTCAGCTCTACACGCCTTCAAAAAAAAAGTGATAGAGTATACCAGAATAAGTGGCAGTCCTTCCACCCATCCTGCCATTGCCCACTCTCTTCGAATGATATCCACAAGTTTTGAGACCTCCAATGGCTGTGCAACTGTACTCGTCTGCGGGAAGATATCAGGAAGGTTGTTGAAGCCGTACGCAACCGCTACGTCCTCTATGATGTCGACCTCATGGAAAATATCTGGGCGAGTGCAAGGAACGGTGACTGCGATCTCGTCAGAGTCGGGATATATACTTGGGATGAGCGACATGCGAGTGAGGAGTTCCGCGATGGAAGTGGTAGAGAGGGAGAGGGATGTACAGGAGTTAATGTAGGATGCACGCGCTATTATGGTTCTTGGTGAAATGTCGGGCGAAATGCGCATTGATCCATCTGGAAAGATGATCTTGCATGGTTCAATCCTGTAACGAACATGTGAGCACCTTCAACGTGTCATGAAAATGGAGAAATGCTGAGTGTATGCCTGCACTTTTGAAGCTATAGAAAGGCACGAAAACGTACGTGAAGGGCTCTTCACAATACTCCGAAAACATGGTTGCGACCATGTTGACGACAATCTGAAGCTTTGTCTCGTCCGTGGCTGTGACATCTACGAAGACGTTCCGTGTATTGAGCGTGATTTTGCTGTGCTCGGAGTTGATGATAGGAGGAAAGGATAGAACGCGATCTTGTTTGTCGTATATAATCGGATAGACGGGTGCGTCGCGGATGATGGGGAGGTATTTTGTAAGATGCTTGTCTTTCTGTAAAATGTAAAGCACATTGAATCAGCCAAATCATCATCCACTGGGTTACGAAAGTACCTCGTAAACTGTCATCAGTTCCTTGGCGGTGTACGCCTCTCTCTTGGTGAGTGGGACAAACTTGATGGCTTCTGGATGTCTTGCCTCGTATCTGAAGGGGGGTTCGATAGCGTCGAGATCATGTGTGCCGATAGAGACTAGCCAGCGACGGCGTCCAATGTTTTGATGAAGCTTGTCTTGAAGGTCGATGAAGGATGTGTAGGAACGAGGGGTGAACTTCAAATTGCGGAGGACAGCGCAGGCAAACAGCGGACGGACACGTTGTGTCTGATTGGTTTGATTGAGCTGAAAACATGCATCCAAAGCCGGCTAGAAGACGTACATCGGGATGGACATGGGCTGTGACAAGATTTTCTTCTCCGCCTGGGGGGTAGACGAGCCTGTATTGTGGGGGTTCTGCTTTGCCCAGAAAGACTTTGAGAACACGGGAAATGCCTTCTATACAAAGAAGATCATATCTTAGGATAGGTGATCAAGTTTTACTCGACACGGTCGAATGGGACGACAAACCTGTTGGCGGGTACCTCGATTTTAAGTTGCTGGAAGAATATAGTGAGATACGAGCGATAGGCCAGTCGAGCGATCACGCACCGGTCTTTCTGCAGGAAGACCTTTCTTGATGGCCTCTTCTACGTCCTCAGTCGTCTGTGATGGCGTGTCATGAGCTCGGAGAGATCGCGGTACCGAATGCACGTACGTCCTCGTCTAGTTCCAGGCCATACTCGAAGCATAATCTATCAAACTCGTCCGTGGCTGGATGAAGGGATGATCAGAGGCGAGAGGTGCTGAAAGCGATAAACGCTCACTGAATTCCCTCCCGAGTCTTTCGAAAAGATCGGCCTTGTCGACAGCGATGGTAGGCATTGTTGTGTGGTGATAATGTTCGCTCGCTCGAGTCAAGCAGCCGCGGTCCCCCAGATACCTCTCGCCATGCATCTATTCCTCCTCCTCCTCCTCCTCGTCTCCTTCGCGAATGCACACAGCGGGCCCGAGCTAGTTCGCGTCCAACATCGCGTCGTTCATCCGAACCTGCCCATCACTCCCTGGTCTCAACTCGGAACCGTCCCTCTTCCCTCCTTGCATTCTATTTCTCCCTATGGATCTCCTGCAACCCTCATCCCCTCCGACACTCTCCGCGATGACCTCGTCCAGTTTGCAGACTCGGTAGATCCCACACTCGAAGGCGCAATGTACCAGGTTGCGCTCGAACGCCCTGGTGCTGAGGACGGCGTATGGCCAACCTCTGTCGTCAAGGCGGTAAGTCGCTTCGACGCCGTGAAATCCAGTCTCATGTAAATTTCGACCAGTGTCACCTCCTTGGATCGACCTCTGCACATCTCACCGTCCATTTCTCTCCTTCCGGCCTTCCGTTTGCCGTCGATCACTTTGTTTCTCCACTCACCCACGACGGCTCGTGCCCCACTCCCGATGCGCGTAAATTGTATCCCGCGCTCAATACAACCGTTACACTCATGTCATCCCGACAACCACCTCAGTATGTTCTTTTCCAAAGTATATTGCCTCATTTCTGATGTGCTGCTAGACCCGAATTGCGCACCCCGCCCCCACTAACAACAGAAGGTGAACCGATCACAACAGCACCTGAAAAGACCTTTTTGCAGAAGTACTGGATATACATGGTCATAATCCTTGGTGTCCTTTGTAAGTCGTGTCCGAAAGTCAATCCTTTGCGTCGATGAGTAATCGTGCTCTCGTAGTAATTTCAGGGCCGGTAGATGAACCTGTAGGGAACAGCGGTGGCCAGGGTGGAAGATGAGGGGTTTGAAGTCGAACTTGCGGATACTGGCAGCGGCGCCCACCTGCCACCATCTCATAGCATATCGGCTAAATATCGGTGTAGCGTGCTCAACCAATAGACCCGACCCACGATACTACACGAGACCCGCGGGCATATCTTGTCTTTTCCACTCGGGACCTGCTCTGACTCGTTTCTCGTCACTCGTCACTCTCGCGATGCCCATCTTTATCCGTCCTGCGACCAAGGAGGATGAGGGTGCGCTCTCCAAGATCTGTCTGGAGACGTCCGAGGCTGGCAAATCTGGGAGGGACGTTCACAATTACCCGTCGCTCCCGGGTGAAGTCTACGCCCTCCCTTATATCCGTGTCCCTGATTGTGTATGGGGCTTCGTCCTCGTCGACAAGCCAACGGAGACTGCTCTCCCTTCAGACGAGTCTGTTGTGGGGTATACCCTGGGTGCACTGGACTCTCGTGCATTTGAGGCGACCACCGCAGAGACCTGGTGGCCGTCTCTCAAAGCAAAATACGCCAAGGGATCCGTCGTACCCGAACCAACAGAGGCTGACCAGCGGTACATCAAGTCCATCATGAATTTCCCTCGTGTGTCAGAGGCACAGGTCGCGTTCTCTCCAGCACATTTGCACATTGATATCTTGGAATCACACCAAAGGAGAGGCTGGGGAAAGAAGCTGATCGGGGTAGCAATCAGACATTTGAAAGAGAAAGGGTTGAAAGCTGTCTGGCTCGGAATGGATCCTCGAAATACGGCAGCCGCCTTGTTTTATGGAAAACTGGGGTTCCATACGTTCGATGGCGCACCCAGGGGCGTACTGGGGATTACAGTTGAGGAGTGGGAGAACAGATGGGAGGAGGCGTAATCAGCGTTGTAAACTCTGGGATTACAGCATAGTGAAATATCGTATCGGTTCGAAGTGACCACAGGTGCCTCTCAGCAACGCCGTTCAAGTACGTCTCTTCTTGTTCTCTGCCCTCATTCTGCCATGTCTCCTCGTTGTCGCCAACTGGCGTACGCAACGTTGCAGATAGCCAATATGTAATCGCGCACGACACTCGGGCTGTCAATATATGCTCATGGTGTTCTAGACAGAATGACGGCGATCCTCCCCTTCTCCGGATAGGATGCCGCTGACGCCTGCCCAACTTGCATGACCGAGCCGGTCTTAAAAAGATCACTCCTGTGTGCCGTTCTGATCAGCTCTGGCTGTGGTGTTTTGGTCGAGTTCGAAATGGACCCATTCTGAGTCGACAACTGGGCTTACCAAGTCTGCCAGTGCAAAGTCTACTCGAGTATCCAGGTGATTCCACGCTTGAGGATGCCCAGAAATCCTCCAAACTCTCAGGTCAACGGTCAGGCTGGTCCTGGACGTATTTCTTCGCCACCTCCCAACAACCGCGCTCCGATACGGTATGAGGTCCAACGGAATGACCCCGTTAGCAGCGCGCCCACGTATCCTGACATGGCGTACCCCAACTCCTTTCATGCCCCGTCTTTGCCTCCCCCCACTTACAGAAATCTCCCTGATCACGACGATCCTCCTCTTGAGGGTTCTCAACCCGCTATCTTCGATGGCACGAATCAGGAAACCGTGCGCCCCCAGGCAACTCCTGTCCAGAACGCTCGACGAGCATCTTACAGTGACAGTTCAACATTGAACAATGGTGGTTCAGATGGAGAGGTTGGGGCATTCGCCAAAAAATTCGGAACAACAAAGAATAAAGACGATCACTTCGACGAACAGTACGCGCTTGCTTCACATCAGCATCCATATGACATTCCCCCTCCGCAAGCCGCGTACGATCCCAAGGTAGTCCCGCGCCCGAAGCGAGCAAACAAAGTCAGCTTCGCAGAAGAATCAAAGTATAGAGACAGGGACAATTTTGACACGGAGGCGCAGGCACAAACCAAACAGGATTACGAGCGCGGCTCGGAAGATATCGATATTGACAGCGAACCGAATTATTGCGAAATGAATGACAGAGACGGAAGGCGCAAAGGTATCATGGCAAATTTGATGGAATTGTATGGTGTTACCCCAGGAACGAACGGACTGCCTTACTCTCGTTCCCAAGCTTACGAAGTAGTCGGAAAGTCCGTCAGGCCTCCGTCGTTCGGGCGGCATAACTCCAACGCTTCGGATTCTGACACCTGTTCGGAAGTCCTTGACCCTGACGATCCTCGTGTGACGAACATCACAAAGCGTTGCCTCGACGACTACGAGGATGAAAGGCGGAATGCTCTCAGGCAGATGGATTATCGTCAACGCAGGAAGGAGCAGCAAAGGATTCGTATAGAGTTTAATGTCACTTGTGAGTTCCACTGGTTACACAGCCCCTCAGGTTCTGATAGACTACGACACTGCAGCTATCCTGAAGCGTCACCATTTTTTGCTCAAGCTTGCTCGTGCGCTGATGACATTCGGTGCGCCGTCACATCGCATAGAATCGCAGCTTGTAGCTGCAGCCCGTATCCTTGAGATCAACGCCGAGTTTATTCATCTGCCCAGTGTCATCATCTGTTGCTTTGGTGATAACGATACAATGACATCCGAAACGCACTTCGTCAAGGGTTCAGGTGGCCTTGCTCTCGGAAATCTCCACAAAGTCCACCTCATCTACCGAGCCGTTTTGCACGACGAAATCAGCGCTAGGAAGGCGACGCTACAATTAGATGAATTGCTTGCTGCAGAGCCGTTGTACTCCGTCTGGTTTCGTTGTGTCTTGAGTTTCTCCTTGTCGGTGCTCATCTGTCCACTGGCATTTGGTGGCTCCTTTTTGGACATGTGGATTGCGGGCTGTGGCGCTTTCGTCCTGTGCTACCTTCAACTCAACGTGGCAACGAAGTCGACTATGTATAACAATGTGTTTGAGTGCGTTACGCCTTACTCTCTCCCCGGACCCGTGTTAAATGGTCACGCTAGAATCACCACTGCCATGCTTATGTCCTTCACGGCTCGCGGACTGAGCAGCATTCGCAGTCAAATATTCTGTTATGAGGCTATTTCATCCGCTGGCATCATTGGTATACTTCCTGGGTTCCTCATCCGTAAGTGAATGTGTCAATACATGTCATGCCTAAATTAACCTAAAACAGTCACTAGCTCCCTCGAACTGGCATCCAAGAATATCGTGTGCGGCAGTGTCAAGATGGTGTACGCTCTTATCTATACCCTTTTCTTGGGGTTTGGCCTGCAAATTGGTTCAGACCTGTACCTTCTATTTGACCCTACGGCCCGGCACCATCTCACGACGTTAGCAGCCAAGCTGTCTACCACCGTTACTCTGATTGGTACATTTGCGCCCGACAACTCGACGGATGGTACACCACCAGCAATCGGCACATTCACCTTCACCAATGCCACCAATGTTTACATGACAGACATCGTCGGCGGATGCTACCGTCCACCTTCATTTGCCTGGTTTATTCAACCCTTTCCCTGGTGGACTCAATTCATAATTGTTCCCATCTTTTCCGTGTTGTCGTCTCTCTCGAACTTGCAACCTTGGAAGTCGAAGGAACTCTCTGTGATGGTCATCATTTCCTGTGCTTCATATGCGACTAACAAGATCGCGAACCATTACATCTTCAATCGGTCAGATATCGTTTCTGCCATCGGTGCGTTCACCGTGGGTTTACTCGGAAATATCTATTCGAGAAAGATGGGTGGCACGGCATTCACATCTATGGTTACGGGTGTCCTGTTCTTGGTTCCAGTGAGTGGTTTTTCTCTCCAGTGTGTTTTGGGATTATTCCTAAACTCGACATTATATAGTCCGGCCTCTCCCAGGCGGGAGGTATCACAGCGAATGGATCGGCGGTCGACGTCGGGACTGCTATGATCGCAGTCACGATTGGCATTACCGTTGGTCTCTTCATGAGTCAAGCCATCGTGTACATGTTCGGCTCCCGCAAGAACGCTGCAGTGTTTTCTTTCTAACCCCGTGCTGGAGACGCGGATTCTACCCTTGTCTCGTAGATAGAGATAACTTGGCCAGGTGCCCATTGATTGATATCACAGACCGCTGGTCGGTCCGTTTGATTAGTGACTTGCATCTTCAGGCTTGCTCTCGTCGTGGCCATGGACGATACAATGAAGTCTTATGATTTGTTACTTCCACGCCCACCGCGACATTTTTGGTATCGTACGCCTCTAAAACATGACAGCTGGTGCATTCTCGATGCTCTCAATATGTGTCTTGTGCCCAACAAGAGTTCTAATGTTGTTAATTCCGTACCTTCAAACAGGTCGTTTTAGAGGGAAAGGGTGGGGTGTGAAAGGCACTCACCGAATCATCGTTGGTCTTTCGAGGCCGATACCCCAACCGTGCACGCGGGCATCCTTTGGAAAACCCATGGGTTCGAGCATCTCGGGGCGGAACATACCACTATTCCCAATTTCAACCCACTTTTGAAGCTTGGGATGGAACGCAAAGATCTCAAGCGATGGCTGCACCACATCAACAGTGTCATCAAGGCATGGCCTCCCCAGCTATTGCATTCATACGAACCTCTGTATACGGGTTGTATGCGGGTTTGAAGCGGACATCGGCCATACCCATTTTTTTGAAAAACACCCGCATAAACCCTAGGGTCTTGTCAGCGATCTCGAGCAAATGAATCCATAGCATAGACACCATTTCAACTTACCGATGAGGTCAGCCAACGTCAGATTTCTATCGGCAACGACACCCTCAACTTGATGGAATTCAGCCAAGTGTGTGGCATCCATAGTCTCGTTTCGAAACACTCTGTCGATGCTAAACAGCTTAGCTGGCTGAAAGCCGTCTTCTCCCGCTTTCAGCGAAGCAGTAGACTTCAGCACTCTACCCTCGTTGCTTATGTCTTCACCTCTGCATTTAGCAGCTAGTTTGTAGAGCATTGACGCTGAAGAAGCAGTGGTGTGTGTCCGCAGAAGGAGCTTGTGAGATTCTTCGTGGGACCAGGGTGTGCGATAGCCAATCGACCCGTACCCGCCTTGTTCGTGGACTTGGGCAACGCGTTTGTAGTAAGCCTCAGGAGGTGGTAGTGATGTCGATGGATCTATCAGAATGATAAGAACACGCCATCACGAGAGTGACGGAATGCCTGCCTGAGAGGTAGAATGTATCTTGTAGTTCTCTTGCAGGGTGAAGCTGGGGTACGAAGAGAGCATCAAAGCACCAGAAACCTGACTCGACGAAAGAGTTGGTTGGCATTTCTTCGAAGCTGGAACGGTTGTCAGACATTTTAGCGGTACAAGTGAAGGCGAGCATGTGGTACCCCATCTCTAAGAATATGCCGCGGATCTCTTCTCGGACTTTGAGGAGCGGATGAAGTGCACCACCCGACGTCGGGATACCGTCGGCTTCGAAGTTATATTTTTTGAAGGTGGCCGTTTTCCATGATCCACTGTAGTCGATCAGTCCCATCTCCTGAAAGAAAGCAAAGCGGATCCATACGAAGTGAGCATTTCAACTGTAAGTTCAGTTTCGGGTTTCGCGATGGATGTGCCGAAGCTTGGGCCTTTATGCACTGTGAACCACTGCCCTTTCCTGAATGAACGGGGGAGGTACATTGCGTGTCATCACGTAGAAAAATGAGGCTACCTTTGAATGATAAGTTTACGTTTTCGTAGCTCAGCCAAAGCTTTCTCGCCGGCTTGGAGAGTTCCAGTAGATCCCACCTCGCGTAGCTCGAGCTGAGTCAAGTCTATTATTTGTGAAACCTCACAATTTCAGGTGGATTGATTAGAGCTGGATAATTAGCTCTTGATACTTTGGGACTCACTGCCTTGATAAATCTGCTTCCCTCTTTCGCTATCCAATTATTCTTGAAGGCACGCCCTTGACCAACCTTGGCTGCCTCGTCACCGACTTTTTCCTTCAATTCTTGTGTCCCCAGTGGATCACCCTCTCCCTTGGCTGGCAGTGCAGCCCATACTCTGGCTTCATGCGATCCCTCCAGGACTATCTGTGCACCCTCAGGCGTGAGGGTATGCGAGGATGTCTCGTGGGTATCATAAGAAATCATCTAAGGGGCACATGAGCGGATCCAGTGGGATATTGCGAGCAAACTTGAACATGCCTCGCGACTGAGGAGAGAGTTGAGAGCACCAAGAATTGTGATCTGGGCTTCATGGCTCGTGGCTGGATCTCGTTGACCGGGTATAACAAGGGTCCTCGTGTCTTGGATTGTGCCGAGTTCGTCTAACGAATCTAGGATGAGTTTCTGAAGTGCTTCTGCCATGGCTCCCGTGTAGACTGCCTGGCGATGACTCGCGCTGTATCCCATCTCATCCAGATCATGTGACATGGCTCTCCCTCTGGTCAAGTCGAGGCTGTTACGTTTCAGGACTCGGAGTACCGCCATGAGCGATTCAGGACCATCAGCCGAGTCATGGCAAGAACTATGGCAGCGAGCTTATAGCTCAGCGCAACCAGCCCTTTCTTCAATACGGGACACTTTGGGTTCAACTACTTTGCCACGTCCCCGCTTGTTGCGTGTCGGGCAGCTCGATACCGAACTACTCGATCAAGAGCTGGCACATTTGTTGTACGAGCCGTTGCAAAAGTCCCTGAATCTTGTCAACGTATGTCTACGTCTTCATTGATATTTATTCCTGACGGCCGGGAAGACCGCACTAAGAGCCCGATTCGATTCAGAATTAACGCTCATCATCCAACTAACGCTATACAAGCTTTCGGTATGGAACCACGGAGCTAGTTATGGTGCTCGATTACAGGGATTGCAGTACAGCACTCCGAAGTGGCCAAGTGGCACAGTTTCTCGTACCCGTACGTCTTCACACGTCTTCACTACTGATGCAGACAGAGCCTCATTGTCAGCGTACTACAGCTAGCGGACTGCCTCAGCGAACTCTCATTATCCATACTGTACTTACCATCATCGTGCCTTACCTCTACAACCGTTTGCGTGCGCACGCGTTGTCACGGGCTTGGCCAGATGCGCCTTCGAGTGATACACGTCGCATGACCTGGCAGATGCTCACACGACTGGAAACAACGCACTCACTTCTCAGCTTACTGAATTTCGTTGCTTTCTTATTGTTCGGTCGGTAAGTCAGGGTGCTCTGAACTAGAGCGTGGGGGATTGACGCTTTGCTTCAGGTATCGCAGCTTATCTGATCGGCTGCTTGGAATGTCTCTTGTACCTACTTCAAGCCAAGTCAAGCGCCAAGTCAGCTATGAGTTTATGAACCGCCAGATGGTCTGGCATGCCTTTACTGTGCGCATCTCCCTTCCTGATTATCGTATGTTCTCATGCATCGTTCAGGAATTCCTTCTATTCCTGCTGCCCCTCATAAACACGAGATCAGTTCAGCGTCAGGTCACTCGACTGATATCACAACTAACTTTGCCGGCGATACTCTCGAATACTTCAAAGGGTGCTCCCTCGAGTTACCTGCGAAAGCACGGAAAATACGAAGCACTCCCCGCAGATCAATGTGCAATTTGTGCTGAAAATGCGTCGTACACTCTCAATCTGGGATACACGGATGCACACTTAGCTGCGTCTGCCACGGAAAGGGTTTTGGGAACAACTAGAGACGACGACGCTCCACCTTTTCCCATCTACACTCCATATATCACCTCCTGCGGCCACATGTACTGCTACCATTGCATCGCTGAGCGTATGATACGCACGGCTGACGAAGGACTGGATTCCGGCTGGGAGTGTTTGCGATGTGCGGAGAATGTCAAGAGTGCGGACAGATTGGAGGCGGATGGGTCGGTGCCAGCACATTCAGACACGAGTGACTACGAATTCAGTAGTGATGTAGATGTGGCGGACATGTCGGGCAGTGAGAGTAGCTACATGGGTTCACTATCGGAATGAATGTATCGATAATATTGTTAATGAGGCGGTTAGGTGGACCCCCAGACTCGAGCATATCCGCAAGATTCCTCGTGCTAGCGGATCTGATCAGAACATAATGGGATTCTGGCAATTGTCGTCCAGCCTTGATGCTGTCAACCACCCATTCTGGTTTGACGACGTGAACCGCATTCCTCGATTCCGTTGTCAGAATCCAGTGAATTTTTGACTCATTGAGCTGTCGTGATGTCACGATATGTGTGGTACCACTCGGTACCGATCTACAACAGCGGGCATCGATAAGGATCCCACGACATACGTTGTGGTCCCGCCTGCATGTGCGATAATTCTTTTCATCTCGATGTCGGTTGTACCACCAAGGTAACCGTTGATGTAAACGCGAACATCGCCCAAGATAGGCTTTGAATACTCGTGTCTTTGCTGAAGGAAGAGCTTGCTTGATCTGTCTTTGAAGTAAGCTTTTACAAGGACACCATGAGAGGTTCCGCCTTCCCCTCGTTGATGGCCATTGTAGCAGAAATGACAGTGTCTGAATGAATATCAGTGAGGTAGCCTGTGAACGGGGGATCATGCACACGTGATGGGGTTTGAACCGTCCGAGAGGGTGTCAAGGTGATGGCAGAGGAGCGTCTGAGTCTGTGGCCAGCAGTACCTTCGACGAGGGGTTGCGTTGCACGTGACCGTTCCTCGCACGTGACACTATCGCCAATCCTGCAGGTGTTTCGGACTTGGCAGGATCGATGGTCCAGCTGCGCGCGTTCCGTCCGTGGGCACTGTTCTCGAGGAAAATGTCGAGCATATCCTATCAAGACGCCATCACGTCCCTCAACACTCTACAAAGCAACGCCGCTACGCTTGCAGCCGTAAGAGCTTCTGGCCTGCTAAACAAGAACGCCCTCGCAGACATGAATGAATTCGTCGCCAGGATAGGACTCACAGTATGCTCTACTTCCAGCCGCGTCTTTCTCCCTCATGCCTGCTATTCCAGCCAGATGACCTCGATTCCCTTAACGTCATTCACATTACCGGCACCAAAGGCAAAGGTTCAACCAGCGCTTTCACAGACTCAATCCTCCGACATGCAAGACCTGGCATGAAAGTTGGTATGTCTCCTCTCCTTCCATGCTATCTCTCTTCTCATCCGATGCAGGTCTTTATACTTCTCCACACCTCGTCGCTGTCCGCGAACGAATCAGAGTCAATGGCCGTCCTTTGTCGGAGGAGGAATTTGCAAAATACTTCTTCCAAGTCTGGAAAAAGCTCCAGGATAACCCAGTATGCCTTCTCTCAATGATCGTCGAGACTCAGAGGCTGCATCTCCGTGCAGCCAATCACGCCGGGAGCTCCACTCATGCCCAGCTATTTCCGATACCTGACTCTTATGGCATTCCATGTATTCAAGGATCTCCAAGTTGACGCAACCATTCTGGAAGTTGGCATCGGTGGAGGAGGCGACAGCACAAACGTTGTCCCCAAGCCAATTGTGACTGGAATTACCGCCCTTGGAATGGACCACGTCGCAGTTCTCGGAGGTACCATCGAAGCCATCGCAAGACAGAAAGCTGGAATTTACAAGAAAAACGTTCCTGCTCTCACCGTCGAACAACGTTACCCATCTATCGACTTAGAGGCTATCCTCAGGGAAACTGCTGCGGATGTCAAGGTATGTTGTAAACCCTGTCGTCCCATTTGTTGCTAAATGCCCAAAGGCGTCTGAATTCAGGGTTGTGAAGGAACTTTCTGCTTTCAAAGATATTAAATTGGGCGCGCCAAAACATTTTTTCTCTTTCCCTTTCTCCCACTAACCATTCTATCCAGGTCTTTCCGGGAGACATCAATTGTCGAATGCAAGTCTTGCAATAGAACTGGCTCGTACATTTATCGCCAAAAAGAACGAATTATTATATCCCGATCAAATACCCGAAGACTTCGTTGCTGGTCTGGAGACCACGAGATGGCCTGGCCGCTGTCAGACCGTATTGGACCCCAACTATCCGTCGACGACTTGGTATCTTGATGGCGCACACACGGAGGAGAGCCTCAAATGCTGCGTCCATTGGTTTGCCGATCCCAGTGTTAGCATCTCCGAGCAAGTATCCGTGATTTAATTCCTCGTTCCCAGAAATAACCTGATTTGAATGCAATAGACCAGCGCACCGCCCACTGCGTATCTTGGTCTTTAATTGCACTAACGGTCGCTCGGGCGAAATCTTCCTCAGGATCATGTTCGATGAGATTGAGAAACAGCTTTCGGCTTTTAAGAGCCCTGAAAAGGCTGCCAGTTTCTTTGACCAAGTTATATTCTGCAGTAATGTTACCTATACTGATGGGCGCTTTAAAGGCGGTAAGTGTTGTGAAAGATACGCGTCTCCCCGACTATTTACCTGTTTTGCATAGACTTGACCTCCGTCGCATTTGCTACGGCGGAGCACACTGAACCGACCACCCAAGACCAGCTTAAAAAAGCTTGGTCAAACACGGTGACAGAATTCCCTGTCGATTCGATCCATTCTTTGCCCTCTATTGAACATGCCATAGGGGTGGTTCGAGAACGTTCGGTCACAAGACACACGCACGTTCTCGTTACTGGTAGTTTGCTTTTAGTCGGAGGTGTCATAGAAGTAGCAGGATTGTCTTCCGTTGCTGTTGGAGATCTGTGACATCCTTCCTGACCACGTCTTGCAAAACCCACATATAGATTGTCCATCATTTATACATCAGTAATCAAGAGTACGCTCCTCGACAGGCTTTATGAAGATCGATAGCAAACACTAGCCAGATTGCATATGACGCGTGAAGCAAACAACATGGGCTTTGCAAGTACACCACATCCCTCACTATCACCAGTATCGTTGAGGACGCCATAGTAGGGGGTTTGTCCTTCACGCAGTACCAGAGGTTGGTACCCCAGTTCCGCTAGGTAGGAGGACTGGTTGTATAGGAAGAATGTATCTCAGATCGAGCTCTTCCAAGACGGTCTTGAGGTGACGCATGAACGCGTTCCTGCGGGCCATGCGCCCACCCCAGTCCTGCCAATTTGGACGATCTAGCAAGGAAAGAAATTAAGTAAGCTGAGAATGTATTCAGATGACAGTCCACTTGCGTTCCATAGTTATAGTCAGATGAATGGCGTTTTGATCCTGCATCTTGTGAATATTGACAGCGCAATTTGACCATTCGCGGCTGTTGGCGGTGACGTACGCGTGTAGACGCTGTCTGAGCTGTTCGACAATTTCCAACGAGGTATTATAGGATATCGTGAGAGTTATATCCTCAGACCTGCCAACAGTAAATCTCGTGCATACTGAGAGATTGGATACAACGCACATGGAAGTACTGCGACGTATGTTGTGCACCAGTTTGGTACTGGATAGCAGGGAGTTCGGCACAATGACCTCCTGGCCGTCAACTCGCCGAAAGACAGTAGAGAAGAGGCCAAATTCCTTGACATAGAGGTACTGCTCGTCGATCATCACCAGATCCCCTACGTCGAATATGTGTGTGGAAAATATGAAGATAAGCTGGCGACAGGATCAGCAGTTGTCTCCAGTATTCGCGATATCTCTTACCGACTCAAACAAGATCTGGGCCGAGTGGCCAAAAATGAATGAAAAGGAAAGTATAGCGGTTGCGAAGGGCACTAGCGAGGCCAACGTATCGTTTCGGTTGAGGATGAGCAAACAAGCAAACAAGATGATAATGAGTGCAATGGAGACAAGGACTGCGTCAAGCTTGGCCACCGCTGAATCGATATCCTATTCGCGTTCAATGTTGTGAACAAAGGGTTCCAGATATTCGATTCTTCTCACCTTCAGACTTGCCGTTAGTGCCTTACGTTCTCTGTAAATTCTTTGTACGGCTCCTCTCATCTCGCGTCTGGTGATATCACCATTTCCATCCTTATCAAAGAGAACGAATGCCTCTTGCTAACTAGATCGTTAGCTCGGGTACTCGCCAGCAAAAGAAAGATACTGACAGCCTCTGAGGGGGACCGGAAGTACGGATAAAAGTCTAAGGAGACAGACGCCCATTACATGAATCACAGGCATTACAAAGCTTTATTACGCACCCTCCACGATGAGGTGGGATCTCTCAGGATCCGTGGCCTTCAGTCCTTCAAATAATTTCTTAGCCAACTTCCTAGCCGAGTGAAGCCCTCCCAACTCCCAGTCCTTGAGGAACTTGGAATTCTTTAGCGCCACTCGCCCGATGGCTCCGCCAACCTGATCAACAACGACAGATGCCGTGAACTTGCGCCGGCGACGCCTCAAGTCTGCTCGCAACAGTCTGCGGGGGTTCTTTTCCGAGGAATGGTGTGCAGCAGACTCGCCCTCTTCTTGGGCAGGAGAATCGCCTTGCGAGGACGACGTCGACGCACCGTTGGAGTTCTTTCGACGTGTCCAAGTACCTCTCAGTCCTCCAAGATCAAGCGATGCGCCGATCGAGCTGAGTGGATTTTTGTGACCTCTCTTTTCGTGGCCACCTCTTTGATTGGTCGCCACAGGATGTGCATTCGAAAGGTGGTCGAGAGCTCTCAGCCCCAGGCGGTTCTCGGCCAATCGGTCAGCTAGTGAACGCTGGTGGAAGCTGATGGCAACGAATCTGAGAAAGAGTTTCTCCACGAACAGAATCACAGCGGCAGTAAAAAGAGCCTGCGTGGATGTCATGCAGACTTAACGATGTGCGATCAAACAAGGAAATACCTGCATGACACGGTTGACGATGTCCCAGTACGAACCCGGTGGATTGTAGTAGGTTCGAATGACAGACAAGGCTATCCATGCCCACGATACGTCAAGGAGCAACTTTAGCCAAGCGGATACCGCTGATGCGAGCTATAAGTGTTATTAGGAAGAGCGGAAAGCGACGACTCAGGTGATGACACACCTCCACTTGCGTCTTCAATCGCTCCACTTGACCACCGAGGAGCAGGGTGATGGTAACTATGGCGTCGGGTAGCAGATCCACAACCAAATAGGTTGCACAGGATGCTACCCAGATGATAGTGCACCACAAAGACCATGCGAATGCTTGAGGGCGTACACCATGGTTCTTTCTGTACCTGAGTTCCACGACCAAGAGCGGGGTGATGAAGAATGCGGCACCAATGACCGCGACCAAGAGAGTTCGGACGTGACGAGCGAGTTTCATAAACGCGAGCCAGAGCGCCCTGCCTCTGCGAACATGACCGTGAGTGATATGGTCTGGAGGCTCTTCGCCGCGATCGAACTCGTCAGAAGAATTTGTGGACGTGTCTGATTCGACATGCGCGTGCACGTCGCAGTCGCGACTGTGTTCTGGGGTGTAATCCCCACCATTAGCCCCCGCAGGGCGGGAATCGTAGCTGTTGCTGGGCTGTTGGGAGGATGTCATGGGTAAAGCATGGAAGTAGGGCGGTGGAAACCACCAATTCTGTATTTACGCCAACGCATAATTTCTTCACATTGGGAAGTGGAGCGCGCCTTCATGTAATTATGTAATCATAAAAAATTGTTTGACTCGGATCCGTGGCATTTTCTCTACCGATCTAGTTCCGAATTGATCACACCCTGGAGGGTGCCGTACAACGGTTCTCCTCGTGCAGAAGCCGCTCTCCAAGATGACCATGAGCTCACCAACGACGAGCTCTCCGATTGTCACAGTCCTGAGGCACGGTCGCTGCTTTCATTCTGTGGGTTGTCTATGCAGCGCAGGAGCCTGCTACACCATGTGCTCACCAAAAATAGATAGATGACTAACGCTGATATGTTGTGTACCTGTTAGCGTTCCGAACAACTTGTTTGGTTCCCAGTCTCGAGCCAGAAAGCTACCAAGTCCACAGATAGCGATTTGGCTTCAGTATACTCTGCCGCGCGGAGGTTCAATACAATCGTTGCATTGCAACCTCATGCATCAGTCGGGGTTTGAATCCAGCGCTGTGACAACGCCGAAAGGTAATATCCGAGAGACCTGTTAATCGCCGACAATGGCCCCCGCTCGTGTGAGTCGCTTCCAAATGAGCACTTTGAAGGGACAACTTGCTCAATTATGGTTGCGTTTGTAGACTGTCAGGAACACTCTCACCGACTTGGAGTTGTCCCAGTACGTGGACTGTCCGTAGATACTGCATGTATAACCAACATAGACTGTGGCCTGTTACCCGCGATGTAACGTTGGCAATGTAACACCGATGAGATTAGAGTGGGTAGCAGAAAACCCGCCCATACGACCTTGAACCATCTATACCCGGAACGACTCTAACGAAGGCAGAATGGTGTGGAGACATGCCTATGCTGCGATATTATCAAGTCAGAGACCGAAAGTACGTACAAACGTCACTACAGGAGACGCCGCCTGATGACCGTCCTAGAGTTGTTGCCCGCTGAAGGAGACGGAGAGGCGGACCTTTCATGCTTCTGATAAGAATATGAGATGAGTTTTGCAGCAAACACAAGGAGGCGCTCACACGGTCACCTGTCGAAACGGAGTCTTGGGCAAACAATGAAGCACCAAACTGGAGAAAAGAAAATTCTTCACAACCGTCACCCGACTGTTGTACGGTGATTGTTCCCCTGCGCAGAGAGCTGGCTCCAAAAGGCTGGGTAGAAGGTGGCTCTTCCGTGGATTTATTTACGTCGAGCAACGCATGACGCCTTGGATGAGATGTAGTTGTACAAGCTAACGCGCTCCGACCGAATTGCTGAGTTGCCTGGAGATCTGCCTGAGCGTTAGTAGGTCCAAGAATGCCCCTGGCTCTGCTCAATATGCTTTCACGGGTTTCTGGGAGGGACTTGACGGTGGGAAGAACTTGCTGGCGTTTGGACTTTTTGATAGGACCAGTGGTGACAACGGAATCCAACAGAGTGGTATCACTTGAATGCCTGCGCGAAGATGTGGTATTCTGAGTAGGGGACGACATGGCGATTTCCTTTTCGACGAGAATGATGATTGTGTCTTTGGTCAGTGCCTGTTTCTTTGCACATTGTTTGATGTGTGTGCGCTTCTGCTTGGCTGTCTTCCCCGTCGTCCACTCTAGTCCGCAACCGATGCATTTGGATAGCTGAGCGAGCTGAGAGTCGGACAAGTGGTCGGGCGAGTCTCTCCTGACCAGAGGGGTGGCTGGTCGTGATGGTCCCCGGTCCGGTGGGCACGACTGCGCCGAGAGGGTGGTTTTATATGCAAAGCGAGATAGCTGTAATACGGCTTGTACACGCGATCAGAGATGGTCACAAGTCAGTCTCGGCGTGTACTCACTGTCGAACTCGTCGTCTGCGCTGCGCTCGCTCTGGCTCAGAGTCGTGGTCGACGTCATCCGGGGACGCGTTATTTGTGCGTGTTTGTCCTTAATGGATATCTACTAGTAGGCGTCTTGACTTGCTTGTATTTCAAGGTTTCACGGATCGATCATGAACCCGCCACCAGCGTCGGCGACACCCACCGTCAACGACGACGAGGTTCTGTATATCATCACCCTCACCGCATCCCAGATCCCAGATCAGCTCAAGGCTTCCTCTGACCGCCTCAAAGTCCTCCTCGACACCTACGCCGGCACTTATAATGCCCTCCACCGAATTGCCGTTGATCTATCTCAACCCCTACCGGTCAGACAACAGAGCATCATCCAGTTCAAGAACGCGGCTCTATCTCACTGGAGATCCCGAAAGTGAGTCTTCCCTCCCGCCACTCGCACCCCTTTTAACTTTCTTTTAGGCTCCTGAGCGAAGACGACCGTATACAAATCCGTCATCGCTCATTCGCCTTCCTGTCCGAGGTAGATGACACTGTACGTCCATCTTCATTTACATCCGTTTTCAACCAATCTTTCATTAACAGATTGCCGAATGTAACGAATTGATTGTCGCAAAGATCGCTCGGCTAGACTATCCTCACAACTGGTGCGTCTCGGAACAGATTCCAGCTGTCTGCTATTCATACTAGGAGTATACTAGGCCGTCTTTGTTCACGCAACTTATGCCTGTCGTCGAGGGTGGCTTGCTCTCCTTGACCAGCTCCCCAAACGCGACCATTCAGTCAACGCTTGTTCTGAGACGTAGTTTGAAAGTCCTCAATTCTGTTATCAAAGAGCTTTCTAGTATGAAAATGCTCACAGGCGTCAAGGCAATGTCTCAGGTACGAGAATCGCCTTTCTTTCGTCACAGCTTTCGTTCATTCCATTGTCAGATCACGGACCAGCTACGGAACATCATACTAGCATACTATTCCCAGCTCTCCCCCACGATACTAAACGTCAACGGTTTGCTTGGACAAGAACGCACTGTTGCTTCTATCACTGTCGCTCACCTCGTCTATAAATGTCTCACGAAGATGGCCTTATGGGCTTGGCCTCGCATCATTAGGGATAAGGAAGGCGATTTCGCAGAGCTCAAGGAATGGGTAAGTGTCATGTTAATGATCAGCCAGAGTCCCTAAACCTTGCTGTCGTAGTTCCTTCAGTTGTTTCAAAGTTCTACCGTTCAACTTAAAACGCTCTCAGAACTACGTATTAGTCTCGTTCTGGCCGCGCGAGCTATGCCAGCCATCGATCCGATGACGACCCTCTCCATCGATCGATTAACCCGACACATCCGTGTTTTCGGCAAATTCTTCAGAAGGTTACAACAACTTGATGCTGCAAAGTTTGTCGAACTCCCGTTGTGTAACGAGGTGGTGTTGTACTACTGGTCAAAGGTCGTAGAAGCTGCCAACCATCGTGCGGAAGACATGATTCAAGGTATGACAAAGTTGTCAGAAAGAGTTCCTAGATTCCAATCTATGTTCCTCTGACAACAGATTCGCCTACTGCCGTCTACCCAGTCCGATTCCTCGTTCAAGCGATGGTCCTTTTCAAGGAAAACCTCGCCAGATGGACCCCTTTCCGAAAAGGCGGTCCAATCACTGATACTAGTACGGGTGAATGCTGGACATCGATATTTACTGACATCCCATCTGTAGCGCTGTCGCAGCAGTTTGTTGAAGACTCAGTCCGATTGCTTGTCACACGCTTTATCCCTCTCAATCCATCCGATCTCAAGGGCTGGACGGATGAACCTGAAGAATGGGTTAACGAAGAAGACAAAGAAAGTGAACAATGGGAATATGAGCTTCGCGTGCGTTTTCGCATTGTATGATCTTAGTATATATTTTAAATAATGTAGCCTTGTGGGGAACGCGTCCTCATGACGCTTGCAGCGCAATATCGGGACTATGTTGTCCCATTGATGGAATCCACATTCAAAGCCGTGATAGGTGAGCTTTCCAGCTTCAAGTTGTTCTTGTGTTGCATTTGTTCATCCTGCTGGCATAGAACGACCGACCACGGATTTAGCAAGCCTTCTTCAAAAAGATGCGCTGTATTGCGCGATAGGAAGATGCGGTACTAAACTTCGTGATGTTATCCCGTTCAACGAATGGATGCGTCACAAACTCATCATCGAAGCAAGAGAGACAGATCCGATGTAAGGTTCAACCAGTGCTTTCGTGGCATCTAACAACGGTCCAGCTTTCGGATTATCAAGCGCCGCATTGCATGGTTGATTGGCAAGTGGATCCACGATATGTGTGCACCTGCATCAGATCATGTGATTTGGGAAATTCTTGTCCACCTTTTACGAGACAGGAGCTCCGGGTCGGATGATGTGGTCCGGCTCACTGCTGCCAACGCCGTACGTGAATGTGTGGACGTAAGTAACCTACAATTGCTCGATGGTCGCTGAACTAAAGCCCAGTAGACTGTCGATTTTGACGGAGCTGTCTTTGCTCCTTTTTTACCTGCTACAGTCACAGAGCTGATGGAACTTATCAGCAACGCAGGCACAATGGAGATGAAACGACGACTCGCAAGGAGCTTGAATGTAGTTATTGAACGTGCTGACCAACAGATTGTCCCACATATACAAATGATTGCCGAACGAATCGAGACTCTATGTGTGTACATCTTTCTGATTGGTTACTCACAGCTGGCTACATGTCTTCAGGGACTGATGATGAGGAAGAGTGGTTGTTCAAGGCACAACTCCTCGAAGTTGTGGAAAGCCTGGTCACAGTATGTGTGCCATTGCGCGATCCAGCATTTTTTCATTGAATGCACTACAGTCATCCAAAGAATATTCTGTTTCTCTCATGCCGCTCGTAGTTCCCCTGGTTCAAAAAAGTTTGTCGCCTGGGGTGAGTCCTTATGCCGATCCCTCTTTAACCGCTCAAACTCCGCGTGAAGGCGGCCATTAACCTGGACGAAGATGGGGTCAACCTCTGGCTTGCTGCACTTCGAAATTCCACAGCCCTCCAAACCACTTCTACCCCAAATCTTCTCCAACTCTTTCCTTTTGCTATGGCATTGCTTGCCAGTAACCTGGACTTGTTAGGAAAGATCACATTAATTGTTGAATCTTATCTCTTCGTGGATGCGTTCCTCGTTTTGCAGGTATGTTTAGTAGAATACCTTTATCTCTCATCGCTGACCTTCCTCAGACCTTTTCATTAAACCTCATGAATGCAGTTATGAGTGTCATGTGTGGCCAAGCCCTCCAGACGAACCAAAGAGGTGTTTTGAACTGCATGAACTTCATGATGCAGCTCGCTCCCTCGTCCTTGTGGGGGGAAGCAGTGCACAACTCTGGCTTCTTCAATCATATTGTAAAAATTCTCGGCGATGATGATGTAAGGATTTGTTCCTTTACTCGGTCGTGCGGTACTCACTCATGTGACAGAGCTCTTCCGCCATGCTGACAGAGTGCATCTTTGTGCTTGCACGCGTCGCGCTGACAGAACGCGAGATGTTTATACGTTTCGTCTCTGCTGCAGCCCAAGTTGAAAATGTTCGTGAACAACAGATCTGGGAGGTTATCTTGGATCAGTTTTGGAGACAGGTATCGCGTTCCGTATCTCTTGATGCATTTTGAACCTGATATTTTTACCCGTTAGTTTGACCATATGTCGGAACCACGGCACCGCAAGCTGCTCGCTCTCGGAATTGCGTGTCTCGTCTCAACTGGTCGCCCTGAGGTACTCGAGCGCGTACCAAACGAGATCTTCAATCTTTGGACAGATGTCCTCTATGAAGTGAGAGAGAGTCGCAGCCACACCGAAGATGGGGAAGACGGGTCAGTTCCTTCTTCCTAAGAACATTTGGTGTCACCTCAAGAAATGTATCTATTAGCGGCCTCAATTTCTACTGGGACGTGGATTCTGTCCCAGCATCATACTACGCCGAGTCTGAAGGGACCTTGGAGTACGATCGTCGCAAATCGGTACGTCATTTTTGTGCTGCATACTGACTCACTGAGCGATATTCTAGCTGTACGAGCGTGATCCGGTGAGATCTCTTCAGCTCACGACATCCATTACAAGTGCACTACAAGAAGCGGAGAGGGTTTGTGGAGGAGCGCACATATTCAAGCTGAACTATCTGGACAAAACAGACCCGACATTACTCAAACAACTCCAGACAGAACTTGCCCGATAATGAGTAGATTGCATCTCTTGGGGCTCACCTGGAATATGTTACCACCTCTCCCCGTCTAATTCTGGTGCTCGGTTTGAGTTACACAGATAAATTGCTACATTCAGAGTCACAAGATCATCAATCTGTATGGTCCAATGTAACACGGATCACGTTTTGCCTCTCTATTGCGGTCGGCACGCGTATCGGAATGGATAGTTGTGTGACTTGCGCGTAATTTGCACTCTCGGTTCCCAAACCGGGGACTTCGGTCGGTTTGCTGTGGCAAGGACAGCCTGGAAGGCAATAGGTAGTCGCGCTGGCAGGCTGAGCTTCCCGAGAGTCGACCGCGGTTCCGCGAAGATACTTGACGACAAACGGGAAAGCATAGACGAGTAAAATTGCAAAGGGGAACGGGCATGGGCTGGAGTCGATGTCGCGCGTCCATATCTCCTGATCGCACGAGAATTGCGTGAGAAGCGCCAGTGAAATGATCCCTGCTGTATACAGGAAAACTTGGGGTGTTTTAGTTGGCTTGCAAAGTGTGCAAGGAAGATACCTAACGCAGAATTGGTCCAGACCAATACCAGTAGAGCTTCGTAAACGATAATGAAACGGGAATGAAGGACACTATCGGACTCTGATGCGAAGAAACCGAGCACTGTGGATCAGAAAATTAGCGGTGCGGCCTACCAGGTTGTTCCAGACTTGCGTATCTGAAAGGGGAGGAGGGCGAAAACCCATGTTACCTCGATACAAACAATTTGCGGGGAAAACAACATCTTCCTGAAAATTCTTTTTCAGGATTATACATACAAAGGAAACGACAGGGAGGGCTGGGCAAGTTACTTACGTCCAGATTGCGCCGGTGAATGCGAAGCTAGGGATAGCTATCAAGGCACCAAAGTTGTTGAGCTTGCTGTAGCCACGAAGCCAGAGTATGATGGCTAGGAAGATGCACGTAAGGGATAACAAGGCAATCACACCTGGAAAGTCGGATTCACTAGTGTCTAGGGCGATTCAGAGTCATCAGTCAAGGATTGACTTACCCATCCACACCCTACGAGCAGTTCTAAAACTAAGAGCCATGATCGAATGGCACGGCTGTCCTTTCAGGGATTTGTCGAAACTCCCTGTACTCAAGTGCTGACGTTGCTTGTGATTTTGAGCTCGGGCTGTACATGGTTGCGGCTGACAACAGATGGCTAGAGTTGACGGCCCGAAATTCTACAAAGTTGCACTGCCACTCCTACCCAACCGCTACCACTAGCACTCTATCAGGCTCTTACTGCTTCACTGGATGGCATCTCCCCACGGTCAGTGTCTCGACCCTCTGCAAAGAGATATCGACCTACTGGATTTCAGGATATGATACTCACTCGTGTAACCACGCGGAGGACCATGGGGACTCTGTCTCTAAACTCACTTGTGAGCGTATTTCCAGACCATCTCTCTACTGTTCATGACGTTTTGATGTAGTCCGTTCTCGCGCTGAGCAATTCGTCGAGTTTCATGATCAAGTCGAGGCGAGTCAGCTGTTCCGAACATTGTCGTGTACATGACCTGTGTAGCAGACCAGTGTCCACCTCTTGGACTCTTTGGAAACATTCCTATCCACCTTTCAGAAGGACTTGTCTGCCGTGTCTGGTCAAATATCTGAACTTCAAGAGCGTAGTACCAACATCGACAATAGACTCAAGAGCCGCCGGGTTCGGTGCCTCTCACATTTTCCTTGTTCCGCTAGTAAACTCGTGTGCAGAGAATCGAGCGGCCATTGTCGAGTCTCATATCTGACTTGACTATTCCGCCCACAGTAGCTACGACAATACTGGACACCGAAGTCGGTGAAGCATGGATACCAGTGGTTGCTGACTTTGAGAGGCGGCTCGAAGCCCTCCGCGCACGGTCACGCGTCAAGGCTGCTAGAGAGCTTGCAGATGTTGTGGAGGCCCTCCGGATAGTCGTACGTTTTTCTCTATCCGATATTCCAAGAGGTGCCCACACGGTCCCATAAGACAGCGACGAAGCTTCGCGCCTTCTTCCTTGCGCTGTTAAACGCGATAAAGAACAGCGTGACGACGAATATGCAGGTGTTGCAGGCTTCTGGGTTCCTCAAATACCGTGCCTTGTTCTCGTTTCTGAAACGCAAAGCTGAACCAGTGGCAAAGGAGATACAAGGATCGTACATCGCAGCCGCTCGTACATACTACGAGACTGCGTTTCGACGATACGTTCGCGGTCTTAGTTCACTGAGGGTAGGCTTTCTTTATCCCTATCCGTCCATTCGCGATTAATGGTTTCAGGCCCGAGTTACTGAGAAATTCGAAAGTATCGCAACATTGTCAGCAGATGATGATGGCATCCGCGTTGGCATTGAGCGCTTGACCTACGCAAAGTTGGAAGGACCGGGCGTCATACTTGCATATCAGGTTGACAATAAAGCGCACGTAAGCACATTGACTTATTCGTCGATCGTGTAAGCTCAGCTCTCCATCACAAGAAAGAGCCACTTGAAGCTATCCTGAGGTCCCTCTTCTTGGTTCTGATGGATAATGCGACTGCAGAATATTCATTCATTGCATCGTTTTTCTTCGTTGAGCCCTTGCGACTCCCACCATCCACTGAAACCAGACAGCACTTTGTTACGCTGGAACGTCATGATAATAAAGAAGTGGAAGATAATGACTCTGCTGCCGGTTCAGAGGCGAGAACACCCATGCTGAATCCTGGCGTCGGTGATCCACGAGGACTCGGCCGTCTCATCACTATGGACAAGCCAGAGCGGACGGAGCTTAGTAACATCTGGAAGAATATTTTTGATCCTTCTCTGGAGTATGTCAAGGTAGGTCATGAGCATCAAAGCAAGGGGAGCGAACTTGACAGTAATTGTAGACATTCTTGGGCACCGTCATCGAACCTCTGCCGCCAGCGACTCCTCTCTTGACCATGGTCCGGCTGACTGAAGCTGTTACCGCAGAGGTTCAGAAACGCCAGTGTTCACCCCTGGAGACTTTCTTCTTCGCTATGCGCTTGCAACTTTGGCCCGTATTCCAAAAAGTCATTTCGGAGCACTGTGACTCTCTCAAGAAGTTGTCGGATCCTCCCAGCGGCTACTTTAGCAAGGCACCTGTGACAACAGACGCGTTGGTGATGAATGCAAGTATCAAAGACCCCATCTACTGCCAACTCACGCGACCACCCGTAGATTTGCAAGTGCTACATCAACTTGTTCCAGTCGTTGGTCTTACTGACGGAACAGAACGAAGAGACTGTGATATTCAGCAAGTGCGCTTTGAGTGTCACATCCATGTGGTCTCCCGAGTTGACTCCCCTGTAGTCTTTCTAGGCTTCAACAGGAGTTGAACAAGCTCATTCTCCGCCACACGGAACAGATTACAGACCCAGTTGCAAGAGCTACCAAGCAATCCTCCATCTACGAAATTCTCTTGCAAGGTCTCATCGTAAGTCATACCCGCAACTCCACCGTGCAGTACGTAAATATGGCTACACAGAAGGGTACGCGTCTTACTGCCCACCCAAAAGCTCAGGGTGAGCTCAGCTTCTGGACACAAAAGGAGGAAGGAGCTCGAAGAATTATCATATCTGCCGGTAAAAGGAGACAGCGTGCGACATGAATATGCTACTGTTAATGTCCTTTGGAGTGGAAGATGATGTTTGTGTGTGGGGATCTCTGGATGAATTACTTTGCAAAAGATACTCTCAGCTATAAAATGATAGATAGTCAAGTAACATTCATGGAGAGCAAAGAAACAAGGAACGTCAGATGCAGTATCAGGAGCCTGATAAAAGTATGGTGGGGGTGGGCCTGGAGCTTCTTCATGAAGACAGTGATAAGCACCCGGTGAAGAATGTCCAATATATGCTGAAAACTTGCCTGTGGTCAGGTTTTTGTATAGATGGGAAAGACGATTTCAATAGGTTGGTGGTGCCATTGGGCTTCCCTATTCCAAGCTTATTCAAAACCTCCCGCACTTCGCCCGATCCAGCTGTCACTGCTCGCTTCTTAAATCTAGGTTTCGGCTTCGTTGGAACCAGACGGGCTGAATGCATGTCAAATGAAAGCGCGTGATCGAGTGTTGACACAGAGGGGGGATGGGCAAGGGTCGGATTGGAGGCTCCTGCTCGGCCCTCTAGAGCCTCCCTCAGGTCGGTAACGCCAACGCCGCGTACGGACCTGGTCAAGCTCTGAAGGGAAAGGTTCTCGATGGCCATTAGTGCAGGTGACAGCCTAAGCAATGGAGATCCATTCTCCGTCAGAGGCCTGTGTGCACTAGGTCGTTCGAGGGCTAATGTGGAATTAGCCGCGTTATAAATACGTGGGAGGTTCCTTGGAACTCACAGTCCTTTAGGGCGGCTTCTGCAGACCATTGAGCGGTGAATCTACGTAGCAAGCCTTGCCGATCCATGCCGGTGGCCTCCTGGACATTTTTGGAAGAAACAATCAACGAGAGTGCTTCCTCAGCGTCCACATGTGACCGTTCAGCCACTATCTCCGATTCCGTAACCGGTGGAAACATGACCTGCTCCTCCGATGGGCGTAAAACACCAGGGGTGAAGGCTGCCACTTTGGGAAGTACTGGAGAACCATGCGATGAAGCGAGTGCCTACAACAGACCCGATGCATTAGTACTAAAGTGGAAAAGCTGATGCGCCGCCCTTACGCTTTCTGCGAGCTTTATCAGCTCAGCACAATCCCACACTTGGCCAATAACAAGCCAGACGCGAGTGATAACTTCTTTCAACGCTCTTGTTCGTTGTCGAAGAGAAAGATCCGACTCGCCCTCAATCTCGGAAGCCGCGTCTAGTGAAAGGAGCATAGGGATTCCGGTCAACAGGCCCCGAATGGGAACCTCTTCATGAATGGCAGTGAGAACGTGGAGAATGAGTGCATGGTCCGATAAGGAGGCGAGGCTGGTAGACGAGACCTTCTTAGGAGTAGATTCCAATAACTTCTGGGCATTGGAAGCTTTGCGTGACCGAGTGATGGTGCCGGTAGAACGGCGGGAGGACGATGTCCGGAATAATTGTATCTCTGCAGCTTCCGCACCCTGCCCAAGTGGGTCAGTGCTTGGTGTTGTTGAAGGGACACCAATGGACGCGAGGTCGCCATTCACCGAGTAAGCTGGAGACGGAGAAAGGTTGGCAACAAGCCCCAGACAGGACGAGGTGGCCAGCGTGAATAAATACGCATGGATAGCGTGTAGTGACCGCGTGCCAGGATCGCCAAAGAGCAGTAGGCTGATGTTGTTCACCTCGGTGGGAGAGCTCTCCTCTATCGTTAGCCTCGGACGTTTGATGCTGGGCGAACTGCCGCGCTTCGCGAGTTCTTTGCGGAGGTATGTAACCAGTGTATGAGCATAGTCGCTTCTGACTGCGTAATCACCATCACAAAGGAGATTGAGCGTTTCGTACCATATCTCTCCAGATACTCTCCTCCGCTGTGGAACCTGAGAGCCTGGTGACGAAGTACCGCTGCTTGATATGGGTGAAGGCTGAGGAGGCTTCATGATTTTGCCATGGCCATCCTTTCTCGCTGCATCTGCAGCCAGTAGGAGGCCTGAGAGTCCGGCCAACAAGCATCTGATTGCTTGTGACCGTCGACGGTTGTAGTCGTCTCTCTCTAGGGAAGGGGAGCCATGAACTTCGACCACGACAAGACGACTGATGAGTTCGCTAGCCAGATCCTGGATCTGATCGGAGTAGTAGACGTGCGTGCCGAGGGAACCGATACTTTCGACTAACAAAGGAAGCAAGTCGTCGTCAGCATTGACTGAGACCCTGCGGAGGACCAATGTGACGAGGTTGGATACAATATCTGAGGTCGAAAGGTTGATCAAAGGGGTTGGAGATGTGAAGACTGTGGTGAGCATCTTTGTCAGCGTTCTTTGCTGGTGAGTAGAGACAGGAGTATCCGTTGTCTCGAGTAGTCGCTCGACCAGCCGGGAAGGCACAGCGTATCGATATTGATACTGTGACCATTCGCAAGCTTTGCGAGCAAACCAGCGGCACTGATCTACCTTGTCCCAGAGCCGTTGATCGTCCATGGTCTCGAAGGCAGCTTGCAGTATGAGGCCAATCTGAGCGGCATTCGAATGCTGCAAAAGGAGGGAAAAGGCACGAATGGATGCGGTCAGGACGTCCGCAGACGACGGGCCAGGCTGGCCGTCGACGTGAACGTGGATAGATGCGGCTCTCCTTTGATCGGGAGGACGGGCACGAAATTCATCCATGTAGACGGATGGGGTATTGTCTTTGATGGCCGAGGAGCTGTGCGGTAAGGAATATGGAGTACGGCAGGGGGCAACTGATGAATGGACGTACCATTCTTGGAGGGACTCTGTTTCTGATTGCAAAACAAGAACCAGGAGGGGACGGATGATCCGGGACACCTGCGACTTGAACTGGGTAGAGGAGACGTACAGCGCCTCCGAGTTGACTACGCCGGTGATTGCAGCTAGACCGACGAGACGGGACCTGGGCAGTGGATTGGAGTTGGGAAGTGGGGCAGATGGGGACGAGATTTACCTATTTCTGAGCTCGTAGTCGACGGATTCGATGTCAGTGATGGACTGTTTTGCAAAGTGGCCGAGGACGGCGAGGAAGTTGTGGGTCATTTCGGCATCCAGACCGATGGCATGACCATCGGTATAGGTGCACCATGCGGTGAGCTGCGGAGAGTGAGCGGAGGGGAGGTGTGAGGGGAGAGAGAAGCGCACCACGCTGGCAGCACGCGCGGAGATCTCGAGGTCGGAGGAGACGAGGTCGAGGGTGATTTTGAGGCAGGAAAGGAGGGACGGAGAAAGGAGGGAGATGTCGCGGCGACACTCGATGGCGAGTGCGCGGAGGATGGCGAGGGTGATGAGGAGGGCGCTGTGGGGTGTGAGCGGGGGCGGAGAGGCGACGGGGTGGACGTACGCTCGTGCGCGCGGGTTTCCGGCGAGGGTCCTCGTGCACTCTGCGCGGGTGCGTTTCTGCAGCTCAGCGCCGAGTTTGTGGATTTTTCCTGGCCGGTTCGTCGCATAGTAGGTGAGACGGGAGAGCTCCTGCGCGTTCGGGCGGTACTCTGGCCCCGCAGACGACCAGGCGGGGTAGCAGGCAGCGACCAACGCCACGTGATTGGGAGTGAAGATGTGCATTAGAGCAAGTAACAGGCGACGAACGGAAATCGAGAAAGACTATGTACACCGTGGGAATCTACGCGCTCTCCTCCCCGAGCACGTCCACCCCCGCACCGTCGTCCACGACGTCCCCGAGCATCCCAACGACCTCCCCGTGCGACCCAGCCATCTCCCGCAGCCATCCCTTGCTGATCATCCACCGAGCAACCCCCTTGGGCGGCAGCACAACCCCCACCTTCGCCGCCCCAGTACACCGCTCCCGCCGTCCCACTCCCCGTCGAGGTCGCTGTCCGTTCTCTGCCCTGTCCTCGTCGTCCAGTGCATCGAAAAACCGCTGCAGCCGTCGACTACGCCACGGAATCCCTCGTATCCGAAACACCGTCGTTCGCGTCCCCATCCCCGCGTCCTCTTCCACCTCCGACTCCTCCGACGACATGCATTCCATCTGCAGCGCACCATCAAACGTGACATGCTCAAACATCCCAATCCTGTTGCGTGCTTCCGAGCGGTTCCCAAGCTTCTGGACACGACATTCAGCGTCTCACGATGTACTCCCACCACCACAAAAACATACCACTTTCCGTCGACTCAGTCGCCGCGCACGCTGTGCCTTGACCTCTTCCCGTTGCTTGTGCGCTCGTGCCGCAGAATCATCCCTCCGTGCCCTGTATTTCTGCCGCAGCGTAACGAACGCTTGATCGAATGCCGACTCCAACGTCTTCTTTCCAAAGTCCTTGTCCGGCACGTGCTTGTACATCTTCCGGTTCGCTTTGAGGTCCTTGAGAACGCGCTCCTTCATCCGTCCGTTGTGCACAGACTGCCTCGGCGTCTTGTCCCAGACAAACCGTACTGGTTCATCCGGTCCCAGCAGTGTCCCTTCTACATGACTGTCTGGCAACTCTTTGTCCGTTTCGAGCATCATGACACGCAATATATGATTACGCATGGCGTGCTTGATAACGCATATACGGTCAGCGACAACTTCGCCACCCACTCGATCGATCCACTCGCCTGAATCGTCAGACAACGTGTGTCATGGTGATTTTTCCTGTGCACACGACACCGTGCGACGGCAGCGTCACCATCCACATCCAGCTCCGCTTCGCTGTCTGATCCTGATGCAAAATTCTCGACGTTCCGTAGAGCTGATGAAAGGTTGACATTGACAAACCGAGCAGCGGGTAGCAGCGGCGACGCAAGGTGAGAAGCGAAAGTAGATGCTTCTGCCGAATCAGACATGGCATCTGTCGATCGTCCTGCTGCTGGTTGGCCCACCGCCGGTGTCGAGGTATGCGAGAGTGCGGGGGAAGTACTTGGAGTCGGCTGCTGCTGCTGCGAGAAAACGAGTGGGGAATACTCGAGCCGCGAATGTGGTGACACGCCAGGATGACTATGAACATTCATAGAAGCTCCAGACGATGGCAAGGTCGTGGGGCCGCTGAAAGCCACACGCGCTTTCAGTGCAGTGATCTCTTGCTGCATCTCGAGCATACGGCGTTCCATTTCCGCCTGACGAAGTTTATACTTGGCTTCTTGCTCTTGTTCCCAGGCAACCCTCCGCTTGTGCTCTATTTCCTGTGCTTCCCTCGTCGAAGCTAGGAAGCGCAACAGCTCTTGCACCGCCTGGATTCCACCACCGTGTGGGTTGGTGGAACGTGCAGGACTGTGTGCACTGCGGTGAAATAAGTAACGGGAATAGGAAATGTACACGCTACTTGCTCACATGGGTGGAGTAGCAGGTGGCCTGGGCAGTTCAGAAATGGCCAGTTCGAGTTCACTGTGATGTGAGGCGTGTTGTGGTGCAGCCGACTGAAGGGCAGGCGGCGGTCGCTGTTGTCCCCCTGAGACGTGCGTTGGCCTGAGTCTCGGCTGGGCATAATATGGATTGAGAGCATCGGACAGTTCGCTGGTGGGCATAGCCAGCCAAGGTCTGTGAGGTGGTGTTTGCGTGTGTTTGATTCACAAGGTCTTGCCTTAACAGGGCACATCCAGAAAGACGCGTCAGCGGGAACGTACGCGCAAACGACCATGGACGACCTAGGAAGCATCATCGGAAACCAGATCAGGGCTAACATGCGCGGCCCTGTCGACACCACCATTCCGGACAAGTGAGCCTGCTTTACCCCTTTCATGCATTGCGCTCACGGAACGACCACAGCGGAGAGGTCATTCATATCTCATCGTTGGCACTGCTCAAGGTACGCCGCAGCCCATTCACTCATATATCAAGGCTTATTATGTGCAGATGCTGAAGCACGGGCGTGCCGGTGTTCCCATGGAAGTGATGGGCCTCATGCTTGGGGAATTCGTCGATGAGTACACGGTGCAAGTCATCGACGTCTTTGCCATGCCCCAATCGGGCACGACAGTCACCGTGGAGTCCGTAGATCATGTATTTCAAACAAAGATGGTCGATATGCTGAAGCAGACTGGGCGGTGAGCAGTCCTCGCTGCGTGCTTGCTTGCATTTGCATTTGCTGAACTCGTGTGCGTCAGGCCAGAGATGGTCGTTGGGTGGTACCATTCACATCCAGGGTTCGGGTGCTGGCTATCGAGCGTCGACATCAACACACAACAAGTAAAGTTGTCGTTGTCGTGGATGAGCTATGCAGCGACTCACTTTTTCGCTCTAGTCGTTTGAGCAGATGCAAGATCGCTGCGTTGCGGTGGTCATTGATCCGATTCAGTCCGTCAAGGGCAAAGTAGTCGTTGATGCCTTCCGTCTCATCAACCCACAAATGGTGCTGGCTGGTCGTGAGCCACGACAAACGACATCCAACATTGGACACATCAATAAGCCTTCTATCCAGGCACTGGTGCACGGACTGAACCGCCACTATTACTCTATTGCCGTTAATTACCGCAAGACTGAGCTAGAACAGGCCATGCTGATGAATTTACATAAGCGGAACTGGACCGAGGGGCTGAAGCTCAAGGATTTCTGTTCTCACAAGGAGAACAATGAAAACGCTATCAAGGTTAGTGACGTTCACGAGCGTGTGCGAGTTGGGATGAATGTATGCGCCCCAGAAAATGCTTACGCTGTCGGAAGCGTACAACAAGTCGGTGCAGGAAGAGTCGATGCTTTCTGCAGAGAAACTCAAGACGCGTCATGTAGGGAAGCAAGATCCCAAACGGCACTTGGAAGAAACGGTGGAGAGGGCGATTGGCGATCAGGTTGTGCAGAATTTAGGTACGATGTTGCTGGCAGAATTATGAGGACGGTGTGGCGGAGGATATACGAGCACGCCGCCAGTGTGACTATCACCATGCTTACAGGGGAGGAGTAACATGAGACAGCGTGGATGACGTGCGAGATACACGATCAGGGACGCGATAGACGGGACATGTATGTATGAGCACAACTTGAATGCAACCAGGTGATCAACGGCTATTTTAGCTGCCCTGGCCTGGGCATCATTCGGGGGTTGTAAAAAAGGGGAATGATACCCATCATCTTGGCGCGGCGGATGGCCTTGCCTATCCTGCGCTGTGTCTTTGTCGTCAAGCGGGTTTGTGTGCGAGGTTTGATTTTACCGAGCTCGGAGACGAATGAGGCGAGGAGGGTCGAGTTGCTCGTCTCCCAAAGAGGGTCTATGCCCAACTTGCGGAAGACGTCGCGCTGACACGCCTCTTTCCGGCCGGGTGCTACGAGCGGGGGTGCGGTTCTAGTATTGTTCGGCTGAAAGCGATGTTGGTACGACCAGTAGTGGGGACGGATGAACTCGAGGGGTGTCAGGCGTGTGTGGAACGAGAATGCAGGGGACATACCATGCCTGAGGCGAATTTTCTGCGGAGACCGGTTGCTTGCCATCGGGTGCTCTCGCTGTGAGCTGCACGGGTGTGAGGTGACGGGGAACAAGAGGAGCGGGGCTACACACCGCGGGCGTCTTCGGCCTGGTCGAGGATGTCGTGCAGGTGCTCCTGGTCGCCTCTGAGGGAGGAGGAGGAGCAGCGGGCGGGGCCGAGGCGGGGACGGACACGGACGAGGGCGCGGGTGAGGGCAAGCATGAGAAGGGGTGATTACATAATACGTGGAGAAGGGGGATGACCCCGGACAGCGTCGGCAATGACCGTCTGAAACGACGCGCCCGCTCTCTCAGTGATCACAGTGCAGCCTCGTCCCCGTGTCGCCAGATGCTCTCTCTCTTCCATCTCTGACATGTCCGATGTCCCTCGTCGCCAGCCTCCCAGTCCCCTCGTCCTCACCCCCGATGCCAACCCCTCTTCCACCTCCTCCACCTCAGCCTCGAACACCGTATCCATGCCCTTTGTTCGCAGACATGTCACTCGTCGTCTCAGAACAGCCAAGGCTGACTGCGACAAGGAGCTCCGCAGAGTAATCAACAACATCACCGCCTTCTTCGAGGAGAGGCTCCGTGACGCTGACCAGGACCGCGACCTCGATCGCGACTCCTCCCGCGATCCTGACCCAGACCGCGATTCTCAGTACGGCGACAACGACTCTTTCCACGACCCCCTCCTCTACCAGCCCCGCCCCGTCTCTCAGGCAGACGATTATTCCGACAGTGGCTACGAGGCCGATCCAGAGGGCCGTCATAGTCGTCAGCGTGCGTCTCCAGAGAATAACAACTCTTCCCTTCCTGCTCTGACTCATCGCACATCGTTCACTGGTCTTCTTGCAGCATCCACCTCCTCATTCAGCCCCTCTCTACACAGACAAAACACCAATCCGTGGGACAGGTCCATTCCCACTCCTTCATCTAGCTCCGTCCCCAGTCCTGTCGTTCCCGCCACCTCTCTCTCCGATACAACCAGTTCCCGCAGGCAGTCAAACGCCATCCTTCCTACCGCCTGGCCATCCCAGAGCCTCTCTTCCCGCAGACTTTCACGCACAGTCCACATTCCCATACGTCCCGTTAGATCCGGCCAAAGTTCCCGTTCCACTTCCAGATCCCGTTCTCCCCTGCCTCCTGCCACAACGCATGGCAGCTTCTCTGACGTACTTCCCATCTCCTCTATCAATCGCCGCTCTTCGCGCATACTCGTTGATGACCCTGTTGACCCCATCATGACCGCTCTTTATGATCTCATAGGCGTTGCTACCGACGTCACAGAAATGTCCGTCGCACAGCTGACAGCTCAACCAAAGGTCTGCGAATCCCTCGTTCAGCGCGTCCAACACATCGGGAAAGCCTGGGACGACCATCCAGATTGGCACGGACGAAACTGGTACGTGCAAGTCTTACTTGCCGTCGCTAGCCTCAGTCGCGTCGTGGAGTGGTGGGAGGCAGAGAAGCAGTTTTGGAATTTCGATGACAACAACGAAGACGAACAAGATGAGCCCCTCATGTTCGTCCTCAAGCCCTCAGAAGAGCAACCTCCAGTACCGACACCGACTACTCACGGAAACAGGGAAGAGGGGTCGCTACGTATGTCTCCCGAAGACGAACATCGTTTACGAATGAGTCTCGTGGCCAGTCAGGGTAGACGTTCAAGAGACGAACACCCAAAGGAGCTCATGCGCAAATCAACCTCTCCGGATCCCTCAACTCGTTCGCCTAACAAATCACCGGAACACAGCGAGTCTGCGCGGGTCTTGGCTACGGAACGCCTTCGTCTTCAAGCCGAAATTGCTCAGAATCAGAACATCATCATGGAGCTCAGCCTAGATGGGGATCACTTCATTTGGGTAAATCATGCGTGGAGAGTTGTGGTTGGGTAAGGAGCTCAGCCTCTGACTCTGTAATAACAACCATTTGACGCCTCATACTGTTAGAACTGAGCCGTCAGAACTTCCTGGGACACGGATGTCGCACTTACTTGCTCCCTTGGATTGGACCATTTTCAAGGATGCAACTCACCGTCTCCAGCAAGACGAGTCTCACACGGTCGAAGTCAGGTTTTGGTTGCAGGTTCAACCAGACGGCCATCAGGAAGTAGCCGCGAACGGTATCCTTTACCAACAGATGGAGGGTAAAGGTATGCTCATGATAGACCGCGAGGACGCACAGCCCTCCCACACGATGTGGGTTGTCAAGCCCATCGCTCCTCCGCGGTGTGAGTACCCGTCTCCTCCCATCATCCTGGAATCTGGAGAAATCGGCCAGGAGTCCCTTCCAGAGGAAGCGCACGTAACGGATCGCGCTGCTGATGAGCCTGTGACACCCTTCCCGTTCACGCAGCCAATATGCACCGAACCTATTCTGTGTCGCATCTGTGAGTGCCATATCCCGCAATGGTACTTCGAGAAGCACAGCGAGACTTGTGCGGAAGTGCATCATCTTGAGGCAGAAATTGGCGAATGCAACGAATCCATTGGTGAGCTGAGAAACACTATCAAAGAACTTTTGCTCGCGTTGGAGACCTCGTCCCTGGCAATGACTCCCGAATACCGCGGAGTGCCCATTTTCACTCCATCTACATCCCCGAGCATGTCGAATCCTCTTCAACTATTTCGAACGAATAAAATGCAGCGTGTCGGCGTGAAGAAGATGCAGCGTCGGCTGTTGGAGCAACTGGACGATATTTTACAGATTGCACTCGACATCACTATTCCCTCGCTCAAGGAGGATGAGTCGAGGGAACCTATCGAACGACAAAGACTGCTCTCCCCGACCTCGGAGCGAAAGATGTCTCAGGTGCGAAACTGGTACAAACCGACCATAGAGGATGCCGCACTGGCTCAACTAGTCGAGGATTCCGAACGCGTAATGCGACAAAAAGTTGACAATGTTGTCCGCATGCAGAATACTATTCGATACTCGGAGAAAATATGGCGCGAATGGGAGGAAAGAGTAAAAGAGAGTCTGGCTATCATCGACTACAAAGAGGACAGCGGCGACGAGAGCGATCTTGCGCCCATCGACTGTGCGACGCTCGAAGAAGTTGCACCTGAGACTACATCGGAGAGCGCTTCCATCAGCTCTGTCGGAGATATTGGGACATCCGATCCTACGCCTGTTGCATCTTCATCTCCAATTCCAGTGCCAAACGAGAATCGGCAACAGGTTTCCATGCCTGTTCCTACCCCAATCCCATCGGCCTGGCAAATGATGACCAAAATGCCTACCAGGTCCTCGACGCCATCATCCATATCGTCTCCTCTTGCTCTGGCAGCCCCGATTACTGCCTCTACGTGCCCGGAAGACTACCCACCCTACATGGATCTCAACGAAGTTTCTGCTGAGAACGGCACATTAAGAGCCCGTCGATCTGCAAACAACCTTCTGGAACCTCGGCTTCTAGTCACGCCTCCCCTGTCACCTAGTATTATTCCCCGAGATGCTCCTGTTCCCACTCGGCGTGGACACCGGCGACATTCCACTGTCAATCCGATGTTTAGTCCAACATCTTCCAATACACCTCTGTCTCCCCGCCAGCCATCTGCGGCACCGTTGTCTCGCTCCACACCGACTTCCATCAAGGACTTTGATGTTATCAAACCGATAAGCAAGGGCGCGTTTGGTTCAGTCTTTCTTGCCAAAAAGAAGGCTACAGGCGACTATTATGCGATCAAAGTTCTCAAGAAAGCTGATATGATTGCAAAGAATCAAATTACCAATGTTAAAGCGGAACGGATGATCCTCATGAAGCAGGCGGAGTCGCCATTCGTAGCGAAGCTTTACTTCACTTTCCAGAGCAAGGAGAATCTCTATCTCGTTATGGAGTATCTGAATGGCGGTGACTGCGCCGCTCTCATCAAGTCGCTGGGGTCGTTGCCAGAAGAATGGACCCGTCAGTACATTGCTGAAGTGGTGTTGGGCCTCGAGTACCTCCATGAACGTGGCATCGTTCATCGGTAAGTCCGAGCTTCTTGTGTACAAAAGAACTGCCAAATTGACACCATTATCAAACAAGGGATCTGAAACCAGACAACTTACTCATCGACCATCATGGACATTTGAAGCTTACCGATTTCGGACTCAGTAGGATTGGCCTCTTAGGTCGACAGACACGAGAAGGCCCCATGGGAATGGGGCTTCGCTATCGGACTAGATACGATTCGCGGTCTCGCCCCCCTTCCCTGGATTCGGGCTTCCTTGCTTCTCCGATGCTGCCGTCCGACGGAGGCTCTTATTTTGGCCAAGGACCACATCCAGGATCTCGGAGTGGGACATCGTCATTCCAGTACTCCGCAGACGATATTAGCGAGTCAGGCAGTGGTTCTGAGTTGGTGTCAAACTTTTATCCGAAGCGGAGTAGGGCCGCCGACAGTCCTTTACAATCGTTCGCCACGGAACTGACAACGGATCTGCGTTCCCATTCGGGTGGTAATACTCCTGGAGAGCAAAAATTTGTGGGCACCCCGGACTACCTGGCACCCGAAACAATATTAGGTCTCCGTGGTGACGATGCTGCGGTTGATTGGGTGCGGACCCTCATATCCTACTCGAAACGTACACTCAATTCTTGTCGTTTAGTGGGCTCTTGGGGTCATCACGTACGAATTCTTATATGGGATCCCACCCTTCCATGCCCAGACCCCGGAAAAGGTACTCGAAAACATCCTCTCGGGACAAATCGATTGGCACGAAGATTGGGTAGACTTCTCAGACGAGATCAAGGATTTCATGCGAAGACTTCTGAGCACCAACCCCGCAACACGATTAGGTGCTAACGGTGCCGATGAAGTAAAAAGTCACCTCCTTTTTGGAGGGATTGAATGGGATAAGGTCACTTCGAAAGAAGCCGCCTTCATCCCGCAAATTTCGGACCCCGAGTCGACGGATTACTTCGATCCCCGAGGAGCGATACCTCAGCTATTCCACGACGACGACATTGCTGTCACAAGCGCCGATAGCCCAGCTATGAACACGACCACCACCCAGCCCAACAACATCTTATTGCCAACCAATCGAGATTCAGCACCCTCTCCAGCCAGCGATGATTTTGGGTCATTCAGTTTCAAGAACTTGCCGGTCCTGAAGCAGGCGAACGACGATGTGATTCGCAAGCTCAAGACGGATCAGCTGGTTCCCATCGCTCATACCTTGTCCGACCCGGCGAGCATCACGCGAAAGCGTAGTCTTTCACAGCGCCATAAGAAACCCCCGAGTGTTGTGACGGCAATAGATCAAAAGGCCTTCTCCCAAGGACCTCCTTCTCCATCGACGTCGACGTCGTCGATCGCTTCCTCACCGTCAAGAACAAGCATGCCGTCATCTGCGCCAGGCAGTAGTCCTGGCAACCACACCCGCAAACCTTCAGAGTTTGGCGCAATCGAGAGGTTCAAACTGAATCACCTCGATGGCGTCGAGCGCAGGAACACGATGCCGAGTCGGTTACGAACTGCCTCTATTTCGAGTAGCGCAGGCGAAGGATCGGGCTCTGACAACTGGCCCTCCCCGGCAGGGCAAAGTTTAAATCAGTTTGAGGTGACACCCCCTTCGTCAGTTCATTCTGTGGATTTGCGCAAGGGACCGGATCCCACAGATCGTGCTGTCACCTGCTTACTGGCTGAAGATAACCCCATCACGGCTAAGATTATAGAGACGCTACTCATCCGTCTTGGGTGTCGTTGCGTAGTGGTTACTGATGGTTCTGAAGCGATCGGTGTCGCGATGGGCGACATCAGTGAGTTGTTGTCATGATCTGAAGCAATCTGAACTGAGCGCTTCCGCAGAATTCGACTGTATCCTGATGGATCTGCATATGCCAGTCCGTAAGTGGATTTTATCTTTGCCGCGGTTGCATCTGCTGAGGGTGAAAGATACGTCAGTGGATGGTGAAAGCGCTGCTCGGTACATCAAGAGCACGAACAACAAGAACACCAACACTCCGATTATCGCTGTTAGCGCTTACAGCACGGGAGACGAGCAGAATGGCTTGTTTGCGGCGTCGCTATCTAAGCCGCTGCAAAGAGCAGACCTGCTGGCTGTGATGCGCAAGCTGGGATTCAAGACGTCGGCTGTGGCGGGTGTTTCGCACCCGCCTGTTAAATTCATGCCTTCTCGTGCCTCATGACCATGCATTTGTTGTGCATTTTTGGTTTTCGTTTCATTTCGTTTCATTTCGTTTCATTTTCTGCTGCACGTACAAGATATACTCAATATGCCATGTCATTCAACATTCTTCCCGACGTCTTCACAAGCACACTCATCAGCTTAACGTCTCTCGACGCTTTGCTCTCTCCTGCATACTGTACGTTAGAGTTATTGTTTTTTTCCCAGCGTTGTAACAATGGTTGGATCCTTGTCGACACTTACGGCTGACGGCGAGCTAAAAATTCGACGGCAAGCGAGGTGGGCGTTGTTGAGGCCAGCACGCTCTCGCTCGTCCCTTTCGTCTGCCCAGTCCTGTTCGGCGGTAGCGCCGTCCCATACAAGTACTTGATCGCCCACGGCTGTACCTCTCTGACTTATCTCTGACGAGCCACGTCTCGGAGACCAGGGATGCACTCCTACGACCATCCAGGTATCGAATTCTGCCTCGTTCCTTGTCTCTTCATCCCCGTTTACCCTCCCCCGACAGCTTTGCAGTATACTTGTCCACCTCACCGTGTGGCTTCCCTCGATGTCCCAGGCCCCTCACAGTCCAGTCCCGCTCCCCGTCCCCGCTTCACAAGCATGTCGAGGCCATCACCCTATATGCCACAGGCGACACCCCATTCATCCATCATCCCCACATCCAGCCTCACTTCCGGTCCGCAACGCACAAGAATTTTGGACAAAAGCGCTACCCAGCGACCGCGCACCAGTCACGGTCCCGTTACTTCGCCCCATCTCTCCCCCCAATGTCCGTCGTTGTATGGCGACTATTTCTCTGTTCAGCCGAGGCAACCTCTCCCATTACCACCTCCTCTCCCCCAAAAACCGCAAGCGCTACTTAAAACCCTGACTAACCCCCTACCGCCGATCCCGCCGATCCCGCCGAAACCCCCAGCACTGGCCATCTATCCTGCTTCGAGAATTCCGCTCTATCCCGAATCGATACCATTGCCCATAGTTGGCCCATCTTCCCAGTCTCCTCAATCGATTGCCCCCGAGACCTTACCTCCCCCCCACGAGAGCGAATTTGAGTTGGCTCTCACACTCTCCGCATCGGAAGCCAGAAGACGTGAACAAGAGTTGATTTCCCAGGAGGAGGAGGAACTCGCGAGAGCCCTGGAAGAGTCACGCCTGACGTCTAGCCGTGTACATATTGTCGACGAACAGTCGTCGTCCTCTCCAACCTCACCTAGACCGCCATCCACAGATCGGGCATCCACCTCTGCAATAAAGGCCCCTACGCATCCTCCGGAAGGCGAAAGCTGGCTTCATTTGATAACCCCGACGGCCTCGACGTCGTCAGAGTACTCTTCCCTAAACGACGATTTCACCCCTTCACATCCCCCTGTCAGCCCTCCTGATAGCGACGATTCTTCTCGAGGGGCATCTAATGATGTCCAAAATCAGTCTATGCTTCGAGAAACAACAGCTCCCCTATATGCTAACACTGTTGCTAACTCAGTCCGAAAGCCATTTCCTGCACCTTCCCCGACCCGTTCGACTGTCACTCCCTCCTCGCCTTCAGTTACTTCCACTGCACACCTGCAGAATGATTACACGCCCTCACCTGACCGCGTCTCCACTTCGTCGTCTTCATCACTGACTCAATCACACAGATCAACCAATAGCGAACAATCACCGACGCCACCCTTTGCCTCAAGACCGAGCTGGGCATCAGTTTCGTCTGAGAACAGCACGTCCACTGGGCATTCTCTCAGTAGCGAACTTCCTCCTGTATCCTCGGATTACAGACCCCCTACACATCCGTCTGCGAGTCCTAACCTTTCCTCCATGACTAACCTGAACGCGTTGGACGAAGGAATTGAAGAGGCGGAAGAACCGGGACCATCCACACGACCAGCTTTCCCGCTGTCAGCAAACCAATATGTTGAACGAGAAATGCTCATGGGTGTTTGTATGTCTCGACTCTCAAAGGTCTACCTGGCACCTCGTTTGACTCCGTCATCTAGCTATGGGCTTCACCCTTCCGGTTATCTCGACGGAGTTGCTACCTATGGCTGGTCCGATGCCAAACGTGATCACTCTTCCTTATGGAAGAGCGCCTGTTTTCCACTTTCAGGCTCCCAGTTGGCGAAAGTTGCTCAAGTTGATGGCAAGACTGAGCGGGACTCGTGTAGAACCTACCTTGAACGCGATCAGCACTGCCAGGCATGATCTCAAACTGCGAACTGTAATCCAGTTTGTCAAGGTGTGTCGAGACGGATAGAACAAAGAAGTGTTTTGCTCATGGTTGTGCCTGCCAAGATTCATCATTCTGCATCTGAATGGAGAACGGTACTATATTTGACGACGGACTATCCTCCCCCTTCTAATCTGCAGAAATTGCACAAGTACACTAACAGCGATATTAGCGTTCTACCGTATTCGTACACGCTGTCGCCGCTTCCGACTCTTCTCTGCGATGGTTCTGAGTCGCCCATGGCCAAATACTATGTTGTGCCATCAACGCCAACAACACCATATCCCAATCTCCCGATTAATTTTCCTGACCTTGCCATGTATTTGCAATCTGCTGTGCAAGACTCGCGTAGACATGCGAGCGACAACTCAAGTGGGTTACGAAAGCTGGCACAGTACATTGACGGCTACTATCGAACAGAAGAGTGTGTTGCACCGATTGACCAGGAAGAGGGTTCAAAGAGGAGGGTCGGAAATATGATCAGGCGCGTAATGGGAAGAGACAGGGCAGGCAGGAAGAGCGGGGGGAACGAGGAGATATATGACCTTGTGACACCATTTGTGGCAGACGAATGGGGTTGAGTCTTGCAGGGCATTTTCGCGCTGCTGGGGACGGACGGTTTTCGACGAGGCTTGTAGCGAGCAATGCTGTCCTGTTTTCGATGATGATGAGTATGTATGTAGTGTCGTCGGACGTGGAACGCGTTTTTGATGTCGACCGCGAACCTGTCCGAGGCGACGCCAACCATTCCGCCTCTGTCCACCGACGAAGAAGGCACGTCTCTCATGGCCGCTTGACACGTCCACCGCAATGAACTCTCCCTTCAGATGCTATCATCCATACGCGAATCACCAACGATGAACGCGCTCTCCGCCGCATCGTCAAAAAGTTCCACAACTACGCTTCGCTAGCACACACCCCATTGCTACCGCCCGCCCACGGTGGCAGCGTTGACGATGCACGGGAGGCTTTCCTGGTCGAACTCGCCTCCTTCGAGTTAGCACTCAAGAAGAGCTTGATGATTTGCGAGGCCGAGTCGAGGCAGGTAGAGGAGTACCAGCGGGAGCGACACAGAATCGGTATGTGTTCTGCTTCACTCGACTGTCCATCGAATACCATCCCTCTCTCCCTCTCTCCTTTAGAGCAGGAACACGATTTTTTACGCAACCAAATCGGCGAACTCAAGGTTGCGTTAGAACACGCGCAGATGGAGCGCAGGCGGAAGATGGAGTACGACTCTATTGCAGAAAAAATAAACACGCTTCCCAGTCGCGACGAACTGGAGCGGTACGTGTTCTATCATGTCTCTCAGCTGCACCATGGTGTCCTCAAACGCGCCGCATACAAGGTCGATTCTGGCTCTAGAAAATGACATGACGGCGATCTTGTCAGAGCATGAAACGCAAGAGCGCATCATCAGAGGGCAAAAGTCTGCTCTGGATAATATCGTATCAGATCTCAGCTCTCTTCGTCTGATAGGAAAAGACAAGGAGAGCACGGCGTCGCGCTTGGCCTCTCCGATGCCCACACCTGCCGCCGAGTCCACCGATGCTGATGAAGGCATCCAGGGGACCCCACCAGTCGATGATGAAAAGCACGCAGAGGGTACTGAATCCGGCGAGGTCGCTGAGAGAGAGGACGGGGAAGATGTCGAATCGTTTGACGCCTCCCTGTCTTTGAGGCCGAATACTTGGATTAAAAACGCAGCCTCGCATCCAGGAACTCCGCCGTCTCCACACAAGGAAACGTACTCGAGAAAAGATCTCACCCCGTTCAATCAAGCTGAAGACGACGATATCGAAATGGGGGAGGTGGCAGAGGACCCGAAGCAAATAAAAACGAAGAAAAAAATCAGAGAAGAATTAGAGGAAGGAGAAGCCAGCGATTCAAGTAGTGCCTTGTCCGATCCTCCGGACGACTGATGGTTTTGTGCTTGGGTTGCATTGTCAGGAGTTCGTATTCTGCTGTGGCAGGCTTATCTCTATTGTCATTAAGTCCCTAGCGCAAATGATCTCGCCCATGAACCGTTGCCCTGCCAAATCTGCGATTGCCTCCATCATTGTCCTCGCCTCTTCATTCACGTTGTCGTTCCCAGGATATCTAGGTGAGAAGTGGTTCAAGACTAGCCTTCGTGCCCCGATCTGTGTCGCAAAAGCAGCTGCCATCTGTGGAGTTGAATGACCTCTGGTCTTTGCCCTTGCCTCAACGCTCTCGAACGTATCCATGGGTTTGGTGGCTGGATCAATGCCGGGGAGATGAGCGTTCGTTGCTTCATGTACAAGTAAATCGGGTGAAGATGCTATTTCCGCGATTGCAGATGGGTCGTATGTATCACCAAGAATGACGATCTTCCGGCCCGGACGGCGGGCAGGGCCATGCAAGACAGTCCCATCTGAGAGCTCGATGCTCTCGCCTTGCTGTAAACGACTCATGACCGACATCGAGGTCTTGGTCCGTCTTATACTTGGGATATAGTTTTGGGGATCTATTTTTCCCGGAACAGGGGATTCCTCGATGACATACCCAACGCATGGCACGGAATGCAAAATGGGGGCTGCGGAGAGGCTGACAAGATCATCCTTGAAGATATCCTTCCAGATGCCACCAACCTGGGATATGTTGCGGCCACCCGACAGTTCGGACGTGTGACGGGGCAGGTCGATCTGGTCACCGTTGGGTGGATCAGTCAGAAAACGAAGCTCGTGGACGACGTATGGGATTCCCAAGAGTGTGTGCGTGTATGTGAGACCAGCGCGAACATATGCGCGCGTCCCGAGCGGTCCGTAGATCTCTAATGGCTAGCTTCATCATATAAGCCTGGAAACTGTGCCGATTTCGACAGACCGACCTCGGCGTTAATATTGCCTTGACTTTGTGTCCGAGGATCCTCGATGTCCTCGATCGTGCCCCCAGCACCGTTGGCGATAGATGCCATCAATGGCAGTAGACCAAATATATGATCCCCTGTGTGAATATCAGCGTCTTCAGAGGCGCCTCGACGAGTACAAACTCGAACCATGAGTGTGGGTGATGAATATTTTCTTGATCTTTCCCATCTTTACTGTACTTTTCTGTAATCGATGCTGGGTCGCCTCTCCACAGTCGAATAACCACACGTCCCCACCCAAACGTAATGCCATTGCAGAGTGATTCCTTGTGGAAGACGGTTGTGCAGAAGCCGTTCCTAAAAAGCAAAGATCGATTGTTCCAAGGGTCCTTCGAGCAGCCATGCCTGCACCGACGGTCACGATAAGACGAAAGAGAGTAGCCTGCGAGAAAAACCTTTTCGTAGAACCTTTGATTGCCTTTATTTTCGACCTTTGAGAGCTCTGATTGGAGGACAGCCCCACGAAAGAACATCAAGTGGTAGCGTCGTAAAGTACTCCTCCCCCTCCGGACCGCGAAGCAATTTCCCCACGATCTGAAAAACCAGACTCAGAAAAATACTGTCCCTGGCAGGAATTGAACCTGCGGCGCCACGGTATTGTGAGATCCACAACGTGGCGATTTAACCACTAATCGACAGGGACTTCACAGCAAGTTGCAAAGTAGTCCCTATGAATCCTTTCGGTTCTCAAATTCCAAAGGAGGACTTGCACGAGGTCACCAGGAGGTTGTTATGCCGAACACAAGAGCATCTACACGTCGGCTTGTTTCCAAGCGGCTCAGTCGGAGAGAGCACACCGGTAAGTGATCCCCTTGGTCGTGCAGGTAGTCATGAATCACGTCCCATATTATTCAGTGACGGGCGATGGTGCTCCTGGGGTACCGAAGCAGAAACCGTGACGTCCATCATGGTATTTATTTACTCCAGCCAAGCATTAGCAGACAACTCTCCTAGTTCTTATAGGATCACCTGAGAGAGGTGAGGTCGTGCGTGCAAGAGCTGAACACCCGAATTCAGTCCCTCCAGCAAGAGAATGGAGACCTGCGATCCGAGCTGCAGCACGTTCAGCAAAGCAATAGCGCGGGTTGGCGCATTGACGGGAAAGAAAGGGCTTCCCGACGTGAACTCAAATTACTGGAGCGCACGATTGTTGATTTAAAGACAGTAAGTTTTTTTTTTTTTTCATTTATTAGCAGTAGTAACATGCTATGGAAGTACTAATCAATGTGATCAGGCCCGGGAAAGAGACAAGCGTACCATTAAGAAGGTGTATTGTCTGGCCGTAATAATTTCGCCCAGTATTAACCATTTCAGCTTCGGGAGACAGAGGTCAGGCGTGATGCCGAAGAGCTCGCAGATGATCACAATAGGGATGCGTCAGCTCGGCAGATGGAAGACCTCGGTGAAAATGCCATGAAAGTAGGTACCGTCGTTTCTTGGCATTGTTATGATCCTGCGTCTCTTATGTACCAAGCTCTTGCGACGCATGTGCGACACCATCGATATGAATACCCTTGCAGAGGGAGAAGAATGTGCTATATGCATGGAAGAGATGACAGTGGGAAAATGCTATAGGTCAGGTGCCAGCCCGTGCCTAGTGCCCAAGGATTCTATCTGAATCTGATGTCAGCCTGCCATGTCGACATCCTGTCTGTGTTGAATGTTTCAAGCAGTTGGGAAGTGGTCCCAACACGGTATTCAACCATCAGACAGAGTCAGTTCAATGCCCTCATTGCCGTGAAATCTGTCCCTGTAAAGAGTGTGAAATAATCACACATACTGCAGTGCAACAATGGGACCTACTATTAGATATTTCTCGGCAATGGGCAGCAATGGACTTTGCCGAGATGACTGTCGAAGAAGACAGCTTTATAGACGACGGATCTGTCGCGGGCACAGAGAGGTGGGTGAAATCCTTGCAAGAGATTCCTACTTCTGAACGGCCCTTCAGCCTTTGCTTACCAGAAACTCTTGCGGATCTTGGTCCAGACAACTCTGCTGTGTCCGCCTCACCCAACGACACCGGTTCAGTTGCTTACAAGAGTTTACCTTCTCCCTTGAAGCGTAAAAGACTAAACGAGTTGGTAGCACAACGCACGGTGAAACAGAGAGTATGATCTATTAATTGTTAGTGCAGTCCCGCTGCAGAGATGGCGTTGTGAGTATGTAGACAAGAATGCAAAGCAAAGAGGAATGCCAAAAAAAATAACATCGAAATCAGGAACATATCATGATATCAGCCCATGAGCCCGCAGCAAAATAGCCCACCTAATCAAGGGTCAGGAAAGAAACAATAGAGGAGATACAGACTCACTCCTCTTTTTCTGATTCAAGTTCGGCGATTTTTCGTTTCAACTCCCTGTTGAACTCGTGATATATATGAAAGTGCAATTCAAAAGAAGAACGTACGAGTTCTCTTTGCTTAAAGCGTTTCGAGACTCTTTCGTTTGGCACAAGTCTTTTGTCATCGACACCCAAGCTTCGTCGTGGGGAAGGTTGGCGTCGTTGTACATTGCGTCCAGTTCCTCGTTGAACGCCTGAATGGGATAATGAACTTACATGTTTATGCCACAGTGGCCGTGCACTGACCTCATACATGATTTCCTTTTCGGCCGTTGCATCTGCTAGTATGCTCTTAATAAGCTCACATTGGCGTTTAGTGTTCTGTAGTTCCGCTCTCGCTCGTTCAAGTTCCACAGCTTTCTATAAGAAAAATATTAGTCCACAGCACTCAGCGAACGATCGGAGCTCACCTCCTTGGTCTCGAGCACGAACTGTTCAAACGCGCTCCGCAGAGTCTCATGGTATGAAATTGCGCGAACCATGCTTTGGTCTGCATCTGCTAGCGATTCCTCAACGCGAGTTAAAGCCGCCGGATCAACCATTTCAGGTGCTTTTGACATGATGTTCTCCCCTATAAAACTACGTGGTCGATTGAGCGGGGTCGTAGGACCTTCGGCTTGTCGCCTGCTTATGAGTTGACGCATCTCCTCCATTCGCTGTTGTGCCTCCTTGGTCTTTTCACCAGAAACTGGTGAACACTTATTAAACAGTCTAGTTCACCATCAATACTTACAAGTGGCGGGGGATTCATCCTCTGGGAACTGTGCGCGAGTGACTTGTCCGGAGATGAAGACCTCCCTGAATCAATTGGACTATTCTGGCGTAGTTCTGAGACATCAAACTTCATCCTTTTCACCGCGCGGCGCGATGATTCAATCTAGATAAGCGGTGAGCAAGCGAACAGGCATTCGTACGAGAATTGGTCAAACCTCGTCTCTGGCTGAAGCTACCGCCTGTAATATATTTTCTGTATACCCATTGGTGAGATGTGAAAACGAGGGACGCGCTGGTTTGGATGTCTGAGGCGAGACTTTTCGGGGAGAGACAACTCTTGCGGTCGTCTTCGAGAGCGGTGATGATCTGTACTTTCGTGTTGGAGTGTACGAACTATGTCCAGAACGCGTGGATGATTTCTTCTTGATTGAAAGGGGTTCAATATTGCTGAACGGCGTCGCAATGCCATTCGTGCCGTCTGTTGCTTTGGGGGTACTCTCGATCTGATTCAAAGGTCCGAACGTTTGTCGTTTGCTGCGGGGAAGAGGCGACGGGGAAGCATTCTCAAGTGTGGATTGTTCAAAGTCCTGAGAAGACAAAGACTCGTCTTCTAGTCCCATGTCCACGGAAGGAAGCTCTCGTCGCGCCAAAGCCACCGGGCTGGCTGGCGGACGGGGGGAGGGACTGCGCGGTCCAAACCGACGGGGTTCCATAGAGTGTGGTATGTCGAGCTGGGATGGCATAGGTAGACCTCTCGCAGGGGAGCTGGAAGCCTGCCGGGAACCTAATGATGAATTTTCCCTTGCCGTCGATGCACGGGACATTGGGCGTAGTTGAGGCGGAGGTTCCTCTGCAGATATAATTATACTCATCCAACGTTAAAGTAAACTTGAAACCGTACCTTCGTATATGGTATCCTCCACACTTTTCTCCATCGTGGGCACGTGGATATATTTGCCGTGCTGACTTTGGCTATTTCGTCTCGCCAGCTCCAGGCGCATCGACAAGTCAGGATCCGAACGGTCAAGCAATTGTTTATCAACTTCGTCCTCGTCTTCATCGTCTTCATCTTCGCGCTGCTCACGCGAAGAGGACCGAGACACCGACAATGCTGGTTGAGGTGAGGTTCGGCCACTAGCAGGAGAGCGACCTCTTTTGACTAGTTTTCTGTGAGAAGTAAGAGATTTATTTGCTGGCGAGTCGTCATCCCCAGACATCAGCGACGTGGCGGCAGTGTTGGTCGAGCCCGAACGATACGAGAACTTTGCTAGGCTACCATCCGCCGTGGTGGTGGTCTGGGTGTATGTTGATGACCGACTAGCGGACGACTTTGTGCGGCGGTGGCTACCAATAGACGTGCCAAATAAATCTGCCCTTGACGACCCTGGGCGGGAGTTGAAGAGATTTCTGGATATCGCATCCAGGCTAAAGATGTGTGCCCGTGATTTTGTACTTGCTGTTGGCGTCGCAGGGCGAGAATCGTTTCCAGTACGAAATTTGAAGAGGCCATATTGTTGGACTACGAGATCAAACGTCAGAAAACACTCAATGGGGCCAAACGCGACTCACTCGTCTGCACGACACGTCCAGGTATCCTAGAAGTTTGCACTATTTCTTCTTCAGGGTCGTCATTCGGGTCACTCGAGGAGACAGAATACCGGGATATCTCCCCAGCCATCGGGTGAACCCGCACAATCACATACGGTGGGGCCCCTATACCGAATGGTAATGGGTCAGCAGTGCCCTGCGGATCAATGTGCATGACAATCTTTGTCTAGAGGAAGCTGTGAGCCGATCGCGACATGGTCAAGAAGAAAGAGGTTTACCTTTTTGCTTTCTTGCAAAAAAGCCGTCCGTTGGTACACGTTAAAATACGTGCGAGCAACGGTGGTGCGCCCACCTCTAACGTCAACTTCCTTCTCATCTGCGCACAATACGACAGATTGACCTGCTTTGGTTCTATACTTTGCCTGAGCTGACCAGAGGTTTTCCAGAAAGCGCTCTTTCTCTGTCTGCGTTCGGGTAGGGTCGAGGTTGATGGGAGCAGGTGGAAATACCACCGAAAGCGAACGGAATGGCCGACCTGACCATCTATCACCTTGATCTTGTGGAGGAGTTTCAATGTAAATGTGAAGTTCTTAAGGGCAGAGGCTTAGTCAACTACACGATCAGCAAATCTAAGAGCATCTCACCGGCATCTCCAACATCAGCGACAACGACGTCACAGAGATCAAAGACCCCCTTGCAGCTCATACCGCTCTTCTTCATCCCCAGAGGCAATCCACCAGTCTTGGCCAGTCTTTCTACTTCATCCAAGCCAGACAACAGGCGTCCACTCTTCTCTCCGTTCGCTGGTCGCTTGACGATCATGAGTTTGTCGTCGAATAAAAACAGCGTGCAATGCAACGAAGTAGCGGAGATGCTCGACGCAGACGAGGATGCACCCGGGGGACCATCCACGATAATGTCCTCTACATCAATGCAATCAATGAAGCGCCGCGAGTTTGATATCAACCCTGCAGGAAAGCCATCAATGGTCGCGCTCAGGCAATACAAAACTGCTGCTCGTCTCGTGTGATCGTCCGTCTCAGCCAAAGCAATTTTGCTTGCTATCTCGTCCGCTTCGATCAACTTTGCACGCTGCGGATCGTCCGGCCCCATAAGTTTGACCATCGTACGAAAGAGTAAAGTGTATCGTGGTATCCGCTGCACCGGATCCATGAGCAGTTCGCGCAACCCAACTCGATTCCTTGTGTCCGCATTCGAATATTTGATCCTCTACAAAATCGAACAGTGAACATATCAGCCGAGGAGCAATCACGTATCGAGGGTGTCATTCACATCGATATATGCTGCAAAGCCAGAAGACTTCTTCATCATTTCGCGCTCAAAAATCGATTGAGCCTCTTCGCGCTTGGCGTAGTATTGTTTATAATGTTCGAAACCTCTGAGGTCTTTGAAATGTCGCAGGGCAACGTCTCCTGTATTTCTAGATCCGTTCGGCGCGACCACCTTCTCTAGGTCTGCCAAGAATGCCTCGTTGACGGGTAAAAGGTTGTCGATGTTGCCGAAGAGGGTCTTTGCCTCGTATGGTGGCAATATCGCAGTACTTTTGAGTTTCGAGAATTGGCGCAGTGGGTCTGCATAATCGTCTTTGAGGGTTCGGAGGCGTTTGACATACGAACGCTCGGTATTCACAAGCTCGTTGACGACCTCTGATAGCGCAGACACGTCCGTCACTGATCGTTTACGCTGTAGCTCGTCCTTGAGCATGTCGAATTAGACCTGAGAACGAGGACATTGAAAGGGGCGCTCACTGTATGGTGTGTGATAGTGGTCTCGGTGGCGGATGGCAGGATGTTATTGTCGTCTCGACCAAGCCATGGGTCTCCAAGCGAGAGCACCAAATCTTGGACATCTGAAAGGAATCATTGGACACCCGGACATGCCACGCGCCAAAACTTACCATCAGGAAGTCTCTTTCCCCCCTCGCATCCCTCTACCACGACTCCGCAATAAAACACGCGTTTCGTGGTGTTCTCGACACGCTTCCGTGGGGTCATATCATCACCACCAGTTGCAAGGGGCACTACTTTTCGGGGAGAGTTGTTGAGTGCCATCGTTCTTCATCAACGGGCGTCCGGTAGCGGCTCGCGAGTTGCCAGAGTCCGTCTCATCTCTTTGATGATTGTTCGGTCTTGGCGCGCGTCTGTCACGTGATCCAGGTTTATATTACATCAAAAAGAGTAACTGTACAAGAAATGCAGGCCAACTAAGCTGGCATGCTGCAAATGATGAATCCATGAACGCGTACGAGTATGCTTGCGAGGGAATAAAGATCATGAAGGGATATCGACACAATCACGGGTACTCCGAGTGAATCTATGCAAAAATGAGAAATTCCGTCGAATCCGTCTGGGAACAGATACTTCTTCGCGGCTTTGTGACGAAGCAGTCCAGCGCCGCCGAGGGCCGCGTGAAGGAGATACGCGTTTCTGTTGCGAGGAAGGATCGTCTACCCCAAACTCTGTTGTTGATGACACAGCAGTCTCCGAGTAGAGGCGATGAAGATCTGGCTGAGAGTAGGGCCCAATTGTGGTCGCGAGTAGCCGTCGAGCGGGAGCTTCTACATGCAATGACCTTGTTGTATGTGAGGAGGGTAATTGTTCGCTAGAGACATCTGGCGCGCTCCGGACCCTCTGGCGGAGCGATTCCCTTGACCACCACCTCAGCAAGCTGGAGTTGGACACGGAACTCCTCGTGGATGGTTCCCGGTTCAGGGCAGTAGTTAGAGAAGCGGACCGAGGGGCGAAAAGGCCACGAACGTTCTCAATCATCGATTTGCTCCGTTTCGGAGCGTGATTATGCTGACGGGCATTCGAGAATTCGGACTGAGACTGGAGGGCTTTGCCTGAAAGCGTCGGTAAGGGAGCGGCAACAGCAAGCGATGCGGTGGGTGTGGCAAAAGACACAGACGAACAGTGAGATATTGGGGAAGGCGACTCGAGGAAGACCCCGTTACCACCTTCATCCCATTCCTGAGACGTTTTAGTGACTGCGACGATCTTGAGTTTGCTGGTATGCTGCCTCTTTTTTACATGTTTCGACACGACAGAATACACAGACGTCGCACAGTTTTCAGTGTCACTTTGCGACCCACTGCCTTCGACGAAGCTCCTCTTGCGGGGGACAAGAACACTCTCGCGCTTTGTCAGTCTATTCTTTGCGGCGACGCTCATTGCGCTCGCCATGGTCAACGCTGAGGTAGACCTCGAGAAGGAACGTGTAACTTTCTGGGCTTCGAAAAGATCCTCTTCGTGCGTATGAGCGTGGAAACGCGCGGTGAGGCACTTTTCTGAAAAGACGTCCAGTAGCCCACGGTCCACTTGTTCCCTCGCGGAGGCTGTCGATCGAACCAGATGAAACGTGTTCGATTCCGGCATTGGAGTGGGCTGGGCAGCGAACGACAATCGTCGACTGGGTCCCGTGATGTCATTTTTCGCGGGATTTTCCACGCGAAGGTGTATCTGCGAAGCGCTTGGCACTACTGGCGGTGTCTCCCCGGGATTTGGAACAGTGGATTCGACGTCATCCAACTCTGGAATAGACTGTATTGTTGGCAGTGGACTGATTGTCTCAAACTGCAAGTTCTCTAGTAGCGGTGCGGTGAAGTCGGGTTGAAGGCTAGAAGGAGGTTCATCAATCCAAGGCGCCTCTTCCGCGATAGCACGTCGGATAGCATCTACCCATATCTCCTTTTCGCGACGACACGACGCCGCAAACTCAAACATGTGCGCTTTCGACGACAAGCGAAACCAACTGGGTAGCAAGACTACGCAATCTTCATCAGCGAAATTCCTCGCCATGACATGTACACACACCATCGTCGAGATTCGAGTCCACTAGCTCGAATAATCTGAGACTGAACCAATGTTTTGGCTCGTACGCCTTGGATTTGGAGACTTTCACCAGGACAAGGAACGCGCCGGGAAACAGGAACGCGCCGAAATACTTTGCTCTAACGGTGCCAAGCCTGGCCATGTTCGTACCACGGTAATGAATGACGTCCAAAGAACCGGAAAGGTAACAGGGGGCCAGAGATGATAGAAAGGCTGACAACGAAGCTGATTGCGAAGGTCTATTATGACTGGCGGCCGAGGTCAGGAGACCGTGGGTAATCCGAGACACGATTTGCACGGATTTAGCAAAGAGGTCTTGTTGTCGGCGAGCTTCATCCACCAGTCTGGCTACTGTGCGCATGGTCCATAGCGCGGTTTTCACGGCGTCTTGAGTGTCACCAGGGGCAGTGTTCGACTCGTTCCGGCCAACACTAAATCTCTGTGGCCCCGTCCTCTCCTGGAGCTGATCGAAAAGAAGGGGATATCTGCAGACGCGTTGGACAGGTTTGATCATGTAATCCATGAACGTAAGCCGCGGCCTTCGGGTGTTCGAGTCTCTATCTGTATGGCCGCTTTCTGAGACACTGAAAGCGTGTACTTTTAGATTTTCGCTGGATGGTTCATCCAGGGCAGACAGAGAGTATCGCCTCCTGTATAGATCCAAGAGCTCTTTCCCGGATTCTGAGGAAAGAATGACATGTTCGGCAATGTCTTGTTGCTGCATTTCTGCAGCGAGAGCGGCGCAACGCAGCTCGAATGCATCCCATTCGGAAGGGTACCTATGTTGAACCTTGCGGACTATATCAAATGCTTCCGAGTGACCGGAACAGAAAGACTGGTACCGGTCAAAGTCGGCAGCCTGTGCGAGATTTTCAGCAGGGAATAGCCCATGAAAGACAAAGGGCGTACGTGGTCTACGAATACGGTTGATACGGCGAGTATGGCATGGTGGACATCTATGGGAGTGCTGTAGTGGGAATGATGACTGTTATCCGTGAGAAGTTGCGTCGGGTTCATAGAGATGCCAAAGGGTGAGACGACTTGACGTAGCCGATGGACGAGCTTCTCGTGAAAGTCGAGAATGTGGTCTGCATTTCTGGTGATAGCGTCGAGGTCTGATGCGGAGAATAGATGGCGCGTGGTGTATTTCTCCGTCCTCAAAGGAGCGGCATGTGGAGCAGGGGGCTGCTCGCCGGGGTAGACCGAGGGGACTGAAAGCGTGATCCCCGTGAGATGGGGATGGGAGTGTGTGCGAAAGGATGCGGACTGGGAATGGACAGACGGAGGGCGTGCAAAGTAGGCGATGGTGGGATTTGACGACGAGGTATGGGAGAGTGGCAAAGACGAGCGGTTTTTCAGAACGGGGAGGAGACGAAGGTAGACCTGGGGGATGCTCAACACGGCAAGGGTAGACAGAGGGCGGAGGGTATACCGAGACGAGCGTTCGCAAGTCGACGAGATAGCCGAGCTCGGTAGCGAGGAGCTCCAAGAGGGCATGGTATCGCCTGGAGGCGTCGCGGTGCAAGTGTGGGCCGGTGGGGTGGGCGTTGTGGGGACGGGCGTCTTCTTCTTCCGGGTCGATGGGGAGGTGGAGGGCAGACATGGACGCTGCGCGGCGGGGTGGGCGTCGGGTGGGGTGGGAGGGGGCGAGGACGAGGGATTTTGACCGGGCGAGGCGGGGGACATGTTGAGGGACCATTAGAAAGAGGGATCAACACGGTGATTTCCAACTTGGCGACAGGGCAGATCTGTGACGTCACTCCGATCAATACAAGTCCATCTTGTCGTCAGATCGCGGGATGAACGGTACGTTGTGCGTCTCCGCCTGCTCCCGGCGCTGCCTTTCCTTGTCCAGAAACCGACAGAGCGCCCCGATGTTGGGCCCGGTAAACACCCTGAACGCCGACTTTTGGCCCGCGTCGAGACCCTGTGTTCGCGTCAGCACCCGCTCTACACGCCGGCGTCGCCCGCTTACGTCTGGCGCACGGTCCGAGAACCGGCTGAGCCCCATCCGTCGTGCAGCCGGCACGCCCGTCGCAGTCAAGTGATTCAGTCGCGGTGCATGCAGCAGCAAATGATGGATCGCCTTGAGCGAGACCCGGTCGCAGTACGAGAGGTGCAGGCGCTCCAGCGTCCGCGCATGGTCCCCAAGGTGGTAGATCGCGTTGTCCGTCAGCTTGGGCACCCGCACCAACACCAGCCGATGCAGGCTCTCCAGCTCCGCCAACTCAAACACCGACATATCCGTCAGCTGTCGACAGACTGTCTTTCGTCAGTACTTGCACCACCCCGAAAACGGCAACACCCTACATGCAAGGTCCACGGATTTCAGTCCAGAGCACGCCCGCGCCAGCTTCACAATCCCTGCATCCGTCACCTGCCACACGTGCGCCAGCGTCACCGCACCCAACTGCACACCCAGCTTGCAGATGTGCTCCACGCTCCGGTCCGTCAGGTTCGTGCACCCCGCCAGCGACAACGTATGCAGCGACGGCGCATGCACCAGCACACCCTCAATCCCCTCGTCCGTCAGCTTCGTACAATAACTGAGATCCAGAACACGTAGGTCCACAGCAGTGTGCCGCAGTATCAGTGGGGGCATCCCGTCTAGCCACGTCGACGGCCGGTGCGGCAACGGCTTGTCACTGCCAGTCGTCAAATCCCCTCCCTTCTTGATTCGGCTCGGAAGCGCCTTGTCCGTCAACAATGGACAGCGTGCGAGCCTCAACACGCGCAGCTTCCGAGAGTACGTCCAAATATCCCGAGCCGACACTGCCGACAGGAGCGGCTCGTCACATAGCTCCAGTTCAACCAGCTTTGAAAACGTCTTCGCTATCGCAGACACCGTGGCATCCGTCAACACGACCCCGCTCAGCTGCAGCCACTGCAACGGTGGCGCCTGCGATACAAGCTCCACGATCGCCACCTCCGAAACGTACTTGCATCCTGTCAAGTCCAGTCCCTGTAGGTTAGGATTGTCCCTCGCTAGCCGAACGATCGTCTTGTCCGATGTGTCTGGCACCCCAGAGAGCACTACAGACTCGAGGCGTCGACAAAACGTCATTTCTGGAGTGACCCACTCATCTTGGACTCCACAGTTCCGGTTGCGTATCACCAAGTGTTTCACTAGCCGTCGTTCCGTTTCGGTTTCAGGAAGACGGTCTATAAGCCGTTCCATATCTTCAAAGTCGGGTCGATCAGATTCCATGATGTGTGTGCTGTCGTCGTGACCCGATTGAACGTAGATGCGGTGTGGTCTAATCGAACGTACTAGACGTGTGGCCCATCGAACGTTCAACTTCGGCAGTTTGCGGCACTCATCTTATTGGTCACCACAAAATGCCATCGACCAGCTCGAGCTCGTCAACCATAACGGCGACAAGGCCATCTAACCCTTCACCGAGTCGCCCTCCATCGAGTCCCTCCCGACGTATCCCGGTTACACCTGCTGTCCTGAGGTCCATTTTTGCTTCTTCTCGGACCCCTCACGAGGAAAGGACCATTTCTCGGCTCGCGTTCTTCAGGTTGGTTTCCCAACTCTCTCACCCGGAAATTTGTGAGAGTCTGCTCTAGGTTTGCAGGGTTCTTGCTGAGTTGCGTTGGAATCAGTTTCGCTGCAGCAAGGGGCTGGGGGATTAAAAGCGGCACTGGTTTGCTGGGAGTGGTCTGAAGATTACTGTACCTTCTAGCGATTCAAAGTGCCTCAAGGACACATCGTAATGCATGCATCATAAAACGAGAAACTATGCTAGTCTTCAAAGCATACTTCGAATCACTCATCGTCATCATCCAACGATCCAGCAGAGTCTTTATCCTGGTTACTCTCCAAATTTCCAACTTGAGGGGCTGGCGTTTCAAATGCATTATTGGAAGGATCGAGCAGCCCATCTTGATCATCCACGCTAGCGGCACTCGTAACCTTGCGCCGCCGTGCGGATGACGCCGGCGGTAAATGAGCCTTCTTCACCCGAAGAATATCCATGATCTCTACGGAAACGGTAAATATTGCGACAGGCTCGATGGTTGATACCACAAACCCTGGTGTGTCATTTCCTCGTATCCTTTGATACTGCGCTTCATGGTCAACCATCGCCGCTGTAACGAATGTGCACTCCACAGGTTCCACTCTAGATCAGGGAGCGTTTTCCAGTCGATCTCCGTGTCATCTCGGACTTTTAGCGAATCCACTCTGCCATCCTATTGGTCACAAAGTAGTTCTGAATGGCACTAGCAAACACCCACTTGTGAATCAAGATATAGGCATCCTGCGAGCTCCAGCGTGGTTTCTGCCCTTCATTTTTGACCGTCTTGCTGAGCGAATCCGTCCTGTGGAGCTGGTTCAGTGCATTGAATTGCTAGGTGAATAAGGAAACCACCATTTGATCCGACATTGCTGTCTTCCTCGCCGGTTGCCCATTTTTTCACTGACGATTCCCCAGAAAACATCATTATCAAAGTCTTTGCCTTGATTGACAGTCATCTCCGTCACAATCCTTGTGAGTTCCTCCTCCTCTTCCTTGCTCCACGGGCCGGTAACGCGGACTTCACGATTTGCGATATGATTGCGATAACGATCCCGACAGTCTGATGACATCCGCCCTACAATTTCGCTGACCTTTTCCCATTGCTGACCGAGATCAGCGACCGCTCTGGTGCGGCGAAACGCTATGAGCGATGGGTATTATTGTGGGAACAACCTTGGTGACGTACTGCCGTAGTAAGTTGTCCTCCTCTGGCATCCATTTGCCTTGCTGCTTCTTTGGGTGGAATGCCCTCCGAACATGGTGATAGACAGCAATGATCGGGCGTTGCGGGACTGCGCCAGCTGCGAAAGATATGAAACGGAAGAATGGAGCCGGGCAGTGAACGAGCCGTACTAATTTCCGACCAAAAGGCGTTTTCCTTGCCCTTTTCGTTCTTTTGAAAGATAATTTCCAGAATTTGCTCGTCTGTGAGCCCTCTGGACTGAATTTATCGAGTTAGTAACGTTAGCGGCGAAGTAGGAAAATCACAAACCGCCTTGAATGCCTCTATCGCGTTTTTTAGTTGTTGCTCCTCTATCGCGGAGAACTTGCCTTTCTTGTATACGAGACCTAATCCAGGATTTAAAACGAAGATTTATCGTGGCAACAGCTCGTTTACCCTGCATCTTGACCAACTCGGCCAGTTTACTCGCATTCATCCACTTGTTGGCAAGCATATGCGCGTGTTCAGGATTGATATGCTCCGGTCCAGGAAGACTCATGTCCAGTACGCGCTTATGTGATGACTTCGTTGACTTTGGCACAGACGAGAGGATGGGAGCCGTGGACGTGGATGGTATATCCGCTTGGGGCTGTGAGCGAACAATTGTATTTGATGGGAGGGGAGGAGGGGGAGGAGGGACAAATGCAGGAGGGTTTGTAACTGAAGCACTAGCGGCAGCAGCATCGCCAAGCGACTTGAGGACGCTCGCGATCTTGGATACATCCATGTCTTGGAGGGCACGGATGATATCGTCATTGGAGGCGAAATTGAAATCTGGGAGAGGTGCGCCTAGACCGGGGAAGATGGGATGACCTTGCGGAGGTGGCTGGCCGAATTGAGAGGGGTCGTGGAAACCATAATTGAGAGGGGGATACTGGATGAAGGGGGAAGGCTGGTCGGGAAGGATTTGGTGGTCCTGGTAAGGAGGGGTGGCCTGATAAGGAGGTATCTCCATGGGCTGTACGTCAGAGGTGGCCGAAGCTGCAGCGACGACGGCATTCAGGAAGGCGGTGGACGAGGCATTCTGACTGTCTACCGAGATATCCTGATGGTCGATGTCGGCGGGGAGTGGTTGGGGCACCTCTTTTGCCTTGCCTTTGCTTCTGTCCTTTGGGTTTGATTGACTATTGGGGGATTTCTTCTTGTTTTTCTTCTTGTCACAGCGATCGTCTGGGGTGTCGTTGCGCTGTCGTTTCTTCTTGGACTTGGACTGGATGAAAGGGTTGTTCGCGTCGCCAACAGCGAGCTGAAGTGCGCGTTGTATGTCGGAGGTCAGGCTGGCCATACAATGGATATTTAGGGTGGGCCAACGACGAGGATGAGGGCAAGCTTAAAAACAAGGTGCACTCGGGGGATCCTCCGAATAATTCCCGAAATAAGATAAACCGGGTTACGCTCCGGTCACTCGTCCTCTTCCTCGAAATACGCCTCTTCGTCCTCGACGTCGTACTGCTCGCTCCAGTCCACCAAGTCATAGTCTGCTCCCTGCAGCCCTTCGTCATGCACAATCACCGACCATTCTCGACACTCACCTCCAGCATCCCATAGATGAACAGCTCCTTGATCCGTCGCTCGAACGTCGCCTGCTCTTCTTCTGGTGATTCCTCCATCTCCTGGTCGTTCATCTCGCTTTCCCAGTCCTCCTCCTCCTCCTCGGGTACAAATTCGTCGGTTACACGCTGGCTTCTCGCTTGGCGTATTCTCTCCGCTTCTCTCTCCTCCTCATAATCGGCTAGCAGTGTCCCGAGCTTCCCCACCTGCTGCGTAGTGCCGCCCTCCAAGAAAGCCTTTTCTGCCCACTCTTTTTCCTCCCGGGCTGCCTCCCCTCCATAACGCCCCCTGCCAGTCCAGAGCTGTGGCCATCGATTTCTTGCCTCTGCAAATGCTAGCTGCTTTGGCTTCGTTTGCGTGTATGCCAGTCTCCGGTTTCTTATCACTGCTATCACACTCCGCTGTTTCGGTGTCGTGATGGATGAAAAGACGACGGTCAAATGAGGTGGTAATACGTGTAGATGCTTTTGCAGAAACGCAATGGGTGATGAACTTGGCTGTGGTTCATATTCAGCTGGGAGGCCAATGTATGATAGTATCGCAGAGTCTCGAAAGTCTCCTTGCATGATGAGCGTTCTCGATGACACGGAATCTAACAAACACAAACAATACCCTCGACGACGACCCATGACCTCCGTTTCGACCCCAAGTGTCATTTCATGTCGGTGGGACTGGTGTCGATACTCCTTCAACACTATCGACGCTCTCGATGCCCACGTCAAACACGAGCATATCTGGCCGATGAAGCCTCTGCGAAAGGCAGACATTGCACTGATGAGAAGAATGGATTTTCAGAGTTTCCACAGTTCGCCAAACACGGATTCCAGTATCATGTCAAGAGGTATCTCATCTCCATCCATGTGGTCGGGGCTCTGGACTAGGATGATTTTAGGACTAGTTGCTGGTGTGTCGCGGGCCAAGACACCACCACCAGCCACCCCACCCACATCGACGCTCGAAGCACAGAAACGACGGGAAAATGAAGTGTTAGATACAATCGCCCAACTGTCTTCCCCTCAAAAGCCCCCAGCTTCGCCAGTCCTCGAAAGTTTGGTAGATCAAGTTGGACACGAACTCTCTGCAGCTGTTGCGATATTTGAGCGAGCACAGGGTCACAACTCGCACCAGCGTCTTCCTTCGCCTTCCCCCCTACCCTCGCCCATGCATCGCCCCCTTTCCAATTCTTCTGGCTCCTCGCAAGAGGTCGTAGAACAACAGCTCACGCAAGAAGATGATGTGGGGTCTCAGTCTCTACTCCCGCTCGGGCAAATCGAGAATGAACACGATGATGTAGAACTCAGGTGGCCCACAGATGATGTGTCGGGTGTGCTCGCCACCGAGGGGATCCAGAACTCAGATTTCGGATCTGGATCCTTGAATGTGCCCCTCGGTGTAGACAACCAGAACGCTGGCCTCTCTCACACTTCACAGGGATCTCTCTGCCAAAGTCAACCAATGGTCTTGCAGACACAGGCGCCTTATTCTAGTCAGGCTACGGGTTGGAGCCAGACTCAGTAATGTGCCCGCTGCGGATTTTCATGCACAGTACATACAATGAACCATTTAGATCAGACATCGCATGATGGTGACTTGCGTTCGTAGTCGTCCTGTCGTATTTAGTCAACGCACAATGTGCTGTTGCCAATGAACGTGACTACGCCAGAGTCGAAACAGGCAGACGAAGGGAAGAAACCTGCAGTCCCCCGGGATACACTCCTCATCGTCTTCATCCATGGGTGGGCATGCATGATATCTATACAGAATGAAGCGTCCAGCTCATCAGAATCCCCAGCTTCAAAGGAACGGAATCAACTTTCGAAAACTTTCCCTCGAGACTTCAGCACGTCTTATCAGAAAGCGAAGGGGGCCTTCCCGTCGAGTGCGTTGTATTTCCTGCCTACGAGGTCAATGTCTATTACATCGCTGCCGAGCGGATGTTGACTTTATAAACTAGACCAAAGGCGAATTGGTTGGTGTTTTCCGTCCCAGACCGCCGTACGCGTGACACCGAGGATACCACCCTTCTCTCCAGAACGAAGCCGTCGTGCGATTCTCAGATTGGCTCACTACGCTGACCGTCCAGAAAGAGGTCACCAATGGGGGTGGTGCTGGAAGAGTGAAGATCGTCCTGTGCGGACACAGGTGAGCTAGTTCGCATGGGAGGGCCCCAATGTGATTCGTTCGACGGTCTGATTGGCCACATCCCTCCAGCATGGGCGGGCTGCTCGCCTCGGATGCCTTGTTGGAGTTTATCAAGTCGCGGCCCGATCGAAGTGCGCCGTTGTGGCCCAGAATTATAGCCTGCATCGCGTTCGACACGCCCGTCAGTCGCTTTCCACATCTTCCTTGATCATGTATGAACTTGTCGTTTCTAGTACCTAGGCATACATCCGTTCGTGTTCAAGAACAGCGCTACTCGCGCCGTGGAGTATGCGAACGCCGCTCGAGGTATTATCACGGACGTGTATTCGCTCTTCAGAGGAGCTGAGAGTGCGGCTGCCACACCACCCAATCCTGCCCCGCTTCAAATCACAGCAGGAACGTCGGAGACTGCGTCGGCGTCAGCTTGGGCGAAATGGGCACCGGCAGCATATGCCATCGGGGGTGCCGCCATAGCTGGCGCAACTGCAGGGGCTGCATACCTGCGACGAGACGATATCACCTCTGGATACGCCTGGGCATCCGATCACATGAAGTTCGTCGGCAATTTATGGGATGAGAAAGCCATGCGTGAACGATTGGACAACCTGCTCGCTGCACACGCAGATCATGGGGTAGTTTTCAAGACGTGAGCGAGGGCTTGGGGTCACCGTGTCAGTAGCTGATCTAGCTTAGATTTTACATGCTTTTACCGGCATCTCCTCCCACCCACCCTGACCCAAGAACGTTTGTGGTATTACCTTCTCGGTCGTCACCTGTATTTGCCCATTATACTCCTTCACCGAACTGCGTTGTCGAAGACGAAGTTCAAGCACACATGGGAATGTTCAAAGCAGGGAGCAATGATGGATATTACAGACTAGGGCTGGAAACTGTTCAAGTTATCCGCCAAGCGCTCACAAGGAGTGGCACGCGAAACAGGTCCACACAGCAAACCGCCGAGGGTGACCCCGCGGGATAACGAAGCACCACTAGATCAAATATTCAGTCGTATGTTACTGTAGGTATGCTGTCATTGTTTAAATGATAATTGCATCGCGTATGCATCTTCACCATCAGCATCTTAAGATCGTCTCAGTTTCCCCACAGCAACAACGAGCTAGAAAGTAACAGACGCACAGTACCTCTCTTCGATACTTTTGACCGTGAAACCCAACGTGTCGCGGTAGAGGCTGAGAGCTGCGCGGTTCGATTTTCGGACGTGAAGGGACACGTAGGCGGCGTTGTAATTGGTTGCCATGGCCTCTTCTACAGATTGTTGCGGACATGGATCCCACAGGCAGCATTCGAGCAGAAATGGACCTACGAGACTGCAGCATGAGCTTCTTGGCGAGCCCCAGTCGCCGGTACGGCCGTAGGACGGATATTGAGGTGACGTGGCCGTGCGGGGGTTCAGAGGGTGGCGAACCATCCTGAGGTTCTTCCGTTTCCTCCCTGCCGATGGGAGTGAGAGGCGTGCATGCATGGTGACGGACGGTGGTCATACATCTTTGCCAGGATATACCCGACTATCCGTCCTTTGTGGTCTTCAGCGACATACGACAGGGATGGCCAAATCATGGCATGATACAGATCTGCAGGGGTGGAGGCACGACTGTATGGAAGGAAACCGCAATATTGACGTACAGTACTTCATCGTGTAGTTTTCAGGTAGGTTGTGTAGATTGCATGCTTGCATTCCCTGGAGATCTTCTATCTAGCAAGTCGTGAGTAGTGTGGATGGTCGAAGTATTCGACACGTACTCTCGCGACGCGAACGTTCATGGTGGACAGAGTATATCAGCAAACGCAAGGGAGTACTGATGATATGCGGGTGCGAAAGACCACCGTAAAAGGATATAACCTGTTGGTGACTACATCGGTAGACGAATACAACCAGTTGTAACAACAGCGACTGAACAAAAGAAGGAAAATACTCGATAGCCCCAATACTTTGTAACTGACGAGTGCGGGGGCCAAGAACAGTGCTCGGGCGCAAACCCGAGGCAATACAAATATTAACGTCGACAAATCTATGACCTTGACCATTGACCAGCATGCCCGTCGGTAGCCCCGTCGTGGACCGTGCTATTCGATGTAGATCCTCGTCCAAATAGGACAGTTGCATAGTGCTCTGCGGCGTTGATCGTATTTCGCAGACTCCTCTTCACACTTCTTCCCCTCGCTTCTGGCTCGCGAGGGTCTACGCTAGGAGTCATAGTAGGCGGTGCAACATGGTATGCATCTGGAGAGCCAGGCTGCATCGTCGCAGGGGATGGAGGTTCGCGGTGAGGCCATGGAACGGAGGGCTCCGTCATGGCAGGAGAATCTGACACTTGTGTCCCTTGCTCCTGATGTGTGTCCAGGGGGATCCCTGCTGAGTGCATGACTTGGGTGATGCCTTGTGAAGCAGGGACAATAGTACCGTGTAGCGAAGCGGGGGATGGGAAAGCGTGCCGGGGTACAGGATTCATGTGTCCTGAATGCCCGACGGTACCCCTACCATGCCCAATCTCGGCGTAGACATAATCGGGTGTCATCGCTTCGGTGTTCCTTGATGAAGACGAAAAGTCATGGTATGTTCGGAAAAAGGCGGCGCCATTTGACTGCGTCGTTCCGGTGCTACGGTTGGAACCAATGTCACTTGGAGTTGGGGAGGTGGAAACCTCAATCACTGGCTGATGTCCAAATCCCCGTGACCCCCGTTGCGTTCCGTTGGAAGGACCTGCGACGGGTTGCATGACGACATCCTGGGATGAAGCTGGCGGGGCGGCGGACGGGCCACCAGACGAAGGAGACGTCTGGCTTGGCCGTAATGTCAGATTGCGTTGTATGGGTACCTCGATTGCATGTGGCGCAGAATTGATAGTTGATTGGATTGGTTCCATGGCAGGAGGATCAGGGTTACGATAACGGAAAGGGTCGTCATGCATAAAATCTTCGTCGACGTCGATATCGCCTTCGTTGCCCATCTCCATTTCGACGTCCTGGGGTACCTCGTTGAAACCCTCGTCGAAATCATCATCATACTCCGTTTCTTCATCATCCCCATTCATGTCTTCTGTGATGGTGTTGAACAGATCCGTTAAGAAAGATCTGAGCTTTGAGACGCCGTTTCCGGAGTACACGCAGAAGGCCAGACGCTGGCTCATATTAAATTCCTATACTCAGTGTGAGGGGACAAAAAATTTGAGTTCCGTTGCATACGCACCTGTGGAGGTTGTCTGCAGAATTGTTGCAGTTCTGGTTTACGAAAAGAGGGTATCCCCGTCAAGCTCAGGTGTGTAAGTTTATGAAGTTTTTGAAGGAGGAAATGAACCGCCATCACTGAGATCTGGTCGCAGTACGAGAGATGGATACGCTCTAAAGTGTTGTGACGCTCCGCAAGAGCATAGACCGCTTCGTCGGTCAAGTTACTGACTCGTACGAGACCGATGCGGCGAAGCTTGGGTAAACTAGCCAACTCGAACACGGACATGTCGGTAAGGAGCATGCAATCTAAAAGCGAAGTGAGTGCTAGACACACCGAGAGGGAGCGAGCGATTTACTTGCAAAGTCTACATATCGCAACCGCGTGCAACACCTTGCAAGCGATTTGATGGATCTGTCTGTTATGTTTGCAGCGTGACCGAGGTGGAGGTAGTGAAGATGTTTGCCGAGAAGACAAACGTTCTCGACCGTGCGATCGGTGAGTTGGGTACATTTGGATAAGACAAGGTTTCTGATCTTTGGTGCGTGTGATATGATGCCGTCAACGGCATCGTCGGTGATGAGTGAGCAGGAAGTGAGGTCGAGCATGCGAAGGTGATCCAAAGGTCCAGAGAGGACGAGGGGGGGAAGTTCCTCGGAGGGTTTAGGAGACGGGAAGGGATTGTTGGTGCGAGGGATGTTGTCATTCCGGAGGGGCGCAGGGAATGCCGCGTCTGTGAGTTCTGTGCATTGGGAGAGTCTCATCTCCCGCATATGCGTTGAATAGGTCCAAAGATCGCGGACGGAGATGTCTGTTATGTGCTTGCAGTTGTTGAGATCGATCTCGAGAAGGAGAGGACAAGACTTTGCGAGGGCAGAGACGGGTGCGTCGGTGACGTGCTCAAGGCCACTCAGCTTGACGCGACGGAGAAGAGGACAGTTTGCGGCGAGAGCGAGGACGCCGAGATCGGTGACGTTCTTGCAGCCGCTGAGGTTTATTCCCTGAAGACGCTTCGATGCGGCGGCAAGACCGGCGACGACGGTGTCCGACGTTTTGGTAACGCCTGTGAGGTCGATTGCGACGAGATTCGGTAAGCAGGGAAGGACACGCGAAAGAGCGTCATCAGATATGGCGTGGCAATTGACAAGGGTGAGACGTTCGAGCCGATCGCACTGGGCGAGACGGCAGAAAAGGGCGTCGGTAAGGTCGGCGCCCAAGAAGAGAAAGTTGAGACGACGGATGAAGCGGGCATATGTGAAGGTCTGATCTGCACGGGTGAGGACCCGCATCATCTTGACGAGGGTGGAGAGACGGGTGAAGCTGGGCCTGTGCCAGAGGAGCTCTACGGAGCACTCGCACCAGGAGCGAGATACGAGGAGGGCGTGATAAAGATCACGCTGAGAGTGGAGATGTTTGAGGATGTGTATGAGTACCTCGGGGGGGAGGTATGACATGGGGGAATGGGAGGAAGGGGGTGCGGCGGGGTCGGGATGGTGGAGACGAGAGGCCCATTGCGCTGGGGAGACGACGGCGGAGAGCGAGCGGGAGAATATGGCTGATTTTGCGGGATCGTCGTCGTCGTTGTCGGAGAGGGACGTCGTAGACTGCGCGGGGGACGTGTGTCGATAGACGAGTCGCGATGGGCGCATGGCGGGCGGACGGCGGACGCTCTGCTGGCTGTGCCCCACACGCCCATCCCCTGCCACCGTGTGAATCTCCTCCTCGATATGGCTGTCCCTCTCCCCCCACCTGGCCCCGACCACTACGCCGCCCGTCGCGCACGCTGGCTCGCTGCCCCCGCCCCCTGCGAACGACGCGCACCCCACTCCCATGCGCGTCTCCAGCGTCTGCTGAGCCATCCAGATCCACACACGGATACCGTCTGGAACCGCGGCATCGACCAGGTCTGGAATGGCCTCACCAACGGGAACAGGCTCAAGCACCGCCTGCCCATGAGTCTCGTCGTACGTGCGCAGTTCCTGCCCCGCGCCCCTCCCGTAATCCACCCCCAGATAAAGATCATCCATGCCGCCTGGCGCAGAGATCCAAGCACATGGCCAGAGGGCGCCGCAGCCCCAGACTCTGACGACTCACACCCAACCACGTCCGCCCCCACCCCTTCGTTGCCTGCCCATGTGCCAGACAACCCGTCTGCCGAGCCACCCCACTAGCTTGGCATCGTCCCTGTTCCTACGTTCCCCCTTGCCTTGCCCCGAGGTTCGTCCGTATGTATCTTTAATGTCATCCCCCCGTAGGGATCCACGTTATCACCGATGTTAAATATCACTACATCCCATGCAGAATTTTATATGAGGAGCAGGCGGCGGCGAGTGGCCCCGAAACGAGTTTTGATGTGGTCAGGTTCGCGATGGAGGTGACACCTAGCGTCAGATAGTCAGCACCAGTCCTTCCCCTCGATCATCCCAGCCTACCAAGATCACTCCGTCCCCTCTCACGAAAAGCATCTCCATTTTTCTCTTTGCAACCTTTGCGGGCCATCAACGCCTCTCTCGCCATCCACCATTTTCACCTACCTTTACGGTCCCCTGAGCCTCAAAGTTTCCATCGACGGGATCCACGATCATGATTGTCTCTTCGACATCGCTGAGAATGAGGTTCATGTGTCCATCGTACGCCTGTCGACGGTCAAACCCGACTCACGCAGAGAGAAAGGACGACACACATGTAGAATACCCGTTAGCTCGCGATCGCCCCGTAGCTTTACGAATACCCGCTCGCTGAGCGACAGTCGAATGAGATCAAACGGCTCTTGTATGCCTGTAGATGACGGATCCATCCAGCTCTGCACCTGATTAGTCAGCACCTCTGCACGCTCTTCTCCTCGACGCCTGCGCGATGCCTGTAAGCGGTCCCACCGCCCACCTCATTCATGTTGACGCTCCCGTACAGAAACATTACTGCGACTATTGCGATGTATTTCTGACTCACGACTCGGCCTCAGGTATGTTTCTTGTTGCATGGCGCTCGCTACTCTCACTCCGTCCCAGTTCGCAAGGCCCACAATAGCGGTCGTAACCACCTCGCCAACGTCCGAGACTATTATGCATGTCAGCCTGCCCGTCATCTCCTGCTTAGCTCTCTCTGACATCCCTGTTTCAGCACTCGGGCATGACAAGGCTCAAAGTATCATCGACCAGATCACAGCAGCTTACGAGAGTGGAGGTGGTCCACCCCCAGGAGGCTTTGGTTTCGGCCCTCAGCACCTCGTGGGACCGCCTGCTTTCGCTCCACCGCCCGCTGGCTTTGGTGGCCCTCCGCCTGGCCCGTTCCGTGCGTAGTCTTTTCATCGTTTTTTGACTTGCTCTGACAAAGCTCCCTCGCAGCTCGTCCCCCATTTCCTCCTGGTGTCATGCCGCCGTCAGGAACCATGGTTCCTCCTCCTGGTGGTCCCCCTCCGTTCCCTCCGGGTTCCATGCCTCCGCCGGGCGCTTTCCCCGGTGGTATGTACTCGAACTTTCGCCCACAGTTCACTCCTCATCGATCACCTCCCAGGTGTACCGCCATTCCCCCCCAATGGTCTTCCCGGTCCAGCCGGTAATGTCCCTCCCTTCCCTCCAGGTGGTAGCTTTGGACCTCCCCCACCTGGAGGTGGGCCTGCACCAATTGGTCCCCCTGGCGCAACCAGTGGGGCTCCGAGTAATCCCGGCCCTGGAGGCATGCACCCTGATAGAATGCGGATGATGAATGGTGGAAGGTAGTATGTCTTGCTACATCATTGTACAGTGACGTGTTAGGATGCGCACCCGCCACCACAGCCAAAAAGACGTCGAATGGAGATCAGATTATATCTACCTCGTGGCCCTAACACGCCATACTAAATCAGTTGTGTCTATTTGCGAGCTTCGAGTTTCCATAACCAAGGTAGTCAGTAGCAAACGCCTTGCTCATGACAATGCACGATTTGCTTGACACTTCCACGCAGAATGGCGTCAGTCGACCGTCCTCGATCATCCGACGGAGGCCATTCTCCGAGTACTTGCCACGACATCGCTTCCTAAGTCGGGTGATAAAGATCTTCTTCCCCTGGAAAGCACTGCGGATGATGTTCAGAGTAGTAGTGCTGTAACGCGGTCCATACCTTGTCGCTTGTTGATTGCCAGATGGACATTGAAGGTATAAGTGTCCACACGTGAGCTCCAATGTAGTACCACAGAGTCTGGCCAGCCTTGTCCTGAGAGTGACGTCAGAAGTAGGGCAGAGTCAAAGGTATGAACACACACCTTCTTGGAGGGGAGGATAAACGTATGAAAAATGTTGTTTCGAGAGAGAGTTGTTTGGATGTATGTTGCTGTATCTTGGTTGTCTGCGGACGACCCCCAGTCAAACAAAACAGAGGTTGATGGGCCATCCATGGCAACAGGCTCGTATATGAAGGCCATATCACGTATGACTTGGATGCGGAAGCAAAGATCATCCATTTGCGCAAGGCTGAGTGACATCAGTCGACAAGTCCGTTTGCTTTCCGTAAGCCATCGTCCAACTCACCTTTCTAGCGAGCATAACTAGAAAGAAACCCAAATTCGTTATCCAAGAGCGTGGTCTCCATTTGTGAATGAGTACATACCATGTCCTCGTCGAGGCTCAAGCTTTTCCCGAGGACGGTCCAGGGGACCGGACACACGACTTCTGCACTCTTGGGTGTGCGCGTCGTGGACATTCGCCAGCCGTCGTCCAGGTTTCGGGCCGTCTTTGGCATATCGAGCGGTCGGTGTGTTCGGGCCGGAGATGGAGTATACGCTTCGCCAGCAGAGGCATATCCTGGTCGTGGCGAGTGAACGTTTGAGAGAGTCCCGTCGTCTGGCTGGGTAGATTCGAATCAGAAAGCAGTTGTCAAGTGCGTCTCGGGGTATGCTGCTTTACCCCCAGTTCCTCCAGGAGTGCGGACATGGTTCGCCGAACTAGCTTGAGCTTGCGTTCGGCGCTGCTCTGTCTGTTGCTACGTGCGGTTTGGTAGTCTTCTGCGCTTGGCCGTGCCTCGAGCTGTGCGACGCGAGCTCTCCACGTTGCGGCTTCGTAGGTCGACTCGGCGACGACGTCACTGAACTCCTCGCCGATGCGCGTGAGCCTTGCTACTATCTGCGCCACCTACTACCAGGTAAGCACGGAGTCAGATCGATGGGGGACGTCGTACCTCGTCAAGGCCAGCTCGCATCCGCGTTTGGGGGGAGCGTGGTTCGGCGATGATACTGTTGCTGTCCAACATGGAGAGGTGGTCACCGAAGCAGGTCGACCGCGAAAAACTAAGGCAGGGATGGGGTCCATGATACGCGTTCTCGATTGTTCCTCGCGAGTACGTATAGCCTGAGGGCAGAATTATCCCACCCCCTGTTTGCGACTTGCCTGGTCGAGCTAGCTTCTGGATCGCGGCGACACACGTTATCGATGAACTTGGGAAAGCACGCCATGGCAGAACTGTCCAAACGGGCCCTGTCGCCAATCGTCGACATTCACACTCATGTCTACCTTCCACGTTATGCTGACGAGCTGCGCGTTCGCTCTTCGGCTCCCCGCATATACAACCGCACAGGCGCAAACAACGAACCCGAAGAGCGGCTGTTGATCCTGGATGGTGAGCCTGGCGTCGGCCGTCCTGTGGGATCCCAGGTGGGTGGCCTGGATCCGATCGTGTACCATATTGATCTGCGCTGCTCTCAAAGTATTGGGAACGGGACCAAAAGCTGCACTTTATGAAACGACACGACATTGATATTTCCTTTGTCAGGTTCCGTTATCTGGTTCTTGTGTCTTCTATGCTTTTCGCACTCCTAACATCCCCGTTGGACAGCTCAGCAAATCCATGGCTTGATTTCTTGCCCCCAGAGCGTGCGCATGTCCTTGCACAAGAACTGAACAACGACCTAGAGATATACTGTTCCACGTCACCTGAGCCAGAAGGCTTCCCAGGGCTCAAGTCGATATATGGTTTCGGGCTGCTTCCCCTTGTCCCCGGCGTTCCCGTATCATCGGTGCTCGATGTCATCGAGCAGATCAATACATTGCCTCACATATCGGGTATCATCATGGGAACGAGGGGCGTGGGCAATGGCCTGGATGACGAGACACTAGAACCAGTGTGGGAAGCCCTCCAGCAAGCAAAACTCGTTGTCTTCATTCACCCTCACTATGGCGTCGATTCCAAGGCCTTTGGAGACAAAGCGAACGGCCACGTTCTTCCGTTGTCTTTGGGATTTCCGTTTGAAACCACCGTCGTAAGCCTCGTCGCTTATCTAAAAGAAACCCTTACGACGTATCCCAGGCTATAACGCGACTTATCTTAGCGGGCGTCTTGGACCGCCATCCGGACCTTCGTCTTCTCTTGGCCCATTCGGGTGGCGCTCTCCCTCAATTGTCCTCCCGCATTGCCTCGTGTATCGCACACGATCCCGTAGTCGCAAACCGGTTGAAGCATGATGCAAGACACTATCTCGGCAAACTTTACTTTGACGCGGTTGCATATGGGGCAGAGGAGCTGAGTTTCGTGAGCGAAGTCATCAGACGAGCGGAGGCGTACAAAACTGGAGGTGGAGAGTACGATGCGAGTGTTGGGAGCACTAGGTTACTATTCGGCACTGACCATCCGTTTTTCCCACCTCTCGAGGCCAGCCAGAAATGGCAAAGCGTTGAAGAAAACCTAAAGGCCATACGGAGTGTGCGGGCATGGGGGAATTCCGCACGTGCCAACGTCCTTGGGTTGAACGCATTAAAATTGTTCAACTTGGAGTGCTGATGTATTGACCACATCTATACCCTTTATTTTGGTACCTGTATCTTCAAGCTGAAATCTATGTGCTGCACAGATTGATGGACAGCACTGGTGCTCAAGATATCGATCTCTGATAAGCACGATGAGCAGGATCAGGGTACAATTGGCCCGACCACGTACCATTGATAGCACGCTCCTGCAAGTTACTTTCCGTAATGTTTCCGCTCGATTCGAACAAAAATTTCCGTTTACCCGCCCATACCTCTTTCAGCTTACGTGCGACACGCGCGAGTTCCTGCCCTTCCATGTTATCGAGCATAACTATGTCGGCGCCGACATCAATGGCTTCATTGGCCTCTGCCTCTGAACCGACCTCGACCTCAAGAAGGACACTGAACCCCGCAACGGAACGTGCCCGTTGAATTGCAGCTGTGATGGAGCCTAGAGCACACTCAGATGGGACTCGCGAAACCGCATGGGAACAGGACTTGCCAGCTGACCAGATATGATTGTCCTTGAGCATGATCATACTGGAGAGATCATGACGGTGGGGGTCGATTCCACCGACGATCATGCCATATTTCTCCACCAGTCGGAATCCTTGGAAAGATGATGTGAACGCAAAAAATGTCGGGTGTCAGCAGGGTTACCTGGTGTCGTCTTTCGCGTGCCAGCAATGATTCCCTTGTATCCATATGTCCTGGCGAGGTCTTTTATGCGCTTCGATCTGGCAGACCCAAACGGTCAGGGGGTGTTGATCTGAGCAGAAGCGAGGCTCACTTGGTTGCGATACCGCTGCATCTTGCGAGAAGGTTGAGTGCGACTCGCTCGCCCAAGAGGAGATGTCGAACTTTTCCTTTCACAGTTGCGACGTGTCTGACAGGCTCGAATGACTCGCCTTCTTGCATGTGCCATTCTACCCTGGGGGCGCGTGATTGTCGCGCGAGGGGAATGGGGAGTGTTACTAGCACGTACTGGCACTCGAGTTGGCGAAAGACTTCGTTAAAGAACGGGACACCAGCGAGGACAGCCGTCTGCTGCCCCTTTCCAAAGAGAAAAGCTTCCCTCTCGACTTCCCCGACCACGTATCCCGCGAAGTCAAACGACGGGGTGTCCTCGGCGAGCCAGGCGTTGACTTGCGACGTCCAGCTGGGCGGCAACAGGTGTGCAAAGTCGTGGTCCATGATCACCAGCAAGTCGTCTGTACTGCAGTCGGATAAGGGTGGTCTACACGGTTCTCGTGGCAGCCAGGAGTAGCATTAACTTGAATCATCACAACATATCAAACACTACGTAACCGTGTCCGAAAGTAACCCAAAAGATGAAAGTAAATGTCATGAACGAACACAACATGGATCAGACAAGATTGGTGATAAGGGCCGTCAGTGCAACAACTACGGTGAGCAACCCAGCCTGAGCATCTACACCGAGAGATGCAGCGCTGACCCCGGTAGGCGTAGTGCTGGTCTGTGAACTAGTAGTGGTGGCAGCAGAAGTAGCCGTTCTATATGAGAGTTTGGGTGAGGCAAATGAACTCGAGGTGCGGCGGAAGTACTCACTGTGACCGAGTTGATGCAGAGGACGTCGTGGATGCGCCGGAGGAAACTGCAGTGATGTTGAATTCGTTTGACTGTGCAAGTAAACTGTCGAGGTTCTCGGCATCTCGAGCAAGATTGACACGGAAAGCGGTGCCCGACGGCCAGCCTCCACTAGGTGTGCTGCATTTGATGCTGCCGAGTGTTCCGTCGATAAGCGTGTCCAAAACTTCATCATAGTTGATGTTCTATTTTTACGAATGCGTCTAGGGAGCGCGAGAGAAAACGCGAACACGATTGCTCACCTGGTTCGTCAGGACTGCTGTGAAGTTGAGGGGGTCGGTGTCGACACGCTCCCACCTGAGATAGTTGGGACCCGTGTTATTCCAACCTTGACTGTCACCAGGGTAGGTGACCTGATAGGCGAAGACCGAGGAGACGAAGAAGAGGACGCTGGCGAAGAGACGCATGACTGGCTTGACGAGATGGTGGCGAGAGGAAAAGGGCAGACTGTAAAGGGCGTCATGCACGGTCGTAACTCACCGGCGTAACTGCGCGCAATCAGTCCAGACTCCATTTCCCACGGGATCTAAAAATGGACAGGGCAGCATCGCTTCATCCCGTCCAGCAACATGTACTCACGTGTACATATCGTGTCCATTTACATCGAATGTAGCAACCAGAAGCGTCGGACATCAGGTCAAACATTAGCCAACGTGGCCTCGGCGTCTGCCCAAAGGTCTCTTTGACCCCAGTGACCTGCAATCGCAGCAAAGATCATCCAGCATGACGCATCCGACATGTTCGTCGTGTGTTCTAAGGCGGCAGGACTTGAAGCATCTTCAAGCGCGCCATCGCTCTTCGTGTATTCGCCGTTGTACTTTTGAATAAGCCTTAGACAGGCTCGGGCAAGATTTCGCAGGAGATTCATCTCGTCAGCAGATACCTGTTCCTCTACTTTGGTGAGAAGCGCAAAAATCCACTGCCCATGGTTGACAGAGATAGTCGTCAGTGGATCGCTGGGATTCTCCAGGTGCACGTTTATCCAGTGCGTAAAGTACATCAGGAGGTGGATCGACGTTCGCTGTGCCAACGAATGAGCTAAGAATGGGATCGGGGAACGGCGCCGTACATGATCAACTTCCTGTAGATGATTGGGCGTAATCTCAGGAGGCGAAAGTTGCTCAAAGTGCTCTTCTCCAACCTCCTCTGATGATATCGCGGGTTCAACTACAAATGGTGCTGAATCGATCGATTCTGCGGTTCCAGGAATGTCAATGGAACTCGACTGTCGTGGAACATTCTGTGGTGGCAAGTCAGGAAGGCAAGCAATCGGGAGGTGAGAAGGTTCTTTTCTTGACTGCACATCGGGGGACCTCGTGCCATCCCTAGAGTGTACAACCTCAACAGGTTCAGCAAATGCTCTCATGCGGCGTGGCGTGCCGAGTTTCTTCCGTACAGACCGATTTCTTGGACTCCATACCGCTTCGGGATAACCAGCAAGAAACTTCCACCATGCATCCCTATCTTTCTTCTCTGGAATCGCCATCCGTCTTGGACCTGAATGAGCGTGATCGACATGAATTGTCGCCTGGGTCAAATTCTGCAACACGTGAACACAAGAGTCATATCGACCTAGAGACACGCGTACTCTTCTCAGGTTGGAAAAATGTGTCTGAAACGCGACCCTCCACTCCTCGCAGGGAAGGACATCGGTGGCTAACGGGGTAGGGGTAGGCGCAATCATTGCCTCAGACACTTTGTATGGGTTCCGCACTCTGGTGACGCGAGGCAATCGGCGTGCATCTCGTCTGAGGGCTTGATGAATGCGAGCAAAATATGTGGTGAAGCCGAGACAATACCTAACCAAGAACAAGTATTGCATGCCATCCTGTGGTTCTTGATCAAAGTCGTGCGGGAGGTTCGCGACAGGAAGAATTTGTTTTCCGGGTGTCATTTCGTCTGACTCGGAGTCGCTTGAATCACCTCTTTTCCGCTTGTTCACCATGGCGCAACTCGGGTGAGGAGGAAGGTGTTGGAGATGCGTGCGAAAACGCGACTCAGACCTACGACCAGGGCCCCCACAATGGTCGCCGAAGATGACATCGACGTGGAGACCCTGCAGGCTCAGATCGATATGTCCATGTCTTTTGCGCACAATCTAGTCACGTCTTGGATAAAACCTACTCGTCTCGCACAACTCAGGTCCAGTGGTGTGAGTGCAACACAAATACTCGAGGACGAGTTGCGGCGCCCACCAAGGTACCTGACAATGTTTTCTGTCTCGTGGGCTTACAAACAGAGCATGTACAGACTGGGCGTTGGTGCATCTACTCCTACGGCACCCCCACTGGCTCATGAGGCCTCTAAACTCAAGCGTAGACTTGGGAAACACGGAACAAAAAACAAAGGTGCTGCAGAATCGCAACTACCAGATTCATTCAAGTCAGACGGTGAGGAGCACAAAGGGAGGCCCGCCAAGCGGAAAACGAGGGCAGACCCTTTTGGAGATGAAGTTAGCAAGAAGAGAAGAAAAGCCGAGTCCAAGGCCAATCCGGATCTTGCTGTTGAAAATGTCTCTAAACACCTGGTTTCCCCGCTAAAGAGTCCGGCATTTAGGGAACCCCCAAAGCATCGTCAGGACTATTCATGTTGCGGTTCATGCAGTATAGTAATTGGACCCTATCAGGATCAGGTTCGTCCTCTAGCAAAGAAAAGCAGCGATTGGGGCCGGTCGATCAGCAATCCCATGTGAGGCCTGAACAGGAGCAGTCTGCAACGTCGGTCTCTCCACCGCCTATGAGATTACCCGTTCAGACCACGTTCTCCCCGAGTGTAACTGTGCCTACTACCCCTTCACTTTCGGAACTGTCCCGGGAAGCCTCCGGTGCGCTTAGAGTTTTGTACTTGCTGCCCGCACATTTGCTCATTCTTCTTGGAATCCTATGCAGAAGCTCCGGTTCCGGAGAAATCAACAACCCTACAATCCAGTCGAATGCACGTTGATTTCGTATCTATACCTGATAAAGCTAAGCCGCTTGGCATCCCGTTATTAAATCTCGACGGCCCACCGGGACTCACTGATCATCCCGGTAATACCAGCGAATTACACAATTCCACGAAAAAACGAAAAAGACGTAAGAAGAAGAAAAAGCAAGTGGTGACCGGTACGGGAGACGACTGAAGAACATTGTACGTAAGGAGATTTCACCTTCGTTTTTCCCTACTCTCACCTGTCCAAACCAGTGGCGCATTGCTACGCATGTGTGGTGCGCAGCATTCGAGTCATTACGTCGAAGAAAGATCTACTACGGGTCGGCCACCGTTTGTAGCGGGCTACGCGTGGTCAATCTTCCGGCTTGAAGTATAGTATGCAAATTATCTTGACATAAATATGTATCCTGGGATAATGAATATGTGACGGTAGTGCATTGGTCGATGTGGAGAGTCATCGTCGCTTCCTATCCGCAGTACGGACGGTGTTTCTGCGACTGTCTTGGGAAGCTTTTCGAAAGTTTTGTGGCGTTCCGTGATGGTTGGGGCTAGATCGTCGACTGTTGGATGGGGTGGGTCTTGGTGAGTGGGTTGGGGAAGGCAGACGCTGAGGGCCATTGTGACTGGAGCGTTTGGCAGGAGTGTGCGGACAAACGCGAGGCAGCGCTTTTGGCGTCAGTGGTCGGCGCTTCTTGCCCGACCTGCCAAGCGAGCTTGGCCAAAGACGGAAGAAAGACTTTGACACTCCTGCCTTAGCCTGTTGAACAGCCTTTCTCTTCCTTTTCCACTCCCGTGCTGTTTTGGCCTCGCGCATCTCGCGCATGCCCTCTTTGCGAAGGCGTTCGTTGCCGCTGAACGTAGCACGCCACTTTACGAGCCAGCCGTGCACCGTCGAAGCCTTTGGACGACGACGCCGCCTGCCGTCTGAGTGATAATGCTGCGTAGAATTGAGAAACCGTAGACAGTGGATCGCACGAGATCGACTTACAGAGGACTTCCACTCGATCTGGAGCATCTTGACGGATGCGAGGGTGTAAATCGTTTGGCAGGTAGATGTGGCGATTGGTGCCAACTGCGATCGATGAGCCCGTCGTATTTATGGTCGGACCTTGCTTTCGTCTGTGGAGCATACCTTTTCCGTGTGGTGGAATGATCTCCGACAAGGCGACGAGCAACCAGCAACGAGGCTTTGGGCTAGCACGCCACGTTCCTGGCATCTCCCGCCATCCCCCGCCGCAGACTCTGAGTTCGCACGGCTGCACGACTCGTGGGCACGTTCAACGTCAAAAGTCAGTGGGGCCAGCCTCGTCATGTTCCCACAGCCTCGGCGTGGAAACCATACTAGCAAGAATGTGGTAACGGCGTGTTTTCGGCATGGACATCGTTTAGCGAGAGGGATCCCACCCGGAGAGCCGGCAGATGGCATGAAAGCCATCAGGTCTTGTCGTGGGCAGATGCAGAGGTAAGTTACTAGCCCAAGTCGTCGTTGAGTCTGTATGCTGTATTGCCGACCAGGAATTGCGGTTCCCTGGGCAGTTGCATTTTCCGTGACGGCAATGCAGGTGGATACGAGCAAGGTACGCGTTTTTTTTAACTCGAAACCGTCGATGTCATCGCACTGCATCTACTAAAGCCTCAGGGGACGCAAGTCAAGCTGTCAGCGATATGTTCGCTCTCCCCCAGGCGTGGTTCAGTTCACCGGGACTCGGCTACTCGCACGTCCGGCGTGGTTGTATCGAAACTGCCAAATATGGATAGGGCTGGGAACGTGTTTCCTAAAGCAGCTGAATACACAGGATTAACTGAGCAGTCATTCCGGGTACGGGACGCGCTCGATCTCGTACAACCTGACCTTTCGTTTCTCAAGTGACGGTGACCGTTCTTGCGTCATGTTCGCCCGTCGGTGGCAGTGAGCGCGCCCTTGGAACGATTTCCTTTCCGAGAGCTCCGTCTGGGGCACCGCATCACGACTCTCTTCCTTAGCGGGTGCTCCTGGCTGTGACGATGCGATTTCTTCACACTGCCATTGAACACCATCGACGAGCCTCTGCCTTGAAAGTCATGGCGCGTACGGTTATTCTATCCTCCGAGTTGCCTACCGCTGGTATCTTTCCGATACTACAAAACCAACAATGTATCCGAGGTCGCACTTTGGACATTCTAACAGGAATTCCAGATTCCTCAGTCAGGTACTATGGGCTGGAAGAACGTCGATACAATCATCCAGGGAAGGCTGTATCTCGGAAAGTATGACGCTTACCATCCCTGTGACGTTTCATTTCCTGATCTATCCCATATTTCTAGCATTCATGCGGCCAGATCACCGCGGTCGTTAACAGAACGCCGGATTACTCATATCGTATCCGTTTGCAACGACCCAATTCCCGCAGAGATTCCCGAATCTGGCATCGCTCATCTGCGAATTCCTGTTGAGGATGTCGACTTCGTCGATCTTTTGATTTGGCTTCCCACCGCATGTCAGTTCATAGAGCAGGCCATCGCGGCTGGAGGTGCCGTTCTCGTGCACTGCAACCAGGGGCTGACTCGGAGTGCCACCGTGGTCGCTGCATACCGTAGGCCGTCTTAATCCATACATGTCGAGGATCCTTGTTTCTGACACGCTGTAGTGATGTGTACGCGGCGAATCGATGCCACGCAAGCAATGTCGGCAGTTCGACAAGGTTAATTCTTGCCGTGTTGCCTGTCTCCCGTTCTAACGGGGTCCCACTTTACAGCGCGAGAGCAGGTCTGGTTTAACGCCGGATTCCATGAACAACTCGTCCTGTTTGAGCTCTGCAAATATCAACCCAGCCCAGATTGTCCGTACTATGTCGGGTGGCGCCGAAAGTTGGACGCCCATCTAACAGGGCAGACTTGAACAAGTACATCCCCGCATCACTAAGAGCAGTCGATGAAGGACGCTCTGATACGAAACGTCAAAAGTCAACTGTTTTTATGCCAATGGTACTGTCCCACTTAATGTACGGTTGCAACTGTCGCGGCATAATCGTGTCATAGAACCCTGTATTCTCTACTCTCCAAGTCCCCGTTCTGTCACTGTTGTGCACTTACTTGCTGTCATTTTCTTACGTTAGTCATTGTTACATTAGTTCTTGCACTACCCCTTCCTGTTCTCACGGGTTCGTATCAACACTTATGCCATTCTGTAATCACTGTCATCACATTAGCATCGTGTTTCCTTTCGTTTGCAATAGATTGGGGCCATTCCTCTTATCCTGTATCTGGTCAAGAATTTTGTCGATCATCTTGGGTTTTCGTGGCCTCCACGTGCCAACGAAGACCAGTAATTGTGCAGATTTGAAACGGTAATAGGGTATCATCAACCACCGTTGGTGGAAGCTGCATGAAACAATCCATGGACTGCCGTATTCGTATTAACGACTTCTCGCGAAGCACAGTAAGCGTCCCTGAACAAGATTAAGCTTGGGATATAATTCACAGCTGCGGACGTCCGCAGTATAGACCACGTAGACCATGATATGTAGGAGTACGTAGAGCGCACGACTTAAAAAGCCATTGGAGGCGGAGTTCGAAAGTCCGCTCTCACACGTTACCCGCCAAACAGCAAACTTGCTCTTTACCTCCAGCTTACAACCCGACAAAACACCCGTCGTCGTCGTCGTCACAACACACAATGGGTCTCTCGGTCTCTCGCCTGCTGGCCACCTTATTTAAAAACAAGGAAATGCGTGAGTATAGTATCTACCAAGTGTCCTACTCCAATTGACGTTGCCATCTCCCATAGGTATTTTGATGGTGCGGACGCACAGTACCCTTTGCCCTGGACTACATTATTCACTCATGTATATAGGTTGGTCTTGACGCCGCCGGCAAAACCACCATCCTCTACAAGCTCAAGCTCGGCGAGATTGTGACTACGATTCCTACGATTGGTAGGCACATGACCGACTTAGTCACGCTTAGCTTGATTTTCTCACAATTCACAGGCTTCAACGTCGAGACGGTCGAGTACAAGAACATCTCCTTCACTGTGTGGGATGTTGGAGGACAGGATAAGATCCGCCCACTTTGGAGGCATTGTACGTCCGGTCAACGTCACACATCATACACTCTTTCTTTAACCTGATACTTTAGATTTCCAAAACACGCAAGGAATCATCTTTGTCGTTGACTCGAATGATCGGGAACGTGTCTCGGAGGCCCGCGAAGAGCTTCAACGAATGTTGAACGAGGATGAACTTCGGGATGCCCTTCTTCTTGTCTTTGCCAATAAGCAAGATCTCCCCAATGCTATGAATGCCGCTGAAATTACCGACAAACTCGGCCTCCAGGCCCTTAGACAGCGAACATGGTATATTCAGGTTGGTGACTCAATTCGAGTGATGTGGCTCCAACTTGGGTTGTTGACGTGCAATTTGATGCAGGCCGCTTGCGCCACATCTGGTGACGGGCTGTACGAGGGCCTCGAGTGGTTGGCGACGAACATCAACAAACGGAGGTGATGAGCCAGAGTAGATCTCTTCTGAGTTGGTTCCGTATGTCACTTGACTGGTCACCTCGCCTTATGTTGAATGATGATACTCCGTTCTACTATTACACGTTTAACCATCGCTTGTTACTTGGGACCCTCTTCCCCTTCACACGCCTCATAATTTGCAACATTGCGAGCGTGTTCTTGCTGCTTCTTGCAGGTCTGCTATAGATGTTCATACCTTCTGCCACCATGCCCGCCTGAAACAAAGTGTGACTGTTCGACTAAGTACCGTGTATAGCAAGGCTCATCCTATGTAGTGCCTCTGCCTCCTTCCTGCGTTTCTCACCTCTCTCCCTAGACGGGTTGTCACGCCGAGTAGCCCCGTACCTGGCGAGCTTCTCCAAAAGAACTTGTAGCCTTTTTGGCTTGACTTCGCTGTAGGATGCCTGTCGAACACTTGCGTTCAGATAATCCTGCACTGCGTCTGTCAGAATAATCTTGACCATCTGCAACCACCGTCAGAGCAGAAAAATGTCGTAAAGCCAGTACATACGGAGTGTAGCTCGGTGAACGACGAGTTGAGGTGCCCGCGCCCTATCCTCGTAATCTCACCTTCAAGGAACATCATGTCGGTCACCATATTGGCGACCGCGTTCTCGTTCATCGCTGGAACTTTTGGACCAATCATGAAGTTCTGTATCGCGTTCGTATCAGCGAAGGGACCAATACCAAGAGAGGGTGTACCATAAAACACTCAGCAATGTACCCTACAGCTCCCTTGTAGGCTTCATCCTTGTATGCATCCTTGAGCGCAAGGGAATCTACGACGGTGGTGAGCCAATTCACGAGCTCGTAGAGATACATGCTTGGCATCTCTTCGCGAGTTTGTGGTGTCCAGTCGTACTCAGATAGATCAAAGAAGTCGTCAAGTTTCGAGGCAATGAGAGCTGTAATCCGAACTCGAGATCGTTGGAATGGTTCCGAGAAGGGTGATGACGCAAGACGGATGGTCCCCCCTCGTTGTGTGGACCTGTGAAGAGTGAGTACACCTGCGAACACTTCAGCAAACTGGCAAAAGTCACCGGAGGTTGGTGAGTGATCGCCCTAGCTCAGTGCAAGCTACCTGAAAGTACTCCAGGTTGGTCACGATTTGTGCAATCTGCGAGAGCGCCGATGTACTTTGAAGCCGTTTATTTATGCTGTCACTTATGTGATTCGAGAGAAGTCTGTCGAGTGACTGGGGAGGCTCTCGTGAATGAGGGACAGGCCATGCTCATCACACTCACCCGACTCAGCAGGTCGTCGATGTTGCTGTGGTGTTGCGACACGCCTTCTACAAACTGATAAAATTGTTGAATGAAGACTCGGATCTGTGAATGTTATGAGCGCTTGATACATGAAATGAAGTGGACTTACATCTTGACAGCTGAGGTAGAAACTTTGGGACCATGGTAGAGTGAGTGGTATGGAACTCCTGGGAATTTTGAGTACATCTCCCCATGCAAGTCAGTGCGACATTACTGGGCAAGGTTCTCCCTTTCAGAAGCACTCAGCCACACGCTGCTAATTACAGACTCCTTCTCGGACGGCGTAGTAATATACATTGGCAAGTAATCATCTTTGAGCACAACCTAACAGAAATCTTGCTTCAAATAAACGAAATCAATAAATACAGAACGTACTGAGTCTAGCTTCCGGCCAAACTCAGTTTCGAGCAGTCTTGTGTATTTGTCGAACAGAGCAAGCGTTAGAGAATGAAGAGAGTGTGTTGGATAAGAATAAGACTGTGCGACTTGGTTATTAGTGACACGGCCAATGTGACGATATTTACAATTACCTCCAGTGTCGTGACGAATGCTGTTAGACGTTCCTTGACTCTCAAGAACGTGTCAGGGTCTTTTTGCTCCACCAAAGCGGAACCGATAGCTGTGGACAGACGAGACACGATTGCATCCCAGAGCTCCTCGACATCTCTTTCCGAGCGGAAGCCAGAAGTCGTTTCCAGCACATGGGATTCTATAATGAAGAAGCCACATATTTCTTCCAAGAGGGCAGGGAGGGGGGATAAAGAGAGCGGTGTGGGGAGAATAAGGTCCGACTGTGCCTGAATAGAGGGTTGGCAACGTCCACAAATCGAAGTAGAACCGGCGAACCTTACGATCAGCTTGGTATGAGTTACGGAGATCATCTAGCGAATCCAAGGAAATATAAATATGGATGCATTGGTATAGCGGTTGGAAATCAACTTTAATCTTATCCTTGTCGAGGACGTTATCTGTGAACCACGACGTTCAAGACAACAATTAATTTGGTACTGCAGGGACTTACTATCAGTCCTTTCATATGTGACCATTTCAACCGCACTGCCAACGCGACTTGACCTCAGCATTGGATCCTTTTCGCGTCGGGTCCTCCACTTTCGGATGCGCGCGTCCATACTCTCCATAGCTGATTTCCCCACAATGGCAGTGACATTTCTGATCTCAAGTAGCCATTGTTTCATGGATGCAGTAACAGCATTTTGTACCTGGACTCGAAGCGAAGGCAAGGAGGACAATATATGCTGATATAACGGGGTTTGCGACAGCGATGTTAATGGCATTGTCTGAATGTCTTCCAGAGACTCGAGAGTGGTGGTTCAGCATGAAGAGTTCGGACGATTTCCGTTTGACTCACTCGCAGGGCACTCCAGAACCTGCCTTCTTTGATCATGTCACCAATGCGGTCGATAACGTCGATAAGCTTTAGGCAAGCCTGAAACGTGTCGATCGCTTCGTCGAGGTTTGAAGCCGTCTTCTTTGACTGCAGTAAGGTCCTCTTCTTTTCGACGAGTCCTTTTCCCAGGTAACCAATGTTTTCATCGAGAGTTGCAATCTTCTCGCGGAGGTTGGTAGTATATGACTTGATTGTGAAGAGAGTAGAAATAGAGGAGATGAATTCCTGGTAGTTTTCGGTACAGATGCCTTCTATCTCTGCATCCTTTGCCTCGATGAGCGCTTGAAGGTTACGCAGATAGTCTTCCTGCTGTCGAGTTGCATGGATTTGTTTGATGATGGGACCGAGCTGTTCCAGATTCTCGGAGGAAGAAGATGCATCGAGAAGATGTATCTGTTGAAGTTGCTGGTCGATGCTTTCTTGGGTGTACTGTTGACGACGTCGCGGTGGCATCGCTGTACGTCGCAGCCCACATGGGGATGGACGGCCAGCGGTTGTTTGCCAATGGCTTTAGATCCAAACACTCATATACATAGCCTTATGGACACTCGTCTCCGAGCCCGGAAGTACCCTAATAATCCCCGTCAGCTAGTGCGATGCCCGAGGTCAAGCTCCAGGTGGCCGCGGTGTGAGTCTGCTTCATCGTACATGTGCGTCGGCTTATAGCTAGTCTATTCGACATGGACGGCACGCTGGTCGATTCGACCAGCGGCGTCACGGGCGCTTGGGAAACTTTTGCAAAGACATACCCTGGGATCGACGTCACGACGATCCTTCACAGTAGCTATTCCACCAACCCGGTCTAACCACATCGCCATCCATACTGATCTTTTGCAGGTTCGCACGGCGTCAGGACAATAGATAATCTTGCAAGGTGGTGCGGTATCACTGATCCCAAATCGCTCAAGGTCTCTTTGCTCTCGGTTCGCATGTGTCCACTTTCCAATTGTTGCTGCTCTATTAGGATGAAGCCGAACGATTCGAGCGAGCCATCATCGAGTCTGCAGAGGATGGCATCAAGATGCTCCCTGGCGTACGCTCAATCCTTGACAATGTGAGATACATCTTCGTCACTACGACTCTCTGAACGACCCATCTATTTTACGCTACAGCTGTCGCCCGCCAAGAGTAAGCCAAATCAGCGATGGACGATTTGCACGTCTGCGACCAGAGTCTATGCCGCTGCTGCCTTGACCGCAGCAGGCATAGTTCATCCCGATGATTTTGTAACAGCGGATGATGTTCACAAAGGGAAACCACAGTAATAACCATTTCCTACCCGTCCACATGTATGACAACCGTCTCTAAGCCCAGAGCCATACCTAGAAGGGGCTGCTAGGTGTGACGTCAGGGCTATCGACTGTGAGTAATTTCACTCCGAGCTAGGACACAAACACATTCCATAATGAGGCGTTGTTGTAGAGGATGCACCCGCTGGTGTTTTGAGCGGCTTGGCCGCCGGGTCGAGGGTAATCGGCTTGCTGACTACCCACTCAAGGGAGCAGATGTTAAAGGCCGCTGAAAGCGCACCCCAAGGTTACTTTTACCTGGTTCCGAGCTTGTCAAGGTAGATATCATTTAAGCCGTTGGTTGAGTAGCTGATGTCGGGACAGTGTTTCAATGGTGCTTGTCGACGATGGCCTTGGCATAGAAATAAATATCACCTTGGCTTAGAACAGCATGTATATACCATCAAGTATGGCAGAACCGAAGGTTGGGTTTCATTGTTGGAAAAAATATGTTCTCGGTGAACCGTAGATCCCCTTTAAATCAATAGCTGATAAGTCAATATCTTATCTAGATCACCTATTCAAAGTTATATATCGATGGGAAAGAAGAACATGAGTCAAATTCCTAATATTCGGCGCCTTCTTCAGCGTCTGCCGAGTCGGTGCCCACTTCTTCGTAGTCCTTTTCCAGTGCAGCAAGATCCTCTCGAGCTTCAGAGAATTCACCCTTCAACGCGTTGAGGTCTTTGAAGTGCAAAGGAAAAAACGGCGTACCTCTTCCATTCCTTCCCCGACGTACCAGTGGACGAAAGCACGTTTCGAGTACATCAAATCAAATTTGTAGTCTGGCAGGGCGTCAATGATCAGTGAAACCACTACGTTGATTCTAACTCACTGAGGCGACTCCACGCAACGGATATGGCAGTAGTGCTGCATCACACATTAACAACTGTTCGCCCTAGACTGCAAGAACTCACTTTGACAACATGCAAAGGCTGCGGCTCGTCTTCGCGAGGTCACCGGTGGGGATGAAGGCCGGAGGTTCATTGCAAATACCGAGCTTGAAGCCAGTTGGACACCAGTCGACAAACTGAATTGTCTTCTTTGTCTTTATGGTGGCGACGGCTGACTGGACGTCCTTTGGAACGACATCTCCACGGTATAAGAGAGCACAAGCCACTATCGCAAGGGATCAGCACATCGATGCGACCAATTATATTGGCAACACACTGTATTTGCCGTCCTTGGGATCACATTTCACCTAGGCGTAGATGAGAGTCAACTCAATGAATGGTCTCGTCGCAGCAAACGAAACTACCATCTGGTGTCCATTTTCGAAGCAGGAGAAAGTCATCTCATTTACGGAGTTTTGCTCGTGAGTAGCTTTCTCAGCGGAGAGCAATGGCGCATAAGTAGCAAGAGGGAAATGAATACGCGGGAAACTAGACAGGTTTCTTAATGGGAAGAAGCAATGACATAAGACCATGTCACTCACGGAACTAGATTAGTCTGGAACTCTGCTAAGTCGACGTTCAGGGAGCCGTCAAACCGCAGAGAAGCAGTAATCGAGGAAACGACTTGTGCAATCAGACGGTTCAGGTTCACGAAGCTGGGTAGCGCGACGCCTAGATTCTTTTTGCAGATAGAGTATATGGCCTCGTTATCAACCTATTTCGAGGATGCATTAGAATATCAACCAATGTTTTCATTTGGTCCAGAGTTTACCATAAAAGAGCAATCCGAGTGCTCAAGAGTCGTGTGGGTCGTGAGAACAGAGTTGTACGGCTCGACGACGGAGCTAGATAGCTGGGGGGCAGGGTATACGCAGAACTCGAGCTTGGATTTCTTTCCGTAGTCAGTCGAAAGCCGTTCCATCAGAAGCGCACCGAAGCCGGAACCGGTGCCGCCACCGAAGGAGTGGAAGACGAAAAAGCCTTGGAGACCGGAACAGTTGTCTGCAAGGCGACGCAGTTTATCCATGACGGGGTCAACGAGCTCCTTTCCGACGGTGTAGTGACCACGAGCATCTGCGAGGAGACAACAACCGGGAAGCGATGAGCAGATTGCAGCTTGCTGATACTCGGGACAAATAAGCTCACAATTGTTAGCAGCGTCCTCCTTACCAGTGATCATTGTCTCGGGGTGAAAGAGTGATCTATAAGGGCCGGTTTTGACTTCGTCCACGACACCGGGTTCCAAGTCAATGTAGAGGGAACGGGGCACATGTTTTCCAGAACCAGTTTCGGAGAAGAACGTAGAAAAACCCTGATCATTGGTCACGCTAGGGTCTGCGATGCGACCGTCAGGCTGAACGCGGAATCACAGTGGGTCCCGGCAGAAAATCGGAGAACGACTTACGTTCAGACCATGTTCCACGGTGTAAAGCTCCCCTGGGAAAGAGTCAGATGGCAATGGTGTGGTTGATCTTATGGTAAAAACGCACAGCATGCATTGCCAATTTGTACGCCAGCTTGCCCGACATGGAGAGAGATGACTTCGCGCATGGTGAGAGCCAAATGGCCGATGGTGGTCAAGATGTTGTAATGGCTCCCAGCAAAATTTGTAGTCTGAAATCGTTCTTGTTTTGGTAATGTCGTGACGCAGTCTGAACTTGATCAGAGCCGGATCACCACTAGTACTCGCACTGACCACCAGAACGTCGTCAAAAAGGTGTATTCGTAAAATTCATCAAGGTAGAACAAACTACAGGAACCAGGAATCATGCAAAGGGCCATTGTGCAAAAACGTCGTGAATTTTAGTACTCTCCACCCTCCTCCACGTCCGCAGAGTCAATTCCAACCTCCTCGTAGTCTTTTTCGAGCGCAGCAAGGTCCTCACGCGCTTCCGAGAACTCGCCCTCCTCCATACCCTCGCCGACGTACCAATGGACAAAGGCACGCTTAGAGTAGAGGAGGTCGAACTTGTGGTCGAGACGGCTCCACGCGGTCGAGATGGCGGTCGTGTTCGACAACATGCACATGCTGCGAGATACCTTGGCGAGATCACCGCCGGGGATGTGGGCGGGTGGCTCGTTGCAGATGCCGAGCTTGAAGCCAGTGGGGCACCAATCCACGAATTGAATGGTCCGGCGGGTCTTGATGATGCTGACAGCCGCGTTGACATCCTTGGGAACAACATCACCACGATAGAGCAGTGCACACGCCACTGGTGAACGACTTAATGAATGATTGACACGGTACATAAACAAACGTACTGTATTTGCCCTCGCGGGGATCGCACTTGACCATTTGGTTGCCAGTCTCGAAACACGAGAAAGTCATGTCCGCAACCGAATTTTGTTCGTGATGAGCTTTCTCTGCGGAGATAATGGGAGCAAAGGTGGCCAATGGGAAATGGATACGAGGGAAACTATGATACGCTCAGTTAAGGCGCCAAAATCACGCGCTACGGAGGACTTACGGGACCAGGTTGGTTTGGAATTCGTTGAGATCGACGTTGAGGGAACCATCAAAGCGCAAGGAAGCTGTAATTGATGAGACAACCTGGGCGATTAAACGATTCAAGTTGGTAAAGCTAGGGGACGTGATGTTGAGGTTCCGCTTGCAGATATCGTAAATGGCCTCGTTGTCGACCTAATTGGATCAGATGTCAGTAAGCGAGTGCACAAATATACGTAATTATGCCAACCAACCATGAACGAACAGTCAGAATGCTCAAGGGTTGTGTGAGTTGTCAAGACGGAGTTGTAAGGCTCAACGACGGAGTTTGCCATCGTAGGAGCGGGGTACACACTGAACTCCAACTTTGACTTTTTACCGTAATCAGTGGAAAGACGCTCAAGAATCAAAGCACCAAAGCCCGATCCAGTGCCACCACCAAAGGAGTGGAACACGAAGAAGCCCTGCAGACCGGCACAGTTGTCGGCGAGCCGACGAACTTTGTCCATAACGTTGTCGATCTGTTCCTTACCAATCGTATAGTGGCCACGAGCATCTTGAATCAATGATGAGAGACCGAGGAGCCCACAGAAACACTGGAAGACATACAGTTGCTCGCAGCGTCTTCTTTACCCGTGACCAGAGTCTCGGGGTGGAAGAGACTCCTGTAGGTACCGGTCCGGACCTCGTCGATTACGTTTGGTTCCAGGTCGATGTAAAGTGACCGAGGAACGTGCTTTCCCGATGAGGTTTCGGAGAAGAACGTGCTGAACCCATCATCATTAGCAGATGGGGAGCCTTCGACGAGACGTCCATCGGGCTAGACGTGTCGGATCAGCGGAAACTAGAGAAGACAGCGGGAGAAAAGGACTTGCACTGAGACCGTGTTCGACGGTGTAGAGTTCCCCTGTGAGGGTGAATGAGTGTGCGTGAATGGGCGTGCGACGCGTAAAGAAGACGTACAGCAGGCGTTTCCGATCTGGACACCGGCCTGGCCGACGTGGACAGAGATGACTTCACGCATGATTTGAGCGGGATTGGCTAGAAGGGGTCGAGGATGGGCGGGCGGACGCGAAACTACGCGTCGAGCACTTACTAGAGAGAGGCGAGGATGGATGATGGCCTAGACGGAGAAGGGCCGAGGGTTAAAAAAGGGCCACAACACATGTTGATTACCTAATCATTTCAATTCCCACGGATGGACCCGTTTATGTCAAAGAGCAGGAGGACATTTCACGCGATGATCACCTTTAGACCGCTCGCAGGCGCAGTCGGCGCGGACAGCCCAGCACCTCTCGCCTATCTCCTCCAGGTCGACGACGTCCGCGTCCTCCTCGACTGCGGGTCTCCAGACTGGTCCCCAGAACAGCCCGTCGCCGCCGACGCTTACTGTGCCGCCCTGCGAGAGTATGTGTCTTGTTTCCCCGTCCTCGTTTCACCTCACCCTTTTCGCACAGATGCGCGTCCACGATCGACCTCGTTCTCCTCTCACATGGTGATCTCGCTCACGCTGGCCTCTACGCCTACGCCTATTCCAGTTGGGGCCTCAAAGCACCCGCATATACGACCATCCCCGTCCAGGCCATGGCGCGTATCGTCACCCTCGAAGACATCGAAGGAACCCGCGACGAACAAGACATTTCCGACCAGGATTCATCAGCCATTTCTAAGGACCCTACCCGTCCAAAGTACATCGCCACCGTGAGCCAGGTCCACGAGGCCTATGACGTGGTCAATACGCTCAGATATTCACAACCCACACACCTCCAGGGTAAGTCTCGGTGTACATGTATTTACCCCAAAAATTATAATGGCAACAATCGACGGCTGCACAGGTAAATGTCAAGGTATCACCATCACACCCTTTTCTGCTGGGCACACGCTCGGCGGCACGATATGGAAAATCCGTTCTCCATCGGCCGGCACAATCGTCTATGCTGTCGATATGAACCACACGAGAGAGCGTCATCTCGATGGCACAGTCCTCTTTCGCGCCTCCGCGGGTGGTATTTTCGAGCCCCTCGCTCGACCCGATCTCTTCATAACCGACGCAGATCGCGCAAACGTCACAACGAGTCGGAGAAAAGATCGCGATGCGGCAATGATCGGTGCGCCTCGACTTCTCCACTTCCACATGCAAGCGGCCAACCTCTGTCTTCCAGATACCATTGGTGCTACATTGTCATCCAGGTGCTCTCTTCTGTTGCCATGTGATGCCGGTCCTCGGTTACTTGAGCTGCTGGTGTTACTCGACCAGCACTGGAAATTTGCTGATCTCCGCTACCCAATATGTCTTTTATCTCGCAACGGACGCGAAATGTTGACATTCGTACGAAGTATGATGGAATGGGTAGGCGGCACTGTTAGCAAAGAAGATGTCGGCGTAGATGGCTCCGGTAAAACGGGCCCCAAACGAAGACGAGCTGATGATGAAGCAGACGATGAGGCGTTGGGCGCGTTCGCGTTACGGTTCAAGTACGGGCAGATTCGCTCTTCTTGTATGGCACTCACCGTTCACTCAGATTTCTCGAGTTCTTCTTGAATCCACAGGCACTTGTACAAAAATATTCATCAAAAGAACCAAAACTCATTCTTGCTGTACCAGCTTCTCTTTCTCACGGACCTTCCAGGGCGTTATTTGCTGACTTTGCAGCGGTCCCTGACAATGTCATACTGCTCACGAACAGAGGAGAAGAGGGGACTCTCGCTCGCGTGCTCTTTGATAAATGGAACAACGCTCAAAGAGGCGACGATACCTGGGACAAGGGCAAGATAGGGAGCAACGTCATGATGGATGGATTTCTGCGCCTGAGGGTACCTTCAGTCTTTCTCAGTTGAGCGATTGCTCAAGTTCTCTTAGATGAACACAAAAGTTCCCCTTCAAGGTGCTGAGCTGGAAGCCTACCTTGCCAAAGAACGCGCAACCAAGGAAAAAGAAGCAGCGCAACAAGCTGCCATCGTCCGTAATCAGCGCATGCTTGAGGCCGATGAAGACGAATCCGACGAAGAGTCCGACTCTGACGAAGAGGATGAGGTCGAGCGTGCACTCAATGAGGATCAGATGGACACGGTCAACGGCGATTCCATGGTGCCGACTTCCACACGTAGACGAAAGGCGGAGAAGATCGAGGACAATGCTGACTGGGGACTTGATATGGACGATGGACTGACCAAAACATTGCTATCGTTCGATATCTACCTCAAAGGCAATGTCTCCAAGGCCACATCCTTCTTCAAGAGCACAGGCGGTCAGGCACAACGATTCCGCATGTTCCCTTATGTCGAAAAGAAGCGGAAAGTCGACGAATATGGCGAAACCGTCGACATTATAATGTGGTTACGCCGGGGTAAGGTCTTTGAGCAGGAGATAGAGTCCGATGAGGTCAAAGAGGCAAAACGGAAACAGGCAGAAGAGGAAGCCAAGGTTTTATTCTTATTTCCATGATATCGACCTAATCAACCAACGTGTTCTGCAGATTGCGGTGCAAGAACCTCCTTCAAAGTGCGTGTCGTCCGAGATCGAGATTCAATTAGCCTGCCGCCTCTTGTTCATTGATATGGAGGGTCTCAATGATGGTCGTGCCGTCAAAACTATAGTACCTCAAGTCAATCCTCGCAAAATGGTACGTAAATTGTCGCCGATAACAGAAATTAGGTTAAGACTCATCTGTAGATTTTGGTGCATGCTTCCATGGACGCGGCGAGAGCGCTAATTGAAAGCTGCGGGCAAATCCGTGCGATGACAAAAGACATTTATGCCCCCGGGGTGGGTGGGAGTGTACAGATTGGACAACAGACCAACAGCTTCTCGATCTCATTAAGCGACGAGTTGCTGAGTATGCTCAAGATGTCGCGGGTACGTAAAGTGGCTTACCGCTCTCGGATGATATCCATACTCACCTGCCGACCCATCGGTAGTTTGAGGACAATGAAGTCGGTTACGTGACTGGACGCGTTGTGCACCACTTCAGTTCCACTATACCGATTCTCGAGCCATCAGGAGTTTCAGTATCGGCTGATGCACATGTCAGGACTGAGGCCCCTCGTAGTCGGTTACTTGGATCGAGACTAGCACGACCGCTCCCACGTTCGACGATGATCGGAGAACTCAAACTAACAGCTCTCAAGGCCAGACTTGCGTCCATCGGAATACCGGCAGAACTAATTGGTGAAGGTGTTCTTATCTGCGGGGCCGGGGCCAGACGAGACCAGCCGACAGACAACATCGAAGAAACCGTTGCCGTTCGCAAGACCGGCCGAGGAAAGGTCGAACTCGAGGGCAACGTATCTAGCGTCTACTATACTGTACGAAAAGAGATCTACGGACTACATGCGCTTGTGGCTGCCTAATATCATGTAATGATATCCTACTCTCAAGCATGAGTCCCCAAAAAACCATTAAGCTCCTTTGCCCGCGTCCTCTTTCAAGCTAACTATCCTGTTGAGGACCAAGACATCACCCTGATTCACACCACAGAGACTTGATGGGTCGTCCAGCGCCGACAAGCGGGAATCCGAGTCCACGCAAAAATATGCAACACGTAGACCCTGGAAACGAATGCATTCTTTGCCAACCAAATGTTCGGGAGTAACCACCGGAGTCTCGGGATTCACGAACTGCTGAGCCCCCTCGGCCATTGACTTATCAGCACGAGCCCTGGCCTCTGCGAGCGCGTTCTTCACGGACTCCCTTGCCAGTGGCCAGAAACCAACTTCGACCATGGCGCCTTTCACGACGTCCATGCTATGTGGGTTGATATCTGCTGTGAAATCAGGCACTGCAGCCAATGGGTTGTCGCTTTTGAATAGGGGGTGGAAAATCCGTGTTTCGTTCACGCGGACAGGACTTCCCGACGGTGCATGTTCTGCGACCCACTGGATATACGTTTTTGGTTTTGTATTCCCCTTGTCTTCGAGTCTGCAGATAAGTTCTGTAACTTGGCCAGTGGTAGGATCTGTCTTGTACGACGTGCATGTGATAGGATGTGGTGCCTGGAAAAGACCGACAGTCTTGCCTGGAGCAAGCCGGAAGTAATCTTTGGAGTCTTCCAGCCTGAAATCATCGGCATCGATGTAGATGGTACGCGTAAATGGAATAGTGGAGGTCCCGAGCTGGGGAACTCTGGGGTGTAGTGGTTTCGTTACCATGAGGACATAATCTTCAGGTAGGTTTTCGATGGTGACTTTCAGGGGATGCAACACCATAAGGAGTCGTTGTGCGGTTCCTTCCAGGAATTGCCTGATGGCATGATCAAATCGGCCAATCTGGATGTTTGACTCGGCTGTGGAAACCCCAAGAGTGCTCACGAAAGAGAGGATCGCTTCAGCGGGAACCCCCCGGCGGCGAAGTGCGATGACAGAGTGAAGCCTCGGGTCGTTCCATCCCGTAACATATCCCTGGTTGACGAGCTGCAGTATCTTTCGCTTCGAATTTATCGTCCCTGTGACGTTCAACCTCCCAAACTCGGATTGTCTCGGCTTGTAAACTTCCAGTGCGTCGCAAAGCCATTCGTATGATTGGCGGGAAGTCACAAATTCCGTAGTGCACAAAGAATGTCTGTGCACCGTTTCAGTTCACACCAGAAAGCGCAGAACGTGACGGAGGACGTACGATATGTTCTCGAAACTGTCGACGAGACAATGCGTATAATCATATGTAGGGTATATTTTCCATTTATCATGTGTGCGGTGATGCGAGGCGTCCAGAACTCGATAAGCTGTCAGGTCCCACATCTTAGGATTGGGATCGGATAGATCCTGCTTCATACGCAAAAATGCTTCTTTGGGACGATAGAAGCCATCCTTCATTTTCTGGAACTCTGCAAGGGACTCCTCGATCGGCCTATCCCTGTGGATGCACGCTCGAGGAGTGGCAACCTTTTCACCCCTGTCGGCCTTTATCTGTTCCTCTAACCACGATGCATAAGTAGGAGTCGAGCACCGAACGATGACCACGCACGGGAACAGTGACAAACATATGCCTTGCCTCGTTTAATCAACTCGATGGCGAGCTCATACAGCTGATCGAAATAGTCGCTTGAATAGGTGATCTTCCATGGCTCATAGCCAAGCCATCGAACGACTTCGATAATACTTGTAAAATATCTTGCTTCCTCTTTCTCGGGGTTGGTGTCGTCGAAACGAAGGTACGTTCTCCCGCCGTGATGTGCAGCATAACCAAAGTCCACAAAGATAGCTTTGCAGTGGCCGATATGCAAATACCCATTCGGTTCCGGAGGGAACCGTGTATAAACTCTACCAGCGGTCGCGGCCAAATGTTTGTCGCGAAGTTCAGATTTTATTTGCGGATTTTCACCCGGTTTGTGGAGCGCGCCGAGGAAGCCTTCCTCAAAGACTACCTTCCTGGATTTGGCCCTCTGCGCGGCGTCGGAGACTTGTGCCGCAGTGTTGTCTGATGTTTCACCAACGTCGGTTTCCCTTTTCGACTCCTGATGAAAGGTCGTGAGATCATGACATAGCGAATACAACCAGTGTCGCCTACCTTTGCCTTGGGCTTCGCTGTCTCCTTCGCGCCAAAAGCCTTCGTAAAGACACGCTCGACGGCGTTCTTTACTTCGAGCGGATTTGCCCATCGCAAGGTAGGGATGTTCTTTACACCGCTGATAACAGCACCAAGGCTGATCCACCCGGACACGGAGTTTAACTGGATGTATTCGTTGACGAAGGTATCTAGTTGATCCGGCGTGATACTGAACCCTAACCATGTGATGGTTGGACAACCAACAAGAACGGAGACTCGACCATAAACTCACCAACGCCACATGTTTCGTTGAACTCAGCCTCGTCCACCGGCAGCGAGTGAGACTCCAAAAATCTAGCGGCAACTAATCACAATGCTGATAGTTCGCTGGAGAGAGTGCATGACAACTAAACAACGGACCGTTTACTTGATCTACCGACTTGAGTTTTTCTTCACGAATGGCCTTGACCATGTAGCTTTGCTTGGCATCGTCGACAATCGGCGCCTTAGCAAGCTGGACAGCGAGCGCTGCGATCAGCACGACTTGTTTCTCTCCGAGTGGATCTGACTCAGAGGCAAGGTCGTGCGAGAGGATGAGGTTCCTCAGAATCGTGGCGCTCTTCGCGCTCTTAGCTGCCTCAGCAGCTTTGGACTTCGATAACCCTATGGATTGGAAGAGGGATATGAATGTATCGGGAGTGTCTGCCTGCGCGAGCATGATTGAGAGGTATAGAGAAGCTTGAAACCTGGTCCGGCGTAGGACGTTGCCTTTGTGTCATGTCATCTGTTATCTAATCTATGACAACTCATCTAAAGCCTTAGGACTACCCTACGTTAGTGCAAGATAACATCAGACAGATTCCCCACTGGCCGTCGCTTCGGACGACCATCAGGTCGCTGGCCGATCATTTTCTTCACCAGCGAATCCGTAGTCGTACCGCTTCCATCGCCATCGAGAAACTCCAACGAGAGATTGTCTAAAACCATTCTCAATGGTAAGTCCGAAAAAGAGATGTGTTTGGATCGAGTTTTGGGGCGTAAAATTATCAGTTGTTCGTTGGGACGAGAGCAAAACACGCCGATTGTCCACAACTCCCATCGGCCTGGGTCCAAGACTTCCCAACTTCCATCAATCCCTCAAAGTGATCTTTCCAGAGCGTGAATGCTTCCGAATTTATGACCAAGATGTTGGGGGATGTTCCCCCTCAAATCCCTAGTGGGTAGGAGACCTGGAGAGTAATGGTTCAAGCCAAGGATCGAGTATCAGGGCTTTTTGAACGGGTATCGGAGGCTCGTTTTCGGGAGGTGCATTGGATAGTATGGATAGCTGCCCTACTCAATCGACGTCATGAGTGAAGCGAACAAGGCTTACAACAGTGGCGCCCCCGAATGAGTGTCCAGCGAGCACAACATTGCTTTCACATTCAATTGGCTTCTCTGACCCAACTGTGGGCCATCTCGACCAATCGATGCAAGTATCTCTTGTGGTTTCCAATATCATCGCGACCGTCACGAAATAGATTCCGAATTGCACGAAGCGCATGGTATATTTCCATTCTTCTGAAGACGAATAGCATATTGGATTGTTCAGCGAGGTAGTCAGATGGCCAACTTGAGATTGAGTATGGTCAGGGACCGGTAGCATCGAAGCACCTTGGGCTTACACTAAGCCGCTCTGTTTGATGTATAGTACGGGTTCAGAGAACGAAGGCATAACAGCGTGTGTCGATCCATCCCGATGTCCCATTGCAAGCACCACACAGCCAGAAGGCACGATAGATGTGCAGAGTTGGCCGTATCAGTGAGAATGACTGGAACCATTGGAGGAAAGGTACGATTACCTGTAGGCGGTTCTACTGCCTCCTAATCCGTGTGAGAATATGACAAGTGGCCAGGGAGAAGGCTGGAAGGATTGCTTTGGGTGGTATCGTGTGGATTAAGGAGTGGTGCTTCAAAATGAACAGGTGTCTGCAGATGACCCGATCAGACATGAAATATGTGATAACTAACGAACCTTGAGTAGGTTGCCAAAGAGATATATGACGGGCCATGATAATCACAAGGATAAGCCTGGTGGATGGCGCATGGGAGAGAAGTGAGGTTGGATGCAAAGTTCTAGTTTGAGAATCACCAGAATAGTTGTTATAACCTGCAATGAGGCTTTCAGCGGACTGCATGTCACAACGCCATTCAGTAACACTGGGCAAACCAGGGACTTCCGACGAACCGAAGTAACCAGCCAATGCCTCTTCAAACGCTCTTCGGCGGGACATCAACGGGGTAATAAGCAGTGAATGCTCCTCGAGCACGAGAGCATGCCTCAGTTCGGAAGATGTACCCGAACGGACCTTCAATGACACTGCTAACTGGATGCCGTGGAACAGCCAGCCTGAAAGTGGTCGCTCTGACAGGAAATCAACCTCCGGGACTTGGTAAAAACGTTCGACTTGAGACACACCGCGCCCTACGTGTTCGTGATAGCTTGGTGGTGAGCACTGGGCGGTGAATAGAGACTGACGCAGCACCCGGATAACTTGAAGGTGATCACTAAAATCTGGTAGTGGTTTGACGGTCGGCCGACAATCTGCCACGTTCAGGGCCCGGGCCGGTCATCAAAGTTTTCCCTTTTGCTGAATCACAAGATCAAGCGACCTTCTCGCCAGCTTGTTTCATCGGTCATCACCGTGGAACGATATTCAACTGGCTATGGAGGCAGCGCTGCATCAGCACGACAGATCGATCGCAGCAGCTTAAATCGACAGCTGACGTGGCAACGACGACGACAATGCAAGGTAGATGTACATACAGGAAAATACATGACTGACAAGCGACTCGGATGTGTCCGCCGTCAAGTGGACATACAACCGTCGCGGTAGGTAGACGAGAGGAGGCTCTAGCCTCTAGGACGCTCCGACGTGGACATCATCATCAATCTCGACCAACGGCGGGTTGTCAAAGGAGAACGGGTTCTTCCGATTGATGTCCACGCTACTGGTGCCGGCGCTCGAACCCACTCCTTCACGCCAGTAAATTGGGTATTGCGATGATTCGGGCCGCATACCGGATGACAAGGAACCAGGCATCACCTGTGGATATGCAGAAGGCGGTGCGTGGAGAACGCATCCTTGCAGCAAAGGTGTACTAGAATGAACAGCGCTTTCCGTCTCAGCAACCTTCCCGGTGACCCAAGACTTGGAACGGTGGGCGGGATACTTGCAGGCGGCCTGGGCCATCGGCAATGAGGCAGAGTCGGGGAGGATGTCGGTGAGAGAAGCCTCTGTTGACAGGGGAAGTTGCATCGAGCCGCGAGACCTTGGAGAGAGCGCGTCCTCCTGAGAGGAGGTCGAACGTTGCTTTGCATGCAATCTCTCTCCATCCAATTCTTTCTCTAGTTGAGCGATGGGAGGATATGGAACAATCCGAGAGGGAGTTAGCTCTCCAAGTTCCTTGCGAAGAATCATGATCTGGCTCTTCAACATGATCGAGAATTCTACCCGCTCGTCGCCATCTGCGTTGGTGATCTGTACGAGAGCTGACACGCTAAGCAAGGGAAAAGTTCGTATGCAGACCAACATATGATAATTTGGAAGGTACAACGTACAAGGCTTCCTTCAGATATGCAAAACTGAACCCTGCTGTTAGGTCCGCCACCTCCTGAACGAGAGACTCTGGGAAATGTATCTTGTCGTTGTCCTTGAGCTTCCTCTGCCAATACTTGGCATACAGCACACGCTCTTGGTAGTCAGGATCATCGAACAGACTGCCTTGCCAGTAAGCATGAGTAATCGTTGCGTGTTCGTCAACTCACTATTTCCGATCGAACCTACTAGGTCGATTGGACAAACCAGGGTCGAGTCTATCGAAATGATTGGTAGAAGCAATGACGAGCAAGCCGTCGTTCCCTTCGAGTCCATCAAGCTGGTTGAGGAAAAACGATCGATTCCACTCGTTGATCAAACTGTCGAGGTCCTCCAGTATCAACTAAATAATGTTTGAGCTTACCTACAATGAGGAATATGCCTCGTCCATCACGTACCACACAAGGGGCCAGCTGATGTGTTTTGAGAAAGACATTCTGCATAGCTACTTCTTCGCCTTGAGGACCTTGTGCATCCGTCTAAGTTCCTTACTGCGATTGTCAAACTGGGTTCTTTACTCACTCTGGAAAGATTTCACGTAGAGCGGGATGAAACCGCGTTCGGTACAGGTCTTCATGATGACTTTGATACTGATGGTTTTACCGTTCCCTACAAAGGACGTCTTGTCAACATACAATGCTATATGCCCGATGAGAGATCTTGCCTGGGGGTCCATACATGATCAAGCCACGCTAGGATGGAGCGTGAATGTGTTCCACCATGATACTAGTGTGCAACAAATACCAACCTTCCATGGAATGGATAGTTTCTTGTACGTCATCTCTGATTTGAAGAACCCGTAGATATCTTTCTGCAGGGCCTTCTTGCTCTCCTCCTTCATGACAACGTCATCCCAAGACGAGTCCTTGATCCCGAGCCAGAGTGCCTTTTCTTTAGACCAAAAACCTCTGTTAAAGACCCAGACCTCGTCGTGGGTCTGCTCTGTATAGAGGCAAGCAGCGAGCACGAAATCTCGTGCTGGCTGTTCAGGACCATCATGAAGGATGAAAGAGACCGTCTTGATGAAGTTTGCATTCTGAAACTAGTCCCCACGTCAGCAGGCCAGACTTTTTACGTTCGTGCGATACTCGTACCTTTGTGATATGCACGACGAAATCGTTGTTCTGCTCAACTCTAGTTAGTGGTGTTGGACGAATAAGAGTGGGTGTTCGTACGTTCCAAGTGAGCCTATACGAGCCAACGATGGGATCGTCGACGAGTGATCCAGCTACCTGGCCCCCGATATGTGCGGGTACTGGTCTAAATACGACATTTGAAACTTGTTTTACCACCTGAGAATCTGGGAGATGGATTTTGACACCAGGAAGCGTCAGGAGGCTGTTGAGCCTGTGATCGTCTGAGACGACGAGCGAGTACCCTGGGTACAATTTCCGCAGCGCGTCTGCGCTGGGAAGGAACAACTCGCTCAGTCGATCGATGTGGTCGATCAAGTGTGCATGTCGACTTACGCAATCAGCTCGGGGCTGGCATGCTTTGCAGAGGCTGGGATCTCGGTGAGCGATGGAGAAGCGAACGAGGACTAGCACAGACGAACACTGATCCACCCATTTCTCATAAAAGGTGGTTGGTTCGTGGGGATCAGGGCTCGACCTGACGTCCACATACTCAATTTCCTGTTGAAGTACTCGTGTCATGTTTGAGCTCGCGTTTGAAGCGGGACAGCCGCACAGCTGTCACTGGCAGCGCTACAGCATCAAGGCACGTCCGGTGCAGGCTCAGCTGAGCGGGCCGCTCCCGCCAGCGTTCAGGGGCCAAATTTCCAAATGGGGTGGCCTGAGACCAGGTTGAAATGCCGAGTTACATAATTACCGGTGCCTTGAATAGTCTCAGGCTCTTGCCACGAGCGCCTCTTTTCAAGCTAATACTATCAAAGTCAGATTTGCCCAACAGGGATGTCGACCCAGCCTCTCCTCCAGCGTACTGCCTCCAAGCGCATCGCCCTCCCAATCAGGGTAGAACCCAAGGTTTCATTTGCAAACGAGAGAACGTTTTTGTCATGGCTTCACTTCACCGTCGTCCTTGGTGGCCTTGCCGTTGGTTTGCTCAACTTTGGGGACCAGGTATGCACACTCTTTCTGCCGTGATCACGTTCCGCTGATCCTTTGCGCCTCACAGGTTGGAAGGATCAGTGCTGCAATGTTTTCAGCCGTTGGTATGTCACTCATCACCGAGGCAGCAGCACTCGTTTGACACAACTAGCCATGGCCGTAATGGTCTATGCTTTGTATACTTACCACTGGCGGGCCGCATCCATCCGCTGCGGTGGCCGTGGGCCCTATGATGATCGCGTCGGACCGGTCAGTATCGCTATCGCCGTCGATTATGCCAAACGCTGATTGCATCATGATAGACTGTCCTATGCGTTGCACTGCTCAGTAAGTTCTGATATTCTGTTGTCCTTCTGTTTGGTTGTAACGACGACCCCGTTTGCAAGTCGCCATTATCGTCAACTTTTTCCTGCGATTTTCACGCAACTAGGGGGACATGTACTTGTTGCGCGGTCAATAATGTAAAGTATCCGAGCATGCGAGTCATCGTATGTGCATAAAGAAAATCACCCCCTTTTCTGCCTCTTGATGCCTGTGCGCGTGGGTAGTGATGCAGAGGTGTCAACGGAGGAGACTGACATGGAGCGGCGCGACTAGATAAAAAGTCAGTACATCCAAACCTGACCGACCAAAAAACAGCGTACTTGTTTCCTGCCTCTGCCGCTCCTCGCGCTAACGATGCTCTGAGCCCTTCCTTCTCTATCCAGATCCGGATCACCGTCTTCCTTGGGCTCGTCGACATCCACAGGAGTCGACTCCTTGGCATCTCTATCGACGCTCTCACTTTCTCTGATGCCCAGTCTTGCTTTAAGTACTCGAATGTCCTGATCCACCCTATCCACGACCTTTTTGGTCTCGATCAAAGCAGTGGTCGCATCCAATAGCGATTCCAACTGAGAACAATTTTCTCTTGTTGGCATCACCAACCGCGAGTACGTAACGCCCAGCTCAGCAAGGGCCTGTGCGACCTTGGGAGCGATGGTCGCTTTGGGAACCGGGAGTTTGAAACTACGAAGGTGAACGGGGACGTGAGTAACTTTTGTCGTGTTGGATGAGCCGGCAGAGGGTTCGACGCGAACGATGCAGTGTTGTGCATCTGTCGTCGGATGAGTTGGAAAGATTGGCTGAGCATATCGGTCTTACCGTATACGGCAGACTTGGCTGGGAGTGGTTTCTTTGTTACGGGGGGCCCGAGTTGAATGATGTTGGATGGGGTTGGAGGTAGATCGATGTCCAGGCCTGTACCTTTTTTGTTCTTCTTTTTGAGATCGATGGAGAGGGCTACAGGGCCGTCTTCTTCGACGACGATATCGGGAAGGCCAGAGTCGACACCGAGAAATGTACGAAGGAGGTCGTCGCGCTCTTTTCTGAATTTACGCTCGTTTTGCTCGAGCCGCTTGAGTTCTATGAACAAGGCCTCTTCCTCTGCGATTTCTTCGGGTGTTCGATCTTCGAGACTGGCGATGTAATTCTTGCGCATCTTTTCGCGTTCTAGATTGGGGTTCATATGAGACAGGCGGTGGGGGTGATTGGCAGGAGAGGGTTGGGATACCTTTGTCGAACTGGTAACTGTTGAGGATCTGGGACTTGTCCGACTCGTCGCCGGCCCACGGTCGATTCCTAATGAGTTTGCGACATACGCTGTAATAGCGGTCTTTGAGATCCTGATTCGCGATGTCAGTGGGTGATTGGATGGGGTGGGGAAGCGAGTTACCTCGATCGCGCGGACGGGCCTGTCGGGATAATCGTAGCGGTCGTGGATGACGTACCAGCGGAGGTCATATTCGTGTACTATGTTGAACAGATAGTCGGTTTCCTCCTTTGTCCATTCGCTGTCTGCGAGCGGTCGTGAGCGAGGGAGAGGGAGGAGCGGAGAGGACGGACCCTCCAAGAGACGGGTGTACTCGTCCTGGGAGTAGTCGTACGACTTTGTGTGTGCGTTGTACTTTGCAAAGGGATAGTCTGCGGGTGGATGGGTGTGTACGGGTGGGCTATGATGGGTACGACGTACCGCCGGTGGGGTCCGAGAGTTTGACCCAGTGGGAGAGTTGCAAGGTGTCTGATCGGGCGGTGTTTGTGAAGGGTCTGTGTTCCCTGCGGGGATGTCTGCGACGTGCACTGTGTTGGATGATGGAGTGGCGTACCATTTCACGGAGCCCCCGCCGCCGAGGTTCGGTTTCTGCTTGAGCCGTGGTCTTGCGAGGTGTGCTGCGAGGGAAGGTGCGGATGGGCCGATGAGGGAGTACAGTTCGCGTGATATTCCGTCTGGTTTCTTCGTGGAGACATGCTGGGGTCTGCGGTGTGCGGTCGGCTGGGGGAGGGAGAGTGCGCTCCGCACGTCGGACGCGGAGACGGCCATGAGAGAGCGAGAGGGATGATTACATAAGTAACCAGCTCCCTCTCGTTCCCCCATGCACCTGTCGCTCGTTTTCGCCCTCCTCCCGTTCGCGAGCGCGCATCTCCGCCGCCACCACCACCGCGCACTCTCCACCGCGCCCCTCACCCTTCCCGCCCCCTCTCCGTCCCTCCCCGCCCTCTCTCTGCCCCCGCTCTCCCTCCCCTCCCCGCTCTCCCCCTTCTCCTCCGCCCAGTCCTCCGCGCCTCCCACCTCCTCTGCGCCTCCCACCTCCTCCGCTTCTCCCACCTCCTCCGCGCCTCCCACCTCCGCCTCCCTTTCCTCATCGTACGTCATCCCCTTCCGTCGCCACCCGTCCGCTCACGCCCCCTTGTAGCACCCAATCCTCTTCTTCTGCCCCCGCATCAGCCCCACCGTCTACTCCATCCACAACAGCATCACCCGCCACTACCGCACAGCAGACAGACTCGGCGTTTACACCCACAACCACCCCTGATGCCGCCGCCAGCCTACCTCCAGACCCCTCTTCTTCCGTAGTGGTCTTCCCTTTTTCGTCCACCATCACACCATCCTCCACCGCCACGAGCGCCGCTACAACAGGGTATGTAATGACACCCCTGCCCCATGTCACTCACTCAGCCCAATGCTAGCTTCTTCTCCAACACCGGCGCCGTCGCCGGCACCTTCACCGTCGTCGGTCTTGTCGGATTCGCTGGCGTAATCGCAGTCGCTTTGCTCATCGTAAGGCGCCGTCATTCCCGTTCCTACGACGAAGACACGGAGTATCTCGACAAGTCCCCCAATCGATCCTCCGATCCTCCCCTCAACCAGCCCACATCCCCAGACGATGGCTTCACCTCCGACCATGGCCACTACACCGCATCCCCCATGGTGCTTGTGACCCCTCCCGCCGCATACTATCCGGACCATGCTTATGCTCTCCAACCCCAACTTTTCTCGGCTGATCCACCAGGGTCACATGGTTACCCTGCAGGACTCTCAGACTATGCTGCGCAGCATGTTTACTCCCCTGACGACTACCACATTGCATACCCCCCCTCGGCCCCACGCGTCGACCCCGGCATGCCCAATCCCCACGAGCTTGCTGACGTGCAGCTGGACTCTGCGCCAGTACCTCTATCTCGGGTCGCCCCTCCTAATGCTTTGCGTCCGTCCGTCAAGCTGACATCAACCGTCCCCAAGCAGTGGGAAAACACCCGCTTCTCCGTCGATTCCTTTTACGCGGGGATAGTGGTGGACAATCATTCTCCTCCCGGGCGAGCCCTTTGATTTTTTATTTTTTGAAAAAAATTGGTCTTCCTTTTTTTTGTCGACCATAATGGTCGTCTCTTGACCTGTTTTATGAGTATTTAAACTCTTACCAGGTATAGGATACCTGGGATCCACTTTCTCGATTTTCATCGATTTGCCGGTGATGGGAGCTGATACAATACATGAGATTATCGCGACGTAGTCTCGTGTTGTAGAACACCGACGTGTGGTGGACGTTTCTCTACCGTGCTTGTACGAACCTTCGAACATGGGCCCGTCCGTGGCGGTGCCGATTTATATCAGACAATTCTCAACAACAACGACGATGAGGCTCTACCACCGCTGTTTGCTCTCTCGAGCCCCCTCCTTGCTTAGCATAAACATTCGCCGCTCCTCGTCGACGATCAATGGCACCGCCGAGGTCCTCCTTCAGCCAGTGCCATCCGAACCTTTCATCAACTGTCTCTCCCTTAATAGACCCCAGAGCAAGAATGCCATCTCCATGCGAATGTTGCGGGTAAGTGCACACGAACGACGTCCTCATGACGTCCTCATTTTGCACAGGAGCTGCATGAATGTTTGGACACGGTCAAGTACGACAAAAGGTAGGCACGTCCTGATCACACCAACGACGTCGGGCGAACGTACCCACATAGTGTTCGCGCCCTCATAATTCGCTCCATGACTCCCGGCTCCTTCTGTGCTGGTGCAGACCTTATCGAGCGGCGCAGCATGACGCGTGCCCAGGTCGACAAGTTCCTTGTCGATCTCCGTTCTGCCTTGTCGAAACTCGAAACTCTGCCCATGCCGACCATCGCCGCGATAGACGGCCCCGCACTGGGCGGTGGCCTCGAGCTCAGCTTCGCTTGCGATCTGCGTGTTGCCGGTACGCGCTTCCTCCAAGATTAGAGCAAGGCGCTGAGCGTTCTAGCTCATGACGTGACCAAGATCGGCTTGCCCGAAGTACGTCTCGGGATCATTCCTGGCGCGGGAGGCACCCAGCGGGCAGTCCGACTGCTGGGCTTGTCCAAAGCCAAAGACCTGGTGTTCACTGCGCGCATGTTGACCGCTGTCGAGGCACTGGAATGGGGTGAGCATGACGTTTTGGCATCGTTTTTTCATCCACTGACGCCCCTTAGGCGTCGTAGACTATCTCGCTACTCCCTCGTCGTCTGCGTACGATCGTGCACTGCAACTCGCACAGGATATTGCCAAGAACGGTGGGTTTCCCGGGACATTTTCGCTGATGCAGTACTCATGTCCCGTTTTATAGCTCCTCTGGCCCTCCGGGCTGCCAAGCAGGCTCTTTCGCGTGCCACGGACCTTTCTCTTGAATCTGGTGAAAGAGAATCCCACTCTCGGGCCCGCGTAGCCACTCACGTATTTCCCAGGTCTTGATTTTGAAAGAGCGTCGTACGATCCCCTGCTTACTAGCAAAGACCGATTGGAGGCTCTCGAAGCATTCAAAGCAAAGCGCGCGCCAATCTTCCGAGGAGAATAGGCTTGAACAGTATGCGAAACCCGATCAACCTCTCGGCCGGCAACTCTCCAAGATCGCGTTCGAGGGCGATCTAGAATTCTTGGCCAGGGTTATACTTAAGGGGGCTCATCGGTTTTCTAATCGCACATCAATTTTTATACAAGTACGTACTGTACAACAGTATCTGTCCTAACTACCACCACGCAAGTTCTGCGCGATTCCACCCGGAATGGTGGCAGCAATCCCTTCGCCAAGTTTCAAGCCTTCTAATTCCTTCATCATCATACTCAAGCGTGCTATCTTAAAGCGGTCTTTGAGACCCTTGGTCGCGATGTCAGTGACCGTATCCTCCATCTCTGAGCTCTCGTTGAAACGGTTCTCGAACTGCAGCCAGTCACTTCTTTGCGCTAGATATGGCTTGAGGAGGGATGAGTCGATACGTCCGAGATAGTTCTCGGTAATGTAGGAGCGTAGGATTTCGGGTCGGACGAGAAAGATATTGCCTAGTTGTCGCATGAACTCATATCGTTCGACGAGAGAAGGAACGTTGAACGACATGACGGCGTCTTGATACGACTTGAGGTCTCTGTTGGAAATAGTTGGTTGAGTGCATGATATCCTACCTCATGTTGACTCACTTGGCAAGCATAAGCCCTCCTGTCGCGCTGACGGGAAACTTGCGAAGGTGGTCTAAAAGAAGGCTAGCCGTTCATTCAGCTTTGTGAAGGGAAAGGACGCCGTCATATACTAACCTATGGAACGAGGTGCCGATCTCATTGAGGAAGACTTCGCAATTCTTGCCGCTCAGATTTTGGATCGCAGCATCCCGAACCTTCTCCAAAATCTCGCAACAAGCAACACATGGTTCTGTGTTGACTCGGGCAAAGGATTGGTCGTCATTCCGAGGTTTGAAATCGTTTTTCTTTTGCTTTCCAAGTTGCAAAGACAACCAGGCAATGATGGCTGGGAAGGCTCGCTGTCGAATGCCACTCGGGAAAGTCTGGATCAAACTTACCGTCAATCAGTCGTTGCAATAGATTGTTACTGGCACCCTCGACACGACTGACCGCCTGGTTATTGAAGACGGACATTTCGCGTCGGATCGTGACAGATGCAGCTGCCAGCGGGAACAAGGCTACGTTGACATAGTGCTGCCATAGATGGCATATAAGGTCAACCGCATTGATCACGCTTAGAGCCTGGAGGCTTGGTTCTGCCTTGGGATCAGCAAACTCTATACGGGCATAGGCACTTTGAGTCATCAGGTCAACGTCGGCACGGTCGTTTATAATCATTCACGCTCACGTTTCAACAGCAACTTCAAGATACGATGCTGCGATTGCCTCGGCTAATACCTTGAGTAACGCAAAGGTATTTTTTGGCCTACAAGTGAGAGTTAGTGCTGACTTCATCTCACAGCTGGCCAGAATGCTGACACGTCGTTTTGAGCGCTGAGCTCGACACTCCTCCCAACGGCCTCAGCATGCCACCTCAACATTTTCTCAGCCGTGTCGATGCCGAGCAAACCATCCTCCTCGTGGGTCGGTTCCTCAGATGTCCGGTCATAAGCGCGATCAGTCATCATACTACCGAACCGCATGATAGCAGCCGCTGCCTGTGCAGAAGTAGTAGACGTTGCAATTGTTGATGTGTTGGCAGCAGCAGCCCCCAAGCGGTCCACCATACGATCAAACATGGTCGCCTTTCCCTTTTCTCTCTGTGTTTTCATCTTGGCACAATAGATGGCTCAGCAGCGGGGAGTGAGATGATAGCGCTAGACTCACATGAAATTGTGTAAAACTATTAAGAAGGTTTGCATAAAGCTCTGTCAGGCTTTTGCTCTCGCGATCTATATATTTCTGCCCTTCAGTATACGGTATGAACAATTCCTCCATGGCTGTCTCCAGCATCGTAGAGACCGTCGTAGCCGTAGCACCATGAGCAGCAGAAGCTGTAGTAGTGAGCGATGTACGGAACTCGCTGGTCGACTCGAGCGACGTGGATCGACTGGGAGTCAGGGAGGACAGCTCGTGTTTCTTTAGGTCATCGACCAAGGTAGAGGACTCGACGTGGATGAGTTGCAGTATTCGTAGATATGCCAACTCTGACATGGAACTCCCCTTATTCAGAAGTTGTTCAATATATTGTTGAATCTATCGAGTTTAAATTAAGACAAATCGTACAAGATGAAACAGAACGAACTGATTGAGCAAAGACACGTTGCAGGAATACCTGCATGACAAGTGGAGGGTTCGGAAAAACTGCCTGCACAATTTGGGATTCCTGTGCGACCGTTGCTCTAATTTCTCCAAAGAGTTCGGTTAACCCTGACTCGCTCCGAGGTGTGCTTTCATCCGGGTCGGAGATTGTGGTCCATCTGTAACACAACTATGGCCAGGGTTATAAAGAAGAAAAAAAGGCGTACAAATTATCGCTATGATCCACATGCTCCCGTATCTTGTTCATGAAAAAGTCGTGCTGATTAACATAAACTTGCACACAAGATGTACCGCCGTTGAAATCCAGGAGTGTTTGAGCACAATGCTGTTAAGTGGATATAAGACAACGGTGCCGATGATGAATTGTATTAGATTCAGACAGACATGCATCATCTTTGGATCGCCTTTGCGGTAACATTTGTCGAAAAGATAAAGCATATCTTTCTCAAACTTTTCACAATACTTGTCTATATTCTCTCTTGTCTTTAGGATGGTGAGAATCCAGGAAGCGTAGTGCAAACTTTTGGGAACACACCTTCTCTGCAATTGGGAGGTCCACCTCTTTGGCTACGGTCGTCAACCGCCTGAGGATAACGGCTACCTCTTGTCGACCCCCTTTACCTTCCTTTTTGAGAGCGTCGAGGCGCGTTGTGTCCCCACGGGAGAATTGGTTATAGTAGTCGATCAGATCGTATGCTGCTTGGGCTCTCTGTCGCTCAATGTGAACAGACTCGAGCTTTTCACCTACTCAGCATCAGTGTGATCATTTTGAGTCAAAGATCAAGCGGACGCACCTATCCGAATAGCGGTGCGGCCGACTTCGTTTAATTTACTCTCCATCGTCGAAAATGATGAACCGACACCCTAAGAAATGGGCGGTCGCTCACAGTATGGAAATGAAACAGTAAAAGATACCTCGAATCCTTTGCTCAATTCTGCCATCTTCTTCGAGTACTCTCGTTCTGATACCCTCACGCTCTTTTCTAGCTGCTCTGTCTTTGTCTGCACATCCTTTCGAATTGCTATCAGACGGTCGACGGCTGCTTCGAATGTGCGGATGAACGGTTTCGGGTCGAAAGCTGTAGAGAAACCGGTCACAAAGTGGGGGTGAGTCGGAAGGATCAGACACACGGCCGGAAGAGGTCTTTGACTGTGCGATCAACCTCTCTGAGACCGATCCTACGAAATCCTCGACGTCAAACTTGTCCTAGGCAAGGCAGTGAGCCAAGTCTGGTATGAGGACACTGATGCGAACCTGGAATGTACCGAGAGTGAGCTGCGCTTCGACTGCGGGATCAAGCTCGAGTCGGTCGAATTGCTGCATCGTTGCAGCGGGCCAAGCGACCGACTCGACGTCGACTTTGTTTGGACGTGTTGAAAATCAAAGCTCCTTCATGATGGACCACCACCCACTGCAGACTCTGCTTCAGTTCCTCGTCACCGACGCATCCATCGTAGCTCACCTCGCCTATGTGTTGAACCACCTATCACCATCCTGCCTTGCCCCATCACCGCATCTGCAGAAATGGGTAATCCGTGTCACCTCGTTGATGCATTCAAGAGATCCCGCAGCACGTTGGGCCGCCGTGTGTATCGCGTATCGCATGTCATTCTTGTCAAAGTCGCTACTCGTTGAAAATGCACAGTCCTGGGTTGGATTTATTTTTCCATCCTTGTCGGTTTGTTAGGTACCACATGTCGCATCTATTACCTTCCAATCGCCCATTCACAGAAACCTGAGCCTGCTCCTATCCTAAGGGCGTCCATGCGATACCTAACTCTGGTACTATGTGCTGCAAGACACAACCTCGAGTTTCAAAGACAGGTTGTAATCCCCACTGTGCCCAAAGTAAGTTCGGCACTTCTAGCAATCGCAGAGAAGCACAATGATAGAGATATCAAGGTAGTCCCACTTGTTTCGACGGAAACTGCGTGCTCATCGCTTGCCAGATTTCTTCCATACGATCGCTAACACAGCTAGTGCCGCTGTACCCTTCACTGCATAAAGCACTCAGTCAGAGACTATTCGGGCTGTGCCATCAAAATTTCAATGGTTCCGTGAATCACACGACGGATAGCCTGCTGGAGCCCACCGTGAATCTCTATGCTGCCCTATACTCCATTGGAGGGAAAGTCGGGGGTACCAATCTATGGCGGAATTGTTTGGACGAGACTCTGCAGTTTTCTTGGTCTGCATGGCTGGCTTTGCGAACAACATTTCCTACAAGTGCAAAACTAAGTCACAAGGCCGTGGCGCATTTATACTCGCCTGATGGAAATCTACCTAACCTTGCTTCGCACGCCGATTCAATGCCCGGTAATCCTCTGACAACAGTTGCGCTCAACCTTGACAGGCTAAAATGTGGTATCAGCGCGATTGGTGCACTGCTAAGGTAAATTCAAACTTGTGGCTTTATGTACCTCTCTATCGTCTCATTCGGCACTGCAGAGGACCTGTCAATCGACCCGTCAATGTCCCAATAGGTCACCTTGCAGCTTTTTGTTGGTGTCTGTTGTCCAGCGCTCATGATGATGAGGTTGGGTTTTATAATAAGTCATTAAGTTGCACTCAGGCCGCTTTAGGGACAAACACACATTGACCCACATGTTAGGACTGCTGAGTCTTCAGTGGTCCCACAAATTTGGATGCAGGCGTGCCACATGCTTTCCTGCTTGACCCAAACGTAAGCTCAGTATCTCTCTTGCGCAAGCCCCTGTTCGAACCCCACTTTTCAGCGCGCGGGAGCTGCTAGCTCCTCACACATCGAGGTTGATCATGGTTATCTCATCTCACCTCGAAAATAATCATGAGCCGTGCGTATAAACTTGCCGGAGATATATATGATTACTCATGTAAATTATAGGTCACAGAGGCATTCATTCCTTCGATGTGTCTACCACCTACTTTATTTTTGCCCTGTCGTTGGCGCTACACTCGCAGTTAACCGTCTTGTGAAGGCTACCCTTCTCCTTTTATCCCCTATCTACCTCCATCGGCCACATACAGAGTCGAATCCAGGAATTTCGAGTCAGTCGAGAGCAGGCAAGAAGAGGCGACGGGAGTATGAAGCAGACAATGTACTCTCAGCAACCAATACCACGGTATGTGCTACAACCGATGAATGTAAAACATTAATTACGGCTCTGGATGGTGGGCAGCTTGACATCCATTCCGTTATCTGGTTGCTCAAAAATCTTGCCAGTTTTACATCAATGTATGCTGAATGCGGAACTCGCTCCTTCCATCCGTTCCCTTACGAGCCGAGTGCTCCTGTCCGTCCAACTGTCACTTTCCTCGATACCAGCTTCAAATCTTTCGTCCGATCTCAGTTTCCACAGAAGGGTGATTGAAAAAGTCCGCGACATATCTATTGAAAGTGTGCAAGGAACCTCGCATGCCATGAGCAGAGGCACTGGCCTTGTTCTCCGTTCATTCTCTTCTGAGGTACGTGAACCCACTCTTTAAGGGGTTTCCTCGAATCGAGCGGTATGCACAGAGCTTAGCGACGCGCGACAAACTACATTCTCATGTTGACCTCCTGTTGCATCCTCGTCGTCCACCATTCGTCCGCACACTACCCTTCGTGGAATCCCTCTCCCTCTCGTCTTCAGAAGAAAGTCTGGAAGAAATAACGATCCGTCAGTCATTGGACCTGGTTTTTGGCAACGGGGAGATTCCCTCATTCACTTACGAGCTACAAGCCTGCCCCGAACCAGTGATCCAGAGCTCCCTAGCTCTGGATCAACAGACACTCTTGAATACAGCACAAGAGCGAACATCACTGACTTCCATCGAGTTGCATCCACAAGTAACAAGCGACAGCAATGATGATCTCTTGGTAACAGCACCCGTTCCATCTGTTACTGCCGTAGTACCGACGTTGCAAGCGGAGCCTGACATACCAGCTGGACCACCGTTGTCGGTCCCGCAGAAAGTACCTGCGTCCAGTGTATATGTGGCGCCCATACTGGTCGACGAATCGGATCACGAAGAAGTGCCTGCCATCGATATGAGCTCAGACTCGGATGCCTAAAGCAAACCATAGTTTGTTATCAGGAATAGACATTTTAGAGCTTGAGCATTGATATGTATAGGCTAAATTCAAGTTCGCAGTCTCTTGGCTCGGACAGATTCTACTCCCGGGTCAGCTTCGTCATCAGACGCTTCGGTCGCTTCGGTTTGGGGGAAGGTTGTTGGACCCTGGGCTAGATTCTGGGTCTTTCCGCCGAACATATGAATCCATTGAGTCTCTGCAAATCTCGGGGGAACATCCTTACCATGGGTAGCAACGAATCTACGACGATATTGTCTGGATCAAGTGACTTGGCACGTTCGAAAAAGATCTGAGCACGGTCAAGCATTTCACTGTCGATTGATTGTACAACCTCGCTTGCGGAATTAGGCTGAGAGGCAAGGACAGAACATATCCCCGCGTAGATATGGAGCACGGCATTGTCGCGGTAGGGAAACGAGGGTAGAGAACTAATGTCGAGACGTGTCAGTAATAACTTGTGGCGAAGAGCTCGAAGTTCGAACAATTCTAGCTCATCCAGGGCCTCTCTATGTCTCCCGGCCATGATATACAAGTGGACGAGTTCACATAGGATCGGTTCCCTCTGCAAAGTGATCAGCAGGATGAGCATTGTGCGTCTAGCACGTACGAACGTCCTCAGGAAAATGTAGCATCATCGTCCTCAGGTAATCGATCTTCGTTTGATTATTTTCTGCTCTACGCCCAGAGCGATCCAGGAGTCCAGTTGCGAGCATCCACGAGGTCCTCCAGTCAATTTCCTTACACCTTGCGAGAATTGACCAGGCTCGGCGAGCGCGGTGGAGATCCCCCCGTTGTATGCTGAGGTGAAGGACATCGTAAAGCCGCCGCAGGTGCACGCGACGAGAGGTAAGAGGTAAGATATTCACTGGTGGTGAAAATAGGAACGTGTGGATGTTCGGCGACATGGGGATCGATACCCAAGCAACGCTCCACCACAAGACCACTGAAGCTTGAGCCCACCGAGGTCCTCCTCTCGCTCTGCAAACGTTACCTGTTACACGACATATACATTCCTTCATCGCTCGTTCGAGAGAGCGGTGCGATGCAATCCTTGGACGATGATTTCAGCTTCGATTCGTCAGTGTGGGCTGCACCAGCACCAGCATCCTCCCTGCTGTTGCCACCTCCATCATTACCGTCTTCCTCTCCCGCCGCATCTCACGACCAATTCGATGACTTCGACGACTTTCACACCCCACTAGAATCTAAAACGCCATCTGTTGCCCAGGATGATGACTTTGCAGATTTTGGTGACTTTGGTGAGGTAGGGGGCTCAAATGTTAATTTTGCTTTCGAGGAAGATGCAACGTTCAGCGATGAAATACAAGGACCACAGTCGTCTCAGCTGAACTGGAGGTCCCTCCATCTGGATCCACTGCCTTCGGCGCAGGACTTGAGTCTACAGATCGAGGAAATCATGGGCCCAGTCTGGCCATACAAACTATCCAGTTTGACCCGTGACGAAGATATCAGACAAGTCGAAGGTATTGGCCAGATACTCACTGTTTCAACAAGGTGCATGGCATTTTTTGCTCATCTTATTCCGCTCATGCAATGTAGTCGCGAGCTATATTCGTTACTATTGAGTTCACCCCCTCTCATGGAACCGATTAGTTGGGTACGATCTCGTATACGACAGCAACACTTGATCGCCCTCGGGCTTCCTGTCAACCTTGATGAAGTACTTCCCCAAGCTACCACTAAGCCCCTTCCGCCTCTTCATATATCGACTCGACCCGTGTCTGCTCCCCCAGGAGCTGCAAACGGTCCAATCCAGAGTATGTCTCCATCACGGAATAATTCTCGAGCAGGGATACGTTCAAATACGCCGCAACCGTCTGCGCGTTCTGTATCTTCAACAGTGATGCAGCTTCGCCTCGGCCCTGAACCAGAGCTAGACATAAAGAAAATAGAGGAGCTCTTGCAACTCGATACAGGTGGGCTGCTGTGCTGTGTTCTTCGCTGCATGTATCGTTGACCGTTTCACAGATCAATTAAACTTGCTGCCGTTGGCAAAGCTTGATAGATATTTCGCAGACCTACGCTTGGAAACAACGAACACGTCTTCGCTTCTGACATACCTTCTTCAAACGCGCGATGCATTGCAACAGGACTCAGAGATGTACAATAGGCTGATTGCAGAGTTGGTGAGCGAAGCTCAGAAGCCAAAGTCAGGGAAGAGTAAGGGAGGGGTGAAACGTAGCGGAACATTGAGCTAAGAGGTTACATGATTAGCGACGAAGTATGGTCACGTGACGAGTCGTTGCCAGAGAAGGCCTAAATATAGCGGATGTACTGGAGCAAAAAGTTTGTTATTGACCTCGAGCAAGCTGATGAGCTTGCTGGCATAGACTGTGGGCACGGGAGTATTGTGAAGCCTTCAGTCTCTCAACATGAACGTCGCCATCTCGATACCCTCTACGGTTTCGAGTATATCATTTTCATTCCTTTCCACGGAAGACATCCGCAGGATTTCCGTGAAACAGATACTGAACCCGGTCCTCCTCGACGACCTAAACAGACCCAATGTAGGCGGTTTGTATGATCCAGCTCTGGGACCATGTGATCGACAAGACATGTGAGTTGTCTCGCTCTCAGATGTGACTCTAGCAATTATTTCTTTGCAGCTGTGCGACATGTCATCTCAATTATTTCACTTGCCCCGGACATTATGGCCATATCGAATTACCCTCTCCTGTCTATCATCCTCTGTTCATGGCGAATATGTATAACGTCCTTCGTGGGACTTGTTTGTTCTGTCATAAATTCAAGGCTGCTCGATCTGTGGTGGGAGCGATTCATTCTCATCGTTTATTCGGGCTGAAGGGATTAATTGGGGTTTAGGTATGCAAATACGTCGCTAAACTACGGCTGATGGAACATGGCCTCCTCGAGGCTGCACATGGCGTGGACGATATCAAAATAATGTTGGCAGGCGTCGATGCCAATGAAGATAGCCAAGACGAGACTATGGAAGAATTTGAAAAGCGCCTCGAGTTCTACGTCGCTATCCATCTTGCTCGTGCATCGACCAGTAAACGCGATCATTACAAGAATGAACTTGTTTATCAGGCTAGGAAAGAGATTATTCTGGATTTCATAAGGATAGCCATCTCGAAAACATGTCAGAACTGTGGGGCGTAAGCACCTTTGTTTTGCGCGCCGCTCCTTCCCCTGACGTTGGTGTAATAGACATGCATACTCCTTCCGCAGAGAGAGCTTCACAAAGATCATAGAATATGATCTCTCCACGAAGCAAAAAAATCGACATAGGGCCATCGGCCTCAGACGCCCAGGTGTGCTTTTCGCCCAACAACAAGCAGCTGCCGGATATCGTTCAAATACGGACGATCAATTGCTCGATGATGTCGACGACTCCTCGGGCTCGGAGCCTGAAGGAGAGTTGACCTACTCGGATGAAGAGGATGCAGAAGTACAGTCCGGACCTCCAAAAGAGACGCTGCCCAAGTCAGCTAGCGGAAAAGTCAAAACGTCGCGTGGACGCAACGAAAGGGTCATGGCCCCAGAGGAATGTCGTGCCCACCTTCGTCGTTTGTTCGAAAATTGCCCCGTCATCTGCTCTCTTCTGTTCGGTCGACATGGCCCCTTTGCTCCTCTTTCGCGCCATGGCCTGTCATTAGTCACTCCCGACATGTTTTTTATGGACGCATTGTTGGTACCACCAACGCGATTTCGACCCCCGTCAAAAATGGGTGAAACACTGTTTGAGAACCCTCAGAACGAGCTCCTAGCCAGAGTTCTTAACACGTCATACCGTTTACGCGATCTGAATGCTGAACTTGCTGCTGCATCTGTAAAGACCTCAGCCGTGGATGATGCCTCACGCAGACGTTTATTCGGGTCGCTTCTTGAAGCTCTGATACAGCTACAAGTCGACGTCAACAGCTTCCTCGACAGCAACAAGAATCCACAGCCACTTCGTCAGGGGAAGCTGCCACCTCCCGGTATAAAGCAAGGCCTCGAAAAGAAGGAAGGTCTATTCCGAAAGCACATGATGGTCTGTCACGAAGTTCCTATATCTCGATTTTGACTCAGCAGGACGATACAGGGGAAACGTGTCAATTATGCCGCGCGTTCTGTCATTTCCCCAGATGTCAACATTGAACCAAACGAAATCGGTATCCCGCCTGTTTTTGCTAGGAAATTGACATACCCTGAACCTGTTACTCCATTAAATGTTCACCAATGTCGTCAATGGGTGATAAATGGACCGAAGAACTATCCTGGTGCAACCATGGTGGAGTTTGAAGATGGACGCCTACAATCTTTGGTGAGTCTCCTAGCATACTTCAAGTCGACTGGGCTTTAACCTTACGTTAGGATAAAATGACGAAGGAACAACGTCAAGCCATTGCCGACATGCTTTTTACACCGCAGGATGTGCAGGGCAGTGGACGCAATGGCCTTTCTACAAAAACTCCATCTATCAACAAAAAGGTGTATCGCCATCTATTAGACGGCGATATCCTGATTCTGAACCGACAACCAACGTTACATAAACCGAGTATGATGTGTCACAAAGCCCGCATTCTTCAAGGCGAGAAAACAATACGCATGCATTACGCGAACTGGTCAGTGCCCAACTGCTATGTACTAAGTTTTCCTATCTAACTTCCCTGTGCAGTAATTCTTATAATGGTATGTCTATGTTCACGATCTTCATATTGCACCATTTGTTGCTTATATATCCTCTTGCAAGCCGATTTCGATGGTGATGGTAATTGTATCTTATTTGCCCGCTTCCCACACCGTTGACCTATTTCCACAGAGATGAATATCCATTTTCCTCGTGCGTTATCTGGCAGTTGTGTCTTCTAGCTGTGCCTGACTTTTCCTTTAGAGAATCCCGTAGCTCAGGCGGAGGCCCGATTCATTGCTAATACGGATAACCAATACCTGGTGCCCACGTCAGGGAAACCTCTCCGAGGTTTAATACAAGATCACGTTGTTGCCGGAGTATGGATGACGTGTCAAGACACCTTTTTCTCTAGGGATGAATATTTTCAACTTCTGTACGGATCCCTCCGACCAGAAAGCGGTGAATCGCCGTCCAATTTTATCAAAACCCTTCCGCCTGCTATTTGGCTACCGAAGCCCCTTTGGACAGGGAAACAAGTAGTGCGTCGTTTCTTATTGCTTGCTTTGAATTTACTTACGTTGAGTAGATTTCCAGTGTTATCTTAAATATCACACCTAACAACACCGAGGGATTGAACCTGGAATTTACTTCTAAAGTCCCAGGGAATCTCTGGGGACAGGGATCCTTGGAAGATAAGATTGTCATCCTTGACGGTGAACTGCTCCGCGGTGTTCTTGACAAGTCAGCTTTTGGCGCCACAGACTACGGACTCGTGCACTCTGTGTACGAGTTATATGGAGCGACTGTGGCAGGACAACTCCTTGGCATCCTCAGTCGTCTGTTTACAAAATTCTTACAGCACCGGGCATTTACATGCCGCATGGATGATCTGGTGTTAACTCTGGATGGGGACCGGAACCGAACCAACATTTTGCAGAAGAATGCTAACCTCGGCACGGAAGGCGCCATTGAAAACTTCCCTTCACTGTCTAAAGTAGAAAAGGAGGACATTCCTACTGCACTCACTTCTCTCCTCGAAGATGTCCTGCGGGACGATAACAAAATGGCAGGTCTTGATGTCACCGTCAAAAGCAAGCTGGCAAAACTCACAAAATCGATCGCTGATACATGTATACCCTCCGGATTACTCCGCAAGTTTCCTCACAACCACATGCAAGCAATGACACAGGCTGGTGCCAAGGGTAGCGCGGTCAATGCCCAGCAAATATCTTGTGCACTTGGTCAACAGGAACTAGAGGGTCGACGGGTGCCGGTCATGATCAGTGGTAAAACACTTCCATCGTTCAGATCGTTCGAAACGAAGGCGATTGCTGGCGGATATGTGGCCAGTCGTTTCCTAACGGGTGTCAAGCCACAAGAATTCTACTTCCATTGTATGGCAGGTCGAGAGGGTCTCATTGATACGGCTGTGAAGACGTCTCGCTCAGGGTACCTGCAACGGTGTCTCATAAAACACTTGGAGGGAGTTCGCGTCCATTACGACGACACCGTTCGTGGTAGCGACTCTTCCGTTTACCAATTCCTATATGGTGGAGACGGCCTTGATGTCACCAAGCAGAAACACCTGTTCCAATTTAACTTTGTGGCGGAAAACCAAAATACCTTTCTTAACCTGTACCGACCGAAGAGCATCGCCGGTTCGATCAATGACGACGATGCAGTGGCTTATATGAAAAAGGTTCTGAAGCAGTCCAAGATACGCGCCAATCGATACGTGCCGGCCCCGCGCGAGAAGATGGCTCCTGCTCTCGACTTGTTTAGTCCTTCGCGCTATCTTGGAAGTACCTCGGAAAAGTTTGCCGAGTCTATTAACGCCTATTTGGACTCCAACCCCTCAGCCATTAAATCTAAGACCACAGAAGAGAGACAGGCAATCAAGCGCAGACAACATCTCATGAAACCTCGATACTTCCGCCTTTTGATGAACATGAAGTATTTAAGGAGTCTTGTTGAGCCCGGTGAAGCAGTTGGCCTACTAGCGTCGCAAGGGTATGTCCCTTACCCCAACGTTGTGACGTGCTCACCATTTGGGTATAGAATTGGTGAACCTTCGACGCAGATGACCTTGAACACGTTCCACTTCGCTGGCAAGTGATATTTTTAATTACCCACAGTTTCACTCATCTACTTCGTAGGCCATGGTGCAGCGAACGTCACCTTAGGGATCCCCCGCCTAAGAGAGATAGTAATGACAGCCTCTCAAAAGCCTAAAACGCCATCGATGACCATGGAAATCGTGCCTAGCGTTTCAGACACAAATATAACAACCTTCTGCAAGAGAGCCAGCAGACTCGTTCTTTCACAGATCATCGACAAGGCTACTGTCACGGAATGTCTAAGGGTACAAGGTGATGCCCGCCGGACGGAGTTTTCCGTCGATCTCTCTTTCTACCCGGAGGAGGAGTATGTTGAAGAATATGACATTGCTGCGGTGGAAATCCTCGCTGTGTTCGGGGCTCGCTTTCCTTCCATATTGAAGCGCGAGATACAACTAGAAATGAAGAAACTCGACGCTGACCTTAAGAACCAGATATCACAACTCGGCAAAGGCAAAGCAAGCAAGGAGCCGATCGCGGGGGAGGCTGACGCAGACGCCGATGGAGAAGAGCCTGTTGAAAAGGCCGGGGATGCGGACAGTGAACAGGGCGATGGCGATGGCGACGGCGCTAAGCGTGCGCGTCAGAGAAAAGAACAGGCTTCCTACGAGTCTGATGAGGAAAACGAAGAAGAGTTCGATGACGCTGCGATAGAAGCTGCGTACGCCTCCGGAGGAGAAGACGACGCAGATGCCAAAGAAACTAGCGGCCAGACACCAGGTCCTTCTACACTCGACGAACAATTGGAGGTCATAGCGAACAAGTTCGTCGAAACCTTCCACCAAGCATCGAATTTCAAGTTTTCGGAATCGGCGTGTTCATTCGAGCTGGAAGTAAGTGCTATGGTTGGTCATCGCGGATGGTTGTTGAACTGGCAATATCTAGTTCCCTGCCGATTTTCCAAAACTTCTGTTGGTTGGGATCGTGGAACGCGCCTGTCGCAAGACCGTCATCCGTGAGATTCCTGATATAGTGGATTGCTTCAGACTGGCGGAGGGTAAGGGAACTATCCAGGTTTGTCGAACTACTGTTGGTCTGGAAGTTCACTAAATTCTAGGAACACAGCTTGCTACCAATGGGTCGAATTTCCGTGGCATCTGGCAATTTGCAAATGGAGCAGGCGACAGCATTATCGACTACGATACCATCTACTCCAACGACATTTATTCTATTCTAAAGACCTATGGTGTAGAGATGGCACGTGCCGCCATCCTGCGCGAGGTTGGGGGAGTATTTAGTGCCTACAAGATAGATGTCGACGCAAGACATCTTGAATTGATTGCTGATTACATGGTGAGCACACAGATGCGGGCTCTCGTCCGGGAAATACTGAGTTGATGTGCGATAGACGTTTGACGGTGGATACAAGCCTTTCAACCGGAAAGGGCTTTCAACGAATCCGTCGCCACTGCTCAAGGCATCCTATGAAACCACGGCTTCATTCTTGTCGGAGGCAACTTTATTTGGTGACTTTGATGACCTTTCGACGCCTTCGGGTAACATTGTGGTGGGACGACCCAACATGACAGGGACGGGGGTATTCGATGTGGTAATGTCCGTGTGACCAATCGGAGCGTGACCCGTTATTTTGTTTGTTGTTATTTTTCCTTTTTAATTCCGCTCGCAATTTTTGTCGTCGCACACACAAGTTGAGCCTCGAGGCCAGGGTGATGTCGGCGGTCCGCTGATCTCCCTTCATCGATTCCCTTTACGCATATACAATCCACTACCAACCATCATGGAGACCCCTCGCCGTACGCCACTACGAGACCTTCCGCTGGAACAATTCCTCACGCCTGGCATTGCTGCTGCAATCAAGGCACCACGAAAGCACAAACGATCATTGTCCCCATCCCAGATTATCCCTCTCAGCACTGTTAAGCGCCGTGTTTTGGATTCAGAAGGCATCCCACCCTCCAACAGTGTCGCTATATCTTCGCGTCTGCATCCTGTGCCATTTATGCTCTCCAATGTGACTCCAACCAGGCCGTCACGATTTGGAAATGGGTATAATTCCCTCTTAGATTGCTGTACGGTCAACTTAATTGTCGCGTTAGGCACGTTCAAAGTTATGGGCGTTCCCAAGGAACACAGTCTCCTTTGTCATCACAGCGGCGTTTCCCCTCCCGCGAACATTACCTTGAACCAACAATCGAATCGTCCACTGACCCGCAGTCTAGACACTATCCAGGCTTTGCCATCTTTCAAGACAGCGAACATCGACAGGGCTCCCCCGGTCCCAGAGCGACCTTGTCATCTGATGGTGATGCTTTGGTCGACAGATCCGAGGAGGACAAGGAGAATGTGCCTCTCGGGAGGAAGGCAAAGAAGCCCTCTTCGAAGAAACGCCATTTATCGGGTCTGGATGGTTCAGATCCCACCGCACCCGCACCAACGAGCAAGGTGGTTATTCATGCTGAACGAACGCTCTTTTCTGCACGCCGGGCTCTACGATAGTAAGGGCGACAGAGAATGTCCGGGGAGCAGTCACTGGAAGTTTATGCATTGTTGACGCCTAGGGAATGTGCGGGTGTTCAAGTTATGACGAATCTACGGAGCATGTTCATGCTATCATATGCTGTTAGTTGATTTGTACCGTCTCCTACGAGACCGTAATGTTATGTTACATTGGATATAACAGAATATACTTGTTTCTTGTATTCAAGAGTCACAAATGTCATGAGTTGTTACGGATCACACGTTCGTTCAACTTGGAAAATGTAGACAGGGTTAACTGAGATGTGTAGAGTGCCGACTTCAGAGTAATATTGGACACCGAGCGAGCGAGTGGTTGGACCTGCCTGCAGACGTGTTTGATACTGTTTGTACCCAAGCCAACAAGACTCGGATGGTTGCTGGTAGGCTTTGTGCCTAACGTCGAGTCTATCACCGCCGAGTCAAAATGAGGCTTCCCATCACCAATGCAATTCTCCTCGCCTCGCTATCGCCCGTCGTGACAGCGCAGTTTGGATTCTTCGACCATATGTTTGGGAGTCAGCAGGCGCAACAGCAAAGACAGCAACCTCCCACGCATGCGGGCTCGCAATGGGCTGCGCATGCTGAAGCAGGTTTGTGTGAATGATTTAGTCTGCCTGATGAGACGCTCATGCAGTTCTGCAGTTCCATGCCCCTCGTATTTGTGTCCAGACAGTCTGGTTTGCGTTGCTCGGCCTTTGGAATGTCCATGTCCCCGGGAAGAGGATATCAAATGCATTGTACCGGACGCAGAAAATAGGGAAGCTGGCACGGTGGTGTGTGTGAGGGGGGCGACTGGATGCGCAGCGATTGAACGCTTAACCGGCGCAGGTCAGAAATGAGTGTCGAGGATAAAGTTACTTAGGTGTTACCATGATACCGTGACGGAGGTAATCAAGGTCTAAAACTCAACGCACCTAGTGCGGATTATGTAATCAAAGGGTCCAAGAACTATCACCGCAACAAATTGCAACGGACGACTCTATGGCTGCTCCCCGACCGACGGTATGTGTCTCTCTCACCTGTCGTTTTGCCACTCATTCCGCCCCACTCTAGTCAAAGCTCCCCCCGGGCGCCAACCGCATTCTTTTTGTCAAGAACCTCAATTACCAGATCACTGGTGAAGATCTTTACGACCTCTTCGGCCGCTACGGGAGCATTAGACAGATTCGTATTGGAAACGAACCAAAGACAAAGGGTACAGCATTTGTTGTATTTGACGACGTGATGGATGTGAGCAATGAGTTTGCGCATGCGCGATGGGCGCTGACCCAGCTCTACAGGCAAAAAATGCACTTGATCACCTGAACGGGTTCCATTTGCAAGAACGATATATCGTCGTTCTCTACCACATGCCTTCCAAGCAAGATGCAGCAGCAGCAAAGGCCGACTTGGCACGGAGAGAAGAAGAACTCGCACAGCTCAAGAAGAAACACGACATTGGAGATGACTAACCAGACATGGCTCACAATTCCGTGCTTGCCGTCGTGCGCGATTACTATCCACATCAGTCCCACCGTACCAGGTACCTATCACGGATAATAAGTGTCCCTCTATCTGAGACCACGAATTGATTCTATGCAATGCTAGGAAATGATTCTAGGGAGAATGCAATGTCCGTCGCCTTGGTACGAGAGCTACATGTTATCCCGTGGAACCGCGCCTGGATAATCAACCCAGTCCACCACACTTTGGGCACTTCTTGTCTAATTGTGGCGCTGAACCGAACAATAGTCATCCATAAGTTCTAGAATTGAACGCGTCGCATACCATATTGCTGTGGGTACTGGTGGCTTTGTTTGGAGGATCCCGGTGAGTTTGACAGACCATGAAAGTAAATGATGCGCCTACTATTGCCAACATGTTTTGGTGCATTGCGGTGGAACACAGTCTGCAGAGTGCCTCGGACTAAACTTGCAGTTACGAAGATCACACTTGATCTGGAGGGCATCGACCATCAGCCGTATTTCTACACGACGTAAGCTGACCCACTTCTTCATCTGGCTACTCGAAATCAGGATGAGTGGCAATGAACGAGCAAAACATGTCTTACTAGGGTTTCCACATGCCCACACCTGTGACAAGGCTGGCTTAGAGAGTGCTGTCACAGAGAATGCGTAGCGGACTCACACTCTATAGGTATTCCGCACCCTTGATGACGAAAAAAAGGGGCTTGAGAGTCAGCAATGTGGGTGAAACGTGATGCGCACCTCCTCCAGTAACACATACCGACTTCTGAATGAGAAAGCGAAATGCGAGCCCGTCGTTTATATACCTGGAGACATGGTTCCCTCACCACGAGGTCGTTTACATGGTACCAGGCAAGACTGTCTGTTCACGTCATCCGTCCTCCGGCAGGGTGACAACCAATTCAATGACCGTCGCACGACCTGCAGTAGCGGATCCGGATGGCAGTAAGGGCTAGTACCTACGGGGTGCTGTTGCCGGAAACGCCATGTCGTTGAAACCCGTCAGAAGGCGACACTTCCATAACGCATCCACGAAGAGGGTCGCCCTGCTGAAACAGGTATCACCACTTCAGCCCGGCCAAGCAGAAGTGAGCGAAACAATTACTTTGTGACAGTGCCTCCGTGTACACCAGTTTTGTTTCCTTGGCCATGGGTGACCAAACTTGAAGCGACGGAGAAAGAGATGACCATGTGGCATTTGCGAGTGAGGATCATCAGACTTGCCGAGATAACTTGAACCTAGACTTGCACTTCATCACGCGAAGGAGGTTATTCCGCGCTTGGAGCTTACTCCAGCCATCACTTGCGAGGCTGTTTCAACTCTGATCCGGCCCTGCCTTCTGCGTATACGGATCCGATTGACATTTCGGATTTATACTACGAGGCTGAAACCCGTGTAGGATATGCAGATCCTTGCAGATCCTCGCCGCCGCCCGTTTCAAGATAACCGCGTTCTTGCCTCGTTACTCCTGCACTTGCACCGGCCAGTTCACCAGCCAAAACTCGGCTACCGTGCCATACAGTACAGCCCCACTAAAGGGGCGTCATGATCCATCTTGAAGTCCCAGGGTCAACAACTCGGTATGTTTCTCTAGCAATTCCAACCCTTCAAGGATGAAAACTTTGTGAGAGTCAGGTCGATTGATTCGCCGGTATCATGATCCATTGTTTCATCAACCGGAGAAGATCGGAGGGCGATCTCCGTCCGATTCGCGGATAGGTAGGTCAAATGGATTCACAGGTGTCCGCACACTTTCTACGGCACTCCTTATCTCACACTGAGGACACCTTTACTGGGGAAAGGGAAAAGGGATCTGAGCGCATCCGTATCTTCGATCCCGACGTCGCTGAGACGAGAGAAACGACTCATTGTGGCACGACCGCTGCGGTGGGATGGTGGCTGGTCTCCGCCGCGCATAGGCCGCCTACTAGTCGGGGTCCGCAGAGGGCACTCCGTGGAAATCCGACCAGACCTCCACGGATATGATTCCACTTTTCTGGCCGCATGATTTACCCCGGTCGCCTCACATACCCTCGCTTCCGTGCACGAGCACCGCGAAACAGGATCCGAAGGCAGTGAGGATCGAAACCCTTGGCGACCCAACAGTCTTCACTTCCCTCCCCTCTCTATGCCATCTTCCCTGATATCCGTTCGTGCCAGTTTCATGCAACCCTCGCCTAACAAGTACTCTTCCCTCAACCACATTCCTCCTGACTACCGGTTTCGTGTCATCTCCATTCCTTGTATTTAAATACGGAAGCATCGGAGCAAGTTGCTGCCCCGTAGACATTGTTTGGCCACCTAGCTACCGGAAACGCCTATGTGGCAGAATCCACTAGCCAAATAGTCCAGGCTCAACTGAATTATTCCGATGGATACTACCCGTGGGCCATCAATTCGGATTCGCCGTGGAACACGCCCTGCTTTGGCTCAGGAACGTCTGTTCCTGTGACACACCTTGGATTGCTTGAGCGGGAGTACAGAATTACGGCGCGACAACATCTGTGAATACAGGAATATAAAGAGATACCAAGGCCAGGCATCCAGAGTACATAACGAAACAGGTGAGAGCCAACCAAGTCAAATGACTCTCACACCCAATCCGCCCAGAGTGCTTTTTAGATAAGTTCCGCAGCGTTGACTGGCATTTCATCCTGAAGTATGTGATAAGAATTAATTCGTTGTGATGACGTGGGATGACTTACAATCTGTGTGCTGTAGAATTGTTCTACAGGAAGGCGTGAGTATGAGTACCGAAGGATGAAATAAGTTGGGTTTACCGATATCACGGAGTATTCGTACGTCTTCAACCGTCACAAACTAAAAAACTTGCGTGAAAAGATTTACCGAGGAGAGGGGTGCAACATACGTTGATAGCAACACCTTTCCTGCCAAATCGCCCTGAACGCCCAATTCGATGGATGTAATTCTCACGATTCCTGTCAAGGACACAGTCAGAAGTGTGCGAAATGTCGAGGGAAAGCAATTACGCTGGGAGATCGTAATTGATGACGAGTGAAACCTGCTGAACATCAATCCCTCGAGCCCACACGTCTGTTGTAATAAGCACGCGCCTAGAACAGTTTTCATATGAGTTTCTTAGTACAGAGGGTTTTGGACTTACGATGTTCCCCCGCGGAATTCCGCCATGATTGCATCTCTCTCTTTTTGCACCATCTCACCATGCATCGAGGATACGGTGAAATTGGCGGCTCTCATCTTCTCCGTTAACCAATCAACCTGGTAAAATGATAAGCGCAATCGACAACCTTTTAGCCATAGACTCGAACCTTTCGCCGCGTATTACAGAAAATCACGGCCTGGGTGATGGTGAGAGTGTCGTATAAATCACACAGCGTGTCGAATTTCCAGTCCTCCTTCTCTACAGCGACGAAGAACTGTTTGATACCCTCAAGCGTCAATTCGTCACGCTTTACGAGGATTCGAATAGGGTCCGTCATGAATTTAGTTGTCATCTCCAACACGTCGTAGGGAAGCGTAGCGCTCAAGAGTACGACTTGTGTTGCTGGAGGAAGATAGCGGTAGACGTCATATATTTGATCCTTGAATCCCTTATTGAGCAGTTCGTCGGCTTCATCAAGGACGAGCATCTTGATGTTCCGCGTCCGAAGAGCCCTTCGACGTATCATATCAAAGACACGGCCTGGAGTGCCTGACACCACATGTTGCCCATATTCGAGCTTCCGAATATCCTCGCCAATGGATGTTCCCCCAATACATGCGTGACATTGGACGTTCATGTAGTCACCAAGAGCGAGGACGACGGATTGAATTTGAGTCGCAAGTTCTCTTGTAGGTGAGAGAACGAGTGCTTGGGTTTCGCGCACAGAGACATCGATGGATTGGAGGATGGATATCGAGAAGGTTGCAGTTTTACCAGTTCCCGACTGCGCTTGTGCGATGACGTCGCGTCCTTGGGTGATGGGTAATATGGCACGTTGCTGAATGGCAGAGGGTTTTTCGAAATCTGGAGGAAAAGATGAAATTTTGAGAGGGAGAATTGAGGGGAAGACAGACTGTAGGCGTAGATTCCTCGGAGAAGGTCCTCCTTCAAGTTGAGGTCATCGAAAGTAGACACGACCGTGACGGCTTCGGAGGACTCGAATATGAGTTTCTGGCAAAGTACGTCAAAGCTGCGCCCAGACTGGCTCCAAGACGGCCTCACCTCGTCCCCGGCGTTGATTCCAGACATTTTCGGTGAGTTTTGGTAGAGAAATGAGGGCAGTGGCGGGGTTTGAAAAGCGACTGAGATGGAGCCTGAGCGTGCGCGGCGTTTGCATCCATGGACTCCATCATTGAGACACAACGACAAGCCCATGAAGAAATCGAGCGCTACGAGATAGCGCTCTATTCTCTTCTGTCCAGAAACCAGCCCACTCATGAAATCAGGTTGCAGACCGAGCATAAGGCAGCTCAAGTGCTGAACCGCATTTCCTCCCGTGTGGCTTCACTTAAAGCCCAGTATGGTGACGAAGGTGCCCGCAGGGTTGAGATCGATGCGCTCACCGCGCCAGCTCAGCCGGGTGATCTCTCCGAATTCTACGCGCGGTTGGTGAAGATTCAGGACCACTACAACAAGTATCCTGATGCTGCAGCAGGAGCCTTCGAACTGGAGCTCGCTACCCTCTTAGAAGAGGAAAATCAGGATGGAATAGACGAGGAATTTCAGGAAGAGGACCGTGCGTACCTAACATGCCATCCATGACGATCTATTCATTACTTGCTCAGCTGTGTCGTTAATGTTCTCCGGAGAAGAAGCATACGGGAAATACGTCGACTTGTATGCGAACCACACCGCCTACAACAATCTGAAGAACATTACGAAGAGACTGCCCTATTTGCAGTATTTGGATGTTCTTCTCGCAACTCAGAATGGCACACTGCACAATGAACTTCCCAGGCAAGCGCGGCACTCCAAGGATTATGAAGCGTGAGTGTTCTCTTGTCGTCATGTGCAATCGCCGTAACATTAGCCTGTCTTAGCTATATTCGGAATTTGCACGATTACCTGTTATCCTTTTTCAAGCGGACACAACCACTTGTAGACGTAGCCTCAAAACACCGGGAATACGAAGCCGAATTCGAGACGAAATGGGAGGCAGGAGAATTCGATGCCGACTGGGAAGATCAGAGTAGCAAGCGTGTGCCCTCGGAGGATGCGGGAGGTGGCATATGGTGTTCCGCTTGTGAGTTACTTTGTCATTGGTGCCACGCGCACATTCATTCCATCGATCACAGGTCAGAAAAGTTACTCCAAGCAAACGGTGTACGATGCACACTTGACCTCAAAAAAACATGTCAAGGCGGTTGCCAAGCAAGTCGCCTCCAGCGAGCCGCCGCAAAACCCAAATGGCGTCGATATATCTTCTGCCACATTTCCCAATGACGCAAGTTCATGGAGGTCAAGATTACGAAATGCTGCGCTTCTCACACATCTTTCGGCCTCTCTACTTGTCATGCTCGCTCCCACGATCAACGAGACGAAATCCAACGTGGAACGCCGTTTCTCTCTGACCGCACGCGAGCGTGAGCAGGAATTACTCGAACAATCAGCACCTCCCGCCGCCCCAACGAATAACGGAGATGGCGCAGGCGAGGAGGAAGAGGAGGAAGAAAGGATATACAATCCACTCAAACTTCCCCTTGGTTGGGATGGAAAGCCGATCCCGTATTGGCTGTACAAGCTGCATGGTCTCGGCGTGGAGTATCGGTGCGAGATATGTTCCGACCACGTGTACATGGGAAGGTGCGGGATATCTTCCAGTGTTAGCTGGTGATTGCTCATTTATATCTGCAATAGGAAAAACTTTGACCGACACTTTCAGGTACCTTGCACACGAATGACTTTATCAGATCATGCAACCTAATCACTGTTGACAGGAATCCCGGCATGCTTTCGGTATGCGAGCTTTAGGTTTGCCGAATACGAAGCACTTCCACGAGATCACTCGTATAGAGGATGCGCTCTCGCGTGCGTTGATTTTCTCTGTGCAACTCGCTTGATGCCGAAACACTGACGGCCACCGTTAGTTGCAGAAAAGCTTAAACGAGAAGGAAGGCATGAAATTTTTGAGCAGGAGACGATGGAAGAGCTGGAGGATGACGAGGGAAACGTATACAACAAAAAGACATACGAGGATTTGAAAAAGCAAGGGCTTATTTAGACGTTCCCGTGCTTGTTGAAGTCGTTATCTTGCGCACACCCCTTCTTCATATTTTTACTTCTCTCCAAAGGAAAAGAATATATTCGACTATTTCACAGACCCAGAGACGTCGGCGCCTCTACGTGCTATAGGCTCAGGAGTAATGGGTATGGGGAGGTCAGCTGCATGTGAGTAAAGCTCCTCGTCTGATGATGGGTACGATGACAAAGGCGAGTCTCCCGGTGAGTCAAAGGGATTCGCGGGAGCGATTTCCAACAGTGGAGGCGAAATCACCAAGCTCCCATCGTCAATTTCTACGAGCTCATTCGTGACGCCATTCAACACGATTGTTAGAACAAGGCTCACCAAGACCGTCCCACCAATGCATATCATCGGAACTTGGGGCGGACACTGTTACAAGGCACTTCAGTGACAAGGCAGATTCAAGCTATGAATAAACCCCTACGTTCGCCCTTGTCGGATGGCAATGCAAGTGCCCCAAATTTCTCTTCGAGCAATTCACCAGGAGTCGCAGCCAGAACAGTCTCTCGTAATAAACAAGAAGTTGCGGCGCGTTTTGCGGTGTCGATAATCCGTACTTCAGTTCGGAATAGTGCAAAAACTAAAAGAGGGTCATTTTCGAGTCTCACGAGAAGATTTTCAGATAAATCACCTGGTCGGTGATCAGATCCTCGGAGCTCAGATCGCGAATAAACGGACAAGTCCAGGCTACCCTGAAACAGTATTCTATCTGGAGACACGAGTGAAGCATGAAGACGAAGGTGGACGGGGTTACACACCAGTCCAAGCGGGTATCCGCAATTTCTCGCTCGAGTCATAATTGTCTGTTCCAACATCATACTTATACGTGGGAGGGAACAACAACGGCCCCTCATCATATCCTGTAAAGGCTTCACCAGTCTCAATCGCCAATCTTAACTGCATATGCGTTTATTCTCGGCATCTCCCAGAGAGCGGAGGGAGGACCTACTTGGTCCGATCCAACAAGCGGGTCATAATCACTCTCCGTCACAAGAGATCTGACGCTTTCATTAGGAAGGTCAATGCGATAGTTGGTGTCGGCCAGCCAGACAATATTACTGTGGAACTTTCATGAGGAAATATCCCTTCCCTTGTCCACGAACGTACTCATGGCTTGTGATTGTTTTCCCTTTGAGAAAATGCAATCCATTCGTAATTGTCCAGAAATCGGCGTTGCGTTCTTCAACATTGGAGTGCCCAGCAGCGAGATGGGCTGTGACGAAGCAAAAGCTGGTATCATGGTAGTCCAGACGAATGCCAACTCCTCCTTTGTTCCCTGATATTCCCCGCAAGCCCGTCTGATCGAAGGATGAATGGGCGGTCCCATTGCAGACGATTTGACTTACTTTCCGAGTGGCACCTTCTACATTGCGAATTACAGATGTCAACTCTAATTTGACTATGACAAAAAGTGCCGTGCCGACCAACTGCGATCAAGAGTATCACCTCTGAGTGTATCAATGGGATTCGAAAGTGCATACCTGCTCGCTACGCAGTAACACGTAATCTCCTGGATCTTTTGACCGACCATTAATTGTTTCCATGATCTTATGTTCCCATACCCGCCTATAGACCTGTCAGTCAGCAGCGAGTCACTTGGCATGTCAAGTACCTTTTTTCTGGGTCAGTTTGAATAACCTGTTGAGCAGTGAGGAGCACTATCTCTTGGAAGCCCAAGACAAAAATATCCGGCCTATGGAACTGGACATCAGCGAGACCTTTCTTCGCGACATGCAATCTTACTCGAGGAAGTCTACACCGGCGAAACGGTCAGACCAATTCCATCAAGGCTACATGAAGCATTCGTTAGTTTAACTCACTCTCTCGGGGAAACAACCAAGGGATCAAGCTTTCGGACGGAGGCTGTACATTAAATGTTCACGTTAACGAAAATGAGAACAACACTCTTTGATTTACCTTGCCATTTACATTCCAGGTGCCGACGAATATGGAACACGGGCGGGTAGAGGAGTATTCCGATATCCTATAGAATTGAGGTTCAGTACCAATAGCCACGGCGAATTCTGAGTAACCGACCGTTCGTTTAGCGTCTTTCGGACCATGTCATGAACGGGGTCGAATATGCTCACTTGCGTCTGGTTATTGAGGTTGCCCTGTGAAACCTTTGAACATTTGGTCAAAGCAGAAAAAGTGCAAGAACATACAAGGAACAAGTCAATCGCGATTTGCTTGTTTTTGTCCTGAAAATTATTGATGTACGCTCTTGATACGCTTTTCGTTGCATCAGAAAGAACGCCTTTTGGGAGAAATGATTCCACGTCTCCTGAGAGCAAACGAGTCAAGAACGCCTACCCGCTAGCGTTCGTTTTCCGGTTCGCGTAAAACTTGTATTCAGAGCGCCAGTACCTGCGTATATACGTGATAGTGCATCACCATTTTCCGCCCAGAGTTCCCTGTGGTGTCCCCACAGAACGCTGGCTTGTAACCATTCGCGACGGACAAGACCGAGAAATTGCTCAATCATTTTGCGTGAAAGAATGTCTTGGACAAAATTGGTCCGGTCCAGGCTATGTCAGGAAAAGTCAGCAACAACTAAGTGGCATTTGTGTCTACGTTACCAATCCAGACAATTTGTCCTAAATACTCCATGTTGTTCAGTGATTTTCTCGCCTGTCGAGGTATCGGTTAACGTGAACCCGAAGCGATCCATGTGATCAACGATATCTTCCAGACGTCTTTGGATCATAAAAACGTGAACAAGGAACGAAGAAACGAGCTCACTCAAGCTCCTTTATGATATTGTCGTGACCACTGATTCTAACAGCATTGTGGAAGTCATAGTGTGTGACGCTAAGCTGGTCACCCCAAATTCCACTGGCTTGGTATAGAAGCTTTGCATACGCTGCCGTGAGAATGGCTTCGTTTTCCTTTGTGCTGAGTAGATTTATTGCATGTGTCGCCCCGTATTCTTCGATGAGATGCGCAAAGTGACGCTCGAAGGCAGGTTGTGATGCCTGTGGACGAGTTATTTGAATGCGTTGGCCGAACGTCTGTATCCCTTGTTGTTCCCAAAATACTGTAATCCAGAATGAGATGGAACGCAAATAGGAGGAGAAATGGCATACAAGGAACACTTCCTCTAACTTGCGTGTAACTCACGGAGTGCTGGTCTGTACTCAGGATAGTTTCGGTCTGCGATGCTTACTCAAAGACAGCTCAACGAACAAATTGTTGTGTACTCGCCTCAACAAAGTTTGCAGTGTTTCCGTCGTCATCAACGCCTCGGGTATTGAAGCGGGTGCCTGCTCTCTTCCACCCAAGGCGTGATATAAGCGATAATGTGGCAATTTCAGGAGCACCGTCGACGGGAGGTGCTGGAAGGGCCATAGTAGACACTCCTACGTACCCTTGTATTGCAAGAACCTAAAAACGACACGGGGTTCACATGTCATCGAAAAAGAAGATCAAACAATGATTGCACACAATGAATTGGCATCGATCGAGATCTTGACGTTCGTGTGGATCAAGTTGTTCCCGAAAATCAAGTAAACTCCTGATGATGTATTCGTTCCAAACAAACCGTTCGTCAAAGATTCCAGTATCATTCTGGATACGGCTGTCTCGAGATAGGCGTACAGCCAACCGTGTAGATAGGTCCCACGGTGGATCCAAAGCATAGTAGAAAGAACCAGAAGACAGGATCTTTGTGAGTGGCATGCATGGATGTTCGAAGACCGTATTCTGATTGAGGGTCTGTAGATATGCCTCTCTGCTTGACATCGTGTCCATGTTCTCCGGATTAAGGAGCGAGTCTTGGGAAGAGGAGAAATCGTCCCACGAGGACGACGTCAGACAATAGAACCGGACTTCATGGATCCTCGCAGCTTTTTCTGGAAGCGATTGAGATGGGCGAGTGTTCCCTATCTCAGTGGCTGTAATGATCACTGCAAGGAAGACGTCTAGACCCATGATGAGTATGAGTATATGCGCTGGCGATGTAGCGATGGGTGTACGCGCCATTTTCTACCGAGATGAGACCCAAACATCCTTTGACAGTACGGTGTGTTAACCTGACTGTGCCGGTAAGATTTACTTGGTCGCCAGGCAGGAACTCGACCACGACTTGACTCGAATTCGCTTCCGCCGCGCGAAATGAAAGTGCTCTGTGAGGGTGCCCTAGTCTCTGCTCACGAGAATCTGTCAAGAGATAGAGGGTTCTCGGGTTATGCGCGAGGTGGAGATGCATCTGTACGAAGAACAAGCCAAGCTGGACTGGAACTCGTAATCAAATTCACACCGTCACAGGAGTAGGTGTAGCAGTTGAACTACTCCACCGTACTTCTTCGTTCAACTCGGAGAACGTAGGTAGAGCACATAGATCAAGATGTGTGAAGTAATATTGTATTTTGTAGAGTACCGAAGTGACCTCGTGCACGAAACACAAGCTCGCAACCCAACATGAAGACCATACCAACTCGGCCGCATCACAAGTGCTTCTCATTCGTCAACCGAACGGATATGTCCAGAGCTCGGAATTCGTCTGGACGAAAGTATGGCATTACCATCCGCCACAACCTCTGATGAGCGTCGAGGGAGCCGGCTTTGCTGGAGAGATGTAGGTTCGACGTCACGCCGAGAGTTGTAGCCCGAGATTTTCGGGCTACGTGGTGGCGGGGAAAGGAGAGGGGAGTGCAGCGATGACACCGAGGGGGACGGCAGCGGATAAGTAGGGGCTGAAGATGGGCAAGTGATTAACCCGGCTGACTTGTCAGACGGCAGGATTTTGTCCTTGGAGAAGACAGAAAACATGGATTTGAACAGTGATGATTTGGATCGTTGAGCGTCGGCAGGTGATGAGTCTGGGGGTGCCCCTAAGTTGGAGGCCAAGACATGAAAACGAGACAAGTACCTGACGATGTAGGGAGAGCATTGTCGTTGGCGCTCAAGCTCAAGAACAGGAACAATGGCACAAGCCAGACGCAAACGCCAAAGAAGGTTGCGATGTCTGTGAAACGAAGTGTGTTAGAGACGGGACCACGATGCCTGTAGTTGCGTCTGGCATCATGGGCAAGGCGAGAGAAATGCAAGAACCAGAGGAAGTGGTTCGCAATAGCCAAAGCACACGAGGCGATGAATGAAGCGGAAGACAGCGAGATGAGGGGCCAATTGCTGGAAAAGTTCTGCAAGTATACGACGTGGCAGACGATGGAGAATATCGTCTGGGGGAGGGGGAGAGAATCGGTGAGATAAAGCAACACGTGCAATGTAATGACAGTCTAGCAGACGAGATGTGAAGAGGGACCTCCAAGGAGAGAAAACTGAACGGACGTAGATAGTTCTCTGTCCGACCAGTTTGGCGGGACGAGAGTGTTCTTCGATTAATTCCGAGATGTAGAGCAATCCGCTAGCTTAAATTTTGTGAGACTGGGCGGTCGAGGTGGGGGACCTTGGACCGACCGAGAGAAAAGGTTGCGAACACGAACGCAGCGAGGGCAGCGACATAGCTGGATGGAGACAGACGTGAGCGAGGGATTCGTGTGACTAGGAGATGCGCTGGTACCCAAGGTAGTGGAGCAGCATGGACAGCGCAGCGGAAAGACTGGTTACATAAAGAGGCAAGTCCGCGTGCAAAGACATAGTGCTACTACTCCAAAGGTATGTGCGACGGGCGCGAAGCACCAGCTCTACGTGGTGCAGAGGGCAGAGCTTGCATTAGAACCCTCCTGGTCTGTCTTGGTCCCCGCCATTTGGTGGCACGGCGTGAGTGACTTGGACCGTCCGCCTGGGTTGAGAATGGACCGCCGGACGAGGACGAGCGTCGGGGCCATCTTAAAAGGGAACGTTCGTTTAGGGTAGGTCGACCCCACCCGCTCGTCCTCTCGCCTCCATTCTCCCCGCCTTTGCCTAATGCAGCCCCCCACGTCTGCCATTCCCGACTTCTACTACGCTCTCTTCGCCTTTTATGAACCCGCCTTGACCATCATCGGCTTCATCGGCACCCTATGTGACCCAGAAACGGTAAACTCACCCCCCCTTCCTTTTCTTTCAATCCTCACCCGACCCCCCGACCCCTGAAGGCTCATAACACCCAAGCACCATGGCCAGCGGACAGCCCCCCTCCCCTCGCTCTTCCCAAAGCCTCCATCGTGACGGTCATCCAGCTCGCCCACGTGTGTGCCCTCATGGGCCTCCTCAATATCTTCGTCCTCACTGCTGTCAGACAGCACCTGGCTGCCCATCCTGCACTCCAGGAAAAAATCGTCAGAGCGTTACTGATCCCTCTTCTCATCGGGGACGTCGTGCACCTCTACGTCACCTTGTGGGCGCTGGGCGATGACAGGTGGAATACCGCCCAGTGGAGTCCAATGCTATGGGCCACCGTAGGTTTGGGTATTACTTTGATGGTACCCAGGATCATGTGGCATCTCGGTATCTGGAGATACGTCGACGCCAGGGATCGGGCTCCTGCATATGCACAGAGCTCTCAGTCAGGCTCGCAGTCGGAGAAGAAGTAAATGATTTATTCCCTCATTTATCCACATAAATTACTATACAGGAGACCGTCCATTCTTTGTTCTTTTTTATTGTTACATCAACATTACACCCCACGCAGAGGGTATTCGTCTTCAACCCAAGAAAAGTCCATCTACATTGCATGTAGTCAATACGGACTATTCACAATATCGGACCTGCTTTGCAAACTGTTCATCGGAGCGAGTGATGTCCTAGTCGGTTTCTTCAGATTCTTCTTGTTGATCGCCAACACGTTGTTCTCCAGGGCAACGATCTGAATTATCGGTTCAGAGCGGAGACATTCGTCAACAGGCCAGCTTCACTTACGATCTCTTTGTCATCTCCAAACCTGAAATTATCTTGGACCACAGTATCTTCATACTTCTTGATCTCATACTTGTCAAGCTGCCCCTTCTTAACCTTCCTAAAGTCCCAAGCTATCACATATTTGCCAGTCGATGTAACTATGGCATTCTCTTCTTGACCTTCTCCTTGATTAAACCTAGCAAAAAAAGCTGATCAGTATACGCCTTGAAATCACTTCCTCATCATGCCTACCGAGCAGGTGAGAAACAGATTTCGTGATTCATGTATGCAACGTGCTCCGCGCGCAATGTGAGTCGTCGGGGCATCGGCTTCGCATCAGCAGGGAAACTGCGATCGAAACCAAGAGAACCGGCATATCTTCCCTCGCCAATCAGTGTGTCGATAAGCAGCAAATAGCCTTTCGTTGTTGCAACTATCCACCGCCCATTGGCAGTGACGTCAACACCAATGATAGGGTCTCCAAGAGGTGGTAACGCCGTCTTCGCATTCTTCCCGATGCAATCGAAAAGTCGGATGTCACCCTTCTCACTCGCTACAGCGAGTTTACCGCTGGCCGTCGTCGCAACGCCGGAAAACTTGTTCTTGCTAACATACTGTTTATATTGACTATCGACCATCTTGTTTCCAGAGATGCGCGGGTCGATACGGAAGAGCGCGTTGTGCGATGCCCCAACAAGTGTCTGCTCCCTGGTAGTTTGAGCAAACTTGCTATCGGGCGCCATATGGTCGACCGTGACATCCTCGTGAACTTTCCACTCCTCTACGACTTTGCCACGTTCAATGTCCATGCTATACAAAGAGTGAGGGTCAGAGGGGTTCATTAAGATCATTTTCGTGTCTTGATGGTGTAACATAACCTTCCACATTGTTCAGCATAGTTCTACCCGACAAAAATGAAATTACCTCTCTGGGTTTAAACTCCTTCCCTTTAGTAGTCGATATCTTGCTGATGGTTGCATAGTACTTCACTTGATTGTCCCCAGTGTGAGAGAAGACCCCGATATTGTTCCCCCGTACAACGTATGAGCGGTCGCCTTTATATCCGACTGTTAATATCGAGTTGCGCTCTCCCGAGACCCTTGGAACGGAAGATGCTTCTTCCTCTTCTTCCTCTTCGTCGCTTGGCTCTGCGACGATCAGAAACACGAAACTACGTTCGGGAAGCAAAGAAAGCACCTTCATCAGGATCGAGCTCGGACAAAACATCATCTTCATCTCCTTCTTCATCTTCTGCATCATGCATCTCCACATCTTCAGAGTTCGAACACATGACATATGCTTGCTCGTCCGGCTAATGCAAGGTTAGGACATGCCGTCAACTGACGCCAAGATTAACTTGCCTTGATCTTGCTCCAAGGTACCCGGTGCAGTGTTTCCCACGCCGCTCTAGTGAAGGCTGCCTTGAATGATTCATACCCCTCTGAAGAGGTAAACTGAAACGCCCAGCTTCCGTAGGTTCCTCCGAGATTATAATTCCAAGTGAGGGAATGCGTTTGTTGAGACCACCGAGGATTCATGTCGGAGGCGATCTTGTGTATTACCAGGTCGCCATCATCACACGTTGCGGTAAGCCAGTAATCATAGTTATTGGAAGTGCGTTCGACGATTTTTGCATCAAGGACTTCGTCATAGGCAGATACAAACCCATCAGCCTCCAAGTCCCAGACAAAAAAGTAAGCTTGAATTTGGGCAATCTCTGGTAAGTCTGCACTGTGTGGGACAGGTCTGGCTTTACTGGGAGCCTTCTTCGGCGTAGAAATCACATTAGCGGCTGAAACGTCTTCTGTAGTTGCTGGGCGGTTGTCCGTCTCCTTCCGAGCCACGGCAGTTTTCTCTTTGACAGTTTTAGCTCGCGTACTCTTGGGTGGAGGCGGCCTGGAGGCATGCAGGTGAGCGAATCATGTTTTCAGCAGCATGGGTGCGGTACCCACTTCCAGATGAACTGATCGAGTTCCGAATCCTGGACGTTGTCAGAACTTTTTCTGTACTTGCGCTCATACATGGCGCGGTACATGCAAGTTTCGAAGAACGCGCGCGTAGGCTCGTTCGTCTCCTCTGTCATGAGGAACTCGTAAAATTCGTCCACATCGCCATCTAAGTCGCGCCACACAAAAGTTGCCTCTTGTGGGTTTTCTCCTGGCCCAGGTCGAAACTCGAGTTCTTCGCTAACGAGGAAGACCTTCTCTTCGTCGGCTGGCGCATGTTAAGTGGGGGGGCATGTAATATGGAATATTTCGCACTTTCGTCTTCGTCTTCTAGTAATTCTTGATCACCCTCCTCGTATACACGGGTGATAACAAGTTGAAAATTGTGCTCGATGGAGGGGACTCGTCTTATGGTGGCAATGGCTTCATTGTAGCTGCGAAACGAGCATGTAACTGATGCGAGAAACGGATTGAGGATGGGGGAAGCATACATGCACTCCCTGGAAGATCGCACGTTTCCTGGTCTGACAAGGTACAGTTGACCCGACTCGATTTTGACAACCTCTGCGGCGTTTGGATCCTCTGAAGACGCATTATGAGTCAGGTGGGGGGATGATCTGCATGCGTCGAGCTTACGCCAGACTTTTCCTAGTACTTTTTGTTGGTGTCAGTATGGATGTTGTGTCCAATGACTATCGCGACTTACAGCTCCTGAAGATGTTCATGGTGGCGAGCCGGAAGAGCGATCTTGCCTGTTAGCATGCCGTGACAGACGCGTGACGTGACACTCCATCTATCGTCCATGTCAGGTGCGTCTCCCCCACACCCCCGCGTTCCCGTCCTCACTAGCCTTAGCAAACGCCCCACTGAGCGCTACACCTCCTCTAAGAAATCGGTCTCCCAACGCGACCCAAGTAAGCCTGGCCTATTCATGCATCTGCTGCTCGTTGATGCCATCTTTCTCGAGGACGTCTCCGCTTCTCCATCCTCCAGAACGATATCCGAGTCTGGCGTGAGCACCAGTTTCCTGCGGACAGACGAGCTCGCTGTCCGCGCTCATGCATCAGCTGGACTCGCCACCCGCAAGATAACCATACGGTCGGACCCCGCGCTCCTCACATGCTTTGACGCAGTGGATAAACAGCTCTACGACCTCTGGGCTCCAAAAACTTGAGGACACCTGTCGATGTTGCACTTTCCAAGTGTATTGGTTCATGAGCACGAGATAGTAGAACGTAGCGAGTAGCCAATATTGCTGTGTTGTGCCAGGTTATTTACGTAAATCGACGCTTGGATAGCAACAGCCATGGTGCTCAGATTGAAACGGCCTAATCACTCGCCATCACCTTTCTCCTGGGATTCACTAACTACCCCGCGCTGTCGTACGCCACCAACTGAAGTCCAGCTGGCCGAGCTACCTTCACCTCCAACGTCATGGCTTTCTGCACGCGACATGAAGATCTTTGGTGCTGAGCCACTAAGATCAAATCTTGGTGTCGTGCGTTGTAGTGATTGCGACAAGCCAGTGTTGCGAAGCGCCATTTCTGACCATGCAGGTGAGTTCAATATTCCCGCAACAAAGCTCCCCAATCTCATCCCGCCCAGCAAATTGCAGCGACATACGATCGGGAAAGAAGTGGGTCAAGAGTAGGTCAGCAGATGGTGAAGGTATCAGCCAATCAATCCCTCGTCGCGTGCCATCGTGGATTAACTCAATCTCTTCGGGTGCTTCGTTTGGCAGTGGAATTGAAGAAGGGCAAGAAGCGCGGAGTTGATGGTGAGGAAGGAGATGATCCGTCTGAACCCACCAAGAAGAAGACAAAGATCACAAAGGGTCGGACCAAGGGCCCAGTGGACTACGATAAGCAGTGCGGTGTCATCAATGATAAAGGACTCCCATGTTCCCGCTCGCTCACTTGCAAAGCGCACTCTATGGGAGCGAAGCGGGCGGTACAAGGACGTTCAAAGGGATATGATGAACTACTTCTCGAATGGAATCGAGCCAATAACCCCAATTGGGTCGAGCCAGTGAAGAGGGAGACAAAGGCGGAGAAGAAGGAAAAGAGAGAGAAGGAAAAGGCGGAGAAGAAAAGACTCGCGATGGAGGCTGCAATCGCATCAGGCATAGATCCTAACAAGGTAGCAACGAAGAAGGCACCGAAAAAGACCCAGGTGCCCACCCCAGCGAGTCGGCTGGAAGGTGACGACGCAGTAGAGAACCTTGACGATCTTGATTCGGAGACGGAGGTTGACTCGTTGGCTAAAGCCGTTCAAGACGCAGAGTCGAAAGGAATCATTGGCGCCCCTCTCGCGGTACCAAGCTTGGAGAGTTCGTGGTTCGTGGTGCGACGAGAACGCTTGAGGAACTGTCGAGACTTGTTGGCAAGTGCTCTAGCTCCTAGTACTGCACGCAATGGGATCACTGCTGGGGGCCCTGGGGTAGGCGCAAGTATTGCGATAAGTTGATGCGTAGTGCTGCGGTGTTGGCCAACTTGAAGTCCTTTGTACTTTAGGCTCCCATTGTATTTACACTGTCACGCGTCCCTTGAACGTTGACCTCGACGACAAATGGTCCATCTGCGCATCAACGAACGCAAGTCTAATCCAAACCCTCATGTCAATTTCATCACCGCTCTGCCAATGGATGACTCCACAGTCCAGGAGGCTGCACGTCAGCTTCTTCGCGCCTTGGCTGCTCAGGTGAAACCAATCATGAAAGCACATGGATTTGTTGTGAACAGCCTTGAGGAGGTGCGGTCTATCAGTTCTGAAATGATGATGGACTCTGGTTAATTGGTCTGACCTCTAGTACGAGTATAACAGGGTTTTTGCAGGACGCAACTGGAATCATGGTGAAACGATAGGTAACTCCACTTGTTCGTTCTAGGATGTGAAGGTGTGAGCCACTGACTGCAAGAGCTCGTCCTACGGTCATCTACGAGATCATTGCTCCCTACTCACTGGTTGATGAGTACACTTTGCCACGAGGTATTCCATAACGAATTTGGCCTTCTATAACTGCATCCCTTAACTTATCTACTGCGGCTAGCTGGCCCACATCAAGGTTGGCAGACGGTCGATGTAATTACGGGAGACTCACGCAGAGCGGCTTCTAGTACATGGACCATGGATCAGCGTTCCAAGCTCTCTGGCGTCAGCTCCAGCAGGAAGTACGTGCTCTTCAAAATAGGGGATACTATGGTGATGGTATAGTACTGTTGCTACTTACCCTTGTAAAGCATTGACTCGCGATTCTATTGCGTCCCAGGTTACTGGTCATCTGGCACCAGGCTAGCTGATTCAGCTAAAGTTGCCAGGCAGGGTATCGAAATGGGCGAGCTTCCCGAATATATGGTGGTGTTGTGTTCTCTAAGTTATTGTTTTTGACTGAATAAAGCAGTGTGGTGGTGCTCATTCCAGAGTGCGGCCTGTCTCGCACCGGCGCCGCAATCCCAAGGTCCCTGAGACCACCAAGAAGCGCAAAGTAGGAGCCCGAGTGAACTCGGACGCATTCAACACCATCGGTAAAGCTTTGAACAAAGACCTGGAAGGGGAGAGTAAATCGCGTGGAATTGGGTTCCGGAAGAAAGCTGGAAGGTCGGTACGGAGTTTCCGAAGATTTCTTGGTAGTCATGATACTGCGCAGTAAACGGGCAAGGGAAGAACGTGCACTAGCTGCGGAACGACGAATGCAAACTCATCAAGACAAGGTAGTATCCACTTCGAATCTTCCCAGATCACCAGATCTCGGAGATGTCTCGGACTCGGAAGATGAGAAGCGAGACTCTGAGACAGATTACGACCGTCGTCGCACACTGCTGGAAGTCGTTGAAGAGAAAGATTTGGACGTACTCAAGGTTACGATGCTCGATTCCGCTCGCGATTTCTGGTTACCAGGTGTGGGCACTTCCAGGCAGAGTGGAGATGCCTGTGGTATTGAGGATCCTCGTAATTCTGCTTCTGGTGAGTTTGGCCAGGTCAAGACATCCTCAAGTACCGATAGCTCTACACGGCTGGGGAAGAAACGGAAAATATCGCAGCCAAAACTTGATTTCACCTCTCACCCCACTCCTACTCTCACAAAGTTATATACAAAACGCGAGGACACGTGGAACTGTATAGTCTGTACACTGTAAGCATCGTTTCTGAGCTCACTCTTCCGAGATAGAAAGCCGACTGTCCAGTTGCCAGGACCAACGAACAGAACCATCTAGCGTGCTCTGCATGTGGCACTCCACGAGGAGAGACGAAATGGATTGATAACAACCGGTCCCCGTTGTAGAGTGGATGACTTTGTATTACTTGTGTTTTCTGGGAGGTCACGTGCGAGAAGGCGGCATCGCCGCTGAGGCGGATGCAGCTTGACCCACACCAGTTCATTGCGCTCAGCTTGCTTTTTGTACCATAACCCGAACGCAAAGACACCACCTGCCATTCGACTCGTATAAGACAGCGTCGCATCGTTTTCGAAGCTCCGTCTTGCTTCAGTGATCCCACGTTACTGGCGAGCTTAAACTACCCCGGTTGAGTGTCGATGGCCCAGTTAGGCGAGCAATATCTTGCAATTCTCAAGGCTTCCTACGACTATGAACCTCAATCCGAAGATGAAATTGCAATCAGGGAAAATCAGATTGTTTTCCTCCTTGAGAAGACCGACGACGAGTTGAGTCCAGTCTTGTACACCTTTCTCACCCATGTGACCTATACGTCAATTAGCTGGTGGAAAGTGAAGATCAAGGGTGACTCCCAAGACGAAGACAGCCCTTCTGGACTAGTCCCCGCAGCATACGTGGAACGAGTGTGTCTTACCTTGCCTTTCGTAGCATAATGGTCTCATGGATCGTTTATGCAGGCAGAACATACTTCAATCGCAAAGGCACTATACGACTACGATGCAGCGGCACCAGGGGAGCTTTCTATCATGGTGGATGAGATTCTTATGATCTTTGATCGCGAAGACGAGTGGATCCTGGTTCAAAGTCAGAAAGAAGGCGGTAAAGCCGGCTTTGTCCCTGGGAATTACATTGAAGAGGTACATCTTCACATTTTATCAGGGGACGTTCATTCATCGCTATCAAAGTCCAGCGGAGAGGAACAAGTGACAGAACCGGAGCCAGTGCCAGTGCCAGAACCAGAACCAGCTCCTCGTCCCCAGCTTGTTCCTCCATCGGTTAGTTCGACTTCATGAGTGATGACGATCCTGAACTCGTGTTGCAGCCGAAACCCCCAGCGCGCCCCGTCAGTACATACGTGGACCCAGCAGATCGTGTCGCTCAGACTCCTCTCAAAGTACAAGTCGATAATATCAGGACATGGGCCGTCTCTGAAGTAGACAAGAAAGGTAAGAAGAAGAAAGGTACTCTTGGCATTGGGAATGGGTCACTCTTTTTCGCGAGCGAATCGGACAAGGTGCGCCCGAGTTCATCGTAATACAATGATTGTCTGTTCATACCTTCTCTAGACACCTGTACGAAAGTGGGACACCGCCAGCGTCGAGGATTTCACAATTGAAAGACACAAGCACATTCTCATTGACATGGGAGGCCGTAATCCAGTGAAGTTGCATTTCAATGTCGGCAAAGAGGATATAGCAGAAGCGATTTTGACTAAGCTAGATGACTCGAGAAAGTTGGCCATATCAAACGCCAAAGCTGCTTCAGAGGTTGCTAATGCAGAATTACACGCCCGTCAATCAGCAGTTACCCCACCACCTCGTCCTGCCGAGAGCGGTAGCCCTTCGAAGAAGAACGGAGCATCTGTGAGGTTCACGGAAGAGTCCCCCGAAATAATTCCTCCAAGAGAGCCTTCGGAAGATGGTGAAATAGAGGAAGGGGGCGCAGGTTTAACTGGCGATGAACAGGAAGGCGAACTTGTAGTCGTATTATACGATTTCGAGGGTACCGGTCCTGACGAGCTTTCAGTTCAGGAAAGGGAGCGGTTGCACATCATTGAGAAGGAGGGAGAAGAGTGGTGGAAGTGTAGGAACGCGCATGGCAATGAAGGGGTTGTGCCTGCATCTTACCTCGAGGTATGCATTATCGCGCACTTAAATGATGATTCTGTCCAACCGTTGCTCAGTCTTTAGGTTCTTCGGTTCCCATCAAGCTTGAAGATAGCAATGGTCGAGCACAAGGCAAACGAGAGCATGAAGAGGCCGAGAAAAGGGAGCGTGAGGCTCGAGAGCTTGCTGATACAGAACGGAAGAAGGCTGAACAAGAACGCGCCAAGGCTGCAGCGGAGGCACAAAGGAAACGTCAAGAAAAGGAACAGGCTGTAGCCGCGACAGAGGCCTTGAGGAAGCAACGGCAAGAAGCTGCTAAGCGTGCGCAGCAAAAAGCCGAGAGTGAGCAGAGTACTTCCGCGTATGATAGCTTATTCTCGTCTCAAGTCACCTCTGACTAGTTTCTAGTCACCCGCGGCCGTCGGCGAACAATCCATCAAAGGACTCTTCATCTACACGCACGTCCACTGAACATAAGAGTACGTTTTTGTATCGGAGTAATGCATTTACCTAGCTCACCTAACCAGACGCACCTCCTACAGAGTCGACAAGAATCTGGCATGATCGGAGTGGACAGTTCCGCGTTGAAGCCGCACTCCTCGGATACGCTGATGGGAAGCTCAGATTACACAAAGTCAACGGTGTTGTCATTGAGGTTCCGTCTGAGAAGATGTCTATTGAAGATATGCGTTATGTCGAACGTCTAATGAAGAGGAGGCCGTCCAGTTCATCGGGTACAAGTCTGCGAGCTTCCAATGACGACGACGATAGACCACTAGCACTTACGCGCCCGACTGAACCCAAGAAGCGCGAACCTATTCCACCACAGAAAAAAGGCCCTCAAACCGACTGGTTCGAGTTCTTTTTGTCTGCTGGTTGTGACGTTGACGACTGTACACGCTATGCTCGCTCGTTTGAGAGAGACAAAATCGACGAGAGCCTACTCCCAGACATTACGGAATCTACTATGCGTTCTCTCGGCCTCCGGGAGGGCGATATTATTCGCGTAAACAAGGTCATCCAGCAGAAGCATGTCAAGCCCAAAGCTCTTCCATCGGATCCTCTTGCCAGCGATGAAGAACTTGCAAAACGATTGCAAGAGGAGGAAAACGCGAAGAAGCCTGTTAGCCCAGCTCCCAATCTTTTCGCGGGGCCAGGTGGCGTCTTGAAAAATAACACACAACGTCGCGGTAGACCTCAGTCCAGCAAAAGCGGACCACCGTCTACCGTTGATTTAGACGCCATTGGAACTGCATCTGAGCAAATCAAACGTTCTGGCTCCCCACTCATTCGCGGGGGCAGCCCTGCTACGGTGCCTCCCGTGCAGCCTCCACAACGGTCCAGCTCCGCCATGGCGACAACCTCTGGCTTCGATGATGACGCGTGGACGAACAGACCAGGTTCGAAGCCTCCTGCTTCTCACCCCATCCCACCCGCTAGTGTGCCTTCGCAGAGGGCGCCCTCGGCACCTCCACCATCTCAAGCAACCGCAACACCTCCCCTTGACCCCCCTGCCCCGTCCCAGGAAGGCACGACGACTAACGCAAGTTCACTTGCGAGGACTACGGAGGCTGATATATTTGATCAACTGTCACGTCTTAGCCAACTCAAGATAAATCAAGCTGTTCCTCCTCCAACTCCCCCCTCAACATCCGTGCCTCCTGTGATCTCTCCGCCCGTCGTTTCCCCGCCGTCAAGCTACAACAATGGACTTGGCATGGGACCCTCCCCTACCCCGATCGGACAGCATCTTCAGAATCAACATTCTGGGGTGCTTCCTCTTCCGCAACAGAATAGTCCCCGAGGTCCCTACGCGCCAGTACCCGCTAATCAGGGGCTATTACAGCCTCTGATACCTACGCAGACTGGGTTCAACAGCTTTATCCCAACACGTCCTTCTGTATCACCTTTCCAACCTCAGCCCCAAAGTGTACAACCATCTTTCCTTCAACCTCAAGTTACCGGGTTCCCCGGTAACACCCAGATAACCATTTCGCAACCCACTGGGTTCCCTCCTGGTCCCATTTTGACTCAACCTACCGGTGTTAGCGGCAGTCCATTTGGTGGCTTCACACCGATGTCTCCTTTCCACAGCGCGGCGGCGACACCGGTGCAGACCAGTGCGTGTAATTGGGTATTCCTTTTGTTTATTAACAGTGTCGCAGATCCGACCGGTTTTTCGCCATTTGGACAATCACCATTTAATAACATCGTCTCCACTCCGTCCCCAGTCCCCCCGGGCAACAGTTCAGATTCAAACACATCTCCTGCCAATGTCTTTGCGCAGATGAAATCGGGAACATTCGCATCGGGTAGTGAACATGCTGCCCCCCAGCAAGCAGGTAAGTTTGGCTATGACATTCTGCCTTTTGACCTGTCTTAGCGTTCCAAACAGATAAATACGACGCTCTTCGGGTCAATCGTACGTGGTGCCGCATCAATATTTTTGATGAGATTGTGACTTTTCGTACCAGCTCAGCCAACAGGGTGGGCTCCACAACCCACCAGCTGGGGGATGCAACCAAATGCTGGTTTTCAGAGCAGATATACAGGATTTTAGTACCCTGTACTTCTCCATTTTATTGTCTTACACTCATCTATCGTGGTTGGTAACTGGATGAAGTATGCAAGAGAAACAAAGTGGAGATGGTATGGTGAGAGTGAAAACAACAGTAGGCTCATGATGATTCCATGATTCCATGAGTGTACCCGACTCGCTCAAAATACCTCTTCAATCCAACCCTTATTTCAGGGGCAATGTCACGTGCGAGTAGACCTGTGCTCAATGGGTAGACGATGGGCATGTATTTGATGAACTACCGCCCTCGATCAACAGCGTGCTGACAAGGAATGAAAGCAAAACTTACTGTTTTGTCGTCAAACCGACAAAAACCATCGAGAATTTCAGTTACAACAGGAGTCCAGGCGGCAATGTTCTTGGCTTGCGTATCAGCCCGCAATTTAGCATAATCCGACAAGACGTTCAAACCAAGCCTGCATTGTTCTGTCGGCGACGCTCAGTTCATCAGCAGAAAGACATGGCTTACGGTAGGAATCTTTCGGCTATTTGAGGCCTCGCTGACTGATGCTCTACCCGCTCATCGAAGTACATTCTGAGTAGCACGTGCACCAACGTTGATGCACTACTGGATTCTTGTTTCAGGAGGTTAGGCAAGTGCTTCATAAAGCCTCGGCGGATCTTAGCCCGGTTCGAAAGATGTCAAATTAAACGCAGACTCACCAACTTTCCACAAACCCGTCCGAAGTTCCTTGTCGTCGTTGAACATGCGTGCGAACTGATAGCTATGATCCAGTACACCCATCAATCTGAGTAGTTGATCCGGAGGCATTGCGAGATAAACAGCGTCGTTGCGAAGCAAGTCATTTGTCATCTCTATCAAAAGTAGTTGGAGAACGCATTTCACGATGATCTGCTTGAAGACACGACGGCGGCTGCTAAGTGACGGCTTCGCCTCACTTAACGAGCGTTCACTGGCAGGAGACAGAGGAGCAGGCAAAATCGCTTGTCCGATAGGATCGGCTTCTTCGGGCTGTCAGCGTACATCAAAGTAAAGTCACGAAGGCGGCTCACCAGAAGTATCCAGATCAACAGTATTAGAGTCAATCTCCACTCGTAGAGTTTCATCAAACAGTTGATGAGGTGTGGTCGTCCGGAAAAGTTTGACAAAAGCAGACGCTACACGCTCCCACCGAGTTGTGCTTAGCTTCGCTGCGTTGTTCTCCAAAAATTGTTGCAAGCACGATGTTCCAATGCGCGCAAGTGTATCATTCTCTGTTGCCGCCGTTAGAACATGGATGCCTGAAGGAGACGTCGTGGACCAACCTTGACAGATGCAAACACACAACAAATCCATCAAGCCATCCAGAAAACGCTCCAGAATGTCGTAGTAGAAAGTATAAAGGTCAACAAGATCACGGAGGGCTTGGATCATGGTTGTCGATAGCCAGACACTCATGTCCTCTTGTGTGCTGAACCGCGATAGGTCTTGGCTTGACTTGAGAACGGCAAATATAGGGAAGAGAAGCTCTTGGCAGATCGTGTCCCAGAATTCAATAGGGAAGGACTCCCCATGAATCTTCAGTGTCGCAAACAACGAATCCAGTGCCCTGCGGTGTGAAGATTTAATCCAAGCTGAATCAGAAACTTCAAGTCAAAAATCTCACAATCGCCGTACTTCCAGGTCTTCCCCATTCATAATGATATCATAGAAGCCAAACAAGACGGGGTACCAAAACCGGATCATCCCGTCTTCACTAGGTAGCTGACCTTCGGGGCCTAAAGCGCACTCCGGAGAATCAAGCATAACTGGGATAACACCACGAAGCATGGCGATAGCAAGTAGGCTGAGCTTCTGATACTTGCTAACTTTGCAAAATTCTGTGATGCAGACAGTCAAGTCCGCAAAGGAACCGTGACGGACAATTGCAGCAAAATGATCTTTGTTCAACCGGCTCACTATCTCAAACGCAGAGTTGGCAATTCGTTCTTAGAAGAGATCAATTAAGCGAAAGGTGCATGATTCAAGGAGCTCATACCTGTAAGCACTTTGGAAGCAGCAGAAAAAACACCAAACATAGTTCGCCACCCGGATCGCATGTTCTCAACTCGCGCTTGTACCATTTGCTGAAGGCACTGCAGGACCTGCCGATAAATGCAGTGGAACCACCGCTATTCAGGAATGACGGAAAAGTCTTACCATATCTCGGACGTCAGGATTGGCATTATGAATCATAGTGTGTTCAAAAGGCTTAAGAAAGTCCTTCTGAAATTTGAAATGCGGCAACTCCTCCTTTTCAAGGAAACGCATGGATAGTTGTCGTAGAGAGTCTAGTGCGAAAAATCCGACGTGGGGATTGCTGTGACAGCAAACCTACAAATCAATGAGTGGCAATCGACAACGGTTGGAACGAGATGTACTTGATTAAAATGTTCGCCTAAAATGTCCCAAAGATTGGACCACTCTAGTCGAATACGATTCATGTTGTAGTAAGAAATTTCAACCAGCTTTTGAAGGCTGAAGAGGCGTGGATGCTGTGAGAGGCCCGAAGATTGGATTTCCTCCCAAGAAACGTCGCAAAGCGCACGGACGAAGTCAACAATTGCGGACTGTGATCTCTTCAATACTTCTAAGCTTCAAGAAGGGAGGACCTACTCCAGAAAGATGATGACTAAGAGAGAACACCATATCCGCCGCCACAGTAATATGTGTCGATCGGCTTTCATTCGCAAGATCCTCGTTTGGCAGTTTCTTGGGACGGCTGGCAATAGTATTCAGCATCCACGCGCCTTTCCATCAAGAATGTCTAACCCTTTTTTTCCGGAATCGGGTACTTCGAGACCACTACTTATCAGTTGCATGTGTTCCAGTTGACTAACACATGACAAAACCTCGCGCCAGGATCCTTTCAGGTTATTGCCCTCGCTCACGGCAACATCCAAAAGGGCCTTGATAGCCTCCATGTTCTTCGTCTTCATCTCTCCTAGGTTATTGAGGAAAGTGAATTTTGCCAGTGTTGTTACGAAGGCATTGCGCTCTAGTTCCAAGTCAAAGAAACAGACAATACGGATCGCATTCTTAAATCCGTCAAGACACAAATCAACGACCTCCAAATCATCGGTGTTTTGGAGAGGCCCTGACAAGCCCGCGAGAAAGGGTATCCAGGCAACCTCAAACATCGGTCGCACATGGACAAAGTGAGAGGCGCTAAAAAACTGTTCCCCTGCACGAGATCGACGCTGAGAGCGCATCAGTGTTCTGAAAAGTGCCTAGAGATAGAGTGTAAGCAATGGTCAAGATAGTTTATGAACTGATGAACCTCCGTCTTATTGGCTATGCTACTGGATTGAAGCATATATGCTTCCTTTTGAAGATCCCTGCCAACGCTGGCAAGGACATTGGCAAGACCAGGTCCTGTAGTTGGAACGTTGGCACCAGCATCTATCTCGTCCTTCATTCGAATTTCGTCGCATTGAATCTCGTCAAAAATGCTGAGCAAGAATTCCTCCGGGAGATCCTCGCCATCGTTGATTCCCCGGTTGTTTCTGATGAAGTCTGATTTAGTCATGCGATTCTTGATCTGCGGGCTGTGAGCATCGGTGTTGAGCATAATCGTAGAGTACGCGAGCACATAAGCGGTATCTGCTCTCAGATGAGGTATCAGAACTAGTCAGTAGAAATCCTAGATACACCTACCTGCATTCTTAAAAGGTGTTTGCGAGTTCCCTGCAATGTACCGCTCAGCGAATTTGAGCATGAAGCGATCTATCTTCTGAGATTCTCCAGGAAGGCGGAACGCTTGCAGAAAAAGCCTCACAGCATCAATGAACTTCAAATTACGGAAGTCGAGAAGGTCAACGAATGCATGCATAATAGATATGTTGATATCATCACTGAGACAAAAAAATCAGAGAAGTACCAGTTATAGACCCATCGGTCACGTACCCCTCGCCTAGGTATTCTCCTATCATGGCTTTACTCAAACCATCAGTAGTGATAAGGAAACGTGCAATATCTTGTGGCGATGAGCTGGGAATGAAGCCGGTTTCTAGCAGGAATTGGATACCCTGAGCAATTCGAGATTAATGACAACCTTATTCTTGTTGAGTCACGTAACAAACCCGCTTTGGCTTGAAGTTGAATTTCTTGATACCTTCGAGCAAGGTCGTCTTCTTCTGCTTTGCATTCTCAAACCATGCTGGATCATCCACAGCATCGGGCGTCGATTGTCGGAAAACCTCAACACTGCCAGGTGATATCGTCAACCTGTCGATGGACGAATCCGGGGTCATAGAATCATGGCCAATTTCCTCTCCAGTTTGACCGCGAACCCCGGGGTCGCCACTGTGATCCGTCGGCGTTTTGCCCGAAGCTGTCCCCCAGGTCAGTAACGACCTGAGAACAGAGACGAGACACTCGATCCCCTGTCTCCGTAATTGGCCTTCCGAGAGACCGATCGTGGACGTATCTATCGTGCCCGAGACAGATATCACTCCCGAGGAGTATGATGGGCCATGCGCCTTGTTCTGTGGATTGACTGGTGGGCTAGCGGATTCGGCGCTCTTGGACTGCGGAGTGCTGTATGGCAAAGTCGCAACTTTGGAAATGATATTCATCAGACTGGGCGAGTTGCTCAGTTAGAGGCAAGTGTAGTACATCTTTGACTTACTGTTCATAGATGTTGTCTACAGCCTCGCTGTCACAATCATAATTGAGGTACAACTCCACCAATGCTTGTGGATCCTGACAAATCTTAAGTAACATCGCAAGAATGACGCCCTTCTGCTTGAGAGTCGATGTCCGCATTTCTAGAATGGGAATAAAAATCTCGTGCAAGAGAACTTCAATTTCTTTCTATTATCACGCGGAATGTCAGTTAAATAGAAAGGTAGACCCCACTCGGATGCATACCTTGAGCTTGGTCCGCATACCAGACATCACACGCCAAAAAATCTCTACACTGACATCGAATACCTGCGGAACAGGGCTGACAGCATTTCTACTTAACGTCAAGCAAAGATATTGATTGATCGCTTGTATGAATGTGGTCGCCTCGTGCGAAGAACTTGAATAGATGACTGCGGAAGGATCAACGAGGAGGGTCATGTGCGAGTTCAAAACCGTCAATACTAGGTGAAGGGAGAGAAGCTTCGACCGCATTGCATGTGATTTTAGGTCACGCTCGCTGTAAACTGGGTTGAGACTGACGGGAATTGAACGCAGCGTATACGAACCTCTCAGTGTTCAAAGGCTTCATTGTTAGTTTGCACAGGGCTCGGAAGACTAAAAATGCGTCCTTGATGAACAAGTCCTGAGTAGAGAGCTCTGCGTGCGCATGTATGCTCTCCGTCTGGGCATCCAATGACAGACGCACGGGACTAGCACCAGGAAGACAGGTTAGCAATTCAGGAGATGAATCCACAAATGTTGCTCACCCTTCGGCATGATCTTGACCAGTCAACGGTAGGGGGGATGTCGCTTGTCGCGCCGGCAAGTGGGCAAAGCTATCTTCATGTGCGTTTTCAGCCTCGCCGTTTCTTGTATGTGTCGAGTCTAACGAGAGTTGCCCTGGGATTGGCGAGGCGCGTCGAGTTTCAGTCTCCGAGGCTATCTGATGATGGGCCGGTAATGCCAGTGCCTCAGAACTAACGGAAGACCTAGAGATCACCCCTTCATCGGACTCCACGGGTTTTCCAGACCTGCAACGTGCAAAGATATGGTGTACCATTTGTGTCAGCCCACCTTGAGCGACCATCTGATTCACTGGGTCTGTGCTCAGAAGAAATATATTGTAGACTGTCCGCACGGCCTTCAGCAGGGAGGAATGATGAACATGGATCGTGGGAGACAGGATGAGGGCAAGAAGAGCTTTGACGACCTGTAGGGAAACTGTCTCTGGCGTTGTTTCGATATGGCACGCGGTGATGGTATGAACCACCAGATCAACAAGCGATGGCAGGGGGATGTTTGGCTGCGAACCTGACACAGACCGTCGACCTTGCGGCGTAGGGGAAGGGGGAGGGGAAGGAAGTAAGGGAACAGAAGTCTCCTCTGCAAAAAAGGAGTATGAGATCAACTTGGAGATACAGTCCAAGCTGGCTATCAAAAGCTTTTCGCTTCTGGTCTCGCAGGCAAGCCGAAGAGGCTCGAAGATCTCCCGTGGCTTGTCACCTTTTCCAGCTCTGACCATTTCCAGAGCATTCTGTGCGCTGTCGCGGAGTGGAAGAGAGCGCTTTGCCTCCTTGGACGTCAAGATTGTCTCCAGTGCGGATGATATGAGAACAACAGAGACTGTGTGCCCCGTAGACATTGTCAATGAGCGCTTATGAGCTGGATTGGAATGGGCAGTACTGAGAGGTGTCTGCGGCGACGTCTCGCGGTGGCCATTGGACTGCCTGACCTGGGTAGGGGTGGATCGACTCGCATGGAGTGAGTCTTCGGCGGGGACTGGAGGCTCAGGCTTGGGAAGGACGGGAGATGGGATGCTGGCAGCTGGACCTTCAGTTGGCGCGGCTATGGGCTCGACCTCGTTCGCGACAGCTTGCAAGTCTGTCAAGTTGGTTGGTGGGAGATTAGTTGGCACAGAATTGCCTCGCGCGTCTGTCAAAACAGCCTCGTGACCTGTATTCTTCTGCAGAGATGTTTGAAAAGGAGTGGGCTGCGACTGCTGATCAAGGGGGATGTGAATGGGCGCGACTGGTATGGGTTCGTCCCTTTGCATACCCAAGGTTTCCACGAGCTGGGCATCGACAGGGAGTCTTTCCTGATCCATTGTGTTCCTAGAAACGTCCTGGCCGGTGTCTCAGCGGGTCGCCAGTCTGCTGGTGAGCAGGGCAGTTTGCAGCCTTGAAGCTTGAAGCGTGCTGCGAGCAATTGCCGCAGTCACCGACCTGTCGACGGAACTTGCCGCGACGGCATCTTACAGTTACTCGCACCAGAGCGCACTGTCCATGGACCTCCAAATCCCTGCGGGAGCTGCAGCTGCAGTGCTCAAACGATCAGAACCTCTCCCAGAAACTGCAGTCTCAGTGCAGGGACCAGATTTTGACGAGTCTACGTCGCTCAAGGATCTTCTCAACAGATACGGGACGATCGGGTTTCAAGCCACCAGCCTAGGAAAAGCTATCGACATCGTCAATCGCATGGTACGAACATACTTTCTGAAAGCCGTTCGACATTAACTTTGGCTGTCTCAGCGAAATTGGCGCCTTTCAGACGAGCCCGTGTTGCCAGACGAGTCGGATGATTACACAGATCCCCAAGTAAGAGCCCAGACACGCTGCAACATCTTCCTTGGCTATACTTCGAACCTCATCTCATCTGGTCTGCGTGAGATCATACTCTACCTTGTGAAGCACAAACATGTTTCCTCGATCGTGACGACCGCGGGAGGGATCGAAGAAGACTTCATCAAGTGCCTCGGCAAAACATACCTCGCTGATTTCAACATGGATGGTGCGGATCTTCGAAAAAGGGGGCTAAACCGTGTTGGGAACCTCGTCATACCAAACGACAACTACTGCAAATTCGAGGATTGGTTCATCCCCATTCTCGACATCATGTTGGAAGAGCAGAAAACGTCTGGTCAAGTATGGACGCCAAGCACTTTCATTCGCCGGTTGGGAAAAGAGATTAACAACGAAGAATCTGTGTATTACTGGGCTTATAAAGTGAATACAATACACCTGGACGAGCTTGCCTGGCCTTCTCCGAATAAAGCTGATCCATATCACCCCAGAACGATATTCCGGTCTTCTGCCCAGCTCTTACCGACGGTTCAATAGGAGACATGATTTACTTTCATTCCTTCCGATCTCCCGGATTGATCGTCGATATCGTGGGTGATATCCGCGCCCTTAACGAATTGTCTCGTAAGTCCAAAAAAGCGGGAATGATCATCCTTGGCGGCGGTGTCTGTAAACACCAGATCGCAAATGCCATGTTAATCGTAAGAAATCTCGTCCTTGACTGGATGCGCAACCGTTGATGCCTGCGCAGAGGAATGGAGCCGACTATTCAGTCTTCATCGTTAGAACTTGCCCCTCGTCGTTTCTTCTGCGTGCTGATCAGTCATTGTAGAATACGGGACAAGAATTTGATGGATCTGATTCTGGAGCTCGACCAGACGAAGCAGTTTCATGGGGAAAAATTCGCGCGAACGCGGAATCAGTTAAAGTAGGACCCGGCTGAAGTTGCCTCGCCTTAACACTGATGTACTCATTCCTCAAGGTATTCGCTGACGCAACGCTGGTTTTCCCACTCCTGGTGGCCGCCACCTTTGCCCAAAGCCAGCAGCGCTGAACACCAGTTCGCGTTGCGCCCGATAACCATGGTGTTGATACAGGAGGATCATGTTGAATAAGGTGTACAGAACGGCACCGAAGATACGACAAAGATGACTACAGAACACAAAGGACAAAAATAGTCTCTGATCTACCCGGCCGCAGCGTGTTCAGCTCCATGATTTAAAGAATGCGTCAGCAATCGAAAATGCAAATCAACGAAAAGCTCACCTCTTTGCATCTCTCCAGACCATATCACCAAATCATCCCGCAACAGCTGCAGGATCATCATCGAGTCTCGCATGACTTGAACCGACGAGGATTCATTCAAGCAAGCGACTGCCTCGTCAAACGCATGCTTCCCCAGGTGACACGCACGCTCAGGACTTTTGCGGACGTCGTGATAATACACCGCGAAGTTCAAAGCTAAGCCCAACCTCGTGGGGTGCGTAGGCTCGAGCTTTGCCAAAGCATGCTTGTACGCATACTTGTACGCAGCGAGAGAAAGGTCTGAATAGTGGCTCCTGTCGCTTTGTTGTGCGAATTCGGCCAAATAACGAAAGTAATCGCCCTTCCTGTGTGAACAGGCGCAGTGAGGACAGGCTCGAAGATGAATGTTCCACAGTCTTTCTCACATTTTGTAGTAAAATACTGTCTCCTCGCCGGGTTCGGCTGTTGACAATAAATGGTCATCGAGCAACTTCACGATATCTTTGCAGACTTCGGCTAGTTCATGCTCGACGCGACTACGTTGCTGGCTAATTAGCTGCACCTGGTGTTTGGAGTGTCGTCCTGCCATTCGGCTCGACTCCAGTTTCTCGAGGGAATCGATGATCCTCCAACTACTGCGGAGTGCATTTGTGATGTTCTTGTAGGCGACCGAGAGGAGATTGCGTTCTTCGATGGTCAAAGTGCCGTAGGTCTGAATCAGACCCTTCATTTGGGCCACTAGGTCTGAACGCAACAGCGTAAGCGACCCGCAATTTGAATACCTACAAAGGTGAATAAAGCGACAGCACCTTCATAACGTTCTGCCTCTTCAGCAACCTTGGCCAAGAGAAGGTACTCGTCTCGCGAAGGGATTCTCACCTGTTCGGAGGTTCCTCAACAATTCCATGGAAAACGCTGGATCACTCCACTCACCGGGGACATGACACTGGTTGCGAACGAGTGGAAATCTAATCCAAGAGAATATCGACTTGAGCTCTTTTCTACCGTCTAATGGGGTTATGGGCAACGAATTTCGTGGCGTGTGGACAGGACACCTGCCTTCCGTCGTTCACAAGGCACGGAGATGATGCGCGGAAAACAGGAGTGGTCAGCAGTGTTCACTACGATCATGAGTGTTGATACTCCAGCCCTGGGCAGAGGGGAAAGCGGTGCAGGTTTCAAGGAGCATGGTGGGTTAAGGGTTGGGTGATACGGACGATGTAGCTGCGTGTTGCTCGTAAACAGTATGAATCCGACCAATCAGCACGTTATGCGTAAACATAATATGTGCTCCGGGAATTTTTCTAAGTATCAAATGATCTACGAAGCTTCCATGAGTAGGGATCTCTGACAATAGGGGAGGGCTCGAGAAACCCACGTCAAGCATATGTCTTTACGATTTGCAATGCTGATTTTGCGAACCTCGGGCAACCAGATCTTCCCACCTCGCCGCACACTATTTACTTTACCTGCGTTATAAATCGTCCACCAAAAGCGTCACAGTGGAACGAGAGCAGACGGTGCAGCAGATACCAAGATAAATCGATGAATTCCGGGCCGACAGTTGCCAAGAAGTTTGTCACCTCCACCGAGGGATGAACCGTTCTGGTGAGTTGCGTGGATACGATAGCGAGTAAAGCAGAAGGACATAGCCAAAGCGTCTCAGGAAGGTGGAGTCGACATGACTTTGTCATGCAGATACCAAGCGACGAGCAATGAAGCGACCGCCAACTTTCACGCTGCTGGTGGAAACAAAAGCCTGTAGCGAAGTTCAGTTACATAGGTGCCAACTTTCGATGGGACTGACCATTGAGTGAATTGACGGGCGCGTAAGGCAGCCTGGGTCAAAGACAAACCGCAAGTTCGGAGTTCAAGCTTGGGGACCAGAAATATGCAATAGTCGAATGGCAGATGAAGTCGTCTTGCTGACCTCGTTCTAGTAGTTTCTTGCGGTGTCGTCAGTGGCACAGCCACATTTTACAAGGTTTGCTTTGGATGATCGGGAGCATGTTTCATCGATTCATATAGACATCACAGTGCACATGAGCAGAATGAATGAGTGTCGAGGCCATCCACTTGAGGTTGGGGATCTACTTGTTCGCCCTGGTACCAGAAGATGGGAATGCTATAGCCGACCAGAATTACATGACGTCAAACTATCGCCGCTGAACGGTGTAGTATACATAGTTGAAACGTTGATGCGCCAAGAATATCCAACCGTTTCATACGTGGAACCCGATGTCCGAAATCGAATTAGGCCTGACGGAGTAGAGAAAGAGAGTAACAAGATTCAGCTATCAAGCGAGTTGAGCACAACAGGAGTGCAAGCGAGATTGACCATTCACAAAGGAACACATTAATCCACACCGGGAGAGTACCTAGGCACAAGGATCATTCCGCGCAACCTCCTCCTTCCATACGTTGAGCCGTGCTTAGGTCGCTCGTTACGACACTTGTTGCGAGGATGTGGAACGGCATCCACGAAAGAACACGTCCTATACGACACGTCGTGAGAAGGACACAGCGGAACTGCGTGTGCAAACGGCAAATACAAGCCTGACTGGAGGTCGCTCAGCAGCCTCACAAGAAGCGCGATGCGCGAGCGCGCTAAGGTCGGCTCCCTGCTGGAAGGCAGGACCTATAAGTAGCAGAGTGGTTACCAAGTCAGCGCGAGTGTGGTAAGGCGTATGGCACATATTACCTGCGCGACGATGATCCTCGGGGGGGTTTGTGGGCCCCAGAGACAGAAGGTTTCTACGGCATTTCCTTTATAAGGGCACCGACATGTTGTGCGAGATCAGCAAGTGGTGGGGCAGCATGATGAAGCACTCGTGAATGACTGCCGCATCGATGAGGCGGAGTACAACTTCCGAGGTGCTCAGTATGATTGGGCGCCAAAACAAGGCTGGTTCGGAAATGCGACGGAAATGGTGCACGATAATTTTAGTGCCGGAATGAAGCTCCAGACGGTGAACGATGCACTCTAGCCTGGTCCATGTCACTCGAAACAAGGCTGAAAACGCGGCGACGTCCCACCCAAATGGCGGGTCATTTCATACTTTGAGATCACAAACGCCGCACAGGGACCCTGATTTAGGGCAGGTGAAATTGTGAACTCGATCATCATTGGCGGGTTGAAGCCTGCCATCAGCATCTTCATCCTCGTCAAACGGGAGTGGGAAGAGCGGTTAAGTGGTCAGTCGGAAGTGGGAAGAAAGAGGTTTGTCGTGGGCCTCCTCTCCGTCGTCGCGGGGTGTTGATGTGCATCTAGACGTCAGGCCTGGTCAGGATCTCCAGATTATGGCGTTCCAATTTTCGCGCAGGGGATGTTTCAAATGTGGAAATCGTGAGTGCATACTTCTTGCGAGGCGTTTGGATCTCATTAAAGGGTGAATAACACACAGTGGGCCATATTGCTGAGAACTGCTCCTCGGAGCAACGTCTCTGTTACAACTGCCGTCAGCCAGGACATGAGTCCTTGGCTTGTCCTTCTCCCCGAACTGTCGCAGCCAAGCAATGCTATTCCTGCGGTGGCATAGGACACATCCAAGCCGAATGTCCCAATTTGAGAATCCAGGGCGGAAATCAGAAATGCTATGTGAGTGATCCCTGGACCGTAATATCCGCCGACTCATCTCGCTAGAACTGTGGACGTTTTGGCCATATCGCTCGGAATTGCCCTAGCGGAACAACAGGGGTTGCGGGCGCTGGATTTGCCTCTCGCATGCCGCCGCCGGGACGTGCTTTGAATACATCCACTTTGCCTCCAGTCAAGTGTTATCGTTGCGGAGGTCCGAACCATATGGCTAGGTGGATATCACCGATATCATGGTTATTAGGACGTTGACTTTACGATGCTTCAAGGGACTGTCTTGCTGCACCCGGTGCAACTTTTGCGGACGGGACACCAGCGTTGGGACAGAACAAGAACAAGACCTGCTACAAATGTGGACATGAAGGACATGTGAGATCTCCGCATACAGTTCGTACTGGCATTGATTGAGCTATTTTAGATTGCAAGAGACTGTACGGAGAATACAGAGTTTGCTGGATAAGTCGCCTCTCGTCTGCGGTGCGAAGGGATGTCCTTTTGTTGGTCCTTGAAAATGTGAAGTACGTTCAAGTATCTCACCCCATTTCCATCATACAGACGTATGTGCACTCTGCGCGGTGGTGCTCGACGTCGGTGCACGATCTGCAACTACTTTTTTGTGACGGGATTCTTTACCGTGATCAGGCTCCAGCATCCCGTTCAGCCCAGACGGAGATGACCACCGGGAACTCCTATTCTTAATTTCTATTTGCTAACCTAAGATCGATGATCACCTGGGCTCACTTTGCAATTATTTGAGATCTCATTTTTACCATGACTGGAACTGCTGCACGCATCGGCAGAACAACTCCGTTGGCGGTGACTTGTACATACGAACTTCTGTGACGGTGTTCCGTGGCCTTCGGTGTGAGGTTAGGGACCGGGCCGGAAGTAGCCTATTCAAGTCCGATGTGTGCAGTTCTGTGTCTTTGACCAAATGCTGTCATTGGCAAGGGCCTTTCAACGCGGTACGTCAACAACGCGCTACGATGCGCAACGACGCCAGAGAGTCTTCAACTTCGTCAATTCCTTCTCCACGGACCCCATTGCCCACAACCTATCGGAAACGCAAAGCCATCACGAACGGAAAATCTTGCCGTACGTTGCTGTGAATCCACACCTACGATTCACCCACGCGGGATCACGCAGATACCGGCGTAGTGAACTCTACAAAGTCATTGCAGACGTAGAATCATATTCACACTTCGTGCCATACTGCACTAGCTCAAGGGTCCTTCAAAGCAAGCTGTGCCAGGACGGAATAACAGTGATGGAAGCCGAGCTAACAGTGGGTTTCCTCCCATTCGAGGAAAGCTACGTCAGCAGAGTAACTTGCAAACGTGATGAATATGTCGAGGTATAATGTTGTATTTCCATTTCGAACTTGTTGGCCGACGCTTTGGCATGCCAGGCAGTGGCCACATCTTCAAGCCCATTGTTCAAAAGCCTGACCACGGCTTGGCGCTTGCAGCCCGTATCTTCCTCCTCTCTTCAGCTTTCTACGTCACCTTCACAGGACATTTCTACAAGGAGCTTTGCGTCCCGAACACTCCGTGAACAAGGACCAACATTAGTCACTCTGGACCTTGCGTTTGCATTTGCGAACCCATTGCATGCCGCTGTTTCTGCGACGTTCTTCGGACAGGTTTCAAAGCTCATGGTAAAAGCGTTCGAGCAGCGTTGTATCGCATTATATGGACCTCGAACCAGTTGATTATTTTAATTTCATTACCTGAGCTAGGTTAATCACAACAATCACTGGCAGAATGATTCATGCTTAAAGACTGAGTTGTTTCGACCTGTTCACGAACAGAACTGAAGGAACCAGTAATCTCGACGTTAGGTAGAGCAGCTCTATTTGTCTATCCACAATCAGAAATTTGCGAGGAGGCGGAGGCCTCAGAAGAGTGGCAGCCTTGGTCGTTGCCCTTGGTAGAGCTTGCTTGTTTGTTAATCAAAGCGTCGGATAAGGCAAGCCAGCAAGATGGGTGAGCCTCCAGCACGCCGGTGGTGGTGACCTCGTCGACGTGCGTTGGACCGGATGTTGTCTTGTGGGCCACGGGGATGTCGGCAGATGACCTAATTGGGAAGGCACCAAACTAGTGAGGGCGTATCGTGAGTAGGCCGTGCCGAACCGGTGCCCACTGCGGCCCGTGCGGGCGTCCGGGGTCCTGCACACGGGGTTGTAGCTGCGGGTGGGAGAAAATCCGCAAGGAGTACTTATTTGTTTCTGTTGTGGCATAGGAGTGACAGGGGTCCGGATAGAGGCAGTGTATTTGTTTCATCGCCCGTTTCCAAACTGACCGTACAAAACAAGCCCTTGCCTTCTTCACAACCCTCGACGACCACCCTCTCTTGCCTTTTACTTCCACCGTCGTTGGGTGCTACTCAAAGCTCAAAGTTTTTTTTCTCAACAGGTCTTTACTCATACCCAGCCACGTCCCATGTCTTCACCGCAAGGCGAGCACTACGGTGATCCTTTCGCTGATCGCCCCCGTCAAACCCATTTCCAAGAGCCTCCGCCGAGGATATACGACAGCGCCACCAGCTCTCCTTTTGAGAGCACTACTAACTTGCCCCGCGAGTTCGGTGCTGCAGGTTATACTGACGAAGACTATGTTGAGAAACTCCCCTTGACCGGAGGCGAAGGCTACAGTACTGCTGGCTATTACCCACCCGGGTGAGTCACAGCCCATGCCACGTGGAGGTAGCTCGTCTCGCTCATCATGATTTCACAGCCCTCTTGACCCATCTTCATACGGGGACCCCTACGCTCGCCCAAGCTCGGCGATGTCACAGTCAATCAATGGGGTCGAAACTGCCTGGAGACGTCGGCAGACCATTAAACGTGGAGTGACGCGTAAAGTAAAGCTCACCAAGGGAAACTTCATTACCGAGTACCCCGTCCCCACCCCAGTTCACAGCGCAATTGAAGCAAAATATTCAATGACCAGTACGACGGAGTTCTCGTGAGTGTATCTTGTTTCCAATTGTACCGTCATGTACTAACCACCCGCTCAGCCACATGCGATACAGTGCTGCTACGGTCGATCCGGATGATTTTACCGAAGCCAGTGGATGGACATTACGACCCAAGCTCTACAACCGTCAGACCGAGATTCTCATCGTTGTCACGTCTTACAACGAAGACAAGACGCTTTATGCTCGTACGCTGCATGGTGTTATGCTGAACATTCGTGACATTTGCAAGACAAAGCAGTCCAAGTACTGGCGGCGAGCTGCCGAGGAAGGCATGCCGGCTTGGCAAAGGATTGTAGTTGCTCTTATCGTCGATGGCCTGGAACCGATGGACAAGAGTGTTCTCGATATCTTGGCCACCGTGGGTGTATACCAAGATGGTGTCATGAAGAAGCAGGTGGACGGAAAAGATACTGTGGCCCATATTTTCGAGGTTAGCTTATTCTCGAGTATGGTGAATATTGCTAACACGCTGCATTGTAGTATACCACTCAACTCTCTGTAGACCCCACGCCTCAGTTGGTTCTTCCTCATGAAAACGACCCCAACAACTTAGTTCCAGTCCAAATCATCCTTGTCTTGAAAGCTAAGAACCAGAAGAAGATCAACTCTCATCGCTGGCTCTTCAACGCTATCGGACGCCAGTTGAAGGTGCGAGATCTCATGCAGTACCTCTCTGAGATAGGTATTGACATCCACCTTTAGCCCGAAATCTGCGTTCTTATCGACGCTGGAACAAAACCGGGGCACAAGTCTATCTATTACTTATGGGAGGCCTTCTACAATGACGCCCATCTGGGAGGTTGCTGTGGCGAAATTCATGCTATGATTGAAGGTGGGAAGAAGCTTTTAAACCCCTTGGTTGCAGCACAAAACTTCGAGTACAAGATGTCCAACATTCTCGGTAATCCTTTCGGTCGCTTTGTTATATCAAATCTGACTCTGTCTAATAGATAAGCCACTTGAAAGTAGCTTCGGCTACGTTTCGGTTCTCCCAGGTGCATTCTCCGCATACCGGTATCGTGCAATCCTTGGACGCCCTCTTGAACAATATTTCCATGGTGATCACTCGCTTGCCGATCGTCTTGGCGCAAAGGGTATCTATGGCATGAACATCTTCACCAAAAACATGTTTTTGGCCGAGGACCGTATCCTCTGTTTCGAGTTGGTAGCGAAAGCTGGAGATCGTTGGACTTTGACCTATGTCAAACCGTCGAAGGCAGAGACAGACGTCCCAGAGACTGCTGTTGAATTGATTGGACAACGCCGCCGTTGGCTGAATGGCTCCTTCGCCGCTTCGGTGGTGAGTTGCTGACTATTTTCCCTGATACCTGAGCTGAATCCCTCTTAGTATGCCTTAGTGAACTTCTTCCAGCTCTACCGGTCAGGTCATGGGATCATTAGAATGTTCTTTTTCCACATCCAGGCTATGGTATGTAGGATCGTTGTATCCGTGAAGGTCTTTACGGTTTGGTTGACCGGTTTTTCAGTACAACATCTTTTTGTTGTTTTTCTCGTGGTTTGCTTTGGCCAACATCTGGTTGACATTCAGTATTATTATCGACCTCCTGCCGTCGCAAAACATCATCATTTTCGGCACTGCCGATATTGTAAGCTGTTCGTCGCTTAGGTACTTGTGTTTACTAACGGCTTGTTCAGACTCACTGGGTGAACTTGGTCTTCAAATGGATATACCTGGCATTCCTTGCATTGCAAGTGAGTCTTCTGACGATTGGAACGTATTGGAGATCGTTATGTCTTTGTCGTAGTTCGTCCTTGCTCTGGGGAATAGGCCTAAAGGGGAACGAACTGCTTACGCTATAACGCTTTGGTCGGTGGTACTTCGCAATTGCCCACTTCTTGGCTCATATCCTGCAGGGTCTACGCCTTTTTGGCTGTTTACCTCCTTATATGTTCATTCTGGCTAACAATCAAGGCGTTCGCGGTAAAGCAGACAACTATACCTGTTTCGTGCATGACTCATCTACTTCCCTCATCAGAACATTCCCAACGAGCTGAAGAATAAGACCACCGCACAAGTCATCCTGACGTTCTTCACACCACCGGTCGGTGCATTGATTGCTGCAATGGTTTCGACATTCGGTAAGGTGTGGTTGTGGAATGAGACTATCAGGCTCACCCTTCTTCAGGGATTTACTTCATCGCGTCTTTCCTTTACGTGAGTGTCTCGCTTTCTAGGGTAAAACCTTGTGCGAACTCCTGTTATAGCGAGACCCGTGGCATATGTTCTCCAGTTTCCTCCAGTATTTGTGTATAGCACCGAGTTTCACGAATATCCTCAACGTTTACGCGTTCTGTAACTTGCACGATGTGAGTCAACTGACGTATGCATTTGGGCACTCTTGACGCGCTTCATAGGTCTCTTGGGGTACCAAGGGCAGTGATAAAGCTGAAGCGCTTCCATCGGTCTCTTCCTCGAAGAGTAAGGACACGGATGCGGCGGTTGTTGAGGACACACATCGGATCCAAGAGGATGTGGACGCTGCGTTCAAAGAAACCGTAACGCGTGCTGTGACCAAGATCGAAGTCAAAGAGGTCGTCGAGAAGCCCACGATGGACGATCAGAACAAGACTTTCCGTACCCGGCTTGTCGCATGCTGGATGCTGACGAACGCCGGACTAGCGGTCGCGATCGAAAATATCAACGGCCTTGTTACTGCACAGGACGCTGTCAAGGATCAAAGCGAATTGCGATCCAAACAGAACATCTACTTCGCTGTCATCTTGTATTCCACATTCGCCCTTGCCGCTGTGCGGTTTGCCGGAGTAGGTTGTTTCACCACGGGTTTTGTGCGTGCTAACGAGATGATGTAGTGTTTGTGGTATTGGTTCAAGCGCAACTTTTTCAGATGCTGCAGGAGGAGCTAGGGGATTGGACAATCGATACAAATATGCGCTCTTCTTTTACATGGACTCAGATCGGCTCTCATCTACCTTCCTTTGTTTACGTTCCGTTTTCCCAAATGGACCTTGGATTTTGCAGTACTCAGTGGTTATGGTCATTATCCCAAGTAGTATCTCTGTCTGCACCTGAAACAGAATAGATAGAAGGGTACTCGGGAAACAGAGGGTGGGCTTAATGATAATTAGAGCTCGTGCAGCATCACGAGTACATGCCAGCAAACTGATACCGATCATTCTCTGCAGCACCCCCAAGCCCATGTAATGTTGGTAGTTGAGCAGGTAAACCAGTATCCCTCGCGACCATGTGGGGGTCAACGAGCCAGGGCCGTGGCCAACTGTCTCCAGGTTGAGGAAAGATGCTACCCTCTCCACGTTCTTCATTTGTGACTAGTGGTCGTCGACAGCTTGGGCAAGAATCGTGCTGCTAGCAAGGTAAAGCCCCGTCTGAAAAAGGGTAAAGATGACCAACCCCTTCTGTGATCCACTTGATTATGCTGAGTGTGCATTAGCAAGTTTGTGAGGAAAGCGAACGTAGACCACACGCAACTCTTTGCGACAGAATATATGACCACAGGTGTTCTGCAGCTTTGTGACTCCCAGTTCCTCGACAGGATGAGCAGGGGAGTCTATCGCACGGGCAACTTCTTCCTCTGCCAGAGTAGCGAGAAATGTGTTGAAACATATCGGACATACGTCATCTGTGGGGGACGGGTCTGCGAGTCCTGCAACGCAAGTGTCAACGAATGGGAGCTTACCTTGACGACCAGAAGCAACTAGGTCGGCTTCTGTCATGTTGGGGAGCTCGCGGAAGAGCTTCTGCCTCTGCCTGGGCGACGTGAGTGTAGTTCCAGTGGAGATGCGGGGATTTCTGACTGTTGCGAAAGTCGTCTGCTAAACAATCTGAACTGCGAGACTACTTCGTCGATCTCTTGGGCAGAGATGTTCGTATTGGGGTTCAACTCAGCATACTCGTCGGCCATGTTCAGAGGGAAACGAAAACGGAGAAGTCAAGGTGATGCGATGCAGCGAAGGAGAGACGAGTAACACGTGGGAACAATAAATCATAGGCATACAGCAAAGAGACAATCTATGAACTACAGAGATTCAGCGAGACGGCCAACACAACTTCATGCTACGACAGATACGGGAGGGTATCATCACGCTCTTACAGAACACTGTCCTCCATGGACCAACTCATCATTCGAAAGGGTTGGCATCTTCTTGTACAGGTGCCATTGGCGACTTGGCGTCGGACAGTTCCACATCACGATCGTCTCGTTGTTCATCGGCTTCGGAGAAGAGGCTCCCCGTAGGCTTTGCTGCCCTGGTTGGTGACTGTCAGTCATGTTCTATTGCCAGAGTGCCACCACCCACTTTGCGAAACGCTTTTGTCTAGCGGCGTTGAGTTTCTGAGTGACCGGAGTCACCATGTTGTCGGTCGGGGAGACGAATTTGGGGTTACTAGTGACGGTCAATACATGCCCACCCGCTGATCCGATGGCCTACTTGGACTTGGCCATCTTCTTGGCCAAGAGGGCCTTTATGCCCATCTCCGGCGCAACCACGGAACCGTTCGTCGCATTCCCAAGAGGTGCTTGCGGAACGACGACGTGCGCTGCTTGCGAAGGGTTATGCATTGGTTGGATTGGAGCGGAAATGGGAGAGTCGTTTGGAGTGGAGGTGGAGGACATGATGGATACTGCTTTCGACAGGGCTCTAGACGCTTGGCTTAACGGCTGAACAAGCGTAGCGTGGCGCGTTCGAGAGAAAGTCAACTTGCACGCGTGAAGTATCACGTGGGTCAGCTACGTCATGTGACAAGAAATCTCATCGTCGGACGTCTCTTTATGTACTGCATCGATGTGCTGAGCGCTGAGCGACCAAGCCCGCACCGGTCGGGTTTGTCGACGCTCTGCCGCGAATTGAACGCTGACGCTGGTCCGTCCTTGGAGCCAAAGTGTCCTACGCGCTGGGTTTCCCAGAACAGTCAGCCTGTTGTGGACCCTGAGAACGTTGTGGTGAACTCGCCCGCGGGTTTCGCAGGACTGCGTGCAGGCATGGGGGATACGACGGTGGACGTGGAGTTTCTCGCAGAGGTTTGCTCCATACGCTGTCCAGCTCACACGCCATCGACGTTATAGAAGCTACCGTATTACTCGTGTGCAGGGGCGAGGCCATCTGTCGCGTGAATGTCCGCCCTCATAGTACGAGCGACTCTCCGATATATAGCATCCCCCAGTTCCTCTCTTCCCCCACAGTAGTAAAAGCAGCGCTGGCACCTGCTGTCCATCCAAACGTCTCGGTAAACGAGCGTCGCCACAAGTCCCGTTTTTCGGCCACACACCGTCACTGCCATCATTCCGTATTCTCTTTCTTTTCTTCTCCTCCGTCGACCTTTCTCCCCCTTCCGATATGGCTGCCAACACGATGAGGAAGAGAAAAATCGCTGTTCTCGGCTCCCGCTCAGTCGGTAGGCATCTTTCACCTATCCTCATGCTCCTTCTCCCCTCACACGTCTCCGCCGTCAGGAAAATCGTCCCTTGTTATCCAGTTTATAGAAAATCACTTTGTAGAAGCTTACTATCCAACCATCGAGAGCACCTTTTCCAAAGGCGTCGTCTACCAGGGCGTCGAATACGATTGTGACATCATCGACACCGCCGGTCAGGTTGGTTGCTGTCCCTTGGACCACACCCCTTCCATCTCAGCTCTCTCTCATCAGGACGAATACTCGATTCTAAATTCCAAGCATGCCATCGGCATACACGGATACGTTCTAGTGTATTCGGTCACATCTAGAAGGTCCTTTGAGATGGTCAAGATCGTCTATGACAAGATTCTCGATTTTTGCGGAAAGAACGACATACCATGCGTAATAGTGGGTGCAAAGACTGATTTACAATCCAGGTGCGTTGCTACATCCATTGCAAGGCGACATGCCTTGTCGTGTCAACCCCATTGTCGACGCCATTCATCCTTATAGTCCAAATAGCAGACAGGTCCAGCCCAACGAAGGCGAAGAACTTGCTAAATCCAACAAGGCTGCGTGGGTGGAAACCAGTGCAAAGAACAACATCAACGTCGGTACGCATATGTCAATTGCTGTTCGCACTTCCCACCTGAAGACGACCTCTAGGCAAAGTTTTCGAACTGTGCCTTGCTGAGATCGAGAAACGTTCCCCACATAGTCAAACCGATCAGCCAGAGGCGAGCAAGTGTGTCGTTATGTGACACATCCTCGGCCACATGTTTCCCTTAGTTATCTCAAGACACGCCACTGAGTTACCCGCAATATCCTACCCTCTGAAAGGGATTTCCTGCATTGCTGTGCGTCTGTTGACTTGCATTATCCGTATTTAGGTCTATCTTCCTCCTTAACACATGCCCTCTCTCTCCGTCAGATAGACTGTCCGAATAATCTCCTTTCTGCATTCCTGTCTTTCAGTACTTATGCAGCACTGTCTGTAAATTTACGCCGGCTTTTTACTCCTGGGATTTTGGCTGTTTACGAACTATAAATGTCTTCCCTGGTGGTTAATAATGGATTTTGCTTCAACCTGCAACGTTGGCCATACTGTCCAAATACAATCGAACCAGTACAATTCCGACTTCGACTTCTGTAGTTTATCATACAACATCGTTACCCATCGCTTTCACGCTGCGCCATCGCCTAGGAACCTGACCTTGACGTCTCTGCCATTCAGTCCAATGCCTCGAACGACCTGAGGATCTCCCGGGACAAGATCAATGGCCTGATCACTCCACTTGACATCCTCACCCTCAACGTCCAGAACAATGCCTTTCATGGGCTTCTCGGCAGAAAGATGCACAGATTCTCCATCGTCACCCATCTGAACAACCAACCCCAGATCTTTGATAGCGGGGAACTTGATAAATTTGAATGGCTCTGGCCTACGCCATGATGTAAGGACTGATAACCGATACCTTGTGACCGATCTTAACCTACCAATTCGAGCAACGCCCCAGAACGGTTCCAGATTCGTCAAGCAGGCGAGCGGAAACAATGATTACACGAGGGATCTGGCTCATCTTGGTGCGCACTGGCTGACCAGGAAGCAGACCAGAGTACAGCTCGGTACTCGAGTTTGCTTGCAATACGATGTCCTCTGCAAACTGGTGTGTCCAGTCGGCATCTAGCTCGAACAACGTGACCTCCAGGAGTGCCTTTTTCTCTGTCAGAGTGCTGTTCGTCCCCCAAATCTGCAAAATGATCTTGATTTCGAAATCCGCCGCAGAGAGTTCGTCGGAAAGTGTCTTAATTTCCTTGCGCGTCACGCCTACTGTGAAAGGGCGTAATTCACGCGCAATGGCGAAATATGCGGGTTTGGGACGCAAGAAGTAATCAATGATTGCCCACGATGTCGTCGGCCAGCAGTCATTGATCTGAATAGGATCAGCAGCGTATTGAAAGACAACGCTCGGCATGCCTACCTGCCACACCAAGGCACCAGCAGTGTGCTCTCTCCCCTTCCCGCGCCAATTGCGTCTCCACATGCGGTATGCCGATGCAAGGGCCACCGCTTGCATGATTTGCGTATAGTACACGTAGCTTTGTGATAACCTCTCAGTGTGTGCTGGATGAAGCACTCTGGGCAGCACACCTTTCCATATCAAACGCATGTCTGAAATTTTCAATGAGATAGAGCTAATGCCTGGTGAGCAGAAAGTACACCTCGGTCATATCAATGAGACTACCTCAAGCCGCCGTTCAAACCCGGCGGCCTTGTCATGATTATTATTCACGCTATCCGAGATCGCGTCAGACAAAGCACGACACTCATTGTAAACCAGCATACCGAGATTGAGGGTATCGGTCTGTGTGGTCTCCACCGAGCCAATGGTCAACGGTTCGGATATTCGGATAGCCCTGCCTGTCAGGAAGTGAGCTATCGCTATTGTCCAACGGACCGAGTCAATAAAATGCACACATGCCAAATTCTGACACAAAACGTCCAGCAAGCATGTCCCAATTGTGCCAGGATTCCTGGGATCCATGCCAAACATTCCCTGATCAAGGTTTCAGAAGAGCCGCGTTCCTCAAATATTACCCACATTGGTGTAAATCGCCGAGGGTCTTATCTGTAGTAACCACCCCGGGTGCGCTGTACGGCGAGCTTCTGTGATAGTGAATATCACAGAACTTCCTAACAATGGAAGGCAAGGTGCGTTCATAGATAAAGCGCGCCGGGAACTTGGTCTTCCGAAAGTCGGAGGTTTCATCGGAATAATCAACAATGTTGATGGATTCCGCAAGTTGGTAGTCCTCGTTGTTGCCAGCTGTCGCGATGCTGCGGTCAGTGCGCTGGCGAGTGCAACGTTTCAGACCGACCGAGAATAACAATCGACGGGTGATGGCGGAGTCTTTTAACGTTTTGCTCTGCTTCAATCTCGACAAGCTTCAGAAAGGAGTCATACGCTGGGTACTGAGACAGGCCTGCTCAATCTCTAGGCAAGATGGCAATCTGAACGAGCGCACTTGACCACATCCAAACATGAAGTCTTGCCAGACAAGGACTAGTGGGAATCTATGAGACAATAATTTCCCTCAAGTCTCGACAAAACTTACTGCCGAGTTCTGTTAACAATCGGGCTCCGTCAACCATTCTCGATAATAGGCACCATGCAAGAACCCACCATCGCAGATGTCGTAAAAAGTATCTGCCTCGTAAATACCTCCTCCCCATACTCGAATCATATTCTGATTCCCATCGGCCAAGAGCTGCAACCACGCGCGGTATCTCTCCGGCGTCATCCTACAGGCCGACCCAAATCAGCTGCACCACAAACTGAAGAATAGAACCGACGTCGTAAGAAATGAATCTGCAGGTATCCAGTTGGATCCACCACAGAAGATCCTGATGTTGTTGATCTCGAACAGGAATGTCTTTCCCGGTTGGTCGATGAGAGGCTCTTCAACTACGCGAGCGCGACGGAAAGCAACTCGTTCCGTCTTTGAATCAAGAATTTGGCCGGTCTACGGGGCACGGGTCAATGATAATTGATGCTCGAACATCGATACTCACGGTATCGTAAACAGTAACTACCATGCTGTAGAGCGTTTGGTTTCCATAATGAAGAGGATACCAGAGTTGAAGCTCTCCGCTACGGAATTTGAACTCTGTGCGAGAGTTTCCAGACTCTACCTTGATATTCTTTGTGTGGACTATGTCCCCTTCGGGATTCTTCAGAGTGATGGATGCCGAGCTGGAGGCATTGTTCGACAGTGACAGTTCAACAGAGATTTTCACATCAAATGCTTCCGAAACGACACTTCTGATGTCGATATCCGCGAGATAAACATCGTATGTGTGGAGTTTGATTGGTTTCCAAGGACCAACGGTCATTAGCACTGGACCCCAATCCCAACCATAGCTAGCGATTCTGTCAGTATTTCTTTGAGGGAAGGGTAAGTAGAAAGAATTACTTGTATTGCGCCTTGCGCACATGGAGGCGACTCGAATCACCATTCCACAGATGGAATTTGCCATGAACTTTCTCTATGACCCTTCCCTAGTGCTTCGTAAAGCGACACTCAAGTAGAATTCAAAATGTGTCACCTTCTTGAATGCACTGGCAAAGGTGATGAGCAGATCGTTCACGCCCGGTTTCAGGAGAGGCTTCACTGGCGCTCTGTATGCGATGAACTGGCTTTCGGTGCTAACCGAGGTTGAAACTACTGGTGGACGCAGTCGAGCACATGGTGACGTACTCGAGGATATGTTGGCCGTTCTAGCAATTCCATCGTTGTCAGAGATACTTCCGACACGGGGTTTAGAACACTTGCCAATGTGATGCTGGCAAACGTGTCGAGGCCGTCGAAAACAAGGTCTACATTTGCCGCAGTGAAGTCCTTCTCAGTGACAATGAAGGTATTCTTGAACGCCCAGTCTGCTTCCCCAATCCCTGTGTCGTCGGATCGAAGGAGTTAGTGGTGAACGACCGACAGATTAGCCTGTAGATGGCAGGAGTTACATTGGACTTCCCACTCATTCAAGCCAAGGAACTTGGTAGGGACCGATCAGCAGATCATCCTGTAGTACGACACCTGCTCACTGGATCCGGGATTCTGTTGGATTTCAAAAGCTCGACATGAACCGTTGTAGGGAATTCTGAGACTGGCAGCCATTCGCCGTCTCTTGTTCCTTGGCCTCCGCCGACTTGACTAAACTGCCACCCTGATGCAATGGCTCTGGTGTTGCTCATGGTCGGAAAACGTTGAAAGGAAGCAAAGATGTCGCTTCAAACGGCATGGGCCCGGGTTTGGTAACTTTGCCAGTTATACTGAGTCTCCGTGGATACGGGCAAGTCACCTCCAAGGCCTATGCGACACTGTAACGATCTGCCGACCTCTCATTCGGAGAAAATAGCTTCTTGTCGCTGGACGACGCAAGTAGCCAGGGACGGTAAAATTGGAGCAAAGGTCGACGCCTCGCATTGAATCCACACGCTTCACAGGAGCCAGCCGCAGCGATTATGCTCTCCCCTTCTGCCACACCTTTAACATATCACAGGGTTGTCTCCCCCACCCTCCAGATCCCATCCGACCCCCAGTTCCCTTATCCCTGTTGGTCTCTTGGCATGTCAACGTGAGGGATTAAAAATGGCAAGTTTGCTGTCACTACTAAGGCTGATCCTAAAGGTGATCCTCTCCTTCGCGAACTGTTGACCACCGTTGTGAGTTGCCGGGTCTCACAAACGCATCTGGCGCCAAGCAGAAGAAAAGGAAAGAAGGACACCGCGTCCACAGTATCAAGCACTCCCACTCTCGAAGTCGTTTTGCATGACACCATCGTGTTCCCAGAAGGTGGCGGTCAGCCTTCTGACACCGGACTGATCCAAACTGCCAACGAAAATGTTTGGATGGTTCTGCAAGCGAAACGTCACGGTGGACATGCTGTTCACTTTGTGCAAATAGAAGATGCGGATGTGGATATCCTCCATTTCCCGGTAGGAGCTGAAGTCTTGGTCAAGCTCGGAGACGCCGACTGGGACCGCAGACACGATCATGTAGATGTCTATAATTTACCAGAATTCGCTATGGTGACCAGCTCTCCGTTGCAGATGACCATGCACACTTCTCAACACCTTTTATCTGCTGTGCTCGAGGATCGTCTCAATATCCAGACGCTTTCTTGGTCTTTGACGGATGCACCCGCTCCATGCTACGTTGAACTCTCCAGAAGCATGACGAGTGGAGAAACACAAAGTATTCAATCTGCGGCAAACCGATACGTCTTCGAAGGTCGCACGGTTCATGTAGAGGTTCAGGAGATGGAAAACCCGAACGAGCCGGATAAGCTAGAAGATCGCGCGAATGGTTTCGCTAAGACGATTCCTGCCGATTATACCGGCGGGATTATGAGGATTGTGGTTATCGACCGTATCGATCGTAATCCGTATGTCCTTGAGCGCACTAGAGATGATGGCACCAATGGACCGCATTGCACAGCTGTTGCGGCACTCACTGGCCTAGCTTGCACAATTTGCAGCTCTTCCTGATACCTCAGTCAAAGACCCTTTCCCGGTCTAACACCACTTCTGCCAGACTTTATTTCTTTGCCGGGCCACGGCTCATCGAGTATCTAGCAAACACGCACAACCAACTTATAGCGACTGCAACGACTCTCTGTTGCGGGGCTCCTCAAGTGCCGACTCGTGTGGAGCAGGCGATAGACGAACGCAAGAGAAACGAGAAGCGGATTGACGATCTAGAGTCTGAACTCGCAAAGCATATCGCAGGGGGCATCGCCGAGGAAATGGAACGATCACCGGGCTCAGTGTTCTCGAAACATGTGCATCGAGTGGATGATTCTGTCAATCCGCTTGGATTCTTATCCGCCACAGCAACTGCCTTTACAGGTGCTGCTAATGCTGAGAGTCGATACCTCCTCATCATATCCTCCACGCCGTCCGCTCAGAGTGTGACAGGAACCAGCGTTTTATTGATACTTGGCTCGGATCAGAACCAGGTAGAGGAAGCAGGAGGGGTGCTCAAGGAGAAGCTCGGCGTCAAAGGGGGAGGGAAAGGCACTAGGTGGAGCGGAAAGTTGACCGGCGTTTGGAAAGCAGGACGTGAGGATGCGGTTATCTCAGATGTTCTTCAGATCGTCCGGGAAACTGCCACGTACTAGATGCTAACTCCATATGTGTAGTGCAGTAGCATCAGCCCGATTATGCCTTCGAGTGCCTTTTTGGTGGCAGTGTCCCCTTAAGTGCCTTGTGCCATGCATTGCGGGACCAGCTAGGCGGTTGCCCTTTGCTGTTGTGCCTCTCGAAAAAAAAAAGAAACGCTCGCCGGTGAACGCAGGCTTTTATGGAAGCTCGACCTCCGAATGACTATCCTGGTCGTGACCTATATCCTGAACTATGTAAATTCATGCTTCAGTTTTTCACTGCGGCGTCAAACTGATGTCGAGGGCAGATCGAAAGAAATAACGCTGGGTATGGGTACTGAATCACCGAGGTTGAGTAGGTTCCCATGATATATGGCGCTGCTCGAGCACGAGGGCTCGCGGTTGACCTTCACCTTGTAGTGGTTGGCTGGTTTGCTACTATGATCGAAACCGGTTCACATTCGATAGATACAAGGGGGATGAAATAGATCTGCGTACCGCATCTAGAACACCACAAGCAGTGCGTTTGGGGCCTCGCTTGCTTTCGGAATTTAGGAGGTACGAACGGCGTCCTCGACCACGCAGCGTGGAGGTGATTTGTTACTTGCTAGAGGACATCTCCGTGTAACACATGACATGTTAGATGGTTGCTCTACTTTCAATGCTCACTTTCCAACGCCGAGCGCTACGCTCGGCTACACTCTTATGGTGACGCCTTTGTTGGTTGTACCTCCGTTCGTTTTCACGGCGATTATGGCATTCTGGTTATCTAGATAAAAAATATCTTGATTGGAAACGACACAAGCCATCTGACAATCGGTCATTGCTGGGTGATTAGACGTTCGGATAAGGAGAACGATTCTATCACATAATCAGCTCGTGTGTGGGCTTTATCATTACCATCAGTGTGATGAATACCGCGGCGCGTTACGTGTCGCTGTGAGGGACACGTGTTTCGGGAATATTGCGCTGAAAACGCATTGATCTGGGTTCCTCATGGCACAATCGTATGCGTGGATGAATAATTCGTTCCCGCGTCCGTCATCGAAACGGGCGGTGTGTCTGTCGCTTAATCGCAGTTGGGGAAGCATCGCAGGGTCGTGAGTCCATCGCTGAGCTATGGGGGCGGCGCCAAGGAGACGACGGAGATGAGTCTAGCCAGCTGACCGACGTACCGCCATTCGTCGCATGTTCTGGTTGCGAGATCGTGATGAGCTGGTTGTTCCGGGAGCAGCTGTGGGCGCTGAACAGAGTTGGACGAGTAGACGTTAATATTGTAATGGGGCTGTCGTGGTCACGTGGGTTAATACGCCAGCGCATTCAGAGTCTCTCGTCCTCGTCCTCGTCCTCATGAATTCGCTCGCCCTGCTCTCCCGTCAGCTCGACGTCCTCGCCTTCCCCCGCACACCCCCTTCCACGCCTGTCGACCCAAAGTACCCATCCCCGAAACGCCGTGGTTCCGACGCCGGCACTTCTCTCTCCCGAACGCCCCCAGACGCCGCTCTCCTCATCCATCCCGTTCGTCCAAGGCGCTCCTACTCCTCTCCCTCCGGTTTCTTGCCAATTCCTTTCCCAAAGCCATCCGTCTCTGATCCAGCCATCAGATTACCCCTCACCCTCAGATTCAGGAGCACCCTCAGACGTCTCTTCTTCGTCCGCGTCTTCGTCATCGTCTGGAATACGATATGCGCCACATGGGCCTCTTGGATACCTGGAGAAATCGATGGAGGCAAGAACCAGCTCGTAGTTATCCAACTCGATCGTCAGAATCTGAGGGATGCGAACAATGACGATGCCCGCACGGTTCCGCCAGCAACGCAACAACTATCCCCCCATTTAACCCCCCCACAACCCCTGGATGAGTATGAAATACATCCCCGGTCAGAAACGGGCTCCCTCCCTACCCCTCCCCCATCACCTGTTCTCGGTTCAACATCCCCATCGATACCAGTACAAGCTCCCGGACCATCCCTACGAACCGAAACTGCTAGAGAAACCACCCCTCCTTTGCCAGCCCACAAGACCCCCTTCCATCTTCCCAAGACCCTTGTACTCGATTTGGATGAGACACTTATACACTCGACGTCCAAGCCTGCGTCTTCTTCCTCTGGCGGATTTGGTCTCGGTTTTGGAAGGCGCAACAAGGGTCACACGGTCGAGGTAGTTCTCGGTGGTCGGAGTACGTTGTACCATGTATACAAACGTCCCTTTGTGGATTATTTTCTTCGCAAGGTAGATTTTACTGTCAAGTACATTTTTCCGCTGTTAACTAGGTTAACCTATTCTAGGTTTCCGGGTGGTACACCCTGGTCGTATTCACTGCCTCAATGCAAGAGTATGCAGATCCAGTCATCGACTGGTTAGATGCTGGACGTGGCATTCTCGCCCGTCGTTTCTTTCGGGAGGTACGTTATCTGACCTTGACATCGTCCTTCTTTTCAAAGTCACTCCTAGTCCTGCACGCTACTCCCGAATGGTTCATATACCAAGGATCTGTCTATCATTGAGCAAGATCTCTCCCGTGTTTGCCTCGTCGACAATTCACCAGTCAGCTATCGTGTCAATGAAGGTCAGTATACTTAACATAGACTTTAGGTTGCCGTTTGATCTAGTTATGATAGCGAATGGTATACCCATAGAGGGATGGACGCACGATCCACACGACGATGCTCTCCTTGATTTGCTACCAATCCTCGACTCCTTGCGCTTTACCTCTGACGTACGTAGAGTTCTGGGACTACGTGGCTTTTCCTCATGACTGCTGCTCGATGATTTGAATCTTATCACGTCCGATTATCAAAGACCGCATAGCACTCTCATCATTCGCATCTTTCCCTACACATTCTCTTCTTGCATGCACTGGCATTCCCCAATGCACTCATAGCCTAGCGACCACCACTGCATAATTTAATGCTGATTATCCTATACACTACCCGCTTGCCCCAAAGTCAGCAGTGAGCACAGAGTGGGTGACGTTATTAAATGGAAGGGATGGGATATTGGTAGTAGATGGCGAAACATGCTATCCAGACACACGAGCCAAGCCGAGGGTACGATGCAACATTACCACAGGCATTAAATCGCCAAGCTCGCCTGTAACTCTCTTAACTGCGCTTCCTCGTCGTCCTCTACGGCAATTTGTTTCGCTGTCGGTATAATAGGGGTGAACGACCTACTTATGAGAAATGAGGCTTTTCGACACTTACGCGCTTCCCGCGCACCCGAAGGAATGTGTACGGGAACATGTTCCGCGCCGGCCAGACGTTGATCTAGTTGCTCTTGCTCAAGCTCGGCCAGTTCTTCCCTTAGTGCATCCTATGCGGTGTCGTGAGCGCCTGTGGTACTTGTCAAAGGGTAGCGATTACCTCGTCGGTTTGATCGGCTGGCGCAGATATTGCTTCTGCGACCTCGTTGGCTATTTCGCGTTGCTCAGCAATCCGTGCCATCGTAGCATCCACATCATTCAATCCCCTTGAGGCATCATCAGTCTGAGCGACGACAAACGCCGAAACCACACCGACATGCGCCCGTGAATCTGCTCCAGCACATCGGAAGCCTTCTTCATGGCTTGCATTGTCTCGAGATTGAGGTTGGCTGATTCGAGCGTGTTGATCTGGTTTTCGAGCTGCATGCGCTGACCGTTTAGTCGTTCCATCTCTGCTTCGCTCTGCTTCTTTCTGCGCAGCGCCTGTGTCGCAACTGAGCGGTGCCAAGGTCACTCAGAGGGGGTGTATATGTCTATTGCTATGGCGTACCCGCTTTATTCGACACAGCGTTCGCTTTTGCCTTCTTCAGTTCCTCGTCTATCTTCTTCTGGAGGTAGTCTTCCTTCTTCTCTATCATCTGCAGCTGCTGCCTCAGAGACACGATGGCATCGCGAGCGGCTTGTTTGGAGTCCCGCCTGGCCCCGAAGAAAGACATGAAGCTAGCCATCATGGCCCTCAGTGCGGGGTACAAAGGAAAGAAGGATGGTGATCAAGGACAAGTCGCAGGGGTCGGATTCGCTGCGGGAACTACAAGTGCCCGTTATCCCGAAAAGGAAGTGCCCCTTTTAGGCCAAGTTCGTGGTTATAGCAAGGATGGCCCTCCTTTGACCATTAAATGTGCAACACATGTAGATTAGTCTACCAAACTACGTGATCACTGTTCCTTCCCGTCGTCGGGTCCCCTACAGAGAGTTAGCCTCAGCCAGCGCTGTTCGCGACGCACTCACCCATCCTCTTCATCACTTCGATCGTCAGATGCCCCTTGGCCGGTCACAACGCGATACGCAACGCGGCATATCATGCCAAACCAAACGATTTGAAGCACCTTCGCGTACCGGTGAGTACGAAACAAGCAAACGAGCATACTCGACGCACCTGTAGCGAAACCAGCAATAGAATGAACGTCTTGTTTGTCAGAGGGGACATGTAGTTGCCTCGTTCTGGTGCCCACATCTCGGGAACAAGGTGCACAGAGTCCGTCCAAGCTGACTTGATGACGATGAGGAAGAGGACGTGTCGAGTGACGAACCAGGAGACCAAGAAGACTGTAAACGTCGCATCGCATAGGGTATATAGCGCAATGTATCGAAACATTTTGGCGAGCTAGCGTCCATCGAATAAGAATGATTCAATCACCCGGTACTCAACGGCTACTTACGGGCAAGAAAATATCACAGCAGTCCATCAACACCATGATAACGCACCCAATGCGAGTGAAATTGTAAGCATAACTTGCAACCATGAGTATGATGGTGATGATATGATGCGCCATCATTTGGAAGTGATCCTTCCTCCTCGCCTCAGCATTGAGAATCAACACTTGATGGAGGTAGAAAGCGGTCTGTGTGAGATAATAAAACTTGACGGTACCAGGTAGGGGGACGTGAGGGTAATTCAACCACAGATCTATGGGATGCAACACTCGGGTGGGAAGGTTGTGATGCACATACTAGGAAGGAAATGTTAGACCTGAGTGCTTGCTGGCATGCGATTAATAAAGCTACTCACGAGGCCAAAAGTAAAGTTTATGGAATAATATATGAAAGACCAGCCTTGCTCCGCGAACCTCAGCATGCTTCTATGTAACCTGCGCGCATCTCCTTTTGACATGGCAAGAGGAGCATGTCCTCCGTTCTTGTAACTGGTGACGCCGTTTGGAACTGATGGACCGTTGACAGCGTGTTTTGGGGGCTTGTTAACGGTGTTGACGTTGATCTTCTCGCGTTGTGACCTTGCCCAGTCGCGGGTGAGTTTCCAGTTGGCGAATGGTTCCATGACGTAGATGCGTGTTAGGTCGCGCAAGACAGCCATAACGGCAATGCACGTCACGACGAGACAGGCATCCAGGACACCAGTGTTATAATAGAAGGAATCGTGGAAGGAGTCAGGATCTGCAGGTGGGGCGGTGGGGTACGATAGCGTAAAGAACGGGGCGAGAAAGGATGGGAGCCATTTCGAGACCTGTAAGCTGTTCATCTGATCGCGTCGCAGCAAGTCGTCAAAATTTCATAGACTTGGAAGAGAACGAACGTTGAAGAGCTCGGGTGCGGAGTTTGTTTGCACAGTCACGTTTTTTGGAGTAAAACACGACCAAAGCAGATCCTGGCAACGACAAACACGCCAGAGTCGGCTGGGACGAGTGTCGTGCTCAGGGCTGCAAAAGACGGCGTCAGGCTCGACGGCGGGGACGACGAACTGAGCGCGTTGCGGGCATCAAACGTTATGTTGAGGATCCGTGGGAGGTACCTTCCATATCGAGACAGTCCTCACCTTGTCTTAACACGCGCCGTATTCTGGCCAGACTAGGACCGACATGGCTCAGTCGCAGCCAAACACGACGCTCTACATCAACAATCTCAATGACAAGGTCAACACGGCGGAACTGCGCTCGCAGCTCTATGCTCTCTTCACGACGCATGGAAAAGTAATAGACGTCGTAGCGTCAAAAAACCCGAAAATGAGGGGACAGGCCTTCCTCGTGTTCACTGATCTTACAGCGGCGACGACCGCGATGCGGGCGTGCGAAGGCATGGTGTTCTATGATAAGCCCATGGTCCGTTGCATTTCTCCGTAGTCCCCCTCATCGAGATCACACGACCCATCTAGCGCATCAACTATGCAAAGTCGAAATCATACGCGACATCCCGGAGAGAGGATCCCAACTTTGTCCCTCCAACCTCCGTGCATGCACGACCAGAGGCCGCACAGATAGGAAAGATTACAGTCTCTTCTGTAGATAAGAGACAGAGAGACGATGACACCACCGACGATCGTCCCAACGCTAAACGAGAGAAATCACAAGGAGACCGTAGCGACGAGGAGGAAATGGAGATCGACGAAGACGAAGAAAACGTACAGAATCCAAAACCATTAGGTATGCAAAACACTCATAATGTGCATCGCGACTCACCTGTTCTTCTTCCGAAGCAACTATGCCCGCACCTATACAACAGCCGTCTGCGCGTCTACTGTGTACGAATTTACCACAGGAGGTGACAGACGACGTCCTTTCTGTTCTCTTCCAACAGTACGTGATCTCATGCCCCGCCCCTTATTTAGCCCCTTGTTTGACTGTATTTCACAGATATCGAGGCTTCTTGTCAACTCACGTAGCACAGTCGCCGACACCGAATGCTGCCGGTACCAAAGTCAAAATGGCTCAAGTATTTTTCGAATCCGCCGAGCTGGCGTCGACGGCAAAAGAAGCACTGGACAACTTCACTCTCAAAAAGGGCTGGAAAATGAGCGTCGTTTACTTTTGACTGGTTTGTTGCAATGTATCTCGTTATACGCAATATTTACCAGTTTTGAGGTGCCTGTATTTGGGTTAGTTTTCCCAACCTTCCCTAGGTGGGAGCTTGTAGGTGGACGTTATCGATGTCAATTGTGAGTAATAATGGCTGGCACACTGAGCAATCTGTCGGGGGACCTGTTGACAGTCGTCCATCTTCTTGACCCGTGTTACTGCTTGCAAAGTTTCGCAGTACATCGACGATCCGACCTGAGAGCTTTACTGGGTGTCGTTTAATGATCGGGTTGTGAGATCCATTCCTGATACGATGAGTGATGGTTCAGTGGGTCAAGACCTAACTAATCGTCTGAGTGGATGAGCGTCCAAGTTTGACTTTGAGTCGGCGATAACGGCGCCAATTGCCCATCTTGGGACATCCGAGCTGACATTGCACTCTTCGTCTGTCCTTACCATGTCCTCTTTCTTTGGTCTGTAAGTTATTCACATGTCCTTAAGGTATGAAGCCGACATGCAGGATCGCGGCCCGTGTCGTGTAGAGGAAAGACGCGCACCTTCAAACCTCGCAAGGACGTACCCGAGGGAACGAAGCAGTACCAGCTGCGCAAATACGCAGAAGCGACGCTGGTGAGGTGACATCGAGGCGGCCACGCGGACTACCATGTTCTGATTCCAGCGGGTGGTGATCATCTATCTGTCATTCAAGGGATCGGGCAACTTGAGGCTCGCGGTCCAGCTTCCGGAGGGTGAAGATCTGAACGAATGGCTCGCCGTTCATGGTGTGTTTTACGGTGAAGGTCATACAAATAGCTCACGCATCCGAGCTCAGCCGTCGATTTCTTCAATCACCTGAATATGTTGTATGGTACAGTAACGGAGTTCTGCACGCCCCAAGAGGTGCGTCCGAGGCTGCTACTGATCCCACGTGTAACTCACCTTCCTGGATCAGTGTCCCATCATGTCTGCAGGCCCTCGGTACGAGACTACTGTATACTCACTATCCATCCCTAACTGATCTAAAGATATGAATACCTGTGGGAAGACGGTGTCAAGTACAAGAGGCCCACCAAGCTACCAGCTCCAGAATACGTCGACGCTCTGATGAACTGGGCTCAAAATATCCTGGACGATGAGACCGTTTTCCCAAATAAGATAGGTAACTGGTGGTCGTCGCTCGGATTGTGTGATACTCTAAGCCCACCTGTAACCTCAGGCGTTCCGTTTCCCCGCAATTTCCGGGATACTGTCCGCACCATTGTTCGAAGGTTATTCCGTGTCTATGCTCATATCTACAGCAACCATTTTGACCAGATCTGTGCCCTCGGCATTGAAGGTACATTTCAGCACTTCTCGAGCGCGCATGAGTACTGAATAGATTGTTTGCCATTCTAGCGCACCTGAATACCAGCTATCGCCACTTTTTCTTGTTTATTAATGAGGTAATTTTCTCCCGACTCCGGGGTATATTCTGCTCACTGCTATTATACAGTTTGATCTTGTAGAGAAGAAGGAACTGGCTCCGTTGGATGAGCTTAATGATGCCATTCTAGCCGAGGACAAAACACGATAATACCATTCAGCTCATTGTTTCGTGGTGTCGCCACTGTCAACCCCATGTTACCTTCTTGTCTAGGATCTTCGATCGCACTTGTAGCATCTCACTTCTCTTGGAACCCCATTTCACTTCACGTGCAACGAGTGGAATTAAATGCATTGTACCTAATGATATCACTTTCGTGTATGGTGCAATATCGTGGTACAGGTTTCCTGTGTAGACGTCGCAATTCATCGGGGAGATTGGAATTGACAGAAATGCGGATTGTGAACGTGCTGAATGCTGCATTGGATTGATGAACGTATTGTCAGAAAACAACAATCGGCAGGAAATATGAAAAAAGACGACGCTTGCAGTTGCACGACCTCGACTAAAATCATGATTCTAAACGTATAGGATGCCATTTTATTTCAAAACGTGGGAGGGGTATAACCCCCCGTTCAATGATGTCGGCTGCGGGAACTGAACGGCCTGTGTGACTAAATCGTTCTCTAAGAGGCACTGAGCGTGGAAGTGTCACGATGGAGAAAAAGAAAGTTACCTTCACCGCAGACCACTGCACAACAAGTATCTTGAGCCTTTCCTGGAGTGCCCGCCGGCAAGACTCACAGGAAAGCTGATCGCCCAACGGCGCGAGGGCCGATTCCATGGTACTCGTGGATAAATCTGCGACGTTTCTAGTGAATCCAGTATCGTTTCATTTATTTTTTCGCGCTCTTACCTGGCCGTGCATCCCAAGCGAGATAAGCCGAAGCTAATGCCCAGGCTCTGGTCAACTTCTTCTGTTCGGAATAATCACAGGCTGGGGTAGGAGGATGTGGATGAGGGGGTGGCAATAGAAGGCGCTTGAGCGCGTCGGCGCGCCCAAAGTGTAGAAAAAAGAGTCGTTTCAAGTATTTGGGGCCAATTCGTTCAGCCATTTCGTCTGTAAGTGAGGCAAGAGAAAACGAGAGCAAGTATGCCGAAGTTGGAACAGCAAGATCATACAAGTCGTATGACGCAGCGAGCGCATAAAGCTCCAACGGGTAGATGGGCGCAAGTGACAAGAGAAGGGTGTGAAGGGGAGTGGTCGGGGCAATGTGTGTCCTGGGCAACATCCCGTACGTAGTCATGGCATTGAGTGCTGCTGCGATTGTATCGAATGAAGGAGAATAATGAGAACAAGACATGTCGTAGACGGCGTGTAGTACGACGTTGAGAACTATGGAGGGTTCTGGCACGAGAACTACGGGACCCATGAGACCAGATTTACCCTTTTGGGAAGGGGTGAGCAGAGAGTTGAAATTGTTAACCGATGCAGCAAGGAGGATGTGGATATGAACGTAGAAGAACACCGAGTCAGATGAAAGGAGGACAAGATCAGGGGGGAGAGCATGATTTTGTGCGCCGGGGAAGAAGGTCGTCGATACGGAAACCAACGCATTTTCGTCTGGAGGGGAATCCACCGGAGAGGCAGTAAACGATCCCTGGTGAGGATGACAGGTCATGTAGGGCATTCTTCAGGAACAAAGACTGCATACTGGTGGAGTGGGCACCTGAGTCACCGCTGCGCCTGCTGGTGGCTCGACTTTGTCGGACACAGGCTTTTCGGGGGCAGGCATCTCGAGGTCGAGGGGTTCGGAGACAAACTGGAGCACAAAGTCCCAATCTGTGTTCTCGACGGGATCGGACATAACACCTGGTTCGAGGGGGGAAGGGGGGATGATGAAGAGATAAATAAATAGGACGCGCGCTTCGAAAAATTTGGAGATTCAGGCCTCAGGGCTACTGCGGCGAGATAGAGAACGAAACGGAAACAGGGGGAGGAGATCCAAAATACCCCAAACAGAATAAGAACGCGACCGAGACTCGCGGGATTTAAAATTTGAAGCGGAGTCAGTCTACATTCACGGCACGCAATGCCGAAATCGGTCTACTGCGTACAGTCATACAGGACTGTTCCGTGCTCCCATTCAGCTCCCCAAAGCGCTGGAAAGGTATCTCACCCATGTCTCCATAAAGTACCACCCCGCATCAGCCCTTGGCTTGTCGTCTCTTCCGACTTTTGATCTTGTGAATTTCCTCCCGTTGTCCAAAGTTCGAGTCATGTAATTCCTGAACAACATTAGCATCCAACAACCACAGAAAACGTGGCATAACAACCGACCATGTTTGCTAGCCGCTTGGCGGTCGAGACAGCATTCAGTTTGTCCAAAACCTTATCTTCGGGCAGTGTCAGGGTGGTAAGCTTGATGCCTGAGATAAATCTCTGTCAACTCATAACTTTTGATGCCATGCGGTAACATACCAATGCGATCCTCTATTCGTAATATTCGTTCTTCGTCTTTTTCAGTAACAAAGCTGATCGCCACACCTCCCTTTCCAGCGCGAGCCGTTCGTCCGACGCGATGTGTGTATTCTTCCGGCTCATTCGGGAGGTCCCAATTGATGACCATGGCTACGTCTTCAATATCCAAGCCACGCGCGCCAACGTCCGTTGAAACCAGAACGGGAACAACCGCGGAACGGAATAACGACAATGATGCCAGGCGTTCGCGTTGCGTAAGGCGAGAGTGTAGTGCTGTGCTCCGGATGGAGAGCGTCTTCAACAGACTCGTGAGATATGCGGCAGTGCGAGGCTTCGTACAAAATATTATCGTAGGAGGAGGCTGGGTTATATCATCCTCTTCCTCTGAACCTTTTCTGGAGGTTTTTGACTTGCCGGCTCTTGTATTCCCAGATTTTCTCGCAGGCGCTGGAGGCGCGCGGCGGAGTGGTAAGGTGTCCTCCGGAGGATTACAGAGCAGGCAGAATAGATAGCTCTCCCGTATATGTGACGGAACAAGAACGTAACACTGTTTTAGGCTTGCAACTGTCTCGACTCTAGGGAGAGGTAAGATTGGGGACGCGCCAAGTACTGAAGCTGGAAGCTCACGTGGACTCAGTACGATGGAAAAATGGTTTCATTTTACCTCGTTTCGAAGGCATCGAAGCTAGCGATTCAACAGATGGTGTTAACGTCGCCGTGAAAAGACATGTTTGTCGGTGGGTGGGTAGGACATTGAACAAGTATGACAGCTCCGGAGCAAATGTGGGTGTCAACAGACGATCAGCTTCGTCCAGAACCTGTGCGGCATTCTGCGTCACGATGCCCACAATAGACAACGAAAGGTGACTAACCAAAATTTTTATTCTTGAAAGGTCCCAGTCGCCACTGCTACTTTTGAGGTGGTCTACGATACGACCAGGAGTAGCAACTACTACGTGGGGGCGACCATCAAGTTCAATGGCCTGTGTCATCATGTCCATCCCTCCAACAATGACCGATGTACGAATGCTGAGTGGGGCACCAAGCACAGCAAATTGTTCCGATATCTGAAACGCTAGCTCGCTAGCAGAAATAAACGTCAGTGTTCATACTACAGAACAGAAGTGAGTTTCCTCATACCGCGTTGGAGTGAGGACAAGGGCGAAGATTCCGTACGGATCAAAAGACAGTTTTTGAAGGATGGGGATAGCGAACGCAATGGTTTTTCCTGAGCCCGTTTTAGCATGACCGATGCAATCTCTTCCTACAAGAGATTGAAATCAATGGAATGTCCCATAGAGTCCTCTGAGCACCAGTCCGCACCTGCCAGGATGGGTGGTACGCAGGCAACTTGAACTTCGGTTGGTGTATGGATAGACATGCGATGGAGGGCAGCCTCGAGCGCGGAAGATATCCCCATATCATTGAAAGATTGAATTGGAAGCTTTGGTGTTTGTGCTAGTCTTGGTGTACGTGCGGAGATCGGTGTCGTATGAACGAGTTTGAGACGTCCGCTGTCTTCAATGGCTCCTCCCAACTCGAAGGGATCACTCCCATCTTGGCCTTCATCCACCCGACTACGCAAAAATCCAACCTCGTCCTGGGAGTCCTTTTCTTGGTCTGATGGGTCGTCCTCCGGGGTTGCAGAGAAATCAGAGCCGGATTCGTCATTAAACCCAACGCAATTTACAGAGTGGACAGATACGGAGGGAGAGACTCGAGTCTTTTTTGAGGGACGTCCTTCCTGTAGCTTGAGAAGATCGTCAAAGGACAGCTCGTTGTGTTTTCGTCTCGCCATTGGTGTTTCATCCGTCGCTAGCTAGTAAGTTATGACTTGATCGAATACGGACTTCAGCCTGTCACAGACCATGTCACAAGTAAAGATACTAAATTGGAAAGTACGTTGGTACTATGGTCAGGATGAATGATATGTATTTATACATTGCAATCCGAAGTGTTCGACTCGTCACTATACTGAAGATACGGGGACCAAAGACTGATTGCAATGAGCGAGAGCGTCCGTCAAATCGCTTAACAATGAACGACAATCCGCCGAATCGGCACCAGCGGAAGGAAATATACTTGACCTTGGGAAAATTAGAGGGACTTGAGAGATGAAATCACCCAAGGCTTAGGAAGCCGGGTGAGACAGGGTTAAGGTACGTAAGATGCAAAATCGTGCCGGTACCGTTGAAGTGTGGAGCATATTTCTTGAGAAGGACCATGCTTACTAGGTGTCTGACAGGGTCTAACTTCGGTCAGTGGCTGTTAAAGAAGAAAGGGTGCATACGATCTCCGGATTTCGATTTTCATGTTATGGACCCCACTGCGACGTTTCGGAACCCAGAAAGTCTAGTGGGTAGCTGAAATTGTCCTCCGGATTACTGAGTTTTCAGGAGTGACAGAAGGCGGGCTAAACGGGGGTAATACATGCGGCAATAAGAGCGGGAGGAGCGAGGTTGTCGTAGGAAAGGGGGATCCTGTAGCAGGGGTTGAAGAGAGAAGGCCGGCTTGGGATTCCGGGTGACGGGACTTTGATTCATGAAGGGCGGCAAACATTCCCTCGCAGTAAGGCGTTCGCATTCGACGTGTTCTAAATCTGCCGAAAGAATGCCCAGAATTAGTAGCCTCTCCTTTTATCTTTGTCGAGGGTCTCTTCTTATCCTTGTGGAATGGCCCGGCCATGCAGGACTGGTATTTGGCGTGGTGCTCTGCACGAACAACTGCTGCTTCACTGAACCAAATAGCCTTTTCAGTCTTCGAGAGCTTGTTCCAGCATTGACCAGCAATGCGGCTGGGATTCTGTTGACGCCTTTCGACATCACTCGACTCTTGAGGAAATCGGAACGATACAACATGAACGCGTTAGGGGGTCGAGGGGTGCGCTTGGGTGCGTCGCGCTTCTCAGTGGATTATTGTTTAAAAACAAAAGAGTGGCACACATCAGTGAGCGCGATCTGGGAAGTTGCAGGCATAGCGCGGTGGGAAAAAGGGGGGTTTCGGATGGACTGGCGTCGTCAAGGTATGGTAGAATGGAGACGAAGATATTTTCCCCAGAAAGACTCTTGAACAAGAACAAGCGCAGCTTCTTGAAGTGTCTCAGTATATTCGGCGTCCCGGTTAAGTCTAAAGGAGTAAACACAAATCAGTGGTCGTCTACAGAACCGAAGATGTGAAGCAGACGAATAAGTATCGCTCGCAGAGCAATAAAGTAGGTCGTCCGTAGGCGTCCACACAGGGGATACGACTGGGTGTTAAGAGAGAACTTGAATATAGTCGGGGAACTCTTTATAGGCGGATCCGCCATAAGCGGGCGAGAATATGATGCAATGGCTACATTGAAAGGCTCGCTGCACAAAAGATATGGTCCAGCGTGCCCGAATATCTGGCAAGACAACTCGGAAAGGTATATATCACGCGAGCAGGACAGAGCAAGCTCGGGGGTTTGCGGTGACACATTGCGGATTGCGGATCTGACACTTGCATTCCGCGCTCGCGGATGAACAAAGGATGAATGCTTTCAGAAAACAGGGTATCAGAAAGCCTGAACGTACCGTCGCGTCTCTTGTCATGGATGAGGCGCAATCGCCGGGTTTTGCATAGCTGTGATAGCGAGGCCCGATCAGTTCCAGTCAATAGCTATGCACCCAGGAAAGGTCAGGGTGTGGAAAGCGTGAAAAACATGTTACGCCTTGATCGCAAAATAACAAACGGCAACGGGTCTGACAAACGTCGAGAAAAAATAAACGGTGTCAGAGAAAGTTACGCCGGAGACTCAATGCAGCTCGCGTAACCGGAGCTGTGTCAGTAATGTCTACGCAGGAATGACTTGCGCACAGGAATGCTCGGTTTTTTTGCGTAGCTGAATATATAAATGTATAATTATTGGAACACGGCGACGGAGGTCTAAGTGGGGAATGAATGCCATCATTATCTATGGATGTCGATGGAATCACTGATAAACGGCAAGCAAGTAACAGGAAGACATACGTGAATATCTATGACGAATTTGGCACGATCCAACATATCTCGCTGGCCGCTTTTTTCACCCGGTTCATGATTGCTAACCCCTCGTTTTCTTCAGGGACTTCCTCTATGAGAATGAGATCAACACCCTCCTGCTCAAGCGTCAACAGCCCGTCAAAAAGGCGTTGGGCAATGACCGTCAGATTTGACAGAGATCCCAGGGTATAACGATGCCACTGGATCGCTGAATCTTCAAGGAGTGTCCTGGCCAAAATAGACTCTGATAGAGCCAACAACCCCACTCTTGGAGGGGGTGTTGTATTCATGGAGCTCTTGAGAGATGCGAGGAAAGTGGATGCAGAGATGGTGCTTGTTCCAGCAGGTGGACGAGAGGTTGCTCGTAGCAGCGTTACGGGAACCGTGGGTGAATAATGACGATACTTCATGCCAGGGGTGGTGGGGGCTTGCTCGATGGCGTGGTCCACAAAGTCGCGACGGTGAACGAGAACTCTAGGTATCGGATGGTCAGAGTGAGCAAGTTTGAGAGCCTCTTCTATTTGTTCTACCGTGATGCCGCCTGGTCTGAGGATGCGAAGGTTGCCATCCTGGTGCAAGCCATCGAGGACGGTGCTCTCAAGACCAACGTCGCACGGCCCGCCATCTAGGATCAGCCCGATCTTGCTGTTGAGATCGCGGAACACATGTTCAGCACGGGTGGGACTAGGTTTACCGGACGAATTGGCACTTGGTGCAGCTAGAGGCGCGTCGGAAAAGGCGATGAGTGCGCGTGCGACTGGATGGGATGGCATCCTGATAGCCACGGTCGGGTGGTTCGCTGTAATGACGTTAGGTATCTTGGTTGCATCGGTCGGGAAGAGGAGTGTGAGTGGGCCAGGCCAGAAAGCGTTGATCAGTATCTGATATGACGGAGGAATGGTAAAGTTGGGAGGGAGGAGGGAATGGAGCATGGCTTTTGAAGAGATGTGGACGATAAGGGGGTTATCGGCGGGACGGCCCTTGGCGGAGAATATGCGCGAGACAGCTTCAGAGTTGAGGGCAAGGGCGGCGAGACCGTAGACGGTTTCGGTCGGAAAAGCGACGGGTTGGAGGTCATGGAGCTGGCGGGATGCGATGGAAAGGGAAGCGAGGGTGTGCTGGGAGGTGATTTTTGGACGGCCGTCGTGGTCGAAGGAGATGGAAGACGAATCGCATTTCAAGACCTGGGTAGAAAAGGACGAGGAGGAGGAGGAGGACATCATCATGATCCCGGTACGAAGCAAGCGACGACGGAAACAAGTCAACATGTCTAATCTACCTTGGGCATGTTCAGTCCCACCCTCCGTGCGGTCGCCTCTATCCGCTCCTCTGCCGTCAGGTCAATGAGCGGGTTGTATCTCTCCAGCAGCGTCTGCACCATGGAAAATGTCAGCCGTGACCACAGCTAAACATGGTCTAGTACTACCTTGTACTCCCTCTGCGAGCGCATAAAGGTCAGAATGTTCTCCACGTCACGGCAAAAGCCATTACGCTCGCCGGACTGGCCGTATCGCTCGAACAGCCTTCGCAAGTTGGTCGCAATGTCCTTGTTCCTTTGCGCGCGTGGCGAGATGCTCTGGAAAAGGGCGTCCGTCAGCTCGCATCGTATGGCCAGTGGGACGACAATGTTCACCGCTTTGGCAACCTCTCTGACCACGCTGCGGTACAATCGAGTGGTGTCTCGGGCGGCCATGTCAAAGCCAATGATTGTCGTGGGACCGTGCGTGGTCCACACTGTCCACACCCGCATTGTTCGTCCAACACGCCCTGATTCATGTCCACAATCATGTCCATCCCTCGCTAAGCACCAACCATAGCCTGGTTCCGTCCCGGCTGGTTCAAAAGGCCCGCCGGAGTAACATCCCTGCACCCACGCGAAATTCATCCAGCACATATGAACTTCCGCGCTCCCAGCACCTCTGCAAGTTCCATCACTTCTGCAATCTCTCAGCACACCTATGCCAAGGTACGTCGTTCCGCGACGAGACCGACCGAGCCAGTGGACTGAACTTGGATGACATGGTGCAGGCTACCAAGCCTAAGAAGACGCGCGCGACATCACGCCGTACTCGCGCTCACAAACTGGACGAGGTAAAGACTGCCATGAAAGTGGCGGCAAAACGGGACCATAAAACCAAGCAGCTGGTGGAACCCTCGGTCGCCTATGTGGGAAATGTACGTTGCTGCGCTCCGACTGTTGTCGATCTGCCCGAATGATGTTGTCGTAAAGATCGGCCCCGACGTGGATGAGGATGCGTTGAAGGCGCATTTCGGCCGCTATGGGAAGATTCTGTCTGTCAAGATTCACTGCTGCGGTGGAGTAGCTATGACAGTGAAGCCTCCCCCTGCCAGCTACCACGAGAACATGAGGGTTCGCCAGTACGCGATCGTGGTCTTTGAGTCGAAATCAGCCAGATATGGTGCGTGCAAGCAAGAAAATGTCCTCGGTGGACGCAAACTGGTCGTAAGTTGGCCGTTTTTTTATTGAGAGCCAGTCCGAGGCTAGATCCCGTTCGTGCAGGTTTCCGTGGTCGTGTCCGATCTCCCCGAAGTGCAGGAAAAGGTTATCAAGCGGCTGGAGGATTACCGATCGAGGTTGGAACCACCGGACGTGCGTCGGGCTCAAAAGAGTGCGCTCAAGTACGTGGTTTGGTGACCGTACGAGACATGCTGCTGACTGGCGTTGTCAGGTCGCTCAAGCTTGAAGGGACGGTGCTGCTTGATGTGCGCTATGAAAGGGAGCGAAAGAGGCGGAGGCGGTTCCAATGTCTGGGCTACAGCCTTGCGGAGGGTATCATATGAGTGTAGTCGTAGCCACATTTCACACATCGACCCAGTTTGGCGCATGTTCGCATCTCCCGGTGAGACCTCTGCACCATGGCGAAAACCGCAGCCCTCAATCCCGCATCGACGCCCTTCTTCCCCGGCAGCGTGCGTGTCGCCGGCGACGATGCCCGCTCGAATGCGTTCCCGCACCCGCTCCCCGCACCCGGTGACCGAGATCGCGCCTCCCTCCTGCCCTCTTTTCCCCTCGAACGTAGGTCCGTACGCTCATCTCCAAGCCCTCCTCAGGACACCGTGAACCACCAGCTCCCGTCCGACGTCCGCTTTCAGCCGTCACCAACCACCCCCGATCCTTCATCGGCGGCGCATCGTCAGGAGCCGGACAGGCCATTCAGTCTCGCGCGGACTCGCGAGATCAGCGCCGTCGGGAGCTTAGAGGCTTTGCCAGAAGCAGACGATGCACACGCATCCATCACTGCTGATGAGCGAGCGCGGACACCGGCAGATCCCCCGTTTTTCTCGACACCTTTCTACCACTCTAGAGGTCACGTCAATACACCGCCAGTCAACATCCTCAGCGCCTCGTCTCGCTCATCGTCCTCCGTCAACACCAATGGCCCATTCGTGTCTTCGTCGCCCGTCTCGTCTTTGGATTCCGGCAGCCAGTTTACTTCCGGTGGAGAGTTCTTGCAGAACCTTGACGCTCAGCTCAAAACATCGCCTCTCATTCAGGATATCATTGAGCGCCTCTTGCGATGCGAGTTCACGGCTCAAGAAGTTCAACGCGAACTTCGTGATGTTCACCGCAAAGTGGATTTCCTCGTCGAGCGTTCGTTTAACAACGCACCCCAGGCTAGCAGTTCACAACCAGAGTTCAAGGATCCCTTCGCACCCACCAGTGGACAGTCCATTGCTTCCCTGACCGTGTCAAGAGCATCCTTTAGTGCCGCCATCGCCCCAAACCAGTCTCCACCACCTGACGATATATCCCAGATATCTCAACGCCTGAACACTTTGACTACATCCGTCGGTCAGCTGCTCGCGTTGCAGACGCAACAACACCTTCAGGGTGCCAGTCCTCTTGGTCGACTCACTCCCCACACACCAGATGTTTCCCCGAATCAGTCGTTTGGCGCCAACGTCAGTCCTAACCCCGCGTTGCTGGGTCACGGACTGCCCAATAGAATTGAACCGAGGGCTGCTCCTCGCGCCCCGAACCCTCCAACGCGAACTTGGTCTGCCGGAAACCTCGATATACCGCTCAGGATGGACAACGTTGCGACCCTCGGACGTAGTGATCCCGTACGTGACAAACGCCGGTCCATCACCGGAGGGTTGATGCGCAGGGAATCGGTCGGTTTCGCCGTACCATTTCTAGTACCTCACCCGACCCTGACCTCTGACCAATAGATCATTGATGGACAAGGCAATGACTGGGCAGGCAACTCTCCTCGCGACAATGGTCCCGTGGTCTCTAAATGGGAGCAGCTGAACCTCGCACCTGACTTGCTTCGTTCCTTGAGCAAATTTGGGTGACTCCGTTTCTCACATGGTCCGTTCGCCTGGTTCTGATGCGTTTGAATGTCAGTGTTGGTCCACCCAACAAGATTCAGCAGCGTGCTCTTCCTTTCCTGCTCCGAGGTTCCGACATCATCGCACAGGCTCCTCCAACCCAAGAGCGCATTGCTGCATATGTCATACCTGCCATTCAAGTTGCTGTAGTCAATACCACCGGTCGGCCTCCCAACAGGGGGCCACTCGCCGTCATGATATCCACCACGGTGGACCAGACAACACAAGCTCAACGCATGATTCGAGATTTGGGCGGTCCCATTGGAATCCGATCAGCATTAGGAGTGGGCACGTCGACAAATGCCAACGACCTCACACAGGAGCTGCGCCTTCTCCAGCAGAACATGCCACACATTATCTGCGGGACACCACAAAAATTGCATGCATTGTTTACTTCACCAGGTGGCCTCACTGGTTCAGAAGTCCGTTTTTTGGTGCTCGACGAAGTCGACCAGCTAATTGCTCGAAATCTGCATGAATACGTTTTCAACATCGTCAAACTATTCCCTCCCCCTAGATCCCGTCCTGCTGGTCCCGGCACCCCAACACCAAATTCTAATAGCTCAAGCCAATCGCAATTCCATTCATTTGATGCCAACAACCCGCTAGCAGGGGTAGTAAATTCTGCGCGGAGGTATTCCGCTATCCCTCCATCACCCCCTAACGATCTAGGAAGTAACCCAACGATTATTGAGCGTCAGACAGCCCTATTTTCGAATACGGTCCCTCAGGATGTTCTGAACCTCGCGGCGGCCATCCAGCTCAGAGAACCCGTCAGGGTCCTGGTACGCCGAGACGGGAATGTCACGAGCACTGAGACGAATCAAGGTTCCCGAGGCCTGCGACAATTTTACTTGTACCTCGCTTTCACGGCTGGCGGTCGTGCGGATTCCACAAATGTCGGTGCACCAGGTGCTGGCCATGGAATCATCGGCTCAGGTAGAGGGGCTTCAAGTGTGGAAACTACCCAGGCTCGAGAGTGGAAGTTGGATGCGCTAGCCGACATCTTTGATGACGTTGAAGTCAGCCAAGCAATCGTTCATGTCGGCGGAATGAATGCCTTGGATGCCGTCGTCTATAAACTGGCAAGCCGTGGATTGGAAGCGGTCCCACTTGTTCGTCCGTCAGTTTACTGTTACTATGGAGCTGACCCATTCCCTTCAGCATGGGGAGATGAATGCCGGAACCAAATTGGCAGCACTGAACAAATTCAAGAGTTCTCCTTCGGTCATGATGAGGCAGCCAGTGACCAAGGTGTTGGTCGTCAATGACGTTCAAGTCAAGATCCCAGAAATATCCCACGTGCCTTTGATCATCAACTATGGTATACCCAACTCTCGACGATTCTTTCGCGTGTACTAAATATGTTGCAGATCTACCCAAAGCAGTGGAAGAATATGCACATCGGTGAGTACAACCATATTCTTTTCTTTCTTTCCTCACGTCAACGTTTTTGAAAGTGTTGCTCCCGCCATCGCGTCAGGTTACGCGCGCGCCGGCGTCATCATAAATTTCGTGACAGCGACGGGCGGCGACGTTGAGATGCTACGCTCCATTGAATGTTTCTACAAGTAAGTAGACGAGTATGTTGGCAACAACCAGTCTCATTCTGTGTCGTTTTGCAGGATAAAATGCGTACGTTATATTTTGCCTTTTTGTCTGGCGCAAGCATTGACCAGTTTTGACAGCCTGAAGTTCCGATGAGTCTTCGCGATGTTGTTTAAAACTTCGCGTCTTTTCCGCGTTCATGTATCCCTACGTGCACGGGCCGCTTGCTGAAGTTACTGGCCCTGGTTTTGCTTATTCCCGCCATCAGTTACCAGCTACTATATCAACATATACAGGCAACCCTTCCCGTCACTGATACGTTCTATACCCGTATATCCGGCACCCCCCAGACCGCCCATACGAATGAAACTGTTTCCGTACTGAACCGATTGTCGATTGTTCTTATCATCAGATCTTTCTCGATACTTACCACTGTATAGCAGACGTTTCTCTTCTCACTATGGTCGCGTTTCCTTGCGTATACTCTGTGCATGATCTTTTCTGTTGTCTTCCCGCGGATACATACTTTATACATCAACCTGGACTTGGATCATCAATATCTTGAGTGTACCGTCTTCGCTGCATGAAGCAAGATATTTCTCAGTTGGCTCGTTGGTAGACTGCCACGCCAGTCTATGGATTTGATCGACATGAGCGACACTGCGATCAAAGGTTGAGTCCAACACGGAAAACAGGTTGCACAGAAACAGATCACACCCAACGGGAATCGAACTTGCAACCTCCCATTTTCCCGGGGCGGCAATCAGGTTGTTGTAGATGGAAATCTCCCCCGTTTCCAAACCAATAGCGAGCAACCGCCTGACTCGTCGTCGGAATCATCACCCAATCAAAAGGTAGATGTCCGCCTCACCTCGTGGCGTCCAGGGAACAAAAGGCAACCGCAGTGGCTGCCTCTGTGAATTTTAGTGTGGCGAGTGCAGGCCACGCACCCGACCCGGCTTTGGGAGACCAAACTTTCACCTGACGCGCCCCCGATGAGCGAGCGCCAAGGGAGACCAGGGTGGAAATACGCACCGTCTTGTCCCGCGAAGCGGTGACAAACACGTCCCCTTCGCGGCTCCATGCACAATCCCATATGATGCGCGCGTGGGACTTGTCGGCGGCAACAGGCGAATATCCTGGGAAGGGAGATATGTCGTGCAAGAGAATCAAGGCGTCTGTGGCGGTTACGTACCGTCGTCCCGCTTCTCAAACGCTCGCCACGTACGATCACGACTGACAGTGACGATATAGCGATCGTCTGGGCTGAAGGCGATACGTGTGACAGTAAGCGAGTGTCCCTCCAAGGAAGAACCAAATGGTTGATATGTGGTCGTTGAGTACACGCGAACCACAGCGTGTTGAACGGAGGTCGCCTTGCATGCGGTGGCTAGTAACTCGTGGTTGTTGGATGACGCGATGGTTATCGACTGATCGGAAAGGGAATTTAATGCTTCCTCTCAAAAGAGATATATCCATCGTCACCTCGTAACCATGGCCAAAGACCTTTTCGACTTCCGGCCATAGCGATGTAGCCGCGAGTTCACCTTCAAAAGGACGCCTATCTGACCGTGACGAATCTAGACGGGTCGGCGCTGCCAAAATTCTGATGTCAGGATCACGATGAGCGGAAGTAAAACGTCAAACCTTCGCTGACGGCCTTGTTTGACAACCCAAGTGGAGGCACGTGGGCTGCAACGGGCCGTTTTTCCTAATAGACGTCATCAACGTCCTTACAACATGGAGTTTCGTGAAATCCTTACGGTAGTCCCCATTATACCACGAACACCTAGTTCCCTGACGGTGTCCACAAACCCTCGAGGAGCCTCGAATATGCGGGCAACCTTTTCGTCTGCGACACTTGCGAACGTCCACGGACCAAGCCAAGTCGCTCCTACAAGGTCATATCCATGTACTTGAGGACGCGCCAATTCATGCCACACACTCGTTGAACGCGAGGTGGAGGATAAGGGAACGGCGCCATGGACGCGTGTCGTCTGATCCAACCTGACCCGCTCAGCCAGCATGCGGACAAAGGCACCGAACCTAACTTACCCAACCGAGATGATGTATTCTCCAGCAGGACTCCAATCAAGGTCCTTCACTGGCCCGCTGTGTCCACTGATAGCACCAACTTCTCTCCATTGCGCAATATCCCGTTCGGCTCCTGTTGCTGGCGCAGATCGCCAGCGTCTCCATCCCCCGTTCCAACCCCAGCCCATGACCTCATCGCCTCGCGTGGTTCGCGCCCAAAGTCCGCCGACAAACCCTCCAAGACGTTGTCCACCAACATCACCGAATCGTCGTCGGTTGATCCATATCGAACCAGCTGTGACGTCGCGAGATGACGCAGAAGACAAGATTTGGCTTGGGGACCACAAAATCAGAGAAGAATCTGTTGAACTTGATAAAAGCGTCTGCAACGGTGAAGCGTTTGCCGCGGAAGATGGTGCCCATACTAACGACGTCACGCCTGCTTCGTGTCCGATGAGCAGTGCATCAAAAGTTACAGCATATTTCTGGGCTCTTCTCGACGCTCGGTCACAAATCGTGAGCAAAGTAGCGAAAAGAGAAAACATACCCAATATCCTTAGATTTTACTGTTAGGATGTGACGCTTGAGAGAAATTTGTCTTCCACCTTCCTCGCCTTCCGTCGGATCCGCAAGTGAAGCTTCAAAGGCATCTAGGAGATCATCACTGAGAGCACCCATACTTTCGTCCTCGCCGTTCTCATATTTTGCTGCCTGCAGGCCCTTCAGCACACTGACGTTCCACAGTCTAATCGTCCCATCCTGAGAACCAGAAGCCAGCACGAGTGGATCGTTGGAGAGGGACCCTGCGAGAGGTGTCGGTGAATAGAACGCCAGTGCTCGCACCCAGTCTTCATGACCCGGAAGTGCGACGGAACGGACAAACTATGACAGCGCCTAAGCTGAGGGAACAATCAGATCGACAACAAGAGATCACGACGCACGTTGCTGTCAGAACGTGTCCAGAGGTGCACAGTTCTGTCCGTCCCGGCGATGGCGAGGATAGTAGCTATTCAAGAAGTAACGGATCTCGAGTGACTTTGTGACATTTGGATTCTAAACCTATACCGACCTTGGGAACGAGGAAGGGTTGTGACCGCTAGTGCCAGCGGGTACTTTCCCTGAAGGGAGATGACCTGCATCATTTCTACCTTGGCTACGGGCCAATCCAGTCAGGACGCTCGAGCGGACAGAGAGGAAGTGCTTGCATACGAATGTCCTCTCCATCGATGATGGTCCATATCTTGACGGAAGAATCGGAGCTACCTGTTACTAGAAGAGCTCCCAGCGCAGAAAGAGCAGAAATCGGCTGGGAATGCGTATGTACGGTGGCCGTATTCCTCCACTGGTGGCGACTGTGGTATCAAAGAGACCATGGAAGCCAGAGGGGGTGAACGTACTTTTTTCAAGTTTTGCCAGAAGCGAACACGTCCTTTGTCGTCTGCGCTCACGAGAAAGTCGTTGCGAACGAATCGCACGCAGGTGACCAAACCTTCGTGACCTGCCAGGGTTTCGTAGACACCATTGTCAGTTTGGTCCTAGAGGGTCAGAGTACATCAGTGGAAGCCAGGCGGAGGAAGAACTGGTCGACTCGCGTCGACATTCCAGAGAGCTACAAGACGGCCTGCCCCAAATGCTACAAGGGTAGAGTCGGGCGAGACATGGGCGACGTGGCTGAAGCGATTGGCAGAAGCGGTGATGTAGGCAGTCGATATCTGGCTGCGAACCATCTACTAATGATCTCGACGATGGTGGTGTCGGTCAATCTTATCAGTCACGTAGTATCATTCCTATCATCCAAAGTACATGGTCATTCAATATTCAACTCTCCCTCACTTCAAGGTACTTGGAGCCCAGCCTTCACAGCAGGCCTCTCGAGGACACGCTCCAACCAAGCCTACATCATAGGTGAGGTCAGGACCGACCCTACTTTGCGATCATGCGGAATGCTTACCTTGGTGTTGGGGAAGGCGTCGAGGGTGTCGATCCCGACACGCTGGTGAAGACGGACCCTAATGACAATACATGAGATGAAAAACGCTGAGCTCAACGACCAACGTACCAGGGTACCACATTGAGGTCTGCAATGCTCAACTTTCCCTTTCCTGGGCCAGCGAGATACTCGCGATCCTGGAGACGGATGTTGAGTACGTTGAACAGACGAGCGGTCTCGTCAATGTAGCCTGGATGGATGTGAGCATGGTGGTGTCAAGAGAGTACCAACACGCACGCTTCTTGGCATATGGGATATCCACTGGGGCAAAGTTTGTAAAGTGGGCCGCTGATAGCGAGAATGAGTGGGGGAGTCATGTAGGGGGTTAAAGACACACCCTGGCCTTGCATGGGACCAACACCGCCGTGCTATGGGACGAGCCTTGTGAACGCGATCAAGGTTGGCATCCAGGTGACCTACGGCAAAGAATATCCACTGAAGCATGACGCTCTCGTCATCGCTTCCGGCAGGGAAGGAGAAGACACCCTGTGTATCGTACTTGCGGGCGAGATAGAGGAGGATAGCGGCTGTTTCAAACACGTTGAAAGGCTCTGGTTTGTGCTCGCGGTCGACGAGGACGGGGATGCGACCGTTGGGGTTGAGTGCAATGAACCATGGTTCCTTCTGACGGTTGGTAGAAATGTCGATCTTCTCGACGCTGTGGGCGGTCGATCGGGGGCTACGTGGTGGGGACGATAGCACTCACTCGTAATCTATGACGCTGCCATAGACTGCTTTGAGCTCTTCGAGGAATATGGATACCTTGTGTCCGTTGGGAGTGGGAGCGGTGTAGAGCAAGAGGGGTTTCGAGGCCATGGCGTGGTGGATTAACTGGGAGAGGGAGACAGGACTTATAGAGGGACGGGAGGGTGATGTGTGGGATGTGCTTGCTAATGTCCTCCGTCAGCTCACTCATCCTCGTCCTTTATTTTCCCCATCCATCCCCACGGTGTTCCCCCTGAACCTCTTTCGCATGTCCAGCTGGTAGTACCCGTTCACTTTTCTGGCCCTGCAATGCGTCGGACGATCCACGCACCATGTTTCGCTTGCATTCGTACGTAGCCTTGCGCAAGTTTTGGCAAGCCTCGGGGAGCTCGTCCGTGTGGTGCTTGAGACATTCCGACGGTAGTCGCCCGTCTTTTCGAACGCAGTCGGACTCGAGGAGACACGCCTTCAGTGCCTCGAGCAGCGCAGAACACGACGACGACATGGTGGTGTGAAAGAGCGTAGCGATATTGACGACTGTTGCATCCACACCGCCATGCCGCTCGCTGCTCTCCTCCGCTCAACCCCCAGCTTGGCCCCCGTCCCCAATCGCGCCGTGCTCGCCGTCTCTGGCAGCGACGCCACCCACTTCCTCAACGGCCTGCTCGCCAACCTCGTCCAGGACCGCCCATCCTACAGCGCGATCCTGCACGCCCAGGTAACCATGTCCGACACCCTCCTAACCTTAACTCAGCCTTGCCAGTAGGGCCGCGTCCTCCACGACGTCTTCCTGTTCACCTCCCCCGCATTCCCTTCCTTCACCTATCTCATCGACCACGATCCCTCCCCATCCGAATCCCCGCCCCTCCTCTCCTTACTCAAACGTTTCGTCCTTCGTTCCAAGGTCCGTATCCGCGACGTGACACAAGAATGGGACGTGTGGGCCGCATGGGGCGATCGTTCCCAAGCCCAGCACAGATCCTGGCATTGGGCAGCAAGCGGCACTGTCGAGCCCGTCTGGCATGACGAACCCACCTGGCCATGGGGCACCGAGCATGGCGTCGTTCTCGACCGCCGTGCGCCCGGTATGGGCCGCCGACTACTCGTCCGCAAAGGAGACAAGCGTCCGTAGCGTTGTTCGACGCTCCTTTTGCTTCTGCTCACACTACCGTCGCTGCACAGCTCAGGAAGCCTCGACCCATGATGTATTGCCACCGGACGCATACCTCCTCCATCGCATCCTGCATGGCGTGCCAGAAGGGAGTGCTGACATCCAGCCTCTCCACGCATTTCCCATCGAGTCGAACCTCGACGTCATGGGTGGACGTGCGTGACATTCTCCGGGTCCCTCTCTGACGTTGACACACCCTTGCAGTCGACTTTCGCAAGGGCTGTTATGTGGGACAAGAACTCACGGTGCGAACCTATCACACCGGCGTGATACGCAAACGAATTCTTCCCGTCGTCTTGTCCACGACGTCAGCGACAGCGAGTCCATCATTACGCGCCCCCATTAAGCCTTCAGTCATTCCCTCTGTCGACACCGAGCCCGACACGTTGACCGTCCGGACGCCCCGCCTTCGCGGAACATCCACCCTCCTCACTTCGATTGCCACGCCATCCTTGGGCCCCGGGACTGCCGTCGGTCTCGGCCTCCTCCGTCTAGAACACCTTCGCCCAGACATTGTCTTGTCTACAGACCAACCCACCGCTGGAGACGAAGCAAAGTGGAAAGTGGAGCCTTGGTGGCCCGACTGGTGGCCCAAGCAGCCGTCGAGCGAGAGAACGGTAGATAGCGTTGACTGACGTTGCACTGTACATCGATATTGGCGTGGATGGCAATGCGACCTGTTAGACGTCGTCCTCGGCGACGACGTGTGCGAGGATGTACTCTCCGTCGTGACTGACGGACACGTGCAGTCTCGGACGCTGGCCTAGGGCGACGCCGTAGCCGGGATGGTAGGCGAGCGCGGGCTTGGACCCCGTCTGGGGATCGAACGGGGTATAAGTGAGCTCCTTCCAGGTCGGCCTGAGTGGGTACAGCGCCTTGTAGGCTGCCTCTTTCACTGCCCACCTGTGTCCATCAACGGGGCTTGACAGCGGACGCGACGAGCTCGTACATACCGTACACCCAAAAACCGCGTCGTGCGTTCGTCCGAGTTTGCTGGCCAGAGCCGACGAAAAGCGCTCCGTTCTGGTGGACTGAGAACGCGCGAGGCGATCCTCTCTGCGCCCCTTCGGTTGACCAACGCGGCCATGCGCGGGACGTGTAAGACGTCGACACCGACCCCGTGGATGGTCATGAACAAGGTGCAATGTATTACGCTCGTAAGAACGACACTACTACATTAGACCTGCCATCACTCCATGTCCGCAAAATCACCGTCGTCCAGGTCGTGGGGCTGTTCTGCGTCAGTCATTGCTGAACCCCAAGTTGCCACTCGACATGCGTACCTCTTTTGGTTCCTCGTTTTCGCCATATTGCATCGTAAAATCTATGTGACTGACGACGACTTCAAGCGATTCGGTCGACGTGAGGTCAAGAGGCAAGAAAGAAACAAGCGGGTGGTCCTCGATCTGATGGACCATCGACAGCCGCGCAAGGATAAAAAAAAGGTGCACATACCAGCTGGACGATGGCCCTGTTCAGCTCATGAAACCGGCTGTTCTCTCTTTCCGACACCCTGTCGTGTCCATCTCGGGCATTCGCGAGCAAGAGTGGGTCTGGATCGAGATACCGGGCGATGTCTCGACGCGCGCGTCTGCCGTTCCGCGGTTGAGTGGTGTCCGAGGAACGAGATGGGGAGACGAGATCCATTTTTGACATGATGTTTACCCACGGGAGCTCGAGGTTGACCATGGCGGACATCGCAGAGAGGACACCACTGGCAAAGGAGATCGGAATGGGTAAAGAGGTCGAGAAAACGAGTTACCTAAAGAATTTGTAGCGGTCTTCCATGAATTGGGACTCGAGGAGGTACACGGCGCAGGTCCTTATGTCCATCCGCTGCAAGTTGCGAGCGAGAGAGGGGAGGAACGGGTGATGTGTGTATAGCTCGATTTGGCCTGGGATGCATGAGCTACCTTGAACGGTAGGACGAGTGAGTGTACGGACCAGGGCAATCGATGATGAGATAGTCGTCGTCGAATCCGCCCAGTTCTTGCTCGAGCCAGTCTATATTCTCCAAGAGATATCTGTTCACAGCCTGAGCACATGACCGGAGAACGCGGGCGAGGACATACTCACTCACTCGAAGCAATAGACGAGACCGCCGTTTGGACCCATTCCCATCTCGGACATGACGTCTTCGAGAGAGACGAGTTCCCTGATGTCGACGGCAGGCTCGTACTCGAAGGCGTCTCCAGTTGCGGCGGGGTCGAGGTTGACGATGTGGGCTGTGCGTTTGGACAGCTGGAGATGGGTTGCAAAGGAGGTGCAGAACGTTGACTTTCCAGCGCCGGCTGGGCCGGTGACAAAGACGGCGTAGCGCATCGCGCACGAGGAGGAGGAGGAGACGAGATAAGATGTGTTCCAACTCCGAAGGACGCGCCAAGCTCTGACTCGTACCATGTCGAGACCCCCTCTCTTTCCACAACAATCTGCGTCCGGGATCGCAGTAAACCCACGAACACTCGAGCGGGTCATCCCCGAGTCGAGACGGCCGGATGGATCGTGCGTGGTGCGCTGCTGACCGATGACCGTGTTCGCTCATCCGGGGTGCAGCGTTCGCAAGGAAATCAAGATTCGACCTGGATTCACACCTCAGGAGGACGTTTCGCGCTTCCGTGGTACGCGACAAAAGGCGATGGATGCCACTGCAGTTCCCAAGGGGCATATCCTTGGCTGGGTGGCACCCTCGTCGGAATCTCAGCAGAAAGCAAAAGGCGCAGATGCTCCACCCCCAAATAAGAACGCAAAACGGCGAGCCAACCAAAGGGCTAGAAAGGCGGTGGAAAAGTCGGAGGCAGTGAAGGACAGTTGGGAGGACGAGGAAGATGTGGCCGCTCCTACGGCATCCGAGACATTGGCATCCAAGACGGAGGGTACGCCGTCTGCAGGCAAGCCAGACCAAGGTGTTGCATCAGAGCCCAGTCAAGGAGAAGCTGAGATCGTAGACAAGCTCTCCAAACTCGAGGTCAAGTGAACGAGGGTATTTATGGAGAGATTAGCATTAGTCGCGTGTAGAGTACATGTCAATCCTGCGTAGGAGAAGAATGGGATATCCCTTCATCGCCTGCTTCTGAGCGGTGGACTTGAGTGGGGGGTGAGTATTGGGAGGGTTGCGCCCTTTGTCTGTTGAACTGATACCATTCCATGGATAAGATGATGAGCAGAAGAAAGGCGCTGAGGGCGGCTAAAGATGGGGAGATGAGGGAAAGAAGGCGAGAGGCAAGGGATGACAATGACCTACTGCTTTGCGCATATTGTTCCACTTTACTTCTTCCATGCTCGCACGGAGGTCGCCGAGTTCGACGATGGCTTTGTTCAAGACTTCCTGCATGGACAGGATGAGCACGAGACGGAGAGTGCGCCGGAGGTGTGGACGGACCTCGATAGCGATGCTCTGCTGCTTGAGGTCTGACTTGCTTTCGTTCTTGCGGGTATCGAGCTCCATTTGAATCCTGACGAGGGGGGTCGGATGGGGACGAGGGGAGAGTGGGGACACGCACTCGTGCTTTAGGTTACCGAGGTCTCCCTTCATCTTTACGTCGAGCCTGTCGACTTCCCTGCGAAGAGCGGCGATGGTGGCGCGCATGGCTGCAGACTCGTTTCGGGAATGGGAGGACTGCTCTGCTCTCGTTTCGGAGAGGGCTGCGCGAAAGAGGTACGCTTGCTAGACGGCGTGGGCAAGGGGGGTTGGATTGCGAGGGTGGGTACGCACGTTGTCGAGGTCTTTCACGGCGAGGCCATCGCGCTTTACCCGTCCGATGCGATCGACGAGGAGTGCGCGGGTTGCGCGCATGAGGCTGCGGGCGGTGGGTGTCGGGAAGGAGCGCTCGAGGGCGCGGAAGAAGGTGTGGGTGTGGAACGGGGGCGCTGTGTACTGCGGTGTCGGTGAGCGGGAGGGGACGGGCGGGCCCGCCCTGTCGTGCTGGAGACGGACGAGGACGCGGACAAAGGAGCGGTTCATGTGCACTCCCGAGTTCCGACCCGAGATATATACCCCGCTCGGATCAGCGCGCGCCTGATCATGGCTTATCCCTTCCCCTCACACTCGCACCCACACTCACCGCAGCCAGCCTACCTCGCCGTCCCCGTGCCCCCACCGAGGAGCACGAGCAGACACTCGCACCACCACCGCTCGCACAGCCATTCCGGCCACCACGAACATGCCCTCTACCCGCCGAACGTAGCCTACACGGTGCGTCTCTCCTCCGTGCCATGCCCTCACCCTCATCTCCCCATCTAGGACTACCAGTATCCTCCGCTCCATCGCCCTCTCTCCCGCTCTTCCCACCACTCCTCACACCACCATCCCTCCCACTCCGCCCACCATCTACCCCAATACGCCCATTCCCACAAGCCTCACTCCCGCTCCCACTCCCACTCCCGTTCCTACACCCCCGCTTACCCCCCCGCTTACCCCCACGAACGCACGCTCTCCATCAGCGATCGCATCCGCCACATGTTTGGCTTTGATCGCTCCGACCAGTATCCTCACCACAACCATCAGTCTCATTATCAGCCCCACAACTACCCCCGCAGTGACGATCACCGCAGGCGCCACAACTCCTTTTCGAGCTTCAGAGACGACTCCAGACCACGAAGGAGCAATTCTGTCCGCGCAGGGCCTTGGTTCCTTGGTCCAGTTGAGAACAGGCGCTATCTCGACGAGCACGGTCGAGAGGTCGATCAGCACGGAAGGGTCATCTACAGGATGTAGCCTTCGCTTCCGCATCTAGCCCATCCGCAGGTCGTAGCCATTTCCGTCCGTATCTAGTTTACTCTCCTTGTATGAACGCTGTACCTACCATGCTCCGCCAATGTACCCCTGCTACGACAGCCGCTGTCGGCGCCAGTGATTCCCCAGTCGACTAGCAACGTCCACCTCCGCCTGAGCCAGTCCCGACAACCCGACATTCCCTGGCCACTCTGGAACACCAAGCAACAATGCTCGTCCCTCGAGAAACGCTGCCACGCCCTCCCCCGACTCTCCGTCCTCACACACCGCAGAATCTTGTCGAGAACAAGACCATCTTTCTCCAGGGTCATACCCGGCTGACACCGTCTCTTCTAGATCGTCCTCGTATTCCGGCACCAACGGATCGTAGATATCATCATAATACCCTGCGGCGGTCGAAATGCTGTACAGGGCGCCTTGCTGCGCAACGTCATACTCTGGAAGACCGACGGACAGCTCCACGGCACAAGATTCGAAATCTCGGGCTCCAAGGGGCTCCAAAGGCACATCCGCGCATGCATAGCAATCGTCGTACAGGGAACCGTCGCTAGAGAACACGAGTGGAGCCACGTCGTACCGCGTTTGGAACTGCAGCACGGGCTGAGCAACGCTGATCAGAGAGTTTATCGGCGAAACCACTGTCGGTACATGCGACGCGCCATCTTGATCGGGGATTCGGCAATCACGCACCCCGAAACCACCATTCGACGTCGGCTGAGAAATTGCGGCAAACTCGTGGACCGAGACTAGATTGGGCTCGGTAAAGTACTTTGATGCTACGACTTGGCGTGGTTCGGGTGGTTGGATGTCAGCAACACGGCGCCCTACCTGAGATGCAGAGTGCGAAGGATGGATCGATGGAGCGTCCTCGACGTGCGCAATGCCAAGCTCAGCGTGTAGATTCGATCTGGCCACTTCGGAATGTTGGATGACAGACAAGCTCCGAGCTCGGATCTTGTTGCAGCGTTCATCTTGCTCCAATGCCATACGGAGAGAAGCGGACCACTTTGCCTCACGCGGGTCAAGGACGACCGGAGCAGACTCGTTTGCTCCAGGCTCGCTCGAAACATCGCGCACGGAGGAAGGAAGCTTGCTCTGCAGTTCGATGTCCCAGACTTCCGATTCCGCTGTCCGGCGAGTCGATGCCTGTGGCGTCTTCAAAGAGGTGGCCTCGCCAAACTTGCCTCGATCTTTCATTGTGTCGTTGGTACTAACGCGAGGGGCTTGGGCCGCAGGGTTGTTGGAAATTGATGAAACCGACCTGTCATCGGAACCGTCGTCGATCTTTGAATGGTCAGCAGCCCACTCACTCGGCTTGTTCAAAAACGCGGACTCGGAAAACTCAGTTGCCGCGGTTACTTTCTTTTTCGCTGATGCTCTTCCCTTGCTGAAGACACCGAGGGAAGGTGCTGGTTTCAACTGTAGAGCACATGAGGGCATGGAACGCAACGCTCGTTGAATGACCAACCGTAAGTCTGTCCTTGGTGACGTTCGTCGCAGAAAATCCGTACAAAAGCGCCAACGCTGCTGGCTTCTTTGCTTTCTGGCCTTTCGTTCTGGCTTTTTTGGGGGGCGCGGTAGGCACGGTTTGGTCGTCATCGTGCGTCCGTGGCGGATTTACGATGGCGCGTTTCTTCCTCTTGCGCTCTCGGCGATCTGCTAGTCCTACGTAGATTCATCCAAAGTGATAACGGAAAGCACGCGAGAGTCACCCACTGGCTGCGTGCTCGTCATCGGTATCGGTTGGTGTCGGGGCTTTCTTGCGTTTCGTTCGAGGCTTGTCCTTCTTGCTCGGTGCGGGGTCTGGTGGTGCTCCCTCGCTTGATTCGGTCTCATGCGCTTGCGACTCGCTCGGTCCCGCTTTCGGCGAGGCTTTGTCCACAGGCACCCGCGGACGGAGAACAGGGGTATCGAATCCAAACCCATCACTCCGTAGCGACTTGGACGGGGTTGCAAGGCGTTGGTCGAAAGGATGGTCGTTGGTGTAAGTGGGTAAATAGGCTTTCTGTCGTTCGACGTACTGTTGGACCCGTCGACGCTTGTCTTGTCTGTCCGTTTCGCGGGCGCTCATGGCAGGATCCAGAGTCGCGATGTTACGTACGCCCTCCCTTGACTCCGCGTTTCGCTTGTCACATTCGTTTCGACGGTTCATTTTTTTGGAAACGCTCTGGTACGACGATCTACGTGTTTCAGGTGCCCAAAAACTAATCAAACGCGTTTGCCAGGTCTCATCATCAATGAAACGCGTCGCTGCTGCTCTCGAAGTCTCCGACGCGTCCGAGACGTGCAGCAAACGCTCAAAGACGTGCTCTCAACTCCATTTTGCAGACGCATCTCCACCTCCAGTGACAGTCACTCTCAGCCAGACAGAGTACGAACTCACCCCAGCCTTCGACACCTTTTGGAGGCTGGCAGCGGAGAGGCATGCCATCGACGAAAAGCGTCGCGCAGGCCACCCTGCTCCGTAAGTGTAATTCATCCCCTCAAACCGCACTTTTTTTCGCGCGTTTGATTGACCCAATCGTCACGATAGCTGGACGATGGATCCCATTCTTGCAAACCATAAGTTTTGCAATACTTTTCGCGTCCTCGACCGCGTTAGCCAGTATATTGTCATGGAAGTCATCGAAAAGGGTCCCCAGCGACGCGAGGAGGTCACGTTCCGCGTTTTGCTCTTCAGTACCTATACCAGCATCCGGACGTACGAAACGCTGCGCAAGAACATTCAGCCCTTCACCTGGCAGGCCTACAAGCGTGCCGATTACGAGAGGGTCCTCCGTGACTTGTACAACAGAGGCATTACCATATACACGGGAGCATATCAGAAACCAGCGCCCGAACTAGGGTTCGCGGAGAACTTTATGAATCACCTGGCGTTCCTCGAGGTCTTAATGCGGGAATTGCCCGCCCAGCTCCGAGATGCAAAGTATTTGGCAGACGTCTTTGAATACTTGCGGAAGTTTAAAAGCATGGGCGATTTCACCGCGTATCAGCTGCTTTTGAACCTGTCCTATTCCAACGTCATTAACTTTTCCGAGAACGACTTCGTGGTCATAGGTCTCGGCTCCAGGAGGGGGCTACGGAGGTGCTTCCGAGATGCCATTCCCCGCTCGGTGGAAGTTGACATGGTTCGATGGATGCAGATCACCCAGTACGAACACTTTGGGCGATTGGGTATAGAGTTCAATGGTCTAGGTCCTGACCATCTTCCCATGATGCTCTATGACATTGAGCATACGCTGTGTGAACTGGACAAGTATATTCGCAAGTGCATTAATGGATCCGTGGGTCGTCCGTTCGTACCGAGTGGCAACCTGAGCAAGATACGACTCCCAAAGGCCTGGTCACACAAGTCGCGCTGCGTCCTTCGAATCAAATCCCAGCGAGAAGCCGAGGCGGTGATCCTGGAAAAGTTCGTCGTCAAGTCTATCGGAGGTCATCGGGAGAGGAACGGTGTACGAGAGTTTCATGTCTTTTGGGAGGGGTACTCTGAGGACGAGGCTACATGGGAACCCGAGGATTCGCTCATGGAGGATGCACCGGGCATTGTTCGTGCGTATCTGAAAAGCATCTCGAGGTATGGCATGTTTTCGAATCCCCAGCGAACGATGACCCAGCCCTTTCCGTCCCAGGTAAAAGCTGAACTCCGGGATATGGGTGGGGTGGTTGGCATGAGAAGCAGGGAGTATGGTGGTGACTGGGTGAGAACGAGAAAACACTTTGGGTCGGCATTATGTAGGCCCAATCCACGACGATATGTGCGATTCACGTTTTGATAAGGTCATATAGGTTGGACGATGAACGACTTTTGATCAACAAAACAAAAAGCTCTGATCCCGAGCCTCAAGTCACTGTGCATAACACACGCTATGATACCAACCGTCAGCCAAGGCCTGATATCATCATGAAGAATACAAGTTCCTGCTCAGAAGAAAAATCATGTACTCACCCGGAGGCTGGCGCAGAACATTCCACTCACTGCTTGTCCGTATCTCGTTCTCTTCTCCGCTGGACCCCGCATCATTCGACCCACAAGGTACCTTTTCTTCTGGCGTTGTTTGTTTAAGGAATGTTGATCTGACAGAGGATGACGAGCTGCACGATCGAGGACCATGAGTGCAGGGGCGCCCCTTGGCTGAAAATTCCCCCTGCCGACGATGTTGCCCAACTGAAGGTCACCGCCATCACCGAATCATCGTAACCTTTGATGCTTGGGTATCAAAAAACGGGTGGGAAAAGAAGCTGGCAGCCTTTTTGGTGTGACCACTCATGTTACTGGCATTATAGGCATAGACGGTCCACGATGCGCTACCGAACCTGCCCCGTCTAGTAGAGTACTAGGGATCAAGTCAACAAACGCGCTTTCTGGAAAGAACTTAATTCTGTTCAGCATTCTGGCGTGGACAAGAGAACCAGGAGGCGCAATCAAAACCTCTCAACTTGCCCAATCCCAATCCCTGGGATTCCAGGAAGCACCCAGAGCAGGTATCCTGCCGTTCTTCCGGTCAAAGCTCTGACAGAACGAAACAGCGTTACCGAGGCAAAAGGCCATGGGCACCAGGTTGTTGTTCTGCATAGAAGAGGAGTCAAGCCCCACGATACGTTTCTCTCGCCCACTGTCGAAAAGCGCGTGGTACTGTGAAAACCTTGGTACGAGCGACATGTTCTGCAGCTTCTAAGTCGACAAGTTACAGGTCCCCAGCTCCGTGTATTGACAAAAAAACGGATTAGGCTTTCCCCCGATACCATCAGAAGCCGAAAGGATTTCTCCTCAGAGCTCTTCAGTTCAGCAGGCTCGGAAGACATCGGGAGCGTGGAGCACACTGATGGAGATAACTTATTCTCTAAGGTCTTCACGTAACACAATACCAGTGTGGTGTCCGCAACTGATAATAAATGAAGTCAACCAAAAGGATCGAACAAGGGCGTAGGCAATTTTAGTGCGACCACATGAGTCTGGGAGGGGCTTGGAGGTAGCTTGCAGCATTTTGCCATTTTCCGACACTAGTAACTCATACAAAGTGGCGTGCATTAGGACCGACATTTTTCAATCAAGTAGTAGGTTCCAGCGAGAACAATATGATTATTCAGCAGATGTCTTACAATGCTAGGTACAATTCCCCTTCAAACCTTCTGGATGACAAGAGCAGAGGCAGCACCACCCTAGGAACAGAAAGTCAGACACTGACAAAAGTAGAGTGCATCGGCTTACTCCATTGCAGATACCGGCTGCACCATATTCACCGGGTTTCAGACCGTGGACAAGTGAAACAACGATCCGAGCGCCCGAGTTCCCGATAGCATGACCGAGTGCAACAGCGCCGCTAGATGAACGTTAATCTGTAATCATAACAAGAGCGAGCATGATTGCTTACCCATCAACGTTGATCTTTGCAGGGTCAATCTGAAGCAGCTTCTCCGCGACACGAACAACGACGGAGAAAGCCTCGTTGATCTCAAATCTTGCAATGTCATCCAAAGTCAGGTTGGCTCTCTTCAGCGCTTTGGGAAGAGCGACAGTAGGAGCCAAGGGGAAATCAATAGGGTCGACACCCGCATCAGCGTACGCTGTTTTGCCAGGGATCAGTGGTCAATCGGACGAGATAAATCAAACCAAACATACAGACAACCTTTGCAAGGGGTTTCACGCCCAGCTCCTTGGCCTTCTCAGCGGACATGAGAATCAGTGCCGAGGCACCATCATTCAAGTTAGATGAATTGGCCGCTGTTATCGAGCCGCCAGGCTTGAACGAAGACTTGAGCGAGGGAATCTTGTCAAAGATGACTTTTTTGTATTCTTCGTCTTCCTTTATCACGGTATCACCTTTCTTTCCCTTGATTACCACAGGTGCGATCTCGTTGTCGAAGACACCTTCTTTCCATGCCTTGTCAGCGCGCTTGTATGACTCTATGGCATGTGCATCCATGGATTCCCGGGTGATGCCATGTTTCTCGGCAGTGGCTTCACCACAATTGCCCATGGCAAAGTTGTTGTAGACATCCCAGAGACCGTCGATTTCAACGGAGTCTTTTACCTCGAACTTTCCGAAGAGGGGACTCGCCCGGGGAAGGAGGAATCTGTTCATATATATGGATGAGCGGCGAGATAGGAATGGATAGAGATGCAACACACGGGGCATTACTCATGCTCTCCATGCCGCCAGCAACAATCACGCTTTTGTACCCCGACTCGATACTCTGGGCAGCGAGCATGATCGCTTTCAAGCCACTCGCGCAGACCTTGTTGACGGTCGTCGCATCCGAAGAGGTTTTCATGCCTGCGCTGAGGGCGACCTGACGGGCTGGAGACTGACCGACGCCGGCTTGAACGACATTACCGAAATAGATTTCCTCCACTTCTGCGGGGTCTACATTGGATTTCTGGAATGCATGCTTGAGGGCGATTACACCGAGTTGTGGGGCGGTCAAGGTCTTGAGCGATCCATTGAGAGATCCGACTGGCGTTCTGGATGCAGCGACGATGACGGCTTCGTGGGTGGACTGCTCATGGTGTGTCAGAGAGCTCTTGAGGAGAAGGGGAGAGAAAACGTGCCATAGTGCGAGAGAAGGTGGAAAAGAGAGCAGGACGAGAGAGTGAAGTGATACGTGCCGTCAGAATCATGGGTTTTTAATCCAATTATTCGGGACACTCCGACACAAGAAATTAGATTGGATGGTGGACCGAGACGGTGCGATGGTACGATTTGGCGGTTAACCGGACTGTACCGCTCGCGAGGGCAACGTTCCAGGTCAACGTTCGTTTCAAAGGCCCGACTAAGCGGCGTGACGGAGTTCCCACCTAGTCTACGTCTGCCCGATATTACGGACCAAGGTCCACCACGCAACTAAGCACCAGGAACCAAGCTTCCAACCACTGCACATGTCGAGCCGAGTCGTGCGACCAGGCTGCGAGCATCTCTTCAACAGCAGGACCTGTCTCACATGGATGCAGATACCAACACTGTGAACCGAGACAAGGGTGATCACCAAATGAAAGAAGCGGGAAATTGGAGGCTGCGTCGCCTATCGAAAATGCAGTCGCCTCCATGCCATCAAAAGCGTGCTTGCGAAACAACGTGGTATGCATGATATCCGACAGTCCAAGGGGCGAACCCGCTGAGAGAAAGATATAGCGAGAAAGCAGCGACTGAATGCCTCACGCACTGGAGTCATACACGGAGAAATAAAAGGTCGGGACTCGAAAGGTCGGGGAAAACACGACCGATTGGTGGCAGGTGAGGTGGTCGGGAGCAGGCACGGCGGCTGCAGGGTCGTCAGCGGACCCAAGTGGGTTGCCGGTGGCCAATGGCTTCTGAAGGGGGATCGTTCGGTGGATGTAACCAAAGCCTGGCGAGACAGCCTGTTCTACCCACACCCAATCATGTCGGTGCTGGACAAAAGCTTTGCACGCTGCCTCGAACAGCGAGCGGGATAAGGTCATCGCTCTGAGTAGATGTGGCGTGGGAATAACTATAACAGTACATGGATCAAGGTTCAAGCCACAACTCACCAGACAACACACCACAGCCATTACCACTGCTGGCTCACTCCGTCCTCCGTCATGGCTGTAGGAAAAGTACGTTCACGCATCCACCGTCTGTCAGGTGCCTCACGTCCCCCCAGAACAAGCGTCTATCCAAGGGCAAGAAAGGTATCAAGAAAAAGGTCGTCGACCCCTTCTCTCGCAAGGGTATGTCTCTCTGCATGCAGCATGTACCCCATCTCATATCTCTTTAGAATGGTATGACATCAAGGCACCCTCTACGTTCGAGGTCAAGAACGTTGGAAAGACCCTCGTCAACCGATCGCAAGGATTGAGTATGCATACTTTCTGATTTACCCTCGTCCTCTGACCACATCTTGTAGAGAACGCCAATGACTCCCTCAAGGGTCGTATCATCGAGGTCTCGCTCGCAGACCTCAACAAGGACGAAGAGCAGTCCTTCCGGAAAATAAAGCTAAGGATCGATGAGGTGCAGGGCAAGAACTGTCTCACCAACTTCCATGGCATGGACTTTACTTCGGACAAGCTTCGTTCCCTTGTTCGTAAATGGCAAACTCTTATCGAGGCCCACGTCGATGTCAAGACTACGGATGGGTATCTTCTCCGCCTCTTTGCCATCGCATTCACAAAGCGCCGTCCAAATCAAGTGCGCAAAACCACGTACGCGCAATCGGGCCAAATCCGCGAGATTCGCAAGAAGATGTTCGAGATCATGAACCGGGAGGCATCTAGTTGCGATTTGAAGGAGTTGGTGCAAAAGTTTGTTCCGGAGGCGATCGGTCGCGAGATTGAGAAGCACACTCGTAATATCTACCCACTACAAAACGTCTATATCCGCAAGGCCAAGATCCTGAAGGCGCCCAAATTTGATGTTTCGAAACTACTCGAGCTTCACGGCGAGTCAACTGATGTTGGTGTTTCCAATCCGCGGATGGTACCTGGCGCTGATGATTTTGAACAGGAGACGGGCACGCGGGTAGTGAAGGATTTCAAGGAGCCTGAGATTCTGGAGTCTGTCTAGAACGTCTCGCCTTGCTGTCCACCTTTGTACCTCACTTTACTTATGCCTGCTACAAGGGTACCATCGTTCTGATGATGCTTGAAAGCTTGATGCAATGTCTCGCCTGCTTGGAGCAAAGCCGTTCGTTTCAGCAGGACGTTCCCACATATTAATTAGAGTTTTTGCGGGCTCGAGATTGCTCGCTTCCTGTCATCGCTTCCCGGTAACCGAAAAATCCAACGATTTTTCTTCCTCGCCATCGCATGTCCCTCTCTCCAGAGCCTACCATGTCCGACATTGACTTGTTGCAGAGCATCGTCACCAGATACCCAGACTTTCCCAAACCAGTTCGTCTCGTCTCGTCTTTCTTTGCACAGGGCTACGACGTTCTCACGTTCGACAGGGCATCAACTTCCTCGACATATTCCCCATTTTCCGTGATCCTCTCGCGTTGGAGACCCTTGTCACTCACTTTGTCCATCACATCACCTCCCACACAATCCCAAAATCCGTCCGCAAAAAGGTCGATGTCGTCGTTGGCCTGGACGCGAGAGGGTTCCTCATCGGACCACTCATCGCTCTGCGGTTGGGTGCTGCCTTTGTACCCGTGAGGAAAAAGGGAAAGCTACCGGGACCATGCAAGCAAGCCTCGTACGAAAAAGAATATGGCATCGTCCGTGGATTGTCTTTCTGCGCGTATGACTCCTGATTGCCTCCTTCGTAGGACACATTCGAGATGCAAGAAGGTGCTATCCGACACGGACAGAACGTCATCATCGTTGACGACCTCATCGCGACCGGTGCGTATGTATCCGGTCTCCACGTTGACACGTTACTCAGTGCTCTCGTCTAGGTGGCTCTGCCAGTGCAGCCGGCTCGCTTGTCCGTATGCAGGGAGGGAACATCTTGGAGTATTTGTTCATTGTTGAAATATCTGCATTGCGGAAGAACTGGACCATCCAGGATCCCGTTTATTCGATCATTCAGGAATGACACCCCGCCTGGGTTGCTGAAACCCTAGGGCCCTTCTTGTGATACCCGGAACAGTGTCTTGTAGAGCGTCGATAACATCGTTTTGCTTTTTGGCTGCAACTAAGGCGAGTTTATCCGCCGCATCTTGTTGAAACGCGGAAAGCACGCCGTGGCAGCTGTTCCGTGTACACGACGTCGGTGGTTCGCGGTTGCTTTATCGCTTATTCCCAACTCCGTGCACATGTCCGTTTCGATGCCTATCTCTCCGGGTTGTTCCTCGATAAGCCTATCTGCTCAGGCACGTACCTCCCGCGGTCGTCGCCTTGACACGGCGCGCTTCAGAGGCCTAGGGGACCTCCAATTCCGCGAGAGAATCTCTTCGTAAGCAACAGGACGAGGGCTAGAACAACACATAAACTTGGTCGTGAGTCACGGTAAGCTGACTGTTATCAATCGGCGTTGAATCAGGTCGTGCCAGCGCGAGTGGGTAGTAAATGACTCGCTGATTGACAACAGAACCATGCAGGAGTCGGGTATCGTGAACCGATACATCTAGCAGAATAGCATTATACCAACAACCGAGTGTTCAACAAGGGATGCCCGTTGATATACAGTACGCCATCTTGATCCTCATGTTTATCGCCTTCAACCTTGAATTGACCAGACCATCCTTCTGGGTCAATGGAAAACATAACATTACCATACCCAAACAATCCAGAAGCATCCAGCATAGCAGCAATATTCTTCCCTGTCGTATGCGGTAGCAGCACGAGTGCAACGTCGTGTAGCTCGCCTGCTGCCGCCACCTCATCCAAGGTAGCCGAAGGGTTAATAGGAATGTCGTCAGTATTGACAACAATGACCCCCGAGGCACCGGCATCACGAGCATAAACGAGCTTTTCTAGAAAGGTGCAATCACCCCTCCATAAGAAAACAGCGTCGCCACCAAAGTCTTGATCAAAGGGCCGGCATCCGAGCAAGTTCGTATTATCTCTTCGAATTCGAACCCCCTCTGGGCGTCCGAATATCAGTGATCTTGGACCCCCACCCTCCGCATTGGTCACGTCTGCGCCAAATGTGGCAGTGTGAGCGGTTACGTGGAATCCACCATTCAATTCTGCCACTCCAGGACGGGCCGGGAGCAGAGGATCCATGGTGTCAAGAGATATCCGCAAACGGACGTCAGGGATACGTGGGATTCTAAACCCATTTTCAAGCAGTGCTGTGTCGTTGATATAGACCAACTGGCCATTCCGAACAGAGTGTGGGCCGACTAGTGCACGGAATTGAGAGCCAAGCTTCGCGGGACAGACAGATGGATCTACTCACGTTTGGTGATGTCATATCCCTTTCCATCGAGGCGACTGACGATATGAGCTCGTATTCCAGTGATATTCTGCAGCAAAAATCCATCCGCCACAAGTTGCAACTTCTGGTTTCCGGGATTCGGGTCCTCTGCGACTACACGCCCCCCAGGGGACATGATAAAGTCATATGTCTGCCACAACCTGAGTTAAATGTCAACTAGCCTAGCGAAGCAAGTCTCACAAATGGGTCGACTTGAGGCAACGAACACCAGCCGTCAGGGGACCAATGGTGCTCGTCCAACCGTTGAGGCCTCAGTCCAGTCAGCTCTCTCGCATAATCAATGTCGGAACGCGAGCCCACGCCACGTATAAGACCTTCCATGAAGCCGATTGATACGAAGCCTTGGAAAGGATGGTATGCAGGGCACTGAAGATTTTCTTCCCTTCGAAACCGTCGGCGCGCAGCTGACATAGGCCTGAGAGCATGTTTTGGAAGAGATAAAATATGACCCTCCGTGCTCAGCACATAATTTGAATCATCGCTGTTCAGACGATTATCTTCGTCAAAGAGAAGGTAGAGATACTGAGATGCATGATTAAGTCCAACTTAAATGGCTTTGAACAAAGCGGAAAAATACCTTCAGGGTTTCTGAAAGCGCGAATGATTCCATTCTGTCGTCCCTTGCGTTGGTGCGTAAATCTTTGATTCCTGTGAGTCCACAGTCTACCTTGGCTCTTATAATAAGATCCATCAAAACGCGCTCTCCGATGTCGAGGTAGTAGGTGTCTCGGGTGGCCTAACTATTGTATTAGGAAAGGCAGGTGATTCATCGCCACCACCACGTACTCTGTAGAGGTACCAGGTGGATTCGATAAATTCGGGCCGAAGAGGATACTGAAAGGATGTCGCCTGCATGACATGTGCATCCCACACTTCTGGCAACCCTGAATGCCGTCTCCATATGTTCCAGTCTACGTGAGGGTTAGAATACGACCAAACGTGACGTTATGTGGCCACTCCATTCACAAATTAGATGAGATTTGATAGCATTAGAAATATCCCCGCCGAGAACTTGCAGACCTGGCCAGAAGGCGGAGAGTGAATCTATCGTTGAATAGACCTGGTCACCAGTATGTGGGTTGACAATACGATACTGAAACTAGTCAATGGTGGGTAACGAGAAGAAGGGGGATCACAGCCTTACCAAATGACCGTCGGGGGAACGGACATGTTGCATGACCGCTGCGTACCCTTCTTGCCAGACATCCAAGAATTCGACTTCCCCTATGATAGAGTAATAAGGAAAGAAGTCGACGCTATAGGTGATATTGCAGATAACGCACCGCTTAAAATGTACCATTTCAGCGCGTATTCATAGAAAGAGTCTATACCAGCACCGATTCCCGTGACCTCCGGAGGTGTCCAAAACTAGACCAAAAATAAGTACCAGTAAAGAAAGGAAGAGGGAGGAGGTTAGCGCTGACCCCGGTCCAGATATTGATGGTGTTGGCCACTAAACCAAGATTTGACCTGCGGTTCCATAGTGCAAAGAACGCCTTGTAGGCGACTTTCTCGAAGCGCTCATCGCCAGTAAGTCTACTCAGAGTAGCAAACTCTAGTATCAAAGAACTTGCCCCAGCGGTGCCTGGAGTCGAGTGAGATATTGCTGCTGGAACGCAGAAACAACTAACAGGTATCTAGTGATTCCCCCCTCTGAACCCCATGGCGAAGATTAAGCTAAGGAGATGTGAGCCCCAGAGTCTGATCAATGCAAATATCACTCACTCTAGCATACGGAAGCCCCGTTGGAGTTGCGAACGCAGGCAACAGTCGTTTACCGAGGTCGTAGGCCATATTCAGAAGTTGTCCCCGGTACCATGGAAGATAAAATTGCTGGCCAGGCTCGTTAGCAAATATATGTCCAGACAGAAGGCCGCCAAGGATGCGAATTGTGGTTTCAAATACTTGGGGTTTTGTGTTCACGTCGAAAGAAACCCAGTCAATGACATTTTTGACCGCCTCTTGGAAACCTGGTGGATCATCGAGCACAACTAGGGTATCTAGTACGTCAACGAGTGTCAGGGAGAAATTTCCGGAGACATCGTTGAGTGCTATATTCGCTCTAGTTGTTGTTAGCGTGGTTCTCTAGGAAAGAGACGACCATACGGGTTTTCCCAGTCCGGACCTCTCCCTGTGCAGGAGAGTGGTAAGAGCTTGGATCAGTCAATATCGAGTGGTCGATACATCATCGAAACCAAGTCACCTCGTCGAGCGGGAAAGCTGTAAACTTGTCAGGCAAGGACAAGCACGAGTACTCACTGAAAACGCACCCTTTGACATGTAATTATTAAAACCATGGTACCACAGGTCACGGGTGGCATTTCTACACGGTGTTACACATCTGTTTCCAGAGGGATTACTCGGAGACATACCGGAACGACTGCTTCCGCTGGCTTGTCCACACATGTGCTCCAGCGGCGGAAGCTTGAGCAAGGATGGGGTTTTCAAGAACTGTTAAAAGATAAACTGCGAGCGAGACGGGCCATTGTCTTGGCCATAAGTTCATGACGCGAGAACGGTTCGAGCGGAATATCGTGACGCGACGTGGCGCTCTGGCCAGCATACGGTCCGGAAGTCACGTGCTCAGCGGTGCTCTTCACAGGCTCATCTCTGTCCTCATACTAAACGCTCAGCAATATGACCAAGGTCGTCGATATATCCAACAAACTCGGAGAGTACATGTTGAAAGGATGGGTATGGGCCTTGTCTCCAATCATTGGGTGTCTTTGCTTACGAGAACGACATCTCAGGTGCTCACAGACTCCCCTTGTACCGCGCCTTCTTGCAAAGCAGTGCCGCTCTTGAGATCGCCGCAAGGCCAACAGCCTGTCGTCTACTACTGCGCCAACTGCGATGGGCCTCCAAAAAGTGAGCCAATTGCTTGCTGTCACGTTACCACAGGCATTACCCTTGCAATATAGCCCAATGGTCAGGAAGTGAAGCAGTGGAGTCTCAGTCATCCTCAACCGTTTCCTCTACGTCACCTCGTTCACGGCCATCAACCCCACCGACGGATCTCTCTAGCACTTTGAGTTCACCTACCTTCGCTCCTCCAGTCGAGACTGTGCACACGATTCGACGTCGCCAGCAGTCAGATCAGGCGTCGACTGAAATTGGGAAGCGTTTACTAAAGGGGTGGGCTATGCTAGCAGAAGAGTGTCCCAATACCCGATGCTATGGAGTTCCACTTGTCAGACCACCGAAGCCAGGCATGGACAAGGACCCTCGTAAGGTCTGTAGTTATCTCGCAAGCTCGGTCATTGCGTAAAACGTTCTCCTGACAGGAGTGTGTCATATGTGGAACCATATACATCACCGAGGACTCTGAAGGATGGCAGCGCCTGATCCCCGTATCGGTAGGAGTCTCGGCAGCTGAACACGGGTCTGGTGGGATCACGCAGCAGCCAGGACCGTCCGACAGGAGCAAGATCGTTTCTCGTCACAGTCCACAGCCTATTCAGCTTCCCACACTCGATCCCCCTCTTGAGACGCCCAAGGTGATTCCGATATAGTCGTAGGGAATCTCTGTTTGATACTGCAACTAGCTCACCGTAGATCTGACGCGCCGGGCGAGTTCTGAGCTGCGGAATACACAGCTGGCAAGTGTCTGTCATCCGTTCAAAATCGAGTGCTTATCATAGCGGACAGGTCGCTGCCGTTCCGACAGCTTCCGTCCCTATTGATACATCTATCCAGGCACTGGAGCTGGCCCTCGCGACGTTGTCCGAAAGACTTGCCGTGGCATGTACGAACTCCAAACTCCTGGATCCGCCGAGTGTCGCAGCGACTGCGGAAGCGATCGGTAAAGTTGCTCACGCTCTTGGACAGGTGAAGCAGCTTCAGCATCAAAGTAGCACTTTGGACGGCCTGATGTCCTAGTGGGACGCCGCTCATATGTTCGTGGCTGGTGGCGTGTCAGTGATGCGGCCGGATGGCCAGATGCGGGGTCAGTCTTACGCTCGGCATGTTTAGATAACACGACATAAACATTCGTTGCTAAAGCCCCGCGTCGATGCTCGGTTGAGGGTTTTCCTGGTATGAACGAGATCGCGCTGTGGCAGTCTGGTGGTCGTCAGTGGAGCAAAAGTACGGCCAGAGCGATGCCTCGTGTCGTGTAGAGGGACGACTGATCGCCCACGCCCAGCCACACGGCTGCCTCATGCTCGCCTTCCATAAATTCTCGAACCAGACGATTGCTAACACGCATCAAGTCTCGCCCGCACCGTGAGGATGCCGCCCTTCAACATGTTCAAGGCGTTCGCCGGTTCTCGCAATCGCGCCCATCGTGATGATCCCACAATATATAATGAGTATCCCCAGGGTTATCCACCAGCAGAGGAATTCCAGCAAGAGTCAGTTGTGCGATCACAGCCGCGAGTCTTGAGAAGATCAAGTACAAAGGCGAGCATGTTCAGCACCATATGCAGACTGCTCTTTGACCTACTAGTTGCAGAGAAGAGAACCCGTAAGCACCCGCATTGACCACGACGTCTCACAGCTTGATTCACAAACCCGGCTGACTAGCTGTTCACCCCGCTACCATCACGCACCCCGACCGACGCAGAAGATTACAACGAAGGATACATCCAGGTCGACAGTCCCGACGCAGTGCTGGGAGGTGCCCTCAACGCGCGGCCTGGCAAACTAGATCCGGCGTTGCCCCATCTCGAAAGTCCTATTTCAGAGACGCTATCTGAACGCCAACATCGCGAGCGCACGGACAGGCTGCATGACGTTCCAAGACTGCTGGATCGTCCCCCACCATTACAGCACGCCGGGTCGTTCCACAGTGGTCGTGGAGAGCGGGTTGGCCCCGATGAGCCGATACTCGTGACCCCTTCCCCAAGCAGGTCGTCTGCGTCCGCGAGTGACCACACTGTCGAAGCCTTGCATATTCCACCTTCGGTGCATCCGAATGAGAGGGTGGTGCGTGTAGAAATCTCACTCATTGATATAGTCGTTGAACAATGCCTCATAGATTCCGCCACTCCCACGTAACTACACCGGGGGTTATGTACCAGGTTCGAGATCACCAACTGATATCTACGGCAGTTACCCCTATGAGGTGGTGCACGATGTTCGCTCTTACCGTATTCTCAAGAGATTGAGATCTGACGATTTTCTGAAAGGCCCACTCACACCGTAATCGGGAAATCTATCTTGATAAATACGGTCGTTCTCGAGGTTACTCGAAAGATAGCCCCATATACTATGTCATCCCAGGTGGGATGAATGTGATATTTCAAGATGAACACGGAAACGAGATAACCAGGTAATGCTCTCGTTCTGCCTGCACTCCTTATTTGACACCGGATCATTTTCAGAGTCGGGGACTTCAGCGGAAGGTCCCGACCGCTACGTCCAGGTCCATTTGTGGTCCAGGACGAGCATGGGCGAGAACTGTATAGGTGAGGTCGAGTCGTTTCAGACGCTCACTCTCTCAAATGTCTGGGCAGGTATAACAATCACGACAGAGGATCCCAACGAGGGCATAGTGAACCTCAAATTGTTCAAATTGATACTTACCCCTCCTCCAGCCATCACAGGTGAGATATATACTCACTCTCTAACTGGTATCTGAAGATCTTCTCAGACGTGATAGGAGGTATTCATCCCACGACTATCGCTCTGATCCCTCGTATAGACGGGGTTATGACTATTACCCGGATCACAGAGAGTACCACGACTACAGAGAAAGAGACTGGCGTGATTACCGAGATCACCGGTACCGGGGTTACGCTGACCATCCAGACTATAACGACCACAGAGATCATAAGGACTACAGGAATTACGGTTCGCACAGGGACCGTGGAGGCTACAGAGAACACGGAGAGTATAGACATCATGAGAGGCCGGAGGAACACGTCCCAAGCAGAGTGCCCTCTCGAGCGTCCCACAGGTCGCACACTGACCACGTTAGTCAGTTGTCTCTAGAGAGACCACCTCAGCAGTATCTGTGAGTACACGATGCTTCACCCATGTTACGCGGGCTAAGGACACATGAAGCCCAATTTCTGACGACAGACGATCGGGGAGAGATTACGCAGCGTCGCGTGCCTCCATGCAACAGGAAGAGGAAGCTGACATTAGTAACGAGTTACAGGCGCTTCATATTTGAAGGTGCTATTTTTTATGCGAATAGCTATGTTTGTGTATCATCATACTCGCCTCGAGACGTGGTATATTTACAACTCACTTGTCGTGGAAAATACGCAGGCTGCTGGCCTTAAAGTCATGGCCGTTGGCGCGTTCCCCGCCGACCCTTGTCCCGTAACCGTTTCCCTGAACCCGTCACCGAGGCAATTTCTTCTCGACTAAGCTTGAGGGCTCCTGCAACAAAATTTCCAACGCCCATTCCTAAGCTCCTAGGCCGCTTCTTCTTTGGTGCGGAAGACAGGTTGGAATCATAGAGTCGCTTGAGAGTTGGATGATAATTGCCCGAATTCTTAACCTGCGAGAAGATCAACTAAACTTCGAGTGTAACTACGTGAGCTAGTACCTCCTCAAGTGCTTTTTGCTCTTGCTCCTTTTGTTTTCGAATCAAGCCGTCTCGTACGCGCTTTGCAGCTTTATTGCGCTGCTCTTGACGAAACACACTTTCGCCTTTACCAAGCTTGGCCTCTCCTGCTAACTCTAGGACACGGCCTGCTAATGCTCTCCCCCTCTGGGCGTGATTAAGACCGAGCTCCGGGTCAAGAGATCCTGAGAGTAGTTTTGTGTGCACTAAGCGATGGAGGAGGGCGTCGTTTTGGGTATTTGTGCTTGCCAGTAAATCAGAACTTTTGAATGCATCTTAGATGGAAGACGTAGCACGGGATGCGTACCGTTCGTCGTCCGACTCCTCATCGGATATCTTTTCCTTGGATACGGGTCGCATGGATGATGAAGTGATGCTGGACACTCTGGACGACTAACAAACAGTAAGTATGACATTCGTAACATTAAAATTAGTATACCATGAACGATTTTCTGAACCCCTTTGCCGAAACGCTGGCTGCTGGTCGTTTCCGCTTTGATTCTCGGAACACCGTGACATCTGGTGCGCGCGGTGAACTCGCGGTGAGATCATCCGAATCGCAGTCTGGTCCAAAACCTGTGGAAATCTCAATCCGGGAAGACCTTGGCCAGGTGATTGGTTACACACCATCGTATCCGCTATCTACAGCTGTCTCGGAAGTGCCCCTGTTGGGTGACGAACCGATGCCTGTCCATTCTTCCTCAGACTCTGAACCATCCAAGTTCACTTCGTGTTTTGGTGCGTCGGGTATGTTGAACGCGCCTAGAAATTGCTGACCGTGAGCATGCAGTATACTGAGCAGTCTCTCCTTGTCGTTTTGTGTTGACATACTTGGTCCAGACTTGGAAGTTGGACTCGTAGACATGTTTGGCTCGGAGCTACTCATTACACACCACTTCATGTCGAAAAACCGCAAGACCAAATCATCTGCAGAACAGAGACCTCTCATAGAAATATCCGAAGAGGAGAAATGGCGGCTGATTCGAGCAAGCGGCTTGCTTGAGAGGTTCGAAAAATCCGGCCAGGGTCCCCCGACGCCCCCGTCTGCGCCTACATATGCTAACCTGGAGGAACATGACGGACCATCCTCACTCTTCGAAGAAATATTCAATGCGTTCATGATCATAACGCCGCACATTTTCTTCCTCGTCATGATGGACATGTGAGTGCAGAAATGCATAACCCACACCTGCGATACTAATGACGACGTACACATTGCAAGTTTGATTCACCATCAGTACGCGAAGCAACCGTCTTTCCGTGATATCGTGGAGAAACTCGTAAATACATTCCCAAGTGCGTTTCATAACTTGGATTAGCATCGGACTCACTCGACCATCAAAAGTCATGGCGCTCTTTATGTTCTACAGTGAGTTCGGTGGCTTAAACCTTGGCCTCATGTCTACAACAGCGGTATAGCCAATCGGTACAAGAACAATACGATAGCACAGCTTGGACTGTTCTTACTGTCCCTCGGCGTTGGTCCACGCATGATATGGCTTGTCAACCGCGGATCCTGGCTAAAGAATATGGCTCAGGTGCGCCACGCCCCTCGCAGAATTGGGAGCTTATCCAGTTTACGCAAATGCACCATCAGTGCCCTCAGTTCGCAACCATTTGGTTATATACAGTCGTCCAACTCAAGCTGTCCTTCGCACTCCTCAGCCTCATCCTGATAGGGGGTTGGTCGTGGTGGTCAGGTATGAAGATATTTCCTTGACTATCACAGTATACTATTTCGCATGGACTGGATTAAGTAAAGGATTGATACCAGTAGATTACTATTCGATATACATTGAACTGCAATGTGTACAGTTGACGTAGGCACCCATATGGTGGAGTGAGGAGCGAGGGCTCGCATGACATGGGGCAAGAGTCTCGGCACTGGAAAGATACTTGCGCACTTGCGGCAAGAATATCATCATTCATTCTTTGCTCGACGATACGCCCGATTGGATATGACTTTGAGTCCGGAGGGCACCTTGTACGAGCATAAACATGACCAGGACTAAGTCTCACTCATATACGCGTCAAAAATGTCGTGCAAATTACAAGTTGGCGTAGCACCGCTGCAGATTGATCAGACGCCTTCTCCTTGATCGAGCTCGCCTACGAGCAGCTCGATCTTAGCCTGTTGTGTTGTGTCAGTATGTTATTCACATACAGGGGAGGACTTCACACGGACGGAATAGGTAGTATTACGACCTTCAAGCACTTGGCGTAATACGCGCAATTGCCACTTCAGACGACGACTCAAATTGCGATGAATTGCGTTTCGATGGGTATCGATGCGATCAGCAAAAGCCCTGAAAACTCTGTCATCTCGTGCAAAGTAATAAAACTGAACAATGTGAGAACTGCGCATGAAGAGCAGCTGCTGGAACCCTCACTGGTATTCGTTCCCCCTCTATAGATTCAAGGGCCATTGACCAGGCGCTCAGCAGTAGAAGATCGGCAGTAGCATTTGCCACGCTAAAGAGACACTGTTCAGACGAAATACGCCGCAGAAGGGAAGCTTCCATTTACTAATCCTCCAGTGAAGCTATTGCATCAGCCTTGCTCAGTTCCTTGGTCGCAAACTTTCGCACTGCGGCGGAGGCTGTACCAACAGGTTTTCCAGTTGTACCCGACCGCAGTGCAAGTGAAACTGTCGACACCTGGGCTCGTACCCATTTGTCACCTTCACTCATGACTAAAGTCTGCAAAAAGGAAGCTATCAGGTCGCTTTGTGACTTGTGTAGGCCATAATCAATCGCAAGTTTGAGGTTCGTTCCTAATCCTAAGTAAGTAAACGAGACGGCAAGGCTCGTTCCTCGTACTTAGGGCTTTCAACAGAACTCTAGTCTTCGGTAGTTGTACTTGGTTGTCATCAAGGTGATTTATCCAACGAGAGAAGGCACCAAGAAGGACTATTGCTACGTCTCTGTGTGATTGACCGATTCGCATGGCGTGAAGAAGGGGAGTAGCGTCCCCCGTTTTGCGTAAAAGAAGCTACTGATCGTTGGTCACCAATATATTCCAGGGACTATGGGAACTCACCGGAAACGCTTTGTCCCGAACTTCCATAAGAAACATGATGTCTTTACGCTCAATGGCGCCGAAGATTTCAAAGGGCTATTCAAGTCATCGGTGAGGAATCCCGAACCCATTTCTAAACGAAGCGTTTATACCTGGGGTTCCTTCCATGTATTGGTTGGACTAAGCATTGGTGTGCCGATGTTCCAGCTCGACGGCGTAGTCGGTGAGGTCGGAGAGGCACTTGGAAAGATGCTGTTTTGCCTTTCGCCTGTGGAGCTATCCTCGGGCTCTTCCGACGGTGGAGGGCTGGAGGGTGGTGTTGGACTGCGACGCAATTGCCGAAGGATAGCCTTGGGAGCGGCCTGGCTGGCTTCACGCTGCAAAAAAGCTTGAGAAACGTTGGCGACATTGTATACTGACGAGGAATGGTACGAACCTGTAGATGGGAGCCGTGCAGGAAGACAGAAGTCGGAGCCGAGTCGATGGCGTGCAGTGGGCGTGGGCGAGGGGGCCTCTGAGGCGAGATGCTCTGCGAGCGAGAGTATCAAGGGAGCATTGTTGACCATGTCCGAGTCAGTCAGACACGGGCTGTACGACCTTTGCGAGGGGTCATGGAAGTGGGAAACAACAACATCCTTTGAACCGAGTCTCCCTATTCGAGCGTTTGCCCCCTACGGTAAGGGTAGTAGTTCAGCCTGGTCAACCACTGGCGACGACTCTGCCATCTTTCCTGATGCTCAAGGTTTGGAAAGATACTAGTTCACGTCAATCGCATCTTGGCTCTCGGCAACATCGCCCACCAGGAGAAATTTCTACTGCACTTGAAACGTCTTCCGCTGGTCTGACGCCGGAACTGGATCATCTGAACACGGTTTCTCTTAAGCGTGCCAGACAGTCGAGCAACCAAGATAATGACATTCGGTCTACGAAGAGAACGAAAAATTCCGCTTCAACGCCACAAGGGCACCGTTCATCCGCACCGTTTACCTCTGCTTCCGCAGATGAGTTGCTCGAGCTCGCAAAAATTCGCAACAGTAAGCTTGCCAAGACGTCAAAGTCACTTTACTGATGTTGCCCCAGCGATCATCATATGCAGTCACTTAGATGGTATTGCATCACTCATTCATAACCTTCTTCTATTACTGACATCAATGGCATGCATAGATGTTGCCGACCTATCGTCCAAATTTTTGACGTGGGTTGCCGAAAATCTTTCTGCACCTCACGGTAGAGACTCTCCTCGCCGACAGGTATCCGTGGTTGTGGTTCCGTAGGCCGATTTCTCAGAAGTCATCCCTAGCAATGTTCATAACATGGATTCAGAGGCAATGCGCATGTTGATGGGCTAGCAACAGAGGTGGCCGTCCAGTCTAGCTTGCGAGTCGCTGCGTGCCACGGTCACGAAGATACTCCCGAACTATCTGTACATCAGGTTGTAGTATGCTCCGTCGATGCAAGTAGGCTTGCTCCTGCCCTCCTCACAGTATTCACAACTTATCCACAGACATTGCTCGGTCACCTCACTCGGGGAATCTGGACAATTTCACATATTTTCGCTTTTGTGATAACCGAAGCTCATTCAACTTTGCGGGAGAGTCTGCCGCTAACTGATGTCTTGGGATGGTTCTGTAGGAGCCCGAGCATATTCGTGAAGCCCAGAATCCTTGCACTCGGTTCACCGATGGCTGGGACCGATCTCGAGATAATGGAACGTCTGCTTTTTGCTGAGACAGTTTACTCTGCTCCACAGCAACTTCGTCCCTCACAAGTTGTCGTTCAATATGAGCCCCCTCATACGAGGTCACAAAGCAGGCTCACACAGGATATCCATCAACTAGATCCTGATGGGAGTATATGTGGGTCCTTATTCAAGGACGCACGTTGCGCGTTGCAAGAGCTAGGTCCTTGCGCTAGTGATCTCGTCTGGCGTCGCGCGCTAAAGGAGATTGCGTGGAACCCTGAGCGTCATGAGGGCGAATGTGTAGAGAAGATAACAAACGAGATCCGGAATCTCGTCGAAAATTGGGATTTTTCAATGCCGAATGCAAATCCCTCTTCCCCAGGATTCAACGTCTCCCAAAAATTCTTCCGGTTGATCCAGGTTTTGAGGGCATACGAACCTTGTGGAGATGACTTCCGTGGTATTATTTTAGGTGAGCGAGCTCTTCATCGTATTTTCTTCTTCTCACACCTCGCAGTACACCAGAGCTGCGTTGCGACCATCATGACTGACATGCTTCATGTGATGACCGATGGCCTGGAATTCTTACGTCCGTTCGCTGTGACTGGTAATCTTCCTGTGATTGATGCCCGCTATCAGGTATATATTGTTCCTCTGCAGTACGCTTGATCGCTCAATCGTTGTTTAGGCGGATATGCGACAGGGTTTCAAAACTGGGAAGTATAACCTCTTGATCTTGACAAAAACGCTGGAAGACTTGGATATTCCTCCCGCTTTGCTTGTTATCAGGTTAGGCTCCAACCAAAACATTCCAGGTAGCGATATACATCTGATATTCTACATGAGATACGATACGTTCGAGAGCCAGCTGTCGTTTGCATATTCGTGCGCTTATGCATGCCTTCCCTCGAGTCGCCTTATTCACATGGTGGAGAGCGGCAACGATGAGCACCGTCAACTGTTGACACGGCTAGGTTCATTCAAAGAATGGTGGATTCCCGTGATCAACCATAGCGGAGGGATTCCTATTCCGCCGTCATCGCTAGAGGAAAACCGACTCCCTTGCCAGTATGGTGATGAAGCCGTGAGCTCACGGTCTTACATCGAAGATCCAGTAACAGGGAGGCGATTATATGAACACGATGCTCTCGAGGCCCTCTATCATTTCGTTGCCGTCACGCAGAAACCTGACGTCTCTGGTGCACCACTATTGATCACGAGAGAAGTTTCTATTTCCGAAACTAACAAGGCATGGATCTGTACTGTAACACTTCCGACTGGGCTTCCCATCGACTATGTAATCGGACCTTCTCGCTTAACACCTACTCATGCTCGCCGGTCGGCTGCATATGCAGCTTGCGTACAATTGTACGAGCATGCCACATTCCATAACAATCTGTTCCCAGCGGCAGGGCTCTACCTCAAACCTGAAACAAGTGGTTCAACAGCACTTGCTGCGGACAAATTGTCTGGAAATCGATGCTATCCTCGCAAGCGATCCCAATTCTGGTCGAATTCCATTCGTCTTTACAATCGTCGTTTATTCCCCTTCGTCGTCTACATAGACCGAGGGGATGGAGATTGCGGTCCAATCGCCATCTTGACTCGCCAACCGCTGCCCTATATCCCTCCCTTTCATCTCTTCTTCCCAGGGTCAACCAAGACCATAGGAAACCTTCGCGCACCACCTCTCGAGTTGGACGAACAGCGCATGGAAACCCTTTACTTATTTACACTGAGGATATGCCGAGCAATCTTCAACAAGCCACTCGTCTGCCCCATGGAAAAGATGGCTTACATGTTTGCGCCGCTCAAGCTTCCTGAACGAGTTGATGCTCAATCATTGAACCCAGTCCACCTTATGGACTACATATCATGGGATACTGTCGAGCTAGCTGGGAACACGTGGATGATGAAGTTCGATTTAGAGGAGCTCCGCGCGACTCCGGAGGGGGTATACGACCTTATCGTACAAGACCGGTTGGTCGAATTTACCCGGCGGTATTATGTAGCACGTCTCCGGCATGACCTGACCCCTTTGAGCAAACCTGAAGACAGCCCAGTAAGTGGAAAAAATTATTGCTTTGGTTGCATGCTCAAACTTCCTCGAGCGGGAGGCAGGGTATGCAAACTTGGTTGAATATTGCAAGGCCAGGCGAAAATGTTTCGAAGGCTTATCTGATTATTCGCAGCCCCTCATAGAGGTGTCTGGAGTGGCAGTGGCTGGGAATCACCTCAATCCAACCACCAGGGCCGCCGCCACAGAGCCTCTTAAGGCGGCTGTCAAGTGTACGCGTGATTCAACCCTGACGACATCGGGATGCTGACATTCTCCCAGACTTAATTCCGGAGCTGAGTGTCAAGTTTACTATTCCTGCCAGGTGACCAACTCAACCGTGCGTGCCGCTCCCGCATACTGACGTGATTTGGATAGCACATTTCGGACGGCGCTTCTTCTTCCTTCCATTACGAAACGGATAGAAGATTTCCTCATTGTCCACGAGCTCAATGCCAACCTATTCAGCTATTCAATCCACGAGAATCTCCTGTTGTCTGCCATTTCCGCACCTTCCGCAGGTTTTGAAGTTGATTATGAGAGACTGGAATTTTTTGGTTGGTTGGATATCAGTTGCATCACCTTTTTGGACCTTGGTTCACACCTGTTGGCAGGGGATTCATTTCTGAAATATCTTGCGTCCGTCTACGTTTTTGTTACTAACCCAGCTCAACACGAGGGAGCCCTGCATGCTGCACGCCAACGCATCATCAGCAATAAAGTGTTGATGCAAAATGCTGATCGGACAGGTTTACCGCAGTATGTCCAAAGTAAACCATTTAGCCACAAGCTGTGGTATCCCCCCAATTTCACCGTTGATCCTCTATCCCTATCAACTGCAGTAGACCCTGCAGGCAGCGGAGATGAAATGGATGTCACGGCGGATGTCTTCCAGGGCAAAGAACCAGTTAGCCAAGACGAAGACAAGAATGCGGGTCACGTCTCCAAAAAGAAGAAGAGGAAATTACGAGACGAGAGTGTGACTCAGTGGTTAGGCGACAAGGTATTTGAGGAATGCCCTGACCGGAGAAGATAAGTGTTGACGACATTCTTGACTAAGACAATTGCAGATGTCACAGAGGCCATTATTGGAGCGGCGTACATGTCTGGAGGGCAGGACAACGCGCTCCAGGCTGCAAAAGCACTGCACGTACCGATTCCTCTCATCCACCAATGGCGGGACTTCTGTCGGATGGCACTTGCGGTCCCTTCTACTTCCAGTAGGCCACTCCGTCAGGGTACGACGGAAGCCGTTGAGGCAATTATCGGGCATCGGTTTCGCTTCCCTCACTTCCTTGCCCAGGCATTGGTGAACGGTTTAACTCTGAGAAGGCTTTTGCGTGTATGCTAATACGAAAATTTCAGACTCATGCCTCAGTTGAGGATTACGACGCTACTTGTTATGAGCGATTGGAATTTCTTGGAGATGCTATCCTTGACTTTCGTATGTCCCGATTGTCAGTTAAATTTTGGCACCCAATTGACATGTCCAGTGACGGTACAATACATATTTCGTCGCGAGGATCACTTATCACCCGGTGCGATGACCATGCTGAAGGTAGGCTCGGCATGCTGACTCCGTTTAACCTTTCGCTTATGACAGCTCAGGGAGCGATGGTTTCTAATGCAGCTCTCGCTGCCTTGTGCGTGTCGTGCGGACTACACAAGCATCTTCACTTCGACTCGTATGCTCTAGCAACTACGTTCGAGACTTATGCTGAACAGGTGGAAGCAAAGCGACTAGAAGCGGAGGGGGCCTCCGCTGAGGATAGCTCGCCTGGGCAACATTGGCTGCAAGTCGAGCCTCCCAAGGTAGTCAAATAGATCACGGAGGCAGGGGGCAGTACACTGATAAAAGAAAATTTAGGCGCTCTCAGACATCGTGGAGTCCATTATTGGGGCACTTTACGTTTCAGACGGCTTCACATTAGATGGAGCGGAGAAATTTTTCAAGAGAGTGCTCGAACCATTCTATGACCGACATATCACATTAAAAACGTTGTCTCATCATCCGACGAAGGTTCTTTTTGAGCTGTTGCAGTCACATGGATGTCGGCAGTTTGAGCTCGTGAAGGTGCGGAGTGATTTGACGCAAGAAACACGTTGTGATTGTAAGTGGTTGCCTCTATGACGGGTCACTGCCTTACGCTTGCAACATGCAGGTGTCATTCATCAAACTACGTTGGCTAGCGCCCTGGGCTCAACAGCACAGGCTGCGGGGCGTGCGGCATCTGTGCTCGCGTTGGATGCACTGCAGTGCAACCCCGAGTTATTATCGAGGACATGTGATTGCCGGGAAGGCCGATGCGCAAGCAAAGGGGATCAGACACGTATTGAGAGGATGCTCGTAGAGATCGATGACGGCGGAAATGTAGCGTGAACCAATTTATTCGGTTTCTGTCTGCGTTGCAGACACGTACATCGGGACGAAATTAGTGTGAAAGGAGACCGATGAAAAAGTCTACTGCTTGGGGAACATGCGATCAAGCAGCGCCGGCTTTCGACCTGCAAAGTGCCTCGTTGAGTTTGGATCGGAGAGGAAAAGAGAAACCCACAGCTGGAATGCGGCAGCAGCAAAGGGGATGCTGAAACCTGACATGAGGAAGAGGGACAGCTTGATGCCAAAAGCGATGCGATTTTTGGGGAACGCAAAGGGTAGATGCTAAGGTCGAGAAGCGCCGATGAGCGAGACAAGGCCCTGCTTAGACAAGTGCGAAAAGGGCGTACGTGGTATGCGCCATGGCCGTGGGCATAGCGTGCGGGGGAGGTGACGAGCAGACGAGCGACTTGGGAACGGGCGGTGAGTGGCGCACGGGCGAGCATCGTGGTGGTGGTGAAGGACGGAACCGGAGGGCGAGGAGGGTACTAGTAACACTGTGAGAAAACTCGGTTACCGCTGGTTCGACCGCTCATGCTAACAAACTTTCGGTCTCATGGGGACGATAGCGACTGCGGAACGTGTGGCGTTGATAACGACCACCGTCTATAAACAGTCGCCGTCACTCTCGAGCACCCCCGCTTTCTTGAACCATGGCTGACACCGCAAAGATCGTCATCCCCGCCACACAACGCGAGGTCGAGATACCGACCGGCCTCTTCGTTAACAACGAGTTTGTTCCTTCCGCAGATTCCAAAGAGTTCATCCAGTGCGCCTGCACCGTTTGATCCTATCTTTCTGATGTTCTGATAACGATAGTGCTATCAATCCGGCGACCGAGGATGTGATTTGCTCCGTCGCCGCAGGTATACTATCCCTTCACGCCCAAGATCATCCCGTCTAATCCCATTACCCCTGTACAACTCAAGGCTCACCGAAAGACATCGATATAGCCGTCGCCGCTGCTCGCAACGCTTTAAATACTACCTGGGGCAAAAATGTCACGGGTTTTGAAAGAGCCCGCTTGCTTAACAAACTCGCTGATCTTATCGAAAGGGATCAACAACTCCTCGCAGAGGTCGAGAGTCTTAACAACGGCAAGCCAGTCAAGATAGCCAGGTAACAACGCAGACTTCGTCGAATCAGCGAAATCTCTTGATGCGTTTCCGTAGGGACTTCGACATCGGTGACACTATTCAATGCCTGCGCTACTACGCCGGATGGGCAGACAAGATTACTGGGCAGGTGATTCATACACCCACACGCTGGCACCTACTCCACTTCTCACTGCCGTCACGCATACCAGACGATAGAAGTCGACAACAAGAAGAAACTCGCGTTCACCAGACATGATCCAATTGGCGTCTGTGGACAAATGTAAGAAGGGTCTCCGTCTACATTTGACTCCTATTGATACGGCACAGCATCCCCTGGAACTACCCAATCAACATGTGGTAAGCCCATTCGCACGTTGGACAGTACCGTAATCAGTTCATTCACATTTAGGGCCTGGAAAGTAGCACCCGCGCTTGCGTGCGGATGCACAATCGTGATGAAGCCATCTGAATTGACTCCGCTCACAGCACTCTTGTTATCTAAGCTCATCGTCGAGGCTGGGTAAGACTGCAGCAAACCTTGCCGCCGTTATGTAAATCATGCATTTTCGCGGACAGATTTCCGCCTGGCGTGGTAAACACGATCCCTTCTCTTGGGCCCGTCGGTGGTGCGGCACTTGCGGCACACAGGGATGTTGACAAAGTGGCGTTCACTGGATCCACTGCAACTGGTCGTAAGATTATGGAAGCTGCGGCCAAGAGTAACCTGAAAAAGGTTCGTTTACATGCCACTCCCGCGAGGCAATAGGCATCCAGACAAAGCATTGAAAATGTTCCAAATAGGTGTCGCTGGAGCTCGGAGGAAAGTCTCCGCACCTTATCTTTGAGTCCGCGGACCTCGAGCAGGCGGCTAATTGGGCATGTCTGGGTATTCTTTATAACACCGGTCAAGATTGCACGGCGGGGTCCCGTCTGTACGTGCAGGATTCTATTTATGACAAGTTCGTCGCCTTGTTGGTACAGAAAGTAAAGGAACTTGTGATCGGGGATGGTTTTGATGAGAAGAGTGGAGGTGGCCCTGTTGTCAGTTGATCGCACCTGACACTTTCATTTCAGGCTTATAACTTTTTGCACAGGTTTCTAAAGTTCAATACGACAAAGTTTGGGGGTACATCGAGAATGGTAAGGCTCAGGGTGCGAAGCTTGCACTCGGTGGCCAAAAACGCTCGGGCAAAGGGTTTTTCGTGGATCCAACAAGTAAGCGTTGTTCCGGCCGAGCTTCTGAGTTCCTAGAGACGAAAATTACGTCGCAGTATTCACGGACATCAAACAAGACATGAACATTGTGAGATTTTTTTCCCTTGATATGCTCGGAGGACTCCATTGACATGTAATTCAGGTTCGGGATGAAGTACTTGTGGGGTATTACAGGTCTATGCAACGCGTTAAAACACACCCTAGATTTTTGGCCCCGTGCTTTCGGTGGGCAGATTCAAGACAGAGGAAGAAGCGATAGCCCTGGCGAATGACACCACTTATGGCCTCGGCGCTGGGCTGCACTCAAGTGAGTCCAACACGCGAAGGGGGTGCGACACACGGAGCTAAGCACAAACGCCTGTAGATGACGCTAACCAGTGTATGAGGGTCTCGTCTTCCCTGGAGGCTGGAACAGTGCGCGAGGTTGTCTGTCTGGTTTGCGCTAAAGCCCGATGATCCACTCTAGGTCTGGGTGAACCAGTACAATCTGCTGAACAACAACGTTCCGTTCGGTGGAAAGAAGCAGAGCGGAATAGGTTTGCCGCGTCAGATCAGCTAGCAGGGACGAATGATTTGACGTTGTTTTCAAGGTCGTGAGCTTGGAAGCTACGCCCTCGAGGAGTACACGTCCGTCAAGGCCGTTCATTGGAACTTTGGGGAGACGCTCGAGTGGCCGCTGTAGGAGGCGATTGCATCCAGTTTGTCTGAGAGCTGTAGTTGAGTGCAAGTTGAATCAAGTTGGTTCCCACTCCTGTATGTTATCAGATCTATGAACCTGAGAGTTGCACCGCAAGCCAAGCAGTGTGGGATCCGAAATGACAGAAATGTGGCACACACGAGCAAAGAGATCGCATTCAACCCTGCCCACAATCGATTCCCTTATGTAACTCGTCCCTTCAATCTCAAGTACCACGGCCAAACACGTTATGCATGCCAGCCTGGCTCATCCCCAGCTGCTCGCTCTCGTGCTGTCTAGCGCAGGGAGACGCGTCAAAAAGTAGTCCCGGCTCATCAACATGCGTCCTTACCTCTCAAATGCCAACCCTGTAGCGTATTCCCCTTCTGTGTGTCCTGCAGATGCCGCGGCGTCCCAATAGTACCCCTCTTGCGAAGGTATCGGATACGAAAAGTTCGAGATCGCTGACGAAGCCTGCGGGGTTTCCAGTCTAGCCCATGGCTCAGGGGTAGATTCCACGGCCATCAGCGTCGAAGGACCTTGCTGGGCGACAGCCGCGGTCTCAACGGACACGAACAAGCTACAACTGGTGTCTCGTCTCTCGCATCGGTGGCAACGCGCAGAATGGCCGTCGTATTCGCACTGACGTCGCCATGAGCAGGGAGTCAACCAAGAGACGGACGGCCAACCTTTTTGTGACTTTTACGGCAAGACTCGCAAGCCTCTCTTGCTCTTTCTGAAGCTGACATGATTGCTGGGTCGTTTGTTGTGGGAGATGAAACCACTTCGGCGACCTAAATATACGCGCGAGAAATGAAATGAACAGAGGCATGCTCATGGCCAAGCCTCTAGATCAGAAAGCCGGTGCACCAGGATCAGCAAAGAGGGGCGTGGGTCACGACTTGGTGAAACAAAACAACTTTCAGATCTTCGTCTATGTCTGGATGAGGTCCTGCGGAGGTGTAATCATCGTGGCTGCGTTCACCAAGAATTGACGGGGCGGTGTACACGTTGCCTGCCAATCCATGCCGAACGTCAGAGACCAGGTTGTTCCACTCCTATCTGCGCCGTAGATAGCACCGGACGCACGGAGCAGCGAGGTTTCGAGTGCAAATTGTGACAAGAACGACTCCGAGAACCGCGTACGTGTCCAGATCTAGCTGATCAACTCGTGCGCTTCAGTCAAGGTGGTCGGAAATCACGTTCCCTTTGAGCCTGAATAGTAAGTGCGTCCTCGACGGAGCCTAGACATTGTCCCGGACAGGAGAGCACAGGCAAGACATTCACCTCAGTCCAGCCTCACCAATCAGGTGTGAGTGGCAACCATTTGCTGATCAAGTTCCTTTTTTTGCTTCTATGAAACCAAGTTTGGTTCGGCTTGCATCAGACAGGCGACCCCGCGTTGGTCACTGCGCAGTAATCGAATTGTCCGGAGTGGGCCACTGAGCCATGCGATGAGAGCGTGCGTTCATGTGCCTAGATATCTAACACGCATATGCCTCCCCAAGAGCGGGCGAATGTCAGGTAAGAAAACGGTAACAAATATTTAGCATAGCACAAGAGAGTCGCAACGAAAAAGAAACGGGAGTAAAAGTCCATAGAATGAGAGAACAAAAGGGGAAAGGCGGCATCGGGGGCATATTGATCAACTAGGAGTTACCTGAGTAGGAAGGACGAGTCTCGTCTTGCTCGTCACCAGTGGTGCCTGCGTCGTTTGAAGGATACCTATTGAGTGGCGTGAGACATGAGATCAAGAAGCTCGCTGAAAATCAACAACCCCAAGTTTGGTGCGCTATCACTCCCTCTCCGGGGGGCGTAACCGGCCACATAGGTATTGTCGGGCCTGATAATTCCGATGAGCTAAAGTTAGCATAAAAGGCGCAGTCGACTGACGTAGTCTGCCCGTAGTAGCCTTGTCCATAGTAACTAGACTCCGGATTGTTGGAATCTTGAGCAACATTCGGACTGGAGGGGTGTGTTAGGAGGGATAGAAGAACAAAAACTAGCATCTCACAAACTCTGCTGATAGGCTTCCATGCTTGGTTCGGCGGGTAAAAAGTCGGGTGTCTGAAGCCTGAGAATTTTTCAAAAAAATTCTGAAGCAGCGAAGTTGTGCAGATGGGGTACACGTACGGAATCTGGCCTGGCGGAAGAACGGCGGTGGTACTTGAACCTCGCCCCTCTTCCGAGTGCATGACAAGCGGGGACCACCCTCTGATCGGGACTTGAACTGGCTCGGACCGCTGTGGATAATGGACGTTGGTGTCAGAGCCCAGCATCAATTCTTCGGTGGCACCGCCGGCGGAGTGCGGGGCGATAGGCTGTCGGATCGGTCCAGGACCCTGGGCCCCGAGTCCCAAGCTGGGACTCTGGGAGCGGACGGCCCGAGCTAGGTTACAGTCCAATCCGTGCGAAACACAGCGACGGCACGGCCGATCATTTGTCCCGTACTCGGAAGGCTCGCACTAGTGACTCGGACGCTTGAGCAAGGCGGACTGATATATATGAAGAGGCATACTCACGCGATGCTTCGCTATCCTGCAGAAATGGCACGCTCTGTCGGTGCGTGACCTTCTTTGGGCTGGCGATTGAATGCGACCCGAACATTGACTAGGACTCGGAGGCATAGCGAAGAAGGGAAGATGGGGAACGCAGTGTAGACGGCCCCTTTTAAATCTCGCTCAAGGTCTAGAAGCGACCTTTTTGGCCTACGCATCTGTGCTTGACAAGTGGTATGAAATGTTTAACCACTAGCCTTTTCGCGTCTCTTCACGCAGGATAGGGAATATTCTCGATGGATTTCACCAATTAATCTGATACATGCCGTTGAGTCAGCCTGAACGAGGAAAAAGACCCGGTCCTAACTCGGCCTGTGCAACTGCAGTGAATGCAGGTGAGAATTAATGAAATGGCGCGAAGAACTGAGCGGAAACCTCACGATAACTACAAGGTGTGAATGAAAGCAGGGGGGGACGGCTGGTGGATCAGGGGTGGGTGACAAGGTAGGGAGATGGACTGAATTTCCTTTTTCATGATCCGCGCTGAGGCTGGGTACTGTGCAACACTCCGGGGAACGTTTGCTCTAGTTCTCGTCAATCTACAGTTGAAGTCAAACTTAGAGCCGTGATGGGACCAACTTTGAGAAACGAGAGGCTTCTTGTTGCAAGCGGTCCACGTGAAAGACAAATGCTCAACAAATTGTACAACAGGGTAAAGCGGTTCAGAGTAAAACGCACGTAAGATACCGTACATGTCACAGAGCCAAATAATCCTTCACTTCTTCTTCGGTTAGTTTACGGAAAGTAGGTCGCGGGCGCCCTGTTCCTCCCCCCTCCCTTACGGCGTCGAGTTCTTCCGCCGTCGGTACTGTGATCACACCGATCTCGATGGTCTTCTCAGTCATCTGCCCCTCGAACCCTTCCTTAAGGGTTAACAGGGCTGTGTGAATTGCGTCCTCCAGGCTAATGTCATCGTTGTATCTTTTTTTACGTTAAAAGAGCGTCAGTTGCGTGTGTATGCCCGTGATGCTGTCAACATGCGCGAAACTTACCGTTTCTCCAAGAAAGTCTTTGCATTTACCATATTCTTACCTATTGCGCTGGCTTTCCAAGCCCAGAATGATCCCGATGGGTCAACTTGATAGAGACAAGGTCCGCGATGAATATCGTATCCTGCGACCAATAACGACACGCCGAACGGACGCACACCTCTATGAAAAAAATGTGGAGTTTAGCGAGCGAGTCGCGTGTAACAATCGAGCCTTACCCGGACTGTGTGGCTTCCTGCATGACGGTCGCAATTTCTTGAGTCAAAACTTTCGTGGGTGGATATTCTCCGTAGACTTTCCAGTATGCCTGGGCACTTTTACGTGCACGCGCGATGAGGACACGAAAATCGGGACCCATGCCGGAATACACGACGCCAATGTTCGGACAAACCACCGCCACCTTTTCGATCATTGAATCGTCTATCAGTATGGATGAGGACTTCTTTTCCGTGGCGATGACGATGCCATTTGACGCTGCAGAGAATAAACACCCGATAGGCGGACATTATGATGGTGATACCTTTAACCCCGAGACTTGTAGTCCCCTGTGAAACGGCTGCCAAGGCGTGTTCAATCTGCACAAGCTTTCCGCTCGGCGAGAAGACGGTCAGGGAGTAGCTGGGGGGGAGGTGAGGTGAAGACAGGTTTACGTGTGTATTCCATACCTATACGCGCCGCCGTCCGCACTAGCCATTGTTAGTGGAGTACCGGGGAGGAGGAATTAAAAGCGACAGTTTGAGGAGCGACTTCAATGATTACATCCCGATGGGACACGCGCGTCGGGCATACGCATCCTTGTTTGTACATTGTTTGCACTCGGACCAAACACGGACAAATACACAGGGATCTGGTACAGACGAGACTATTCTTACACACGATCTTCACAGCGCCATTCACTCCACCTTCAGAGGCGTCGTCCTCAGGTAAGACTGTCGTCGAGACACCAGTCAGCGCACCGTCCCCTCGGGCGAGTCGTCGGCCTACCTTGTGGTACGTCGCACTCGGGAACAATTGCTTTGCCTCCGCGTCGGTCACGGTCGGGTGCACGATCACGTCGTCCCCCTTGTTCCAGTTCACTGGCGTCGTCACTCTGTACTTGTCGCCGAGTTGCAGAGCTAGAGGGATCCTTTAGACTCGAACACGTTCGTCAAGCACATTCCCTCACAGTCAATCACACTAAATGGGGTCAACGCGGAGTTGGGGCGAGCGAAGCGCAAATACGAACCGAATAACTTCATCAAAGTTCCTCCCCGTGGAGGCTGGGTAGGATATCGTCAGCCGAATAACCTTCTTGGGGTCGATGACAAAGACGGTCCGGATCTGTTGCACAATAAGGTGTAGGTTGTGCCAAGAACACGATCGCACTCGCCGTGAACGGGAGGCCCTTGTTGTCACGGTTCGTTGCGTCCTGCTCGTCAAGCATGTCATACAGCGTAGAGATCTTTCTGTCTGCGTCGGCTATCTGATAATAGCTGTCAGCATGTAGACGACACGGAACCCGCTCGGTATTACAATCGGGAACTGGACATTGGTAGGGCCGAATTTAGCACCGTACTCATTGATGTCCTTGACCCATTCCTGGTGCTCTTGGAGACCGTTGGCAGAAATACCGATGATCTTGACGTTGCGCTTCGCAAAGTCATCCGCACGCCGAGCAACCTCGCCGAGCTCGGTGGTGCAGACTGGGGTGAAGTCACCAGGATGAGAGAAGAGGATGGCCTGGCAGGCGGTTGAGACGATGGTGGTTGAAGCGAGCAAGATCGTACCCAAGAATTACCGATCCATTCGTGGAAATTGACGATGCCTTGTGTCGTCTCTGCCTTGAAATCGGGGGCGATACTACCTAGACGGAGAGTGGGCATGATATGATACGATGCGATGGGAACGAGGATGATTAGATTCGAGCACCCCTTTTATCGGGTGATAGTCATGATCAATTATGGCGTCTTTGCTTCTCACGAACAAGTATATTGCAATCCTCGCGTGATCTAGTAATACCCAACCGCATGCAAGATACTGTGTGGATGCCGCTCTTGCTGCACCTGAAGAATTCGGTCGATATCCTCATCGATGTCCTGTGACGCCTCGATCTACAACCTCCGATCAGCCCGTGATACGACTCCATCAACCCGACCTACCGCCGCAGCCAGGTCCAGCATCGCCTTCCCAGCAATGAGTGCTTCCTCATGGTTGTCCTTGATTTCTATATTAATTATATGTACGGGCTTGCTGAATTCGCCGCCCCGACCGAGGAGATCTATCCCGTCTATCAGTTTCATTAAGCAACCTCATGTTTCGGACAGACCCACCATCGCATACGGCGTCGAAGCAGCGCTCCTCGCATGTGATCACCACATCAGCAATAGTCCTACCGTCTTGCCACCGCTCTGGAGCCAATTTGATCCTGCGATTACGGTCCAGCATCTGTAACAGTCCATTTGCCGTATACCTTGCGCCCGTAAGTCCTAATACAAAATCGTCGTCCCGCCGCAACTCACAAACGCGGATCTTTGAACTGGAGTTCTTCATATATCGTATTGTAAGGTGTCCCGAATGGGTAAATATTTGGTTTATCTATTGATGGACCTGGAAGGCGAACAGCTGAGCCTGTGCCGTACGAAATGACTCTGTAGCCTGCTTTCCTGAATTTGGGTCAGCGAACTCCTGTGACAATGTCCCAATTGCTTACTGAAGGACGTGATGTCCCTCCATAGAGCGGTTCTGAATGGCGTCAGACAGCTTATTTTTGGAGTGGAGTCACTCATCACTCACCTGGTTACTGGCACAAACAACGCAGAACAAGGGTCGTGATTTGTATACGGAGGCAGAAGATGCGTCCTTGTTGGATGGCGTTGGCGCACTGGAATTGGCATCTGGTGATGTTTGGTATTGCGCTAGCTGAAGGGGCGCTTGCGAATCTGTCGGCGGCCAAGGCTGCTGTTGTAGCGTTGGCGGGGCGGGTGAGCCTGAGGGCACTCTTTGCAAGCGGGGATCTGCACGCGCAAGGCGGGGGTCACGCGCCCGGCGAGGGTCCATGGAACCTGTCAGAGAGACGGTTGAGTATGGTTACGAATGCGACGCAAAAGGGCGAATGTCAGCAGTATCTAGAACATTTGTAGTCTCCAGCTCGACCCAGCGAACGGGGCGTGCGGGTCAATGAAGCATCCACTCCGAATCATCAGACGAAGTCAGGCAGCGAGACGGTACTTACAAGAGCAAAGAAACGATGAGCGCGTCACACAAAGTCACACCGCGCTTGGTCGCTCACCACCATGATGGTGTGAGTATGTTTTGGCTGCAGAACGCGCTCGTCTTGGGGTACTCAACGTTTAGTAGGCTACCGGACATCGTTCAGAGGATGTCCTCCCTCCGTTGCCCTTCAGAAGATGATATCCGTATAGTTGGGTGTGCAATAGCCCACGACGAGGAGATCATCGACGCCTTGGATACTGAAATCAATGCAATCATGGCACACCTGGACAAGGTTCGTTTTCACAAGATCAAGTACCAGGAAAATGTTCGACAATACCGGTCACTGATCACGCTTGCACGACGCATCCCGCCCGAGGTACTCTCTGACATTTTTGAACTGTGCGCTGAAAGCGGTTGGACCCGCGCCCCTCTCGTCGCATCGCATGTTTGCTCCGCTTGGGGGAAAGCGGCAGAGCACCCGCGCGTCTGGTCCCGCATCTACATCGACTGTGGTCTCGGTAATTCCTCGACCAAGACGAAATTATGGCTTTCCAGGGCACGACAGTCACCGCTCCACATCACTCTGGATGTTCCCGCAAATGCATTGTCTGTAGAAGAAGTCCTCTCTCTCCTCTTCGAGCGATCCACTCAATGGAAGAGCATCACCATCCGTACCCATGACACCGTCCAGCTAAACCGCATTCTGTCACTCATGCATCACCCGTTCCCACAGCTGCGGAGGCTCGACTGCATCACCGACCGGGACACTCCCACGGCATCCCTTGTTGATTTTTCTGCTGTGCACAATGCACCCTCGTTACATCACCTCGACATTAAGCAACCCAATCTACCTCGCTGGAGCATCCCCTTCCAATTGACGAATCTGCACCTCCTTCTCTCACAGACAATCATTCCCAACCCGATTCCTGCCTCAAGATGGACCAGCATGCTCGCCAATCTACTTGGCTTGAAGGAGTTGACGTTGGAGCTCTCCGTCGACACGGAATATCATTACGAGCTTGACACCATGCAAGTGGTGGAACTTCTTCAACTCGAATCCTTGACGTTTGTAACATTCCCTGAGCTTGCCGGGATGTTTGATGGCATGCGTGCCCCGGCTCTCCGAAAGCTTTTCCTCCGCTATTTTCCGGGACACGAGCACACCTCGTCTGGGCCACGCCTTCGCCGTTTCCTCGAGTCGTCACCTCGCGTAGAACTGTTAGAATTACACGATGTAAACTTACCTCGGCAAGATTTGGTGCGATGCTTCACACTATTGCCTCGACTGGAGGAACTCCGTTTGCACGACAGCGACATATCAGACGATGAAATCCAGCTTCTATCTGGTCCTGGGGGTCTGTGCCCGAATCTCACGCGGTTGGATGTGCGGTGGTGCGCGCATTTAACTGGCTCGGCTTTGGTTTGGCTCGTCAAGAGCCGCATTCAGGCCGACGGTAAAGTGGGCAAATCTGAGCGGGTCCCGCGCCAGCCTGAGGCCAAGGAGTTGGAAGAGGTAGCCGCTATAAACTGTCTACACGTCAAGGAACGAGACGTTCTCGACATCGCAGAGCACACGACCTGCAGGCTGATGCTAAGAGCGGCGGATGACTTTTGTCGTGAGTGCTGCAATCTGACCACGGTCGCAATTTTTGTTCAAGTCGTTGGATCGCTGGCAGGGAACAGAGGCTGCTGTGTCAACGAGAGGTACAGACAACGCATGCGCCTTCGTCGCAACATTGCACTCCACGAGAGAAACCCAGTTCTCGCTCGGATCATTCTTTGAGTTGGACGTAGTTATTATCATAGACATGAGCATCGTCGTGTCGGTCACAGACTATGGCAGACGGTGGTAAAAAGCATACCGCATACCTCAAACAAGGACCTCGGTCCATCTCTCGCCAGAAGCAGTGATTGTCCAGGTCTGATGCGGACAACGTTCTCAGCTCGCGGCGGTTTGGATGGAAAAACGAGCGTCGCGTACGATCAATTCCATCTGCGTCACGTGATCCAGACATTGCTCAAACACGCACCTCCACCCTTTCATCAACGTTCCCTGACACTATGGGTCACACCGACCGCACTCAAGACTTCCGGCAAGTCATACAATCAAAGCAAGGCTCGACCCCTCCCGCAAAACGACGAAGACTAGCGACCGAGGTTGAGCCTCGCGATACTTTTGGAAAGCGTTACATGGAAGAAGCCTACATCATCGTACGCCCACTGTTCCAAGTATCTGTACCCACGATTGACACGACATCCACAGCTGAACCACATAAATGCGCTAACGCGCGTCTTGAGCAACATACGGCGGCCTTACCTCAACGTCGACTCTAGCACCAGCCCACTTGTCCGGCAAGGTCCTCGAAATATTGATCTCAACGACTACCAGCAGTTGTGGTCAGACATAAAATATCTTTCAAACGAAGAGCGGGATCAGATTGATCTCCAGGCTCGACTTATACTCACCCGCTGTGCGGACCGAGTGAAGGAGATGGAGGCGCTCGAAAAGCGTGCGTTCAGTTTCGCTTTACAGCGGGAACATTCATTTGAACGTTCCGACTCGAATAGGCCGTGTAGACCTGGCCGCACGCAGCATGAATCCTCTGGCACGATTTCTCCCAGCGAGATTGGTGCAAGGGGATTCAGCTACGTTTCCAGAATATCTGGCTGCCCACCATGCAAGCATAACATGGTACCTTGGTCGGCGTTTGACTGAGGCAAGCCAGCGTCAAAAGGAATTGCAGGAGGAGCGTGTAAAACGACAACTGGAACGGACACGTACACTCGGCTCTAGCGCTACTCGCGAGGTTATGACAATAGCCTCGAAGGGTATCGTACAGGGAAAGCAGCAGTCAACCAATGACAGCTGGCTCGGCGGCGCTTCTTCTGCGCTCGTGTCCGGCATTGCTGCTACGATTGGTTCCGCTTCTAGTCGATCTACTGCCGTCAAACCACCTGGATCCACTCTTCCCGCGGAGAATTCGGATGACGACGACGACGAACTGGAGCTAACCGAATCCCAAATTCTCCAGTTCGAGACAGAGAATGCAAACATTCTACGCTCGGTCCAGGATACACTAGAGTCGGTGCAACAAGCGGAGGCGCGCTTGATGGATATTAGTAATTTGCAGATGGAGCTCATCTCGCACCTCACACGTCAGACCGAGCTTACTGAACAGCTCTACGAGGACGCGATAGCGACTACCTCCACGGTTGAGAAAGGAAACGTGCAACTTACAGAGGCAAGACGAAGGGCAAAGGACAGCAGAATATTCATCCTCGTATTCCTTGTCGGGGCAAGTCTGTCTTTACTGTTTTTGCATCTGTATTAGCTATAGATCTCGTCTGAGGATGGTTTACAATTATACTGTCCCCTAAGTAGGCAAGGTGATATACTGCAGGTATGCTGTAGCGATGTAGCTCGAATTGGGATATGCGGAAAGTCATTCAATCTAATAATACGCGATCTCGTGTCCATTTTGATGTGCAGCTGCTGAAGTTAGGAGTGGACAAGGAGGGGAATTCCTTCCTCGGCATCTTCTGGGGCTTCAGCACCTAGCCTATCGGTGGTCGGCTGATTGCTGTGCAATAACTTAATTTCCCTTTGTACGAAGTAGTAGACCACCCTGTTGAAAATCAGGCGATGAAATTAGACAAGGGAGCATCGTACGAGCTTGAAATAATGGTGGTCACAATGCCTCCAACGATCAGGGAGCCATTAATGAACTTTGTCGCTATGCAGATTATCGTAAGATTAGCAGCGGCCGAAGGAGGCGAGCGTACTGGAGTCCATATGATTTCTTTGCTCGCCGTCAGAGAGACTTGCGATGCGAGTGCCCACAAAAACGTAGACCATCACGCGAGGTAGTACGAAGAGGGTGGCAAATACGAATTGGATCAGTGAGACGGATTCGATGCTCTATGTGCACGAAGCGTGAGGCACTAAGGAGCTACTGTTATTGCCAAGGGGATTTTACTCACGGCGAACAGGGAGTTGGAGTACACCCATGGAGGAAACGGCGAGATGCGGATGAGAATAATGAGAGGTAAACCTCTCGCACGCTGTTGAAAACAACGGACATGGAATAGGAGAAGAGCGTATGATACATGAGAATACTAACGATGACAGCTTCGAGCACTCCCCATTTCTCATTGGCGGTAGTCCATTTGCGCAAGCGATTGCTAAAGAGGGAACGCAATAGAACGAACACAAGGGCCGAACCGCCAACGGTGGAGATTGCCGCAGGAATGAATCCTTGCATACCATAGGTGAAGCCGCAGACATTCATGAACATTGAATGGCCGATGAAAGGAGGAAACGATATCAAGACTGAAACGATTCAAGAAGAGGAAAAATGTGAATGTGCAGAACATGAACATACCGATCGCAGCAATGAGGATGAAATAGCCATAAGGAAGACGGCGAATTTCAACAGCGAGATCATACATGAACTGGGCGATGTGACTTGGTGTGACCAAAGCAATGAAAGCGATCAGGGACAGGTAGAAGAGGAGGAGGAAACATATGGCGGCCTAACCCCTGGCATTACCACAGAGATACAAGGGAAAGTACTGCTACTCACCTTTCCGTAGAAACCGAGCCTGTGATACTGTATGGAAGCGGACTTTGCGAGGGATCGCAAATGAACACTGGATGCTAGCGGAACTGGCACTGGCATGAGTAGAAAGACAAGCCACCTCGATCGCTGACCTCGAATTGAGCTAACCTAAAATAAATAAATAAATAAATAGTATCACTGTACCACCACGCAACGCCTCATGGAAAAGTTCTCTGCGTTCAGAGTGAGTGTTGATTACGCCCATTCCTCATCCAGCTCACTTTGAACAGGACCCTGGGACGGGAATACAGGTCGGCCTGTCCTCTTTGTGCTCCCGAATACACACCTGAACACGAGTTAATCGGCCTAGCCCTTCCTTCCGCCGGTTCCACCCTCAGAACATGGCCTTTTCTTCTCTCTTTTCGCGCCGGTTCGCGTCGTGTTTGCTGTTTTGCGGTCCTTGGTGGTCATTGTGATCGCCGTCCTCCATTTCATCCTTGTGAACGCGTTATGCACACTTCTTGTCAGTCCACCATCCCGCTCTCTGCTCCTGTCTCAAAATTAGAAACCTAGACACCAATCCCCTTCCTTCGTCGCCTGATCGAAGGCGCAAGTGCGGTAACCCTATGTCGCCTTGCTCTTTATGTCCTCGGTTTTCTGTGGATTCCGGAAGAACAGGTAGCTCGCAAGCGAGGGTTCGTCTGCTTCCCACCACCAGGCGCTTGGTCTTTATGAAAGCCTTTCCAGGAATTTGCTGGATTCCAATTGGAACCCAAAGGCTGGGGACATCATTGTGTCAAATTGGAGCTCCTGGATCGATATCTTGTGGCTCTCATACCGGTACATGAAATGCTGAACTCGGAGAGATCGGAACTAATCCTTGTCACAGGTTCAACCCCATTTTTGTGCTTCCCGTCGTCGATGAGACAAACCGATTAATATCTTCTGCTCCCGACAGCCAGACCGTATCCTACAGACCCGGCCGCAAGACGGGCACCGGTTCCGCCGCGATATCTACCCTGACACGAACCATCAGTCCGCGCCTACCTATCTGCGGCTTTCGCCGAGTATCTTTGTTCGCAATGGTACGAGCTGTCGGCGGGACTCCACAGTCCCCTTCGTCAGGCTCCTTCACCTCTCTTGAAGATATCCGACAGTCTGTAGAACGACCAGTGGTAGTTTTTCCCGAGTGCACAACGAGCAACGGGCGCGGTCTTCTTCGATTCGCCCGCGTTTTCGAAGGCTATAACGTCCCAGTTAAAGGGTTCAATGTATTTATAATGTGTACCAGGTAAGGTGAATGTTCCTGCTTCGAGACTATCTCATGTCAACGTCTGTTCCTAGGTACAATCCCCCAACAATCCTCCAGCCGTCCCTCACGCACCCCATCCCATCCTCCGTATTTAATCCACTTTACCATCTCTTTACCATTGCATCTGCCTTGTCTCCTCAGACCATGTCCGTTCGTATGCTTCCGCTCTCCGAGTCCCCTTCCTCTCAGCTTTTTATGGTGAGCGAAGTTGTCGCAGACTTGGCTGTTGACACGCTCTCCGAAGCCTGCGCCGCCTTGGTTGCAAGAATCGGTAAAATAAAACGCATCGGACTTGGTTGGGAAGATAAGGTTTCTTTTCTAGATCTCTATTTCGGTCGGCGGAGGTGACGACCCTAAGGCCTATTGTTCTCGTCTAGTGCAAGCTTTATTGTCCTCGACCCTGCTTCGTGCACAGAATTTTCATCTACGGATCACTCGCGAAGTCTCCCACAAAGGCAAATCCCTATAGATCATTCATCTAAGTAATCAATGATCGAAGAGTTGGGATGGGATTACATCAGATATACCTTAATCTCAGCAGAACAGTACAATTATACCATTATGCCCCGAAGTAGCTACTTACATGATGATACACATACTGGGTCGAAACTGCATATCACCGAGAGGCAATTTCATGAAACCGGTGGATTCAATACATCTTGCATCAAGGCCTGCCACCTCTCGTCCATGCCCGGCTCGCCTGACATCAAAAGTTCTATGTTATCAAAGCTGTTTGGGACAGCCTCCGTGGGTGATGGCAACCCAAAAAAGGTTGCATCAGCGAAGTTTCCCATGAATTCCTCGCCGAAAGCGGAGGGTAATGGTGTCGGCATAAATGTCCGTTGTGACGATGGTCCGGAAGTCATGGAAGGCAGGACGTTGGTGAATGTATCGGATTGGAAGAAAGAGTTTTGACTGAAATTGAATTGGGTAGGTACCGTGCTGACACTAGTCACTTTCGGACTGGGCCCCGCTGGAGGCGGCAGCATCGACAGGTATTCAACGAGTGATGGATGAACTTCAGGTGCAGAATCCGAATGGGCATGGCTCTCCTCCGAAACAGTAGATGGGGAGCTCGCCGCACTTGCTGATACTGAAGGCGACGAGCCCCGAGCACTTCTACGGCTCTGCTGTGAGAGAATTTTGCTGACTAGGATCTGTGTCTGCCCCCCGAACACCGCGAGTTCATCCACACCAGTCTCTGGGAGCAGGGCCGCAGGGCCGCTGTAAAAGGAGGCAGTCCTTTTAATAGGTAGTTCCCCTTGTGCTTGTTGAGCCTTGGCTTTCAGGTGCATCAAAACAGCCTAGGTTACGGCCAGTCATTCACTGCGCGCCGCACAGGGGGAGAATCTCAACCTACCAATCCGCTTTTCGCACGGGGAGATATAACCGCACCACTCTTAAACAGGTTCAGTGCTAGGTCAAGTTCTAGCTGCGCAGCAGGTGCCATCGTAGAAGACGGTGCCCTCGTGGCGATGGCTCCGACAATAATCTGACGACTGACATGAGCTCGTGCAAGGCTACTTGAGTGGCCAAACTAACTGCAGCGGACAAAAGATGACTCCACATCGTCCAAAACCGCGAAAACAGCTCCGGATATTTTTGGAAATTCATCGCAATGGTCTTTATGATTGCAGAAGCGCATCGGTATGCAGCCAGAAAAGAGGGTGCGAAGGGGCTGCGAAGGGGATTAGAAGGAAAATCCAGCATAGCTCGGGCAAAGAAGCTGCGGTGTAAGTACAGCATTGCTGAAACGAGTGGTGAGTGAAGGCAATGTCTTCAAGTTTGGAAACCATACTGGTAGTCCTAAATTGGAACAACACTCGACCTCTGAAGTATGAAGTCGGTGTAGTGTACTCGTCAATAGAGCTGGAGCGGTATAGATTCAATGAAGGAGGGAGGACTTTCTCCCGAACTTTCCGGTCCAGTTCCAAAATGGTTTCGTACGTCGGTGGCGTCGTAGTGAGTGTAGATTCAATTACTGGTACGAATACGTCTCTTGTAAAGGAATACTTCCACCGAAAAACTAAAAAGGTGGTTCAGCGGGGCCCCACATGATGCAGAGAAAGTCTTACAGCCCATCTCTACTTCACCCTTCTCGTTGATAGTTGTCGTCTCATCTTCTGGAAATTCACAGTCAACATATGAGAGACAAATCGAGGGTGGACGCCCAAGAGTGATGCTCTGTTTCAGTTAGCATGCACTAGCAAACTGACCAGTCAGACATTTACATGAAACATATCGGCCGATAAAAGTTCCCAAAAGAGGGTCCGACGGCGCTGGATTGCCTTTGGGGTCATGTTAAACCGTGCAGGATCGCGATCTAGGCACCGGTGAGAGTTTATTTGACTTCAACTACACGGACATACGTAGGCCAATCTACCATAATAGATCAGCGTCGCCTAACCACTATAATGAGGACTTACGCTCTGTGCAAGTTTATTCGCGATTGCCATGATCGACCATGCACTGTCGAGCGTAGGATGTCTTCCGTGATTCCCCATGTAGAATGCCACTAGGCATAAAGCTTGCAGAGTCTGAATAGTGGGCAAATCATAGACCAGCTGCAACGACAGCGCCAAGCGACCAAGATGGAAATAATTTTCAGCTTCGGTGTTGTAGGGAGGAAGAGTAAGGTCGGTGAGTGCGCCGTGGGCGAAAACCATATACAAGACAGCCACCGTGTGCGGAGAAATTTCACTCTCGTCCTTGTCCTCTATGGTGCCCTTTTTTCTACCCTTCGCACAAGCATAAACAGGAGCCAACGTTTCGTCGATGAGCTCTTCACGGGAAATTGGTCGGAAAACCCAGGCAGAGTTCTCTAGATAAGTCTCGCAAAGGGTGGTAGCACGCGGATACTCGGGGAGAAGATGGAGTATCTCGTCCAAGAGCTCAGACCGCGTTCCGACATCACTGATGCCTGCAATGTTGAAAGGGGCAATTGATGCCAAGCGACTAATCTCTGATGAGACCTGAGGCAGATCGTCAATCGGAGTAGAACATGGCCCTGGGTCTGTACCAGTCAGTTCTGCACCAGCCTATTTAAGCGCAGCGTCAGGATATGGAGCACCAAAACCAAACACTACCAACCAAAAAGAGGGCCTGTGCAATCAAACTGTCATTAGTATTGTGGTATTTCATAGGCCATCATTATAAGTTCACCTCCGAGCCCGCTGTACGACCAAAATAATGAGAATCTCCACGTTCTGTGATAGTGAGAGTTCCCAATCCATCAATCGGGGATGCTTGATCCTCTGACATTGTGCGAGAAGGTGTCTCAAGTCCATATTTGATGGCCAACAACTCCTCGGTCAACAAAGGGTGGGCGTCACTTGAAACTCCTGCTTGAAATATAGATAAGGCATCTTCGAGAGAACGTATTCGGTGGCCCATCTCCGCAATCTTGCGGTGCAAATGTTCTGTGTCAGCAAGGACGAACCTGACGGTGACGTTCAGTGAAATCGAAATCGACACAGGTCAGCATGGCTCAGACACACCTAGTCCCATGCCCTGTTGATAGGCTTCCTGTGATAAGCGACGTTAAGAAGCCAATCATCAGAAATGATAGGGGAACAAACCATTTGGACATATTGTCGGGCACCCCCTACGTACACAAGAGCCGCATGGCAATTTCTTATCGCATTTGAGCTTCAATCTAAGGTGGTATGATGAGGGTCAAGCGCAAGCAGCATGAGAAGGAGAACCTTCTACACTCTGCACAGGATATCTCGCCCCGCGCACGTTTAAGCTCTATCTCTTCATCAGTGGATACCTTGCGAAACTGACGCCGCGAGACATTGCTCTTCGAAGTGTCTACTGGCATGGTTTGCCTTGGGAGTCGTAAGCGATGCAGGTGGTGACTGCCCAAGTGATGGATCCGCCCCGGCGATGAATAATGTCAGAAAATCGAAAATCAACGTCACGTGACCAAAACGCGACGACGCGTCCAACAGCTTGAACGTTGCACGACACCACGCCACTCTATCATTGCTCCATGCATTTCTCTCCCCGCGTTCTTGCAGTTTCTCTCACTCTCTTCTTGACACCGCTGGTCGGTGCAGCAGCCATGAACACCACTCGAACAATCGCCCCGCCAGGCAACTCACACTCCTTGACAGAGTCTTACCAATTTGATCCTCGAGACGGTTGGGAATCCGTCATAGTTACGAACATGCGTTATAAGTATCGTCGTTCGTCTGCCCGGGCTCATGGGTCGACTACTTCTGGTAAAAACTCTAGCAATGCACTCAAGCGTCCGTCGAGCGCAAGCGCCCACCATTCTTCCAAGAAGAACGTTTTCAGATCTGTTGGGGAATCTTTGGTCGAGTTCACGAAGGGGGTCATCGGAATTGGCAAAGCTGAAGAAGTTGTCATTACTTGGTTTGATTCACGCGTTTGCTCGCTGGCGACGCATGCTTAATGCTTGGAACGGTCAGGTATACTGGACATGATCTCCTCAATCCCAGTTGCTGGACTGAGCCAACATGGTCGCCCACGGTACCGCATATATCAGAATTGTTCGGCCTCGTTGCTCACTCGCAAAATTTGCTTGGAAGGACGAATCCTTTGTCGCAGCTCTTACCCTAGATGGGTGGTTACAAAAGCCCAAGTGCTTCAAATTCATTGAACGTAGGTGATATCTCCTGATAAATGAGATCCTGCCAACCTGTTACAGTCTGTAACGGCTCCACCAAATGTATATTTGTCAGAGTGGTGGACACTTGCGCCGGATGCGCAAAGGGTACCAAGCATGTTGACCTCACTCAGGCCGCCTTCAAGGAATTAGCACCACTAAGCAAGGGCGTCTTGAACGTGCGGATGCGTGAGGCATCTGATCCTACAAATTGGTAGGTGCATGTATCTCTAGAATTAGATCAGTGGTGACGACTGAAACACCCGACTCCCCAGGAGTGAGGCGCTTTGGGGGCCTAAAGTCGTTTGACCATGATATATCAATGATGTATTTCTAGATTTGTAGTTCACATACACGAGTGTATGACAGATTCATCGCCTCCAAGGGCATGCCATCACGCTTTGATGCTCACCCGCTTTCTCTTTTTGCCCTCAGCAATCTTCTCGTGCACTTTCGATTCGTCGAAGTCCTCCTCGAAGAAGGGTGCGGTGCTCTCCGCTTCACTTTTACGCCGCAGGTATTGCAGGGCGGCTAAGTTGTATCCAACCGTGTCTTTCTCGCGTCTTAGAGCATTTCTCAGGTGAATTCTCATTGGGATCAATGTTGTTCGCATGATCCGATTTGCCACAATCTGGTGATGATGGGTCTTGAGAAGGAAGAACGCGATGTATGAAACGAGTGCGATATTCCAGTCCTGTTTTTCGCGTTGCAGCACTGAGCACAGCACATTCAAGCACCGTGAAAGCGCACCTTTTTGGCCCACATATCCAGGTATTGCATCAACGACAACACCTTGCCAAATGGTAGTACCAGCAAAGCATCGTATAATGCAGTACGGGGAATCTTTTCCACAACTCTTAGAACGTAGCTATCCGGCTCTAAATCGAATGCGGCTAGAATGGGGTCGCGAGGGGGCGGCTGCAGACCAGCCGCTTCTAGAGTGCCTACTTGGGCCTTCTGATCTTCAAAGTCTTGGAGGGCAGCCCGCTCGTTGTCCGCGAGATCGAGAGCTTCTATTATACGTTCCCCGGCCATGAGCGTTTCCATGGTTTGCTTGGTCACTGCAGCTACTTCGCCAGAACGTTCGCCATCGGCATTTTCTTCTTGCCCAACTGGACCGCCAGGTTGGTTCAGGTTTTCCGCTAACTTGTCTTCGTAGAGGTGCTCTAATACACGCTCGCGTTCTTCTTCGAGAAAAAGCTGCAAGTCATTAACAGACGTAACCGACGAGGAAGAAATCACCGTACTGGCTCGTCCAGCTTTTCCCAGATACGGATGGACTTATCATGGGACCCGGTCACGACAAAGTTACCGTAGTGGCTGACTGCGAGAGCCCAGATCTCGTTGTGATGTCCCTCCAATTTTTGGATGTTTTCAAACTTCAATCGTGATTGAGTATGTGAGAACGGAATGCATAAAGAGAACAACCTTGTCGCCATCCCAATATTTCAGCATCTTGTCTTTACCTACTGTCCAAAAGTAATGGGATTTCTTCTCAAATAAAATTTGCGTGACGCTATCCTCATGGGCAAAAATTGATCTGTGACAGTCTCCAAAGTCAAGGCCCCATATTTTGACGTTCTTGTCGGAAGAACACGTAATGATCAATTTCGAGTCATCCGAGATATCCATCGCAAGGACGGGCAACTGAGAGAGATGCATATGTCATGTCGCTCGGACCGGAATATTAATTAAAGTTGACCTTGTGTCCGTATAACGAGAGGAAGAACTTGAGGGTATCTTGATAAAAAATTTTGACCGTGGAGTCCAGAAGAGATACAGCCAGGAGTCGGCCATTTGGACTGTATCTCAGCGAAAGCACATCGTCAGACATTTTGAGGGTGCGTGTATGCACCAGCGCCAGCGATTGCTTGGGATGGTTCTACAGAATAGACTTCAGTGTGGCAGTCGGATACGAGGAAAATTTGCGGGACCTCGCCTCCAGGCATCGCACCACGGTCAAATTCCCAAAATTTGACTTCTTTGTCGGCGCTGCCACTAGCAAGTACTTTCCCGTCCGGTCTGAGATGTATTGACCATACAGTCGATGAATGAGCTTCGACTGTGTCAATGAGAGCGGAGGAAGCCACGTCGTAAATCAAGATATCGCCCGACTTCGTGCCAACAGCGAGCTACCTGAAGCATGAGGCAAACGATGGACACATCCGAATAAGAGTACGAACGTCTCTATCACCCGGCAAGAAAGTACTACAAATAGCGTAGCCACAATCTATAGTCCGGATGCATGTTGTTGTCTTCACGTTCCACAATTTAAGTGTTCCTAGCATATAACCATGAGAAGCACGCTAACTGGTTTACTGACATGCCCACCGTTAGATGCAGAAGCTAAAATTTGATCATCCGAACTCAGACAAAGGGTCCGCACATCTGTTCGATGTCCAGGCATATCGAGTGAATAAACTCGACTGGCTTCGGGGACTTGATCTTTTGATTTTGGGGGTGATGGGATATCGTAAACCTCTAATGTATTCGACGCAAGTGCCAAAAGGATCTGGATATTATGTGAGCGAACGCCTCCTCGTCTGAATAGACAAACTGACCTGAACCCTTGCTTTATGACCGGTGGCATCTTTAGTACTAAAGTCAAATGATCTGACTTTTCCACTCGCTCGGATAACCAAATAAGGTGCGAATAAGTCGACGAGGCCAGCTTCACCTGCGCCTATTTCATCATCTTCCGCCTTGTCAATAAGGTCTTTTCCCTTTGATTTGGCTTTTTCTTCCTTTTCTTTTGCACGTTTGTGGCGCCGCGCCTGTTTCTTCCGCGCCTCATCCTCTGTTCGGATACGAAAAACTTCGATAGATCTGTCATGTGACTGGACAGCAACATACGGCTGCGAGTCATGGAATAAGATTTGAGAAACACGATGTCGCGAAGAAAGAGGGAGTGCGGCGACTGCTTGAATCATCTTGCTGATCTAGAGGCGGGGGAGTGAGCATCCAAGTTTGCTCATCCGGGGCGGTGCATACTTCTCCAGATTCCGTTGTCTTCAAACCTACTGCGAGGGCGTCATAGTCTATTTTCCACGCTTTTAGGTCACCTTCTCCACTTCCAGTGAAGATGAGATTTTGCTGGTGACTGAGGTCCATGGACCACACTTCTGAGCGATGCGCGACGACAGTCTGCACGCAATGTTGGGTGGAGAGATCCCATAGCTTCATCAATGTATCTTTTGAGGTGGAAATAAGGAAAACGTTCGAAGACCCTACGGAAGTTGAGGGTTTATTAGAGGGGAACAAGAAGCGGATGTCAGTGATCTGATCTCGGTGTCCCCGAAGCCTAAGATGCACATAAGCAACGAAAACACAAGACACAGGTCTCCGGCGAGTCACCGATAAAGACCAATATCCGCAACGAGATCCCATACGATCAGGTCTGTATCTTGCGAACCAGATGCAAGCCTTACGCCTTGAGTGTCGAATGCAAGCGCCGTGACAGCTTTGCGATGGCCATTGAATGTTGCACGAACGGAGCCCAGATTACTGTCCCATAACCGCACTGAGCCATCTGCATACCCGACGGCGAACGTATGTTGCTGAGGGGAGCGTTGAATGCATGTGACCTCGGCTCTGTGGCCGGTCTCATGCCACATTGCAAGCTGTAACAATCGTGAGGGCAATTCTTATCGGACAGAGCGGCGACAACAGTTACCATATGTCCTTTCTTCATGTCCCAGACCAGAACGTCTTCGAGGGCGGGGACGTACGCGAGCTTGCCATCGTACAACGAATTCGACGAGGAACTGCAAATCAGACCAAAGGCCTGCACAGAGTGTCAGACGACGGCAAGAGCGAGGTTGGAGGCGTACCTGTGTTGGGCCGTGCCGGAGATAGCTCTGAACCATGAAAAAGCTAGCACATTCCGGATTGGGACGTCACCACTCTACGATGTTGTACCAGTCAGCCCCGGAAGCTGCAAAGCATTTCTTGACCTTCATCAACGCCTCGCCAACCCCTTTCCATGCCATCCAGAACGCCGCGGCACGACTGGAAGCAGCCGGGTTCCAAAAGGTTCGTCGCACTTTGTTCCGATGCCATCAGCTACCCTCAGCTCGCTCAGGTCATGGAGATCGATGACTGGGAAAAGGGCATCAAACCACGGGGAAAGTACTATTTCACCAGGTACCACGGTATACCTCGTTCGGTCCTTTCTTTCTCATCTCATGTCCACCCAGAAACCAATCCTCGTTGCTCGCTTTCACCATTCCTCCGAACTGGAAACCGGGCGCGGGCGTCTCTATTGTAGCGACTCACGTAGACAGTCCGAACTTGCGCGTGAGTCGTACAAAACGCTGTCTCTGGTTATAAACCGTCTCCTATGCCAGGTTCGCCCGGTATCCAAAAAAACCAGTGCTGGATATCTCCAAGTCGGCGTCGAGACTTACGGCGGAGGGATCTGGCACTCGTGGTTCGACCGTGATTTGTCTCTGGCAGGTCGGGTTGTTGTCGCCCGTCAAGATGGATCTTTTCAGTCAAAACTCGTCAAGGTCTGCAGGTCGCTTCTCCGCATTCCGACTTTAGCCATCCACCGTATGTACACTTTCTGCTTACGCGTACAATCACTTACTGTTTTCAGTTGACCGGGACGTAAACCATTCATTCAAGTTTAACCAGGAAACCGAGTTCGTCCCAATTGTCGGCCTGATCGAAGGTCAACTCAACGCAGAGACTAAGAACTCGGGCACCTCAGCTGCATCAAGCATCCAAGAGAATCACCACCCTGCACTTTTATCGGTTCTCGCCAATGAACTTTCCATTGCCCCGGAAGAAATCCATGACTTCGAATTGTATGTGTACCGTTATTATACAGGCTCAGCATTAAGCCTTTTTGCCAGGCACCTGTACGACACGCAGCCCTCGGTTTTAGGAGGAATCAACAACGAATTCATTTTTAGTCCCCGTTTGGACAACATGTTTTCATCGTACGTTGTCTCACCACGCCTCAATTTGCATGATTGCCTACAGACCAAGGTTCTGTGCCATAGAAGCGTTGGCGAGTCATGCCGAAAACCCTAGTTTTTCAAACCTCGAAAGCAATGTGAATTGCATCGCACTGTTCAACCACGAAGAAGTTGGCAGTATTTCGACCTCTGGTGCCCAGTCATCCCTGATCCCGTCGCTCATTGAAAGGCTCTCTCCATCGCCATCCCTTCATTCTCAATCAATCGCTCGATCTTTCCTCGTATCGGCGGACATGGGTCATGCGGTCCACCCCAACTACACTTCCAAGCACGAAGAAAATCACAGGCCACAAATTAATGGTGGAATGGTGGTCAAGACTAATGCTACGCAGCGTTACGCATCTGACGCTCCTGGTACCTTCCTCTTCAAGAAGCTCGTCGAGCGCAAGGGTGGGAAAGTACAAGAGTTTGAGGTTCGCAATGATATGTAAGTTCACTCTTACTCGTGAGCACTGGATGTCGATAGAACACCCCCTTAGGCCTTGCGGATCCACTGTTGGTCCAATGCTCTCGAAGATCGGTATTCGCACCATTGATGTCGGTAATGCCATGTTGTCCATGCATTCTATAAGGGAGACAGGGGGCTCCCAGGATGTTCAACACGCCATCGATGCATTTAGTTCCTTATTCGAAGGATTTGCGGAGCTCGACCGGTCACTTCTGGTCGATTGACGAGATTAGGTGGATCCATGATCAACGAGATGCGAATGCGCACACTTGTGTTGATAGTACACATAATGCCAAGCTCAGCGGACACAATGAATTGGAATGACAACATGAAAGGTATTTTTCGAGGCATGTTATCGTTTTTGTCGCTTCGTGGAGTCTTCTTCCGGTTCGCCGCTAGCATTGGACAGCAGTCTCCGTTTCTTCGCGGTCCTGGAGTAATGGGCAAGGATCCATTCTTTTTCTGCCTCTGTCTGCTCAATGGTACCTTGCCTTACTTCATAAGCTAACAAGACATCCATCAAGTGCACAAGAGTAAAAGAGCATGGAAGCATACGTTTCATTTGAAAACGAGGCCCAACCTCGGCGAGCTGCACATCACCAGGAATTTTGACAAATACGTGATGTCTGTTGAGTAGTGAATCAGGTGCGGATCGTCTGGCGATTTTCAGTGCTTACCGGAATGAAATGAAATCATCTTCGTTTGCAAACGTCATGACACGTTTACTGTCTTCCTTAGGCACTGGAAAGAGATACTTGAGTACATCCCTTATCCGCATCCCGAGATTCGAGGTGAATTGTTCGAATATAAGGTGAGGATATTGTTCTGATACGGTGGATGATCTGTATGAGCCGATATCATGGCGAAGGACAACGTTGTGAAGTGTAAAGTGAACCGTGGGGCCATGAGGAAAATGGGAAACAATCATGGCGTCTAAAACGGATGAGTTGACTGGTCAGAACGCTACGAGGACGCTGGTCACCTGGGATACCGCGGTGTTCGTGCAAAATGATAAGGTCGCTTATGTCATTGGCACGACATGCATCTGCCAGTTCTTTTACGACATAATTTCCGCGATTTATTCGATGAGAGTTGGGAAATACCAATCGCATTTCCTACGCAATGCTCATGGAACGGTTGCATCACGGAAGCAAACCGAGTCCTACCTTTGCGAATTGAAGGAGTTTTGAACTTGGATCTCTTGAAGTTGTTATCATGACCTTGGGGTCGTCTATACCAGTGCGAGAGTACTCGTTGTCGATATGTGCGGAAGGCACTATGATCTGAGTGAGCGGATGGAATAAGCGTTGTGTCATGACCATGACCTTGCTGTGCTTCGTCGAACGCGAGATCTTTCCCTGTAGCCCTTGCGTCCTTTTTGAGTTCTGTTGGAAGTGGCTTCCCTGATGCAAGGGCGTCCTTGAGCTGACGCTTGCGCTCAAAGGTTTGGCGTTCTTGTGCCTCCAAAGACTTTTCATATATGTATTGCCTGCGCTCGCGGGCTTGCCTCCTCAGCTGGAGGGAGAGGTTTAAGGCTTGTTGCGACGAGGTTGACGATACACACCATGCTCGATATTCCGATACGACGGGTCTGAGTCAGGCTGTGAAGTGGCGAGGATACAATAACCGTCAATAGACGCGTCGCGTAACGTGTTGAATGAGGCCAAATACGCGCAACCCTTGAAACGCCTTAAAACTGGCGTGCGCCTCCCAAACCTTCACCAGTACATCTTGTATATTCTTCGCGACTATCCATGGCTGCTACCCTCGTCCTTCCTCGTGTACAATCTCCCCTCCCTACCCCTAGCAAGAAGGTGCGCGTTGTCCAACTTCCTCGCATCCTGAGTCCTCACTCTTTCTTCAGGCCGCAGACGCGATCGCTGCCTTCTCGCTGGACACCCCTTCCAAGCCACACTCCCCAAAGGAACCTCTCCTCGACGACAAAAAGCGCTCCGTCTCCCCTGACACCGTGGCTGACGTATCCGACTCGGAACAAGACGAAATTGGCGTCCTGCGTGCAAAGTTCGTTGGCGAGGTAGACCTCCCAGAATGTACGTCTTTCCACTCTGCCGCCTCCTAGTTGCTCACCATTCGTTAGGTGAAGAACCTCTCTTGAAGGAGTCTAGGCGTCGTTTCGTCCTTTTCCCCATACAGTATCATGAGGTTAGTCTTACACAAGCAGCTTGCGAAAGTAAATTAATGTGCAATTAGATTTGGCAAATGTACAAGAAAGCCGAAGCCTCTTTCTGGACTGCCGAGGAGATGGACCTTTCAAAGGATATTCATGACTGGAACAATCGCTTGAACGACAATGAACGCCACTTCGTCTCTCACGTACTCGCATTTTTCGCCGCTTCGGACGGCATTGTCAACGAGAACCTTGTCGAGCGTTTCTCAAACGAGGTCCAGGCCGCCGAGGCTCGCTGCTTCTATGGGTTCCAGATCATGATGGAAAACATTCACTCCGAGACGTATTCTCTCCTTATCGACACTTATATCAAGGACCCCGCACAGCGCGAATACCTATTCGACGCTATGGATACCATTCCTTGTGTTAAGCGCAAAGCTGATTGGGCTCTCCGGTGGATCTCGGACCAACGTTCGACGTTTGCGGAGAGACTGGTTGCTTTCGCTGCAGTTGAGGGTATTTTCTTCTCCGGGTCCTTTGCTTCTATCTTCTGGCTGAAGAAGCGAGGTCTTATGCCTGGCCTCACGTTTTCCAACGAGCTCATCAGCCGTGACGAAGGAATGCATACCGACTTCGCATGCTTACTCTTCAGCCACCTGAAGCGGCGACCCCATCCGCATGTCGTCCAGCGGGTCATTACAGAGGCCGTCAAGATTGAGCAAGAATTCCTGACTGGTAAGGTATTCCATAGCTGCAACGCACTACATATTGAGCTTGGTTTTCAGATGCCCTGCCTGTGGCTCTGATCGGAATGAATGCTAAGCTTATGTGCCAGTACATTGAGTTCGTCGCCGATCGCCTTTTAGTCTCGTTGGGGAACGAGAAGGTGTACAATGTCACGAACCCGTTCGACTTCATGGACATGATTTCCTTGCAGGGCAAGACCAACTTCTTTGAAAAGCGAGTATCTGACTACTCAAAAGCGAACGTGAATCATAACTCTCAGAAGAGTGAAACAACGACTAGCAAGGTCTTGTAAGTACCCTTGTCAGTATTTTTGCTCCTTCGAGCTAACCACAACGTGAATAGCTCATTAGACGAGGATTTCTAAGCTTGATGCTCTCGTTCAGTTTCGCGATTTGACTTTGGCTACCCACGGTATATATCATCGCATTCCGCATATGGATTACCATCTCGTCTTGTACCATCATCTATTCGTAGTACTCATTGCACGCAACGCATGAATAACATCCTTATGATATGAGCGCATATGATAGACTGTATGTAGATTCTCCTAGCTACCCGAAAAATGTATGATCATTTTGATGTTATGTACACTTTATGCTTCTTAAAGGATAGGTAAATCCTCATTGCGTCCAAGGACTTGTCTACGGGCATGGATGCCGCAGCACCTCATATAATAACATAGTAACTGAATACTAGACTCAGTTCTTAGACTTCGTCGAGGTGGGATGTCCCTCCCGCCAGAGATGTCAGACGAAAACTAGGAATGCGCCTCTCAGATGTCCATTGCAAAAAGCTCAGCATTCGGAACCCGAGTGACTAGCGTACTTTTCGCGTACCAGTGAAACGTTCACGGAGTGAATCGACTGTAGGGCACTGGGTAATGCCTGGCAAGGATACATTCCTTGACCAAGATCGCGATTGGGGTGACATCTGCGATAAAATGCAGGTGGAAATACTCGCAAGTTGCTTAGCATGACTTAGCCAGAGACGTCTTGAAGACCGAACAACTCGCACAGGATCGCTCCCGTCAGGTATGGCAGCAAAATGGATCATGAACCAGTGATCAAGGCAGAAGCCGATTAGGGTAACATGTAAACCAACACGCGCTCAAAAAGCATTAACGTAGCCTAGAGTGACGGTGATGGCAGCCCGTTGAGAGGAGTAGACGGCGGAAGACGTACGAAAACTCACTGGCAGAAATATTATCGGGTGAACCTAGAACGGCACTGAGTTCCTTGGTTTTACGGATGCCATCACCTTCTTAGTAGTGGCATCTAGGAAATCGAGTTCGAATATGGTTTCAAGATATGCGAGCGTGGCAGGCCTAGTCTACTGAAAGTTGTCATCACAGCTCGACGTACTAGTAAAATCGAGGACGAGACAAACGCTCAAGCGCCAGAACCCCGTGTTGCTTTGGGCTCCGAGGCTCACGATCTGACACACCGTATATTGTTGATCACAGAACTTTGATAATGATGCGACCTTGTCTCATAGTTCCCAAACATCGATAGATTCAGCGGAAATAGTGCATGCGCACTCGGTATGGGCGAACTTCAATTGGCAGAATTCGGCGAGAACAGTTCCACATCAAAGTCAATAACATTGGTGGCGATAACAATATCAGTTCGTATCAAACCTTTAAAAGATGTGAACTCAGAATTGAAGGATGAGTACTTCCGTATCGTAAAGATGAGATGCTTCCTGCAACATGGACTCGCGTCGAGGATCCAGAATCAGGTGTGTCGTATCGACCCTGGTTCAGTCAAGAGAACAATGAAACTGAGAGAGGCCAAGGGACAGACGAGTAGACCATTATCGATGCTTCTTCGTTTCTACTAGTTTCTTTCCTTCGGCTTCTTCCAAGGACTTTCTGTCTTCCAAGAGGGAGGTAACGATGTAGGCCGCAAGCACAAGGTTTGCGGCACAGACGGCGGTTATTGCGGCATAGTTATGGTTACCTGCAGACCATATATAAGTGGTGCTGAAGCATGGTTGGTATTAACGCCCACCTCCCCATATGTATCGGAGAGAAATGAAGTAGGAAGAGATTGGTAGAACTGCAAGCGTGACTGCGAAGAGCAGCAGCTTGATGAGAGCTCCTCTAAATATATATGATTCATGCTGGAGGTCACTGCTTGAAATATGCATTAGCAACACACCTCGAGGCTGCTTGCGCCATCGCGTCGGCGGTTGTAGCCTGGTTGCTCATGGAAGTCGGGGTGGACCAGTGTAGGGTTACTTTTCAATCTAAGTGTCTATAACCAGGGAAATTTATCATGGCTGTCTGTTCAGCGTTACTTAGGTTGAATGTTCCGTGTGACAACTTGAAATGACCCAACGCAGTCCGGTACAGTTCGTCTGAAACTTTTCTGGTCCTACGCGGCCCATGTCCAACCCTTTACCGCCCTCACCAAGGTATGCGCAGCAGCCAACGATACCAGAAGAGAAGACGCCGGAACATCCAAATCCACTCCCCTGGCGCGACCTGGCTCGCTGCTCACAACTTGCACTGACACGCTCTGAAGTTGACATGTTACTGTTCTCAACCGCTATCAAACTTCTTCTTTTTCCATCCTAGTGAGCTTGGATCACGCATGTTTGAGAACCTCTCCGAAATATAGTCCAGTCGTTCTACAGATTTCGAAGTACACCGCAACTGGCTTGCAATCACCTACTCGCTCCCCATTTCCCAGTGGTACAATGATGTACGTCGTCATGTAGCACTAGTTGTCGTTCTAAACTGACTGTCGGGCAGACCACATCAGAATGGAGTGAGGCAACGTTTTGACTTGTGTTCACAAAAACATTGATTCATGTACTGCAGCGCTCGACTACCCTCCATTCTTTGCTTATTTTGAAAAGCTCTTGTCGATCCCGGCGTCGTTCGTGGATCTTCAAATAGTAAACCTTGATAACCTGAACTACGACGCGTGGCCCGTTGTCGCATACCAGAGAGGCACCGTGATTTTGACTGAGTTCATCCTCGGAGCAGCATTACTTAGGTCCGTGACTTGCAGAACGTTGGAGTGATGCGCAAACTTAAACCTGGTGACTTAGATTCATCCGTGGAGCGGTTAACCCTTCGTGGCAACGTGTTCTGTCTGCCTCCCTCTTTTTCCACCCTGGTTTCCTGATCGTTGACCACATTCACTTTCAATACAATGGCTTCATGTTTGGGATATTGCTTTGGTCAGTTCTTATGGCACGCGAGGCAGGGAATATTGCTGTCGTGGCGATGTGCATACTTAGGTCTGTTCCACGTTGTAGGGAAGAAAGCTAGCAAGTGGCCTACTGTTTGCCGTGCTTCTCAACTTCAAGCACATATACATGTACCTTGCGGTATGTTCCCTGGCTTTGCTCTGTTCATTCCATTGATGACTTGACAGCCCGCTTACTTTGTCTATCTTTTACGTTCCCATTGCATGTCCCCTTCCGGCGAGATTCTCCCAATGAAGTTTATCTCGCTGGCAAATACTGTGATCTTGGTTTTCGGAACTTCGCTTGGACCTTTCATCTTGATGGGACAATTGCCGCAACTTCTGTCTCGTCTTTTTCCGTTTACCCGCGGTTTAAATCATGCTTACTGGGCTCCAAATGCATGGGCTTTAGTGACAGCGATTGATCGTGTGCTTCTTCAACGTATGTCTTGCACCTTCCCTCGTTAGGTTTCAGTACTCACCAGGTCCCTCTGAAGTGGCTAGGCGTTTTGGTGCGGATTTCATTGTTAACCAGCAAGGCGTGGCATCTACGTCACGCGGACTTGTTGGTGACACAACTTTCGCCGTCCTTCCAACCGTCAGGCCAATTCATACTTTTGTGATCACAATCGCATTTCAAGTGGTAGGTAGTGTACAGGATGGGGGTCTTGGCTGACGCTTTCCAAAGATTTTTCTCGTCAGGTTATGGAAGACACCAAACTACAAGTCCTTCTTGACTGCGCTGACGTTGTGTGGCTATACTTCGTACATGTTTGGTTGGCATGTCCATGAAAAAGCCATCCTCCTTGTCCTTGTCCCCCTCAAGTAATCTCCTAATGGATACATTGTTCTCGAAGCTTATGGATCCCTAGCCTGCTTGCAGCGGATAGTTATGCCCACTTCAAGACTTACATGATAGCGAGTGTTTCCGGGATATTTTCTCTCTTCCCATTGTTATTCACACCAAGCGGTAAGCTTACCTGGTGCAACGATATCGATATCAGTCTTAACTTCATGGTTCAGAAACTTTGATCAAAACGGTCTTCTCCATTATCTGGGGAGTCATGGTACTCCGTCCATTACAGAAACAAGTTTATGAGTGAGTGAACCCAGAACTTTGCTAGTGGATTTCTCAAAACTATTCAGATTCCCAACTACGTTACCGTGGGTCATACTGGAGCAGCTAGAAAATGCATATTTACTGGGTTTCGTTCCGCTGCTTGCATTCATTCTTGTTTTTCCATTGCTATTTGGTGGAAATTCTCAAGTTGAGTTTCTTCCACTGATGTTGACGAGTGTATACTGTGCACTGGGTCTGGTGTGGGCTTTCATTCGATTGGGTACCATATACCTGAGGCAATAGTAGTACACATCCCACACAAGCATCGTACGAGGTACAAGCTATATCTACCAATTTACCGCTTGGAGATGTGGACAACTGCAGGGGGTGGTTAGCGTAGGAAATACCAACAGAATCACTTCAGCTTGCCGTCTTCGTCTTCCAAAACGTGATCCAAGCTGACTTTTTGCCCTCGCACGTGCTTTGCGCTTGATCCCCATACGATGGCGCTATGACTGGTTTCAGCGAGATGACGTGTGTGAGTCACCCGCTGCAGCTTACTACTTCATCTGTTTCGCGATTTCCTTGTGAATGGCGTTGCAAAAATCCTCGACTGAGCATCTTCCGCGACGCAGAACAACGGGAGTGGAGTAGTCCGGCGACTGCCCCCGCGGCTTTGTGTAAACACGAACAAGCTCTAGAGCGTCCCACATCATTTCAATCAACTCGTCGATGTTCAGCCATTCCTTGGATGATATTGGTACGCTGTTTGGAATTTTGTATCTGGGGGGTAATGTGGAACGATTTGTCAAACAGGGCAGTCGAAGCGAGTCACTCACAGAAGATCAAGTTCCTCGATTGAGATGGCATCTATCTAGTGAGAAATCATGAGGGGTTCGACGGATTTGGGTGGCAGCACCGGCTTACTTTGTTGAGAACCTATAACTTCGGGTCAACACAAAGACTCAGCTTAAAGCGATGACATGAACCTACATATACTGCAGGTATATACACTCTGAAGGTTGTATTAGCTGCTATAAACAAGAAGTGGAGGAAAGCTTGCCTGTTGCCTTCGATCACATCTACTAGGTCGTCTGAGGTGCAATTTGGTTCCCGTATGGTGACATCCGCATTACTAAGTTTATACTCGCTGAGCACGGCTTTGATTTCGTCGTGATCAATGTTTGTGAGAGGCACAGTATTCGTGATCGCGATTCCGCCCTTGTCTTTCTTGCGAACTATGATCGCGGGAGGTTTTTTGTTGAGTCGTATGCCAAATCCTTCCAGTTCATTTTCAATAACCTTCTTATCTCCGAGAGGCTTGAGAACGTCTAGCACGATGAAGATAAGGTTGCATGTCCGGGCAACTGTCGAAGAAACAAGTCTTCAGTGGGCCACGTACGATATGTTGGCCACATGTCATACCGGCGATCACTAGGGATCAAGCATCAGTAAACAGATTCCAAGTACATGCAGTCTACTTGCCCTGACGACCTCTACCGCGCCCGTCGTTCGCCCCCTCGATAATACCAGCTAAGAGGTGTTGAGTGTACGTTTTCCGAGGTATATGAAGCGCTCACGTAAATCTAGAATCTGTATCGGAGCACCGTGCACTTTCAGGGTACCGGGGACGGTGGTAAGAGTGGTAAAGTCGATTTCCGAAACCTCTGAGTGAGTTCCCGTGAGTTTCGACATGAGAGTAGACTTGTAAACAGGTGAGTGCACAGATTTATCTGAGTAGGTCCTCACGCTGACCTTTCCGACAGACGGGAAGCCGACGAAGCCAACGGATGCGACACCCGTCCGAGCAACGTCGAAGCCGATGCCTCCACCGCCACCGCCGCCTCCAGATGGCGATATCAACTCTCGCCTGAGCTTTGCAAGTTTGGCTTTGAGCTGACCGAGGTGGTAGCTCGTGGCCTTGTTCTTTTGGGCTAAGTGATTGAATACGTTTGGCAAATGGAGCAGACGGGTAGGGGTGCAGAGACATACTTCTGGCCTACGGGTTGTGTGAATGAAGCTATGGCTAGAAGATGTTGGTTGATATTACCATCTCATCCTCGATCTCCTTGCGAAGATAGACGTGCGTCAGCCAACATGATACCTAGACAAGCTGAGAGCGTACGTGCTTTGATTTTCTGTACGGTGGTCATTGTTGTGGGAGGGAAAGTACTTGATTACGTAAGTGAGGCTGCCTTTGTTTCCTCGATACGCCTGGGAGCTCATTCTATTCCTCTCCCGTTCCCTTCCACCTGCCCCCAGCACAGCGTACTCGACGTTCCCTCGGTCGGTTCTCTCCTTTTTGTCCACCCTTTTCAGCGCGCACAACTCTCTTTTGTATGCGACTGTGTCGCGCCAGTACGCAGACGATCCTTGCTCACCATACTCGCTCGCTGTCGTGATCGCTCCTTGTCCAACTATACCATCCTTATACAATGTGTTCAGGCCCCGCGTGGAAACGGGAAATCATTCCAGACCACAAGGTGCGCGCCACGGTACTTTCTCCAGTTCACGAACGAATAATATCCTTGCAGCTCGACTTTATCGACACCCGCGAATTCACAGACAATGGGTTCTTCATGCGGCTAAAGTGAGTTTGCCACAGTGCGGTACACGCGCCAGAATGCCCTCTGGCGACTCAATGTCTCACCTGGGATACAGGTACCTGTGGCTTTACATTGTCATCCTCAAATCATTTCTTGTCTACGTCTCCGACATCTTCTCCGCAACCACGATGTTGACCACCTCGGCGTGGTCAAATCAAATCTTCAACGACTGTCAAAATCAAGAAGGTTGTTTCTACATTCCCTATAATGTTGGAAAGTGGTTGTTCGTAGGGTGTATCATCTTTGGTTTCCTTTTGGTAAGTATACGCGTTCGGTATGGCTTCCTATGTTCTCATCTTTGTAGTTGGCATATGAGGCTCGCAAGTCAAAAAAGATCATAGCCAGTCGGGACATTTCATACGCTTTCACGAACGTGATGGCAAACCACTATTATTCCCTTCGTATGTTCACCATTAGCAAACACTATCGGTCGCCCATCGTACTCTGTTGCAGGCTCGTACGACCATTTCTGTTTTTTCGACCACATCAGTAATTCCACGAAAAAGAAGGATGACTTTGCTTTCTTCATCTTCTTTACATTCAAGAGCAAGTCGTCTGGATTTCTGTCATCCTATGACCTCTGACACCCTACTATAGATTGGAAGCGATTGCTTCTGTCTGATGGTCCTCGACAGACAATCAACGCCCTGATCCTTTATAGTTTTTACCTCGCCAAGAAAAACAATGGTCCGTGGTACGATGTACCAAAGTATTTTGCGGGAAACAGTCTCTCGACTTCTGCCCTGACCGTCTCAACATTTTTCACGTTTGTCATCTTTGCCGGCTCGCTTCTCTTGCTCATTATCGCCGGCCTCTGCTATATTCCTCTTCTTTGTTACATTCAAGGGAACTTAAAGGTAAGCTTTATTTGTCACCCGAACCAGTCAGATATTGGTTCACTTCTTTTCAGGAGTATGTCTGCCACAAGGTCGACAAAGTAAGTCCTCAGTTGTGTTATCTTGCTTGTAGTTAATTAGTCTTTAGCGCATTGCCGAGGTCATCAAGCGCCGCAATAAGGAGCGGTTAGCTAAGGCTGCTGCACTTGCTAAGAAGGAGGCCATGGGCGACTTTTCTCACCTCAAGAACAAGAAGGGTGAGATGATAGCCAAGCCCTTACCACAACCTACACTTCCAAACCTTTCTGTTGACGACGACGACGCTACATCTGCAATCCAGCGAGGACCATCTCCAAGTCCTTATACCCAAGATTATCGCTATGCTTCAGATAACAAGAGCGTGGCGCCAAGCTACCACACAAATCCCGTAGGAGTCGACTACTCTGATTACCCACCCATGCCAGCATACAACGGAGGATATTCTCAGCAAACATCAGGTACATATGGACAATACAACCCTTCCACAACTACCTTCGATGAGCAGCCATCCCAACATTACGGGTACGACGATGACTATAGTAGTCAAGTCAATCTCCCTGCCACTGCAGCTCCTATCTCTTACCAACAAACGGGGGCATATGGTCATCCCGGGATGCCAGACAACTACATCGCAGATGTCCACGACGTGTATCAAGGCAGGGCGACCCCTGCAGTACGACCACCAAGCGACGGTGTGGCGGGAGTTGCTCGTGATGTGCAGGACTATCCGAGTCACTATGCGCAACCAGCGTATGCATATGACTACGCATCCTACGGGGATTCGTACCGTCAGTACCAGAGGCATCAGGAACAGGGTTCGCATGAGTATGGACAAGCTATGTAGCCCACAAGTGTCGAGAGGTGAATTGTTGTGACTTTGTTTCTTCTCCCGGAGTGTTTTATCTACTCGATTTGACGTTCCTGTGGGAGAAACTAACTCGTGAGTACATGCGTTGGATAATCTGGTGCGCAGTTCTCCGTTTTCTCGTTTATTCCATAGAAAGGGTTGCCGTCCAACATTTGTATCCCAGACCAGTGGGAAGCAAGCTGCCTCATCTGCATCAATGATTAATGGCCAGCCAATGTCATCTGATGAGTCCTGGGCTGCGGCCCAACCATGGCCACACTCGTAGCTGTCTCTGCGATGCTAGACACCTCCGCCGACTGGAAATAGCTCGAGCCATAGAGGTGAACTTTGCCACGTGAGAATCTCCATCCCGTATGTGTCAATACTGTATTTGACAGAAATGATCCCGCAGCCCACAGCCCAGTCTCTGTTTTTATTCTAGCTTGAGGTGATACGGGTTGCAGAAAACCCCACAGACTGGGGATGGAAGCCGCATGGCAATATAATGTTCATAGGGGGAGACGTCTTGATCTGTTATGTCATGAGCTAGTGTCAACTCGTTTGTGCATCCTTTGTCCTCCGATTCACCCTGGTAAGTTTTCTCACTCATTGGCAATCCACCTGTCTCATCCTTCTCCAGAGATGTTTAAAGTTTGTGTATCGTCTATTTTGACTCTGGTGGTATCTATGTTTTACAAAACGAACGAGCAGGTAGGCTACTATATTCCTGACAACATATGCTTGACCGAGAAGAAGCACACGCATATTGCGTACTTGTATGCGATGACTTATCTTCTTCCCTCCTCGATGGAACCTTCTTTTGACTAGATGAAACAGCTTGGATTCACCAAAGTATCTGGTGGATTTGTCACGTATATGTAAGTGCTGGAAGGAGAACTTGAAAACGCGTCGTTGATTGTAGTCTTGGCGTATTTATATATTAACAGTGACTCGTTCTATGGTGGAACTGCTATCCGAGAATACTAGATAATTTACTATCTCCCTGGTGGTCTCGCTATTCCGGTCGGCTTGGTCGCTCTCCCTTGGTCTGTGATGAGGGTGGTATAGCAGATAAGAAGTTCGACGAAGATCAAGTAATGGAGTTTTGATGGACATATTCAGGTAGTAGATGATTCTCGTGACGATGCAAAGTGCGTTCCATCATGCTTCCCAACATTACAGTTGATATCCCAAGTGGTTGGACCGATCAACTAGGTTGGTTTGGATGACCTAACCAAAGGATCCACGGTTTGTAACTTATCATCATTGGCATCAACTCTGGTTACACGTACGTCGATCGTTCGCGACTGGACAACGGATATCCTCTTGCTGATTTATCTCAACCTATATCGAAGCAAATGCTAGTCGGTGTCGTAGAATTATTTTCTGTGGTGGTACTCTGATAGAAAAGCAAGTCGCTTTTTCATGATGAGCACTAGAAGACTGACACTAGAAATCAGTGGCGTCTTGGAAGCATCACTGACAGCAGTGCATATGATTTCACTTCCCCAGTGCACAGGTCTCAACAAGACAAATCAGAACCAGGAGTCTTACTCTATCATGCATCCCATAGTGATAATATTCGGCTGCCTGTTGATGCTTCATCAAAGGGCCATGTTTGATCGGAACTATTGGAAACGCGCTACTCGTTAACTTGTCTACGTGTACATTGCCAACTGGCAATTCGAGTCGGTACGCAAAAAGGTCAGTTCATTGCTTCTCTTACATGACTCCTGTCGCTGAAAGAGTTCAACGATGCTTGTACATTAACCTTTTTCCCCGTTGGTGATATCATTGGAACGGAGATATCGGGTCGAACAGGAAGAAGCTTGAGGTGCTAGCAGAATTCAAGGCAGTCAGCCAACAGCTAGGAACAGCAGCTCTCGAAAGCAAAAGGAATGCGTTCTTCATACGAAAACCCTACCCAGACAAGGGACCAGTATGTAGAGATGATAAATACACCGTCCCTGGATCTGTATGGACAATGCGCATGTAATGAATAATTAAACAGTTCTAGCGGGAAAGCTTTCCCCAAACGATGATTGCAATAAGCAATACAAGCACGACAATGATGGCGGCAGTCACGACACGCTGCTGATACATCCTGGCTCACAGGATCAGAACGGCAGTCTACGCAAGCGTGCTGATGTGACACCAAACTTACCGCCTAATCATTTTCCTCAATGTCCCCGACGCGCGGTCTATGGCTGTGCCTGCAGTCCATAACTGGGAGATAGTCAATATCGACAGAGAACTCTGCAAATTGTGACCTACGGTATCCCTCGCGTTCTCGATTTGCTCTCTCTGAGCACGGAGGTTTATCAGAATCTCAGCACCCTGGTCCTCGGTCTCGAGGGCGATTCGCTGGGATTCTTGCAATCGTCTCGTTCCCTCTTCCAACGTTGCAGTACCAGCTAACAGCCTCGTTCTATCGCTCGTTGCGCCATAAGGTTCATCCGATGTTGGTGTGCCAACTCTCCCAGGTGATGCGAGCAGGTCCGCCCGAGAAAATTGAGTGTGCAGGTCCTTGGATGTCTTTTTGAACCTGGTCAGATCCGCTTTCGCAGTTCTGAGGCGCGTCTGATACTGAGGGCGGAGGGACTGGGGTATTCCCTGAATTTCAATCTCCATTTGCGAGATCTAGAACCGTATTAGACGGCGAGGGGAATAATGAGGGAAGCACATGCCATTTCATCTGCTTCATCCAGCTCCATTTCTACTCGCCTGAGCGCTGTTCTTCTCTGCTCTGTGGGAACCGTATGAGTAGTCTCGGTGGGACGTATATGCATCGTCCCCACCTCCACGTTCGTCTTTGCCATCTCCGTCGAGTTTGGACCGTACGCTGTCGAGGATTTGACGAAAGTCTTGCTCGTACGTGTCAAACAGTGCGGTCGGGGAGTTGTCCATGGTAGGGTGGTGGATGCGAGGCGAGAGCGTTGCTGCGGCTAGTTATCCCGCCAAAATAGGCAGCCGAGCGAGTCTCACACCAGTCGGTCAAACAGTCATAGTCATGTCTTCGAGCACACCGTCCGTACTGCCATGTCCCTGACGCGTTGTCGTCGCACTGACAGGATCCATTGGCAGGGTCTCTCTATATCTCGACCCTCAAATACGGGATTGGGTCTTGTTCCCAATCACCCTCGTCATGGTAGGCGTATTCCACCCACTGGTGTCGTCCACTGATTGTTTCCAAGATTCTTGTTGGCGTATTGCGACATTATGTCGTGGTATTGCTGTATTCGACGCCTAAAAAGTTATCTCGTGCAGCGCTTCGTGAACAGTGTGTCTCTTTTGCCGCCTTTTGATGACGTCGCCCGAAAATGTCGCATACATCCAGGCGAGCTCTCGCAAGATCTCAAATACTCCGTGCCACGTCCGCAAAGTCACCTATACCACCGCTATACTACAAGACAATATCTCAGAACCTTTCCGAAGCGTTCAAGGCTGGTACATATCTCAAAGATGGCCCACCCAAAGGTGACTCGGCGTTGTCTGCATCGAATCCTTTCTCGGACCCGGCTGCCATGGACGGGATGATGGCTGGGATGAAGACGCAGATGGTGATGATGGTGCCGCAAATGGTCATCATGGGCTGGATCAACTTTTTTTTCGAGGGGTTTGTCCTGAGTGCGTCACAGCTGGTCAAATGCTGCACGTTGTTGAGATTTTTCAGTTAAATTGCCCTTTCCCCTGACGCTTGGTTTCAAGTCCATGCTTCAACGCGGCATCGAGACACCCGATATGGACGTCCGATGGGTGTCCTCGCTGTCGTGGTATTTCCTCAACTTTTTCGGCCTAAATGGGCTGTACCGTCTTATCCTTGGGGGCGATAACTGTGCGTGTTTTCAGTCCTTTCGGGTCTGGATGTTGACATTCGGATCTTTGTTTGGCAGCGGCTGATACTACGCGTGATATGACGGTGTCGCCATTCGCGGCTATGGGAACTGCGCAGGCTGGGCCACAGGATTATGCCAAGTTGTTCAAGGCGGAACGGGACAATCTTGAGTTTGCGGAAGGGCTGTACATGTGGGCAGGAGAAGATATGAACACCAAGATCCTTGGCAAGTATGGAAAGCTCGCTCCCCGTAGAGAGTAGCGCCGGTCGATTATACTAGTAGCATCTAGGGAGAACAGAGTACTGTTACATGATCAGAGGTGTACACATCTGGGGAGATCTTCGAGGTCACCAAGTCCGACGGTCTATTTCGCCCCGAATGCAGATTAGAGGGAGATAGGAGTAATGTGCCCGCTTTGCGAGCATTTATGCGATAAGGTACGATGCGACGGGGATTCGGGGGTGAACCTATACCAGGCCATCATAGAGGGACAAGGCCTTGTTTGGAATCGATCACATGGATTGAGTCGGAGGAAGTACCGTCTGGACGGGCAGGACCTACCTGAACTATAGTCGGGTCCTGTTTACTGCCCTCCACGAATTCATCGTACGTGAGCTTTGCGTCCTTGTCTCGGTCCATGTTTCTAAATATCTTGTCCACACGCTATAAAGACAGTGTCAGGTGGGGAGTGGAACGGCAGGAGAACAGACCTTTTCGGGAGTGTCTTCGTCAGCGGGGAGCTTGACCATCTGACCAGTCATCTTGTAGATAGAAGCGACGATCTGGAGCATCTCGTCGTAGGTGATGAAGCCGTCTTTGTCTATGTCATACAGCTGGAATGCCCCTGTGAGGGGAGGTCAGATGAGGTCAGATGTAGATGCGGAGGAGCCATACACTTGAGCTTCTCATCCAAGCGGCCGCGACTAGTTACGCTGAGGGCGCAGATGAACTCTTTAAAGTCGATCGTACCGTTCTTGTTTTCGTCAAAGACGTTGAATACGTAGTCTGCGAACTCCCCAGGGTCACCGAAGGGGAAGAACTGCTTGTATATGCGACCGAACTCGGACCTGTCGAGCTGGCCAGATGGACAATCCCTCAGGAAGCCTTTGTACCTAGAGCAGAGTCAGAGAGGGTCGGGCGAACAAGCGGGACGAGGAGACCATTGCTGTAGTTCTCTCTTATCGACTGTGGATATGGATGAGTGCCGGTGAAGATCGTGTCGGGTGGATGGGCTTACAGTAGGTGCTCCTTTGTAGATCTGCGAGCTGGTCTGGGGATAATTTCGACTGAGACTTTCCCATTGTCGATGGTGGTAGACGAGGAGGAGGGGAGGCCCATTTTTAGTATGATATAAGAATACTAGCGCGGGTTCCTCCTCCTCCTCCTCCTCCTCCCCCACTCCATATTCAAATGTGCTACCAGTACAACGCCCCCGGCGACATCGCCGATGTGCCCTGTCCGATGTGCAAGGTCTTCAAGCCAAGTGCTGCTCGGTAGACCACCACCTCCTCTCTCCCGGCTAACCTCTCTGACTCGTCTCACAGCTGTCCCCACCTCCGCGACGTCTGCTACAACAGAGCCAACCATCCCCGCATCGACGTCGTCCACCTCAAAAACGCTGAAGGTACGTCCCCCACCTCCCCCGCTCACCAGCGCCCCCATCCCCACACTCCTCCACAGTAAAGTCCTTCAATGGCTGTGGTTACTGCAAGGTCTACTCCCTCTCCTCTCCTCCGATCCCCTCCGTCCTCACCCCATTCTGCCACAGTGGGCTCGCTCAAACCCGAAACTCACCGTGTACAACAACCACGGCTGGCCCGGCTGCTGCCGTCCCCCCACTCAAAGCGAGCACCGACTCATACAGCCCGCTGACTGGCCCACCGTCAGTATCGTGCACAGCATGCCCATGCCCCCAGAGATCAAATGTGTCCTCGATGCCATCCTATCCAGAGGTAGCCCCCTCCCCATGATATCTTCCGTTCGCGTGCAACCCCAGTATCAGCCTTCCACCTCCATCCTTGATCGCCGCAACAGCACCAACAGTCCACCCAACAAAACTTGTACTTCCTCCTCAAAGACTCAGCCTGTCGCCATCCCTTCCCGCGGTCGCTCTGGCGGCAGTCCGGTTCCCCAGAGTTCAACTCTAGTAGGCACCACTCCCCGCTCCTCCGTGCTAGCATCCGACCACCACACACTATCTCGTCGCCAGACATTCTCCGAGGGCACCAAAGACAAGCCCCGCGCCCCTTCTGCTCGCAGACATGTTGACCAGGATGGCTCTCTCTCCCGACGAAATGGTACCATTCGCCCCGCACTATGCGCCGTTGTCCCTCCCCACTCACCTTCGGGACCCTCTGGTGATTCCCCCAACCAGAATCAATGTTCTCCTGCCCCCCATATGCCTCCCACAGTTCCCTACGTAGCATCTTCTCATGATGCATCCTTCGCGCGAACTCTCTCTTCCAAAAGGTCGAGTCTAGAGACTGCCATGGCTGCCCTCGATCTCAGTAGCTCTTCCGAGGGCAACAGTGATAGTGGCAGCTCCCGCGGTTCCTTGTCTGATGCCACCGTCACCTCTGATGGTGCATTCACAGATTATTTATCAGATGAATCCGAAGCGGAGCTTCAGAGGCAGGCAGAAGCAAAAGCCGCTTTGGTTGCTCAGAATCAAGCAGAAGAACTCGAGTTCAAAGCTGCTCGCCAACAACTCGCCGGCGTTGGTTTGCGGCCACCAAAGGCTTGGGATGATACTAACGAGACCGCACCCCGCGCTACCTCGCATGTTTCTGTCTGCGGCCATCTCTCTGCCTATCACTCAACAGCGTACACATCTACGGCGGTCGCACATTCTGCTCGGGGTTAACCTGTGGTGCTGAGGATGCGTCGAATATTTATACACGATCTGGGTTTCTGTATGTATCTATGCCCGTTCGCCCCTTCCTATCGTGCTGCCCGCAACCGTCTGATCGGTGTTCGTCTTGTGTGTGCTGTTATGTTATATCCATGCACGACGCGTACCAGTCCGATTTGGCACTCCTATAACACTTTAGTATGGCTCTGCTGCGGTACACCTCCACTCTTGCCACCGCTCCATGAACCTCGCTCGACATTCCATCACCCCAACAAGCCCAGTCCACATTTTCAATGCCCAGTTCGATGCGGACTGCCAGATATTCACTGCTTCAACACCAGCTGGTTTTGCCGTCTATCGGGCATGGCCACTCACCCTACTTCGCAAGAGAGGCACGTCTGTCGATATCGCCGTCCTCCTTAATCATTGATGTCCCCCAGAGTTCACCGGTGGCACGTTGGCTGCTGTCGCTCCCTGTCACACGTCGTCGCTCCTCTTCCTCCTCGGGGGTGGTCCCAGCCCGCTCTATCCGCCCAACAAGGTCATTCTCTGGGACGATGCCGCAGGGGTTGAGGTCGCCGAACTCGAGTTCAGGGAGCGGGTTCGTGGAGTTGCCTGTAGGCGCGGTTGGCTTGCAGTGGCTCTGCGACGCAGAGTCGTTGTCTTCGAGGTGCATGATACCATCGTTAGACGGATAGAATATGACACTTGTGACAATCCACGAGGTGGGCCTCTTCCATCCCTAGATGCGTGCGATACGGGACTCACGACGCCTTCAAGGAATCCTCGCAATGGCTACTGCAGCCTATGCCACGTTACTGGCGATTCCAGGCAGGCAAATGGGGCATGTGCAGCTCGTGCACCTACCTCCCTGCAACCCCCCTTCTCCTCTTGGACCTCCGCCTCCTGTCCCTCCTTCCAAGCCGCCGCCGCCGCCCCTGAAAACCCCAGTGTCAATGATCGCAGCCCATGAGACCGCACTCACGACACTCTCGCTCCCTCCATCTGGCCGATTGTTGGCCACGACATCATCACGGGGAACCCTTGTCCGTATATGGGATACGACTTCTGGAAAGCTTATGCGGGTGTTTCGTAGAGGAGCAGATACGGCGGAGATCTATGGGGTCGCCTTCCGACCTGACGAAAAGGAAGTGGGCGTATGGAGTGACAAGGGAACTGTTCACGTATTCTCACTCGTCTCGTCCGGCGCATCGTGAGTCTATAGCGTAATCTGACCCCAGATTGCTTACCTTTTTCCTGCAGAAATCGACAATCGTCCTTGTCCCCGCTAACATCATTCTTGCCATTGCCCAAATACTTTGATTCGGAATGGTCATATGCACAGTATCGAATACCCACGCAAGCTGCTCACATCTCACTCTCCTCGACATCTTCCGTCCGTTCATCACATATGGACCTTGCTGCTGATGAGAAATGTGTTGTCGCCTGGATTACAGTCCCCTCTGAGGTTGCCGGGGTAGGCCCTGAGTTCCAGCTTGTCGTTCTCACTTATAGTGGAGGATGGTATCGACTTGGATTACCTCCCAAGCTACGTCAAGCCTCTCCACCTGTGGCTGGATCCCCTCCGGAATCTCCGTCAGTGTCTCGTCAACGGACCTCTAGTGTCTCCTCCGTCACGTCTCTTCCTGAAAAGGGAAAGGGCAAGGAGCGGGAAAAGGAGAGGAAGGGGAGTCGTGAGTTGGTCTTGCAAGAGTATCGAAAGTATGGACGATGGGATGGCTGGGGGTAGCAGTGCACAGCACAACGGTACGATAATAGGCATAGTCGGGCGCAATCAAGCGCTACTTGCGCTGTACATGTTACTAGAAGTCATCAGATCAGCTCACCACCAGGATGTCACCAATATCCATTGGCACTCCCTTGGGTCCGGGATTTTCTTCCTGTGGTTACTGTGCGCCACCAGGGCAGAGGAGCACGGCCGAGACCAATGTCAAGAAGGCTGGTCTCATCGCATCCCAATTATCCTGCGGTGTAAGAGCTTTTGAATCCCAACATTCGCGTTGCAGTCGTTCACTCTCGATAAAAGGTGTATCAAAAGATGATCGATCGCGGATGGAGGAGGTCTGGGAGGCATTGCTACGCACCCGACCTCCGTCGCTCGTGCTGCCCGCAGTACACGATCAAGTTTGTGGGACCCTTGTATTCGCTCTTTCTGACTCTTCACCCAAGGACCTTCCAACAGGCTTGATGCTCTTGCCTTCAAACCGTCGCGCAGTCAGCGAAAGCTATTGAACAGGTGAGCATGAATGAGAATTTCGATCGAGAGCATCCTGATATCTCACTGCTGGCAAGGTGGAACCGCTTCGTGCGGGAGGGCGGAAATGCCGATGCTGCTCTTGATCAGTCGAAGCGAAAAGGCTCACAAACAACCGCGTTCTGTCTAGCGTCCTCCATTCACAGCTCTGAGCGCGCATTCTTCCCTGTTGGTGAGGAGCCACGACATGATTTTCAGGTATGCGGTATGTTGCCGATGGTATGCCCTCGTTAAGTGTCTTGCAGGTGACATTTGAGCGATCATCGTACACCGATGAAAAATATGCACTTTATGTCGCATACCAGACGCAGATTCACCACGACGTAGACAATACGCCAGGTTCGTTTAGGCGATTCTTGGTGCAGTCACCATTAATAGTGAGTACCTCTCGTTCATGTTCTCTGTGACCTTCTTTACTTGACGAATAAAGTCAGAACCCATTCCCTATCAAACACCACCCCCTCAGCATCTACCATCGCACTTTGGTTCCTATCACCAGATGTACAGATTAGACGGTGAACTGATTGCGGTGGGGGTGCTGGACATTTTACCCGGCTGCGTGTCCAGCGTCTATTTCATGTACGATGCAAAGTGGGAAAAATACTCATTGGGAAAAGTATATACTTCTCAGTGGCAACCATACAACCGAACTGACAATGTCGATTTGGAAACCAGCTCAGTGCTCTTCGAGAGGCAGCTCTCGCGCAAGAAATACACAATGCCGGGTCTTCGGTGGACGCGCTGTACATGGGTATGTGTAAATCAACTTTCTCTCTTTTCCAACCGATATAACTTTGACAGGTTTCTACATTCATTCGTGCCCAAAAATGAAGTACAAAGGGGAATATTCTCCCTCTTACCTCGCTGATCCGGTAGGCATACTATAGGACAAATGCGCTTTCTGGTGAACTCTTGAACAGGAGGATTTTACGTGGCACCCTCTGAAAAATTGCACACAGCTGTTGGATAAATATCGATACGCTGCCTTCTCTCGACCCGATCATTCTTTAGCCGGTTTGGATGAGTCGGATCCTAGTGAGGGTGAGGATCTTGACCCGGCAGAATACATGTGCTGAATTATTGCAGTCGCCGGAGCCGACGACGAAGGCGAATTAATAAGGAATGCAAGATCTATCTACTCTATCCAAGATAACACAGTTTCTTTGATTCCTGTGACTGTAGGAGCTGGTCGTCTCGCTGCTCTTTTTCATTTTTGACCACTTTGTATGATACAGATGTCCCGGGAATGGCAAGTAGGTCATGCTCGAGAAGAAATCGTGGGTTGTATACGTGCCCTCGGCGTCGAACTGTCGAAGGAGATCATCTTCAGGTGAAGTTGCCTATTCGTTACTGGTTCCTCCTGGGTCCGTTTTGAGTTTCATGGGACTACCTCTGGGTGCTATTAGGTGGTGAATTCTACAGTACTATGATAATTTGTCAAACCTTGGAGTTAGTACGTGTAATAGGGGTGCTTTCATTTCCGCCGCGTCGAATATGAATAGGCGCGACGAAACACGTCTTCATTGGCTCACGATGACCGACTTTGCACAATATCTCGACTCCTTGACCACTTCAAGGGGTACGAGCTCTGACTTGAATTTACAAGCTCTTATCGAGTGGACAAGGTACACGAACTCAAGCTCTTGATGACTATCGATGCTAACAAGACATCAGCCCCAAGACGTTTGGTCACGTTGGTATGCAACGCTCCTCATTGGATTTACAAGTGTTGAATGATCGGACGTGTAGATGGACTGCCCTATGCCCTGGAAGACGAGCCAGCCGACGAGTCGTGGTCTACCGTTCTAGATCTCTTCTCCTGGGACAGCGAGTCGCTCGTTGTCAAGACTGTCTATCAAAAACTACTCGAGTGTGTCTTCATTTTGAACTAGGTTTTTGAGTGACTGAATCACTAGATGAACTAGTAAACCTGACCCCCTTCATGCACTACGAGTCCTGGTAGATACGCTTTCCAGTTCTCGCACAGATGGCGACATTTCGATCGAAGTTGCTGAGCTCGTTGGCATTGATCAGATCGAGTTGGTCATGGACTTGCTAAGATCGCGCCGTTCGGCTGCAAAAGAAGTGAGTACAGCTTCTCTCGTGGCGCTTCACCTGTACATTGAGTTTTCCACAGCTGTCTCGCTACCAGGACTCGAGAAAAGAACAAGGGGAAAGTGGTACCAACTCTCAGTCGTCGAGTAATGACCTCTTTTTTTTGTCGTGTCATGCCGCATAGTGAACTTTGTTGCTAGGAATCGCAGTCAGTCTTGCTCCGGAGGACGCTCGGCGCCGTATCGAGGAATCGTTGAAGGCGAATGCTGCTCGTCCTCTATTCAGTGGAACAGCAGTGAGTTTGATGCTCTTAACTACTGGTCGGTTGCTAACATACATCAGCAAGAAGCTCCCGAAGTTTTACCTCATATCTATACTTCTTGGTCCAACATCGGTGGCGGAAGTATTTTATCACAATACGGAAGCAAGTATATGCTACCCATTGGGACTACAAGACACGATTACGAGGTCAGTTTTTGATATTTTTTTGGCAGCACGTTTCATATTTTCTTCAGGATTATGAAGAAGTGGTCATACCTCCAGCTAAAACGGTTGCGCCACGAGAATCTGAGCGCCTCATACCCATCTCCGAACTGGATGAACTGGCTCGAGGATCATTTCCCGTAAGGGACTTTCTGAATCCAGATCGAAGTTTGCTCAACTTGAAATTGACCAGGGATACACATCTCTAAACAGAATACAGTCCACTGTATACCCTACTGCTTATGGTTCCAACGAGAACATGCTTGTCTGTGGTGAGTGTTTATGTTGGACTGATCGTTTGAGTCTTAATCGATGCCCTATAGCTCCAACTGGTGCTGTAAGCACTCATTTGATTAGATACCCTGAAAGATAATGACTCGCACAAACAAGGGAAAAACCGATATCGCCATGTTGACCATTCTGCGCGTCTTAGATCAACATAGGTCGATCGTTGCCCCAGGATCTCCCCTGCGAACATCCATAAATCTTAACAGTTTCAAAATTATATATGTGTTAGTCCAATGATTTGTCCACCCTGGATACACTTATAGCAGGAATGCAGAGCACCGATGAAAGCTTTGGCCTCCGAGATTGTCCAGAAATTCAGCAGACGCCTGAAATGGTTATCAGTCCTAGTCAGAGAATTGACTGGTTAGCGTCTTTCACATACTCTCTGGACAATGTAAAACAGACCAATACCTGTGTAGGTGACATGCAGCTCACAAAAGCCGAGATTGCGGAGACTCAGATCATCGTTACTACACCCGAGAAATGGGACGTGGTTACTCGGAAGCCAACAGGCGAGGGCGAACTCGCGTCTGTACGTCTCTTCTCTTCGTTTGTCGTAGCGATCCGACACAATTGAGGAATAAATATAGAAATTGAAACTTCTCATCATAGACGAAGTCCATCTTCTCAATGAGGAACGAGGTGCTGTTATAGAGACCATCGTCGCTCGGACTCTACGCCAGGTAAGCGGCAGGCCGGTCGGTTTTATGACAGGCTAGAGCTTGAGCAGGTAGAATCCAGTCAGTCCATCATCCGGATTGTGGGTTTGAGTGCCACTCTTCCGAATTACATCGATGTTGCCGAGTTCCTGTGGTCCGTGACATTTAAAGGTATTGTACGTCGTTGTTAACTTGGATTTATTTAGTGTCTCTCGCTTCATCGGTTTGTTCTATTTCGACTCCTCCTTCCGACCGGTTCCATTAGAGCAGCACTTCATTGGAATTAGAGGCAAACCCGGCAGTCCGCAATCGAAAAGGAACCTTGACCGCGTCACGTTCGAGAAGGTATCCCAGCTGGTTCGTCAAGGTCATCAGGTCATGGTGTTTGTCCATGCACGCAAAGAAACCGTAAACGCAGCGCGGGCTCTCAAAGATGCTGCTACCGTAGAGGGTACGCTAGATGATTATAGCTGTCAAGACCATCCTCGGTGGAGCATCTTTCGTAGGAACATTGGCGAGTCACGCAACAAAGAGATGAAGCAACTCTTTGATGACGGCTTTGGTATCCACCACGCTGGGATGTTACGGTCTGACCGTAACTTAATGGAGAGGATGTTTCAGGAGAGGGTCATCAAGGTGCGAGCAATCGATAGTTGTACCAACAATCATTGATGTGGCTGTGTAAGGTTTTGTGTTGCACCGCCACTTTAGCGTGGGGAGTCAATCTACCTGCACACGCAGGTGTGTACTGATTCAAAGTTACTGGGTGACGCCCACAAAGGTAGCATAGTTGTCATTAAGGGTACGCAAGTATACGATAGCGGGAAAAGTTTATTCGTGGATCTTCCTGTGCTGGACGTCCTGCAAGTTTTTGGTCGTGCTGGACGCCCCGGATTGGAAAGCCGTGGTGAAGGATATATTTGTACGACAGATAACAAACTTACGCACTATCTTGATGCTATTGTTTCGCAGGTGAGCAGACTTCCTTCCTAGTTGCAAACAGGAATGTCGACGAGGTTTTTTCAGAACCCAATTGAGTCACAGTCAGCCTCGCTTCCTCTTATTCTCGAGCGGGATGCTCACCTCTGGCAGATTTCGGTTAGGAATTGTTGACGCATTGAATGCGGAGATCGCACTAGGGACTGTGGCCAGCGTCGCAGAGGGCGTGCGTTGGCTTGGGTACACATATCTTTTCGTTCGAATGCGTAAGAATCCTATGCAATACGGTAAGTGTAACCCTGAGAATCAAGTACACTGGCTCATTCATCGGGAAGGGACATCGCGAGAAACATTGATCGACGATCCAGATCTTGTTCGCCGGCGGGAAGAACTGATCTTGTCATCGGCACGCATACTGGCAAATCTGTCCATGATTGACTTTGACGTTGAAAGCAACACGTTTGTTATCAAGGACATCGGCAGAATAACTGCAAAGTATTATGTTCGCCATAAATCGATCGAGGTCTTTCAGAAATTGTTCAGACCACAAATGACAGAAGCGGATATTTTGGGTATGCTCAGCATGAGCACAGAAGTATGTCATTTCTTCAGGGATGCATAGATCATGATTAGCAATGTCGTCGCAGTTTGATCAGATCCAAATCAGAGAACCAGAGGTTAAAGAACTGGAGCAATTGATGAAGTTTATCCCTTGCGAGGTTCGAGTAAGTAGTCGTGTTTGTCAGGCATTCGTGTCTAATGGTAGCACAGGGTGGCACCGACAGTAGTCAGGGAAAAGTCAATATACTATTGCAAGGTTTCATTTCCAACCTTCCCGTTCAAGATTTCGCATTGGTGTCAGACACCTCATACGTGGCTCAGAATGGTGGTCGTATCGTGCGAGCTCTGCTAGAGGTCGCTATCAGTCGAAAATGGGCCAATGCAACAACTGCGCTTATGGGAATGAGCAAAGCAGTCGAAAAACGTATGTGGCCTTATGAAGAGCCATTAAAGCAATTCAATCTGAAGGCGGAGATCTTACATGGCCTCGATGAGTCGCGTACGGAGTACTGCCCTGCAAAGCTCGCCACCTTCACGGCCGCTGAACTAGGAAACCTTATCCGGCTTAATGAATACCAAGGTCGAGCGTTACTCACAGCAGCTAAACAGTTCCCTTCTCTTGAACTGGACTATTCCTTGCGTCCACTTGGTCCTGATATACTGAAGGTTGTTGTCACAGTGATCCGCGCTTTTGACTGGAGCCCCAAAGTGCATGGGACTGCTGAGCCATTCTGGTTATGGGTAGAGGATCACGAAGCGAAGAGAATACTTCAGTTGACGCAGATCTTGCTCCGGGAATCAACAGATTTTCTGGACGTAGAATTCATGATCTCAATACCTGCAAATACCTTGCCTCCATCAATCACCATTCGACTCGTCTCCGACAAGTGGTTAGGAGCAGATGATGAACTTTCCATACAACTGGATGACATATCCATGCCTGCCGTTTGCCATGCCCACGCACGACGGCTGGATGTTGGTTTCCTCCCTCTTTCTTCGATACGCCTTCCCACGCTGGACAGTCTCCTTTCCCGCTTTCGCGAATTCAACGCAATCCAGACCCAGGTATTTTGGAGTCTTATGAATACAAACTTGGATGTCTTGGTTGCCGCTCCCTCAAGTTGCGGCAAGTCTTTCCTGGCACATGTAGTCATATGGTACGATAAGTCTTATGTTTCCCGGTCAATGATATAATGATCCGTAGGAAAACGCTTCTCAAGTCAACCTCACCTTCCTGGATACTTATCGTTACTCCGAACGGCAATGCGGCAACAAAAACGACATCAGAGATGCGCTTTATATCCAGTGCTATGGGCTTTCGACTGGAGTACTCAACTGGCACCAACTTATTTGCCGTCCCCAAGGGCAAACTGATCAGGGTGATCACTGCGACGAATCTACTCGCAAGCTTCAACCTCGTTGGTTTAACCCCAATTCCAAGTCAACCCAAAGTCATTCTGTATGAGGACCTAGATCGAATGGACGCTTCCTACGAACTTGCCGTTACTCTAACAAAACATGCAACGAAACGTTTCCCCTGCCGCAGCATCGGTCTCACAAGGTCACTCATTGACCCCACAGACCTAGCATCGTGGTTGGGTGTCGAGCCAATGGGACTCCACAGCTTCCTACCTAGGGATCGTGAACAACCATTGATGTGTTCCATTCAGCCATACACAATACCGCACTCAGGCGCGCTTTTTAAGGCACTCGCGAAACCCGTTTATACAACTATCCGGGTCATCCACACAGGGGATTCCGGAATCGTCTTCGTCCCCTCTCGTGGACAATGCCAAAGTGTGGCACAAGACTTGATCACGCAATGCGCGTTGACCTCGTTCTCCGAGAGAGGGTTCCTCCAAGAATCCGTTTCTCCAATTCTTGTCGAAGACTACCTTGCAAGACTTCGAGACCCAACGCTGATCAACTTCGTGTCGAGAGGTGTAGGCGTGTTTCATCATGGGATCTCGAAATCAGATCGCAATCTACTTCTTGAACTTTTCGTTGAAGGAATTCTCAGACTCTTGATAGCTCCTCTCGAGGATTGCTGGAGCCTCCCGGTTCGCGCGGAGGTCGTCGTGGTCATGGGCACCCAGTATATACACGGCGATCCTAGCAAGTCTGAACGACGACTGAGAGACTACACAATCGGGGAGGTCGTGCAGATGCAAAGCCGTGCCGTCCGACAGAATGGGGCTGGACACTTTGTGCTGTTCTGTCCAGCCGAAGCCGTGGAAATGTTTAACAAGTTCCTCAATGAAGATGGATTGCCACTTGAGTCGCAGCTATTGGAGACGGAAGTTTTGGAGAAGTGGTATCAAAAGAGGCGAAAAGATGGTACGATACGCGACAAACAGGACGGGGTGGACGTGCTCTCCTTTACGTTCCTCGCCCGGCGGATAATGAAAAACCCAACCTACTACGACCTTCGCTCCGACACCTCTGAGGCCGAGGCATTGTCCCGCATAGTTGACGGGTTTGAGCGCGATTAGGTGAAGATACTGCATGTATACTCCATAGTTTATGCACCACGCACACTCCGACGCCTTCGTGAGCTGCGCTCCAGAAGCTCGGTCAGATGGATCTTACTTCCACCGACGAGGGAATCAGGTTCAAGACAATCGATTAATAACATTGGCAATGGTGTCTCAAGTTGACACATCTATCATAGAACCGGACCTGATGGAGGGCCAGACCTACATTCCACTCATCCGAGATACTTGGTCAGCGCCTGGAGCCGTTCTCCAGCCTGCCTGAGTGTGTCTACATCTTTGCAAAAGGAGAAGCGAACGTAGCTCTCGCCAATGTTAGTGTGCTCCTCACAGTAGAACTAAGACGGTCAACTCAGTAATCGGGACGTTTGTCTGCTGGCTGACTCACCTCGCTGATAGGAATGGAGGAAACGCCAATCTCCATGGCTATGAACCAACTGGCCCTGACCAAGACATGAGCAACATGCATGGATGAACGGATGGATATACCATATACCTAAAGTCTTTTCCGCGGCCCAGCACGGATTCTGGGAAAGGGTAGTTTTCCGGATACTTGACTCCGGAAATATCCTGTGACGCAACAAAGTCAAAGAAAGGTCGCCGTGGTCTTTCAATCACCCTCACCACCAGCACAAAGTACGCGCCATCTGGAAGGCTGTATTTCAAGCCGAGCTTATCAAATGCACCAAGCAAAACACTACGCCTCTCCGCGTATTCTGCGACCTGAGTTTCAAAGAATTTACGAGATCGAGCTTGTTCGAGACCAAACGCCGCTGCCTCTTGTAAGGGTGAATTGGCGCAGAACACGATGCGTGTAGTGGCGGCCAGAGTTGGTTTGAGGATAGACTCTGGGCCGATTAGCCAGCCGACGCGCCAACCAGTGGCGGCGAAAGCCTCTGGGGGGGGAGAAGGGGGATATGAACATTAAGATTGACGAGAGGCAGTTGTTGTGTTTGGACTCACTTCCAGCTGAGAGGACCGTAACCGTCCTGTCCCACATACCCGGGAGAGTTGCGAAGCGAACATGTTCCTTTTTGTCATAGACGAGGCAGTCGTACTACCAGTGGGACGATCAGCCGAATAGGAGCGACACCGAATAGGATTGGCGTACCACTTCGTCCGACATTACTAACAAGTTGAACTCTTCCGCGACGGCAGCTATCTTTTCAAGTTCTTCCCTCGAGAAGACCTTACCAACGGGATTGTGGGGAGTATTGATGATGATGATTTTGGCTCGAGGGGTGATGGCCCGACTATCGATGTGTTAGAGAGAGGGAAAT